>JANRMT010062840.1:53478785-53519309 GCA_026402145.1 Polypterus bichir lapradei | reverse complement strand
CATGGCCTCAAGTTCACGTCCATAGTCTTGTTTCTTGATACGAAGTCATTCAGCATCAGCTTTGAATCGAGTGTGTCCTCTAATACAGTTAATCCACGTCCACCGTCTCATCTCTCGATGTAAAGTCTTTTGACGTCAGCTTTGAATCGAGCGTGGCCTCAAGTTCAGCTAATCCACATCCACCTCTCATCTCTTGATATAAAGTCAGTTTTGAATCGAGTGGAGCCTCAACTTCAGTTAATCGACGTCCACCGTCTTGTCTCTTCATATGAAGTCTTCTGACGTCAAAATTTCGATGATGATGATGATTATAAGATGATGAAGAAGAAGTCTTGCCGCACTAAAAGTCTTGTTGCCTGCTCCCTATCTGTCTGGATTATAATTCCTTGCACAAACCCTAGTCGTATCTTTCTTAATTCCCGTGGCAGTGATAACCGAATTTTGCTTTATCTAATTTCTGATCATGGCGTCGTTCTCACACAGCAGTGTCTCTTGTAGATCAATGGCAATATTAAGGCAGTTAAGCTACGCCAGTTTCGTCTAAAAACAGCAGCGAGTTGCGAGTTTGGCTCGATCGAGGGGGGCTGCGGGTGCCCCCCGTTTTTTTTTTCTTTTCTTTTCTTTAAGTGCCGTGTCGGATTTCACCCCTGAAAGTCTGAGGTGAGTGACGGTGTGGGGGGCTGCTGCCTGCCCCTCAAGGCAGTTACGTAATCAGTGCGCTCCTGCCTTGCGCCTTTAAAATGAGTCTGATAAATCACGGCGCATTATCTGTGCGACTCGAGACTGACAGCTGTGCTTACTGGGCTGACTTGGGCTGTAATTTTGTTAACTGGCCAGCAGTAAGCCAATAAATCTAATTTCTTGTATGACTGAATCCAGATTCAAATGTTGGCCACCAGAGACTGATGGCAGGAGTTGAGAATAGATTGCCTCTCAATGCTTATCTCGGACAACGCTTCTCAATATATATGTGGGGATTGTATTTACCGCACAATGCGTTTGGAGTATTTCCACAGCGCAAAAGCATAACAGTAACTAAATATCGACACGTTGTATGAATATAGGAATACGTTAGAAATCAGAAATCACGCCGCCACGTGTAAAGCCCTGACGTGTCGCCACAGACGGTGCGGCGCTTTTAGCCTCCAGTGCCGCGTGCTCTCTGACGGCCTGGGCATCACATGGCACTGGAAACTGGCAGGCCGCAAGTGCAAAGATTAAGACAGGACCACAAGCCAAGAGAGGAAAAACAAGCAGGGGTCCAACACCCAGAGGGTCAGTTGTGCCGAATCACCAAAAACGTTTAACACTTCATTATTTGTTTTGAAGTCGCTGAATGGTTTAAACCACCCCTCCAAACACACACACACACACCCTTAGTCTCTCTCGCGATCACTGAAGTCCTCTGATGGATGTTACTGGTCGTACTGAGGGTCTCGACTTGAGCTGAGAGGGGGCCAGACTTCTGCTGTAGCAGCCCCGATGCTTTGTTTATGGGGTCAGCGCTAACTTTGCCCACTTTTAATGCCAATCTGAAAAAAAAACAACAAACAAATCTTTGTGCAGTGTTTGTGCTGTTATTAATACTTGACTGTTTTGCATTCTCTGTGGATACAGGCTACCCCTGAGTGCCGGTGGTCCTGAATGGAGGAGAAAGCGGAAAGCGACTGTGCGGAGCTCCTTCATAATCCTGTTTGCCTTTCTAAGACACCGAGGGTTGTTAATACCCCCAGGGGGCACATTTGAACCTACAAGAGGTCAGTTTAGTGTAGGGGTGGGCAGTGTCAGTCCTGGAGGGCCGCAGTGGCTGCAAGTTTTCATTCCAACCTAATTGCTTAATTAGAATCCAATCATTTAACTTTACGACTTGTTAGTCTGCAATGCCAGGTCCTTATATTGTAAATAAATTTTTGTCCTTTCCAAGGATGTTATTCAAATGATTTGAAGACTAAAACAGATTATCTTCAATCCGTCACATTTTTGTCTTAAGTGTTTTATTAAACCAAATGGTGCAGGATGAAGCCACAGAGGTGTAAATGGAAACAAGTCAGATGGAGAACTGCTGGCTCCTTTGTCATCTGTGTCTTATTACTAATAAGGAGCCATTAAAAACAGTGAATGTACGTAGCTGTCTATGAGCGAAATAAGCAGTTTGGGGGGGGGTCCTTAACAAGCGAGACCACTAAAATGAAGCATCAGAATGTCACTTGAGCACTAAGTGCTTCATCACAAAATGGAACAAAAAACCTGTAGCCACTGCGGCCCTCCAGGACCAACATTGCCCACCCCTGGGCTATTAGATAGATAGACAGATAGAATTTAGAATAGTTGGTAGTATTAAATAGCTAGCTATTAAAAGGCACTATATACAGTAGATAAATAGATAGCATAATTGGCAGGATTAGATAGATAGATGGAAATTACAATAGTTGGTAGGATTAAGTAGCTAGCTATTAAAGGCACTATATACAGTAGATAGATAATGTAGTTGGCAGGATTAGATAGAAAGAATTTGGAATATTGGTAGGATTAAATAGCTACCTATTAAAAGCACTATATACAGTAGATAGATAGATAGTGTAGTTGGCAGGATTAGATAGAGAGATAGATTAATAGATAGATAAATTTACAATAATCAGTAGAATTAAATAGCTAGCTATTAAAGGCACTATATACAGTAGACAGATAGATAGTGTAGTTGGCAGCATCAGATAGATGGATAGAATTTAGAATAGTTGGTAGGATTAAGTAGCTAGCTATTAAAGGCACTATATACACTAGATAGATAATGTAGCTGGCAGGATTAGATAGAAAGAATTTGGAATAGTTGGTAGGATTAAATAGCTACCTATTAAAAGCACTATATACAGTAGATAGATAGCATAGTTGGCAGGCTTAGATAGATAGATAGAATTTAGAATAGTTGGTAGGATTAAATAGCTACCTTTTAAAAGCTCTATATACAGTAGATAGATAGATAGATAGTATAGTTGGCAGGATTAGATAGAGAGATAGATAAATTTACAATAATCAGAAGGATTAAATAGCTAGCTATTAAAGGCACTATATACAGTAGACAGATAGATAACGTAGTTGGCAGGATTAGATAGATCGAAAGAATATGGAATAGTTGGTAGGATTAAATAGCTACTTATTAAAACACTATATACAGTAGATAGATAGATAGATAGATAGATAGATAGATAGATAGATAGATAGATAGCGTAGTTGGCAGCATCAGATAGATAAATAGATGGATAGAATTTAGAATAGTTGGTAGGATTAAATAGCTACCTATTAAAAGCACTATATACAGTAGATAGATCGATAGATAGCATAGTTGGCAGGATTAGATAGAGAGATAGATTAATAGATAGATAAATTTACAATAATCGGTAGGATTAAATAGGTAGCTATTAAAGGCACTATATACAGTAGACAGATAGCGTAGTTGGCAGGATTAGATAGATAATAAAGGCACTATATAACCGAGTGACTATAGCAGGGGTGGGCAGTGCCAATCCTGGAGGGCTGCAGTGGCTACAGGCTTTCATTCCAACCCAATTGCTTAATTAGAATCCAGAATGCCAGTCTCAGACTCTTTTTTAATATTATGGCCTTTTAGTCTGCAATGTCAGGTTCTTATAGCGTATATTTGTTCCCTTTCCAAGGATATCATCCAAAATGATTTGAAGCCTTAATCTTCAGTGTGTCACATTTTTCTCTTCAGTGTTTTATTAAGCCAAACAGTCCGTGATGAAGCCACAGAGGTGTAAATGGAAACAAGTCAGATGGAGAACTGCCATCTCCTTTTTCATTTGCATCTTATTGCTAATAAGGAGCCATGAAATAAACAATTAAGGATGGGGGTCCTTAACAAGCGAGACCACTAAAATGAAGCATCAAAATGTCACTTGAGCACTAAGTGCTTCATCAGCAATAATTGACTTTTCATTGAGAAACTGAGTTTGGAACACAAACCTGCAGCCTCTGCGGCCCTCCAGGACTGACGTTGCCCACCCTGATGTACAGTTCCCAGTCCAGCTAATCAGCACTCGTATGACTTTGAGGACCACCTCCTCACAGAGGCAGTGACGTGGGGCACCGGAGCTGTGAAACAGCAGCACTAAGCGCTGCGGCACCATGCTGCTCAAACCAAATCACGTCTTATTTTTCGACCCTTTTCTTGGATTGAAGTCTGGTGACTGGCAGTATTTGATTAAGAAGCAAATGGCTAACTTTTAGAGCTGGTCATTTCAAAATTGAGTGTCTTTTTGATTATTACGATTTTTTTTATGATGAACTCAAATAGTCCACATGATGGTAATTAACTCATTTGACTCTGAATGTTTGTTATTTACACAAAGACTTTCAGACCATAAAGACAATATTTTACTGGCTCTCTTTATTCAAACGGGAAGTTAAATTCAATAATTAGCAGCCTGAGTGTTAAATACACAAAAGAGCCTTTTAGAGGAGTCAGGTAGGTCTGCTTTTGTAGCTTTGAAGGCTCGCCATTCATTGTGTGATCTCCTCTCTGTGTTTACGGATGCCGATCCCAGTAACGGATTAGCGCGTGCTGTACGTGGACATTGTCTCATGAAGAGCAGCTGCTGGGCTAATGGCCCTCTGAAAAGCTTTTGTGAATATTAACTAACAAGCAAGCCGATGGCTCGTGAAGACGCTGCCTTTTAACGGTGATAATTCAAATCCAGTCTTAAACGCTGAGTTCATTCCACTCAGAGATGGGCAGACGCAGGGCACACTTGCTTTCTTTATTGCTTGTGTTTGCTTTTTTATTTAGCTGCTTGATTTCTTACCTCGATTTTTGAGTCTGGTATCTCTGCAGGCTAGAGGTTTCACCCTGGAGCTCCAAGTAGGTGGAGCTAACTTATTTGACAGTTTTTGGCATTATTTGAGTCAGATACCCCTCCCACAACCCTAATGTTAACCACAGTGTGAAGGGGCGGAGCTCTGGAGGGCTACAGCCGGACTCTATTGGTGTCCTACATGGACAGCCCATTGGAGTCAACGGCACCTACTTGGACAGCCCACTGGAGTCAGCTCCACCTACTTGGAGCCAATTGGACTCAGCTCCACCTACTTGGAGCACCAATGTCGGGGCTCCGCGCTACACACACATAGTCATTAGAGAACAGAGAGCCTGCCCTAATGTACACGTCCCTTTCTTTTAGGAAGATTCCATTTACATGGGTGGAGGGGGGGTATTAGTGTTAACTGGCTCTCATGCCTCACCCACACTACTACATTTTCATTTAAAAACACAACCATTTGTCTCTGTGTTTGCCTTTTGTGAACACCAACCCCATTGTTTTTGATCTCTGTAAACTGACACTTTTAAAAACGCTTTTCGGAGCTGGACACTTTCGTAACTGCAGTGTCAGCATTGTGGTGTGAATGAGTGAAAACGATACTCTGTAATCACGCTCTGATTGGTTTGTGCTTATTTTGTGGCCTTTCCCCTGATTGGATATTGGTCATGACGACATCTCATTCACTGATTGGTTATCCTTCACAGAAGCAGCATTGTGGAGTCAGGTAACTCATCATCCCCGAGCCTCCACCCTGGAGCTGCAAGTAAGTGGAGCTAATGCACTTGGCATTATTTGAGTCAGCTAACTCTCCCACACAACCCTAATGTTATCCACAGTGTAAAGGGGCGGAGCTCTGTAGGGCTCCAGCTGGACTCTATTGGTGCTCACTGGAGCCAACTCCACCTCCTTGGACTGCCCACTGAAGTCAACTCCACCTACTTGGTCCACCTATTGGAGTCATCTCCACCTACTTGGACTGCCCACTGGATTCAACGCCACCTACTAGGACAGCCCACTGGAGTCAGCTCCACCTACTTGGACTTGATGCTACTGATGGTTTTTATTATTGGTGGTTGTTTTTCAATATTTATTACTATCTATTTTAAATTATTGCTATCTGTTCACTTAACAAATTATTATTATCGCTCTATTGTATGCAACCTGCAGGGAAAAACCTGGGGGTTGGTGGCAGAATTGGCACTCCAGCCACCATAAAAAACCTCCCACTGGGTCCATTCCATCTGAAGTGGTGTGGTGCTGAGATGGCAGCACTCGGGCTCTAACCTGGCGTCCTCAGTTGGTTTGTCATGTGGTGGGTGCAGCAATGCGCTGTATCAGTGCCTGCTCCTAACCCCCCCCCCCCCCCCATTGTATAGTATAGTGCAGTATAGTATCCTATAGTGTCGATCTTGTGTTTCTGCTTCTGTTGCTCCCCAGTCCTGTTAATTTGTTCCACTGCAAGCTGCAATGCAGTGTATGGGTGGTGTGACAGTAAAGCCACTTGACGTGACATGACTGGCTATAAAACCGTCCCTGATTGGCAGACATTTTTTAGTGCGAGTTCTGACTTAAAACACAAAATCAGCCTGTGAATACAATACAATTTATATTTGTGTTGCCCAAAATCACACAAGAAGTGCCGCAGTGGGCTTTATCAGGCCCTGCCTCTTGACAGCCCCCCAGCCTTGACTCTCTAAGAAGACAAAAAAAAAAAACTCTTGTAGGGGGAAGAACCCAAACTGGAAAGGCAGTTCAAAGAGAGACCCCCTTCCAGGTAGGTTGGGCGTGCAATGGGTGTCAAAAAAAGGGGGTCAATACAATACAGTACAATAAACAGAACAGATCACAAGTAGTCCTCGATACAGTGTCAAAAATAAGAATATTACAAGTAATTTGACAGTAGATGATATCTGCAGTGGGCTGGCACCCTGCCCGGGGTTTGTTTCCTGCCTTGCGCCCTGTGCTGGCTGGGCTTGGCTCCAGCAGACCCCTGTGGTTGGGATGTAGCAGGTTGGATAATGGATGGATGGATGATATCCCATAATATGATTTGGATTTGTTTAGAATAAGCTCGGCTTCTGCTGGTATAGATCTATGAACACTGGGGTTCACAGAAGAGGGGCAGACAAAGTCCCCGCTCGGCCACTCGTCTCAATCTGCTTCTTCTGGTTTGTTGCCCGCCTCCCCCCCTTTGCACTGGACTGGCCCTCCCGTCTCCGGGGTTGTACCCGATCCTTCTGGGATGGGTCCCAGCCAAGCCAATCCCTGAAACGGATTAAAGCGGGTTTGTGAATGTTGGGTTGGTCTGACAGGCACTATATAAATAAAATGTATTATTATTATTATTCTGGGGGGGGGGGGGGCTGCAGAGTTTAACTTTGGGACCCACGTCTGTAAAAGTCAGGTGTGTCTGCCTGCTGGCAGCCATCCCGTGAGCGATTTCCCCATTGCTGGTGGTCTCTTTATTTATTTGCATACACCACGGTGTTAATTTATGGGTAGATGGCCAACATGCCGGGAGAACAGAAGGTGCCATCCTACTCAGTAATTATTAAATAAGCAAGCAGGCAGGCAGGCAGGCAGAGAGGGCCGGTGTGTTCGAGCTCGGCGTACTTCAAAGATGTAGGTGAGAGCCGAGCAGGAAAGCAGCGTGTGGCGTCGTGGCAGCGTAGAGGAGGCGGGCGGGCGGGCTGGTGGCACGAGGGAGCCGTGATTAAGCAGTTTCCAGTGAAACGGCCTGATTAAGAATCACAGGGCAGTAAATTATACGCTGAAAATGAGCTAATTATCTTGCAGAAATGCTGCACGTCCATAGCTGCGGGGCTCAGAATGCTGCACTGAATATCGTTTTTCTTTTTTCCTCTTGATGGTTGATACATTTTTTTTTATTTTGTTTTTTTTTTAATTGTTCTGGCAGTGCTTGAGGTCAAGCGCATTCTCATTATGTGCCCGTTTACCACGTTACAAGAAGACACGCGCACGTCGAGCACAAAATGGTGGCCATACCCGCTGTTCGTTTCTGTGACGTCTGAATCTTGCAAAATGCATTTGGAAGGGTTGCTGGGCGTTAGGGGCTCGACGGCCCTCTTTGGGACCCCGGAATGAAGGCCAGGCAGCCAGCTGTGGGCCGTTCTGGGATGCCTCGATCCAATTGATTGTGTGTTATCTGCGAGCGGCGTTGCTGATTGATGGATGCGTTTGAAGGGGTGTTTATGCGGTGGCCCTTATCTGCAGTGCCACGGCTGATGCAGTCGTACCGTAGTGCTCGACTAAGGATGATGGACTGCTTGGTGCACTTCCAAGCCATTAACTGTGTGTGAAGCGTATGAAATAGAAATGCCAGGAAGACCACCCTGGACTGGAGTTTGAAGGCCTGCAGCTGTTGTGCTGCTGTCCTTAGTAACTGAAAAGGCTCCATTACGTGTGTAAGAACGGTGACAGCGCAGGGGAGGGAAGGACGACAGACTCGAAACTCTCAAAGTCACTTTTATGTCATTCTTTGGTTTTTCATGGGTATAGTTACTTAGTTCATTAACATTATTTATTACTGTGTCTTAAGGATCGCGCCGACTACGCCAGACACACTTTGCTTGTTATGCTGGCTGTCAAACGTACATAGCAGATGTTGCTCTGTGTGCTTATGTGACATCAGTTGCCACTGTAACTGATAACAATAAGGTCTTCGGTAGCTACACGTGTAAATACTAACTTAATAAAGAGGCTTCAAAGGAATAACGGATGTGATGTGGCGAATTTTGGAGTATTGTGGCAAGTGAGTGAATAGCTTATATATATAGAATGGCTGTTGTCACAAAAAGACTCAGGAAATATCACCGGTTTGGGCAGTGTCACACACGTGCGCATGGGAGGCAGCTAAAGGGCTTGAGTGAAGGCAGTTCGGAGGCATGCCGGGGTGTGGCAGAGTGCACTGACTCTTTTTCTCCCTTGCCTGTAGACCATTCCCGGGGGATCCCACCTGGCTCTCCTGACATCGCTTCCGGGACCGAGCCAATGGAAGTCGACCACACCAGCTCCAGTCCCTCTGATGTCACATCCGGTTATGATCCAATGGTGGAAGGCCACGTGCTTGATCCATATGACCTCACTTCCTGTCTTCCCCTTTAAAACCTGCCCCTTTTCCCTTTTTCCTCAGTCTTGTTTTGGACTCAGTTGTATGCACTTCAGTGCTGATTATTTTGCTGAAACGACTTTTGCAGCCAGGATACCACATTACACGGGTGGCTGCCCCAAACCTTTATCTGTCCATGTCTCGTTCTTGTGACAGCAGCCACCCGTATATTAGGCCTTGGCTGCAAAATTGGATCATTTTTGTCGAGCAGTGATTGGTTCAATGTCCAAAACAGAACTGATTTGATAGTGAGGACATGGCGGCTTTAAAGGTCAGCACCGGAAGTGACATCATCAGGACCGGAAGTGGCGTCTTCAATCATGCCAGACCAGGAAGTGACATCTGTAATGGTGCCGGTGCCAGAAATGACGCCATCAATGATGCTGGTGCCGGAAATGACATCATCAATGGAGTCGGTGCCTAGCAGGATTTCCCATGGATGACATGCAAAAGATTGAGAGAGAGAGAGAGTTAGTGCAGCCCACCACCCCCTGGTCTGTTATGGTACTCCTATTATTTAGGCCCTCTAGCTGCCTCCCAATCGCACGTGTGTGACGCTGTATTGACTCGAAATGAAACAATCAAGATTTTCTAATGAACAGGATCAGGAGGTGAAACACAGTCATCAACTTCAAAACATTAAACCGAAATCAAAGTTCTTCACACCAAAAGCAAGTTCCTTTTCCAGGAGTGTTTTTAGTCAGAATGAAGCTCACAGTCAACGCTGGGTTTATCCTAATCTCAGATACTCCAGAAAGGCACATGCCCACCTTCAAACTCCGACTCCAATGACGTCATGCGGCGCACACTCCCAGGTGGCTTTGGATGATATTACCAAGGCAAGTGGCAATACGATGGCTCCAGACTTGCGGCATCCGTTGCAGAAAAGATGATACGTACACTGTATGGATTTGAAAGGCACTATAAAAAAATCTCTGGGCAGAAAGATAGATAGGAAAGGCGCTATACACAGTAAACGGACAGACATGAAGGACATCATTTGACAGTTAAATAAATGGGTGGGATGGAAAGGCAGCATATGAGTGATGTGATAGAGAGATAGATGTGAAAGGCGCTATATGATAGCTAGATAATATTTGGTATAGTGGGAAGGAATAGGCAAATATTTTAGTGTAGTTGGCAGGATTGCATAGATAGATAAATAGATTTTAGTCTAGACAGATAGTATTTGGTATAGTAGGAAGGAATAGACAGGTCGATATTTTAGCGTAGTTGGCAGGATTAGATAGATGAATATATAGATAGGTGTGAAAGGCACTATATGATAGATAGATAATATTTGGTATAGTGGGAAGGAATAGGCAGATATTTAAGCATAGTTGGCAGGATTACATAGATAGATAAGAAAAGAGTTAACGCAAATGAAAAGGCACACAAGGATGCAGAATGCTGCCAGATGGTTAGGGTTAGTTGAGGTAGCACCTAGAGGTCAGGTCTTTCTCCTGTTTGAAAGTGAATGCCAAATTCCGGTAGTCACGGTCCTTTTACATGGTCTGTCTGGAAGTAGTGGGAAACTGTGATGGTGGTGCAGGACATTGTCACACCTCTTCTGGACTGTGGACAGGTAGAAATGGTGCATCACTGTTGGCGCCCTCTCCTGGTTGAGTTTGGTAGTGCTTACCTTTAAAGAGCCCTGAAGATGGATCTCACATTCTTATGCATGATAGACAGATAGATAGATAACATACAATAGAAACAGATATGGAAGGCATTAAAAAATAGAGAGATGGATTGGAAATGCTTCATATAATTGGTAAGAGTTAGGATTAGCATTAGGTTGCCAGTAATGACCAAGCTTGATCACGGCCTTTCAAACATAAAGAAGGTCCATAATGTTTCTTACTACAGTGTTATCAAACCGTACTAATCCACTTTAGGGTTCTTGGACACCGGAGCCTATCATGGCAGCAGTGGGCACAGGACATGGTGCCAGTCCCTCACAAGGTCCATTGGTATGGACACAAACACACTGTCACAAAGACCCAGTTTGGAATCACCAGTTTACATAACCAGAACGTCTTTAGGGATGTGTGAGGGAAGCCAGAGAGCCTCAGTCGAGGAAGCCTTTGCACACACAGGGAGAACATGCAAACTCCACATGGGCTACACAGACTATGACTTGGCACAGCGGTTTGGATCCGTGATGCAGCAGTGCTACCCTCTGCGCCACTAGGCCATCTCCACATAGTGCACAGTTCTTTTTTTCTTTCTTATTCCCCCTGAGTAAGTAGTTTGGTTCTTAAATCTCCGCCGTATGAACTTCGACTGTTTTGCATTTGGATTTTCAACTGCATGGCTGGCCGGGGTTAGGCGAGCAGGTGGCTTCACTTTTAAGTTATTGTAAATCTGTCCACTCTGTGAGCTAATTTAAATAATACAGTGCTGCCTCATACTCGGCTAGGAACCTTTTCATTCCCCTCCAGAGACGTTATTGATTAAGTATAATGAGTGCTCGTTGTGCGGAAGACTTTCAGGGGAATATATAGTGAATGGCAAGAAGAATGGGAAAGTAATTGACTGAGACAAAACAAATAATTTGTGGATCTGTTTGAAAACATGATGATCAATAGATGGAGCGCAGATGAATTGCACTGCCGTCCTTCGACCTGCTGCTGGTGTCAAGCCCTGGGAGCCGGCAGACATTAAACACAACACATTGGGGGCCGACTAAGGACCAGAAGCCAGCGAGGCGGTCATGTTGAATTAATTTGCTGGTGTTGGTGGGCTCGGCACTTGTAATTTGGCACTTCTGAGTTACAGGTGAGTCCAAGAGCAGCGTTCTAAAAGTCCATTAGTATTTCTGTGTTGGCTCAGGAATGGAGCTGA
The DNA here is from genome assembly GCA_026402145.1 of Polypterus bichir lapradei. NCBI lineage: Eukaryota > Metazoa > Chordata > Cladistia > Polypteriformes > Polypteridae > Polypterus > Polypterus bichir. Next base: position 53,507,498 of record JANRMT010062840.1, on the reverse strand, counting down.
AACCTTAAGAGTGAATGCTTGGCCACCACCACTGTGACATTGTGTGGCTCTGTCACTTGACCCACTTGGATAAAAGTGTCAGCTAAAACTGCTCTGGATAACGGGTAGGGATGGCAGTGGTGTGCTGTGGTAAGAGCTGTGTGCGGTGGGCTTACACACCAGACAGTTTCAGGTAGGCCTGTGCCCTCACTATGGCGGCACACCCATTGTTCATGCAAGATCTGACGTTTTTGACTGGCAAATCTGAACAAGGAATCGGAGAACTGGCATTGGTGCAATTGCTCAAACAGCAGCAACTAGAATGTTAATTTCAAAAATGAGGTACAAGAAGTAAAGGAACTGTTCTGATATGGGAGCTTCCTCCTGGGCAAAATTGGGTGAGGCCTCCAAAAACAAGCTGAGGAGCAGGCTTGGCGCTTACCTGGTCAGCTCAGCAGAGGCTCACCTGACCTCAGCCAGGCTCCTGAGGCTTCCTGCAGGCTTCAGCCGGAGCAGGCCCAAAAATGGAGAGCGGACTAAATGGCTCTAAATGATCTCCGAAATAAAGCGAAAGCCCCACAAGGAGGAGGAGGAGGATGACTGTCAACCCCCTTCCCTTATTATAAGCCCTTACTGTTTCAGAGGTGGGATACTAGCTCCCCCTAGAGGCTCCCTCCTTCTCTCTTCAGTTCTCAGGGGCACACAACCTTTCCCCGGCCTGACTCTACTAACCTCTTCTCTGACTATGGTGGTCCCCACGGGGCCTGTCACCTTGTGATTTATCGCCCGGCAGCTCTAATGGCTTCTTTCTTAGGCTCATAAGACAGTGTAGGATGAGGCGCGGAGTTTGCATTGACGACTTTTACCTCCAGATTTTCCCAGTTAGTAGATAAAATAAAAATTCCTGTGACCCCAATACTGGACCTTGAGCCAAATGGCCAGTGTTGTTATATTACGCCCGTGCAGCAAACGATAAATAGGCACCAAATAAAATGGCAGACATTTTTACTTGTCTGGGAAGGCATGGCTGTGCAAAGGAAAGGTCAGATTTCTTTGACGGAGTGGAGGGTCTCTGACTTTCTGTGCTCTTTAATGACCATCTGTCCACAATGTCTTTTTTTTGCCTTTCCAAAACCTGCAGCAGAGCTTTGACCTTATGGTCCACTTCATGCTGTGCTACTAATAGGATTCCCCTCAAGCCTTTCCAGGTTATTTTTTGTATCATGTGGTTACTCGTAGGTGGGCTTACAGCAAGTCTCCCTAAAGGCCATGTGACATTAGATGACATTTCCAGTGATTTTCAGTCTCAGCCTGCATCTACATAATCTTACCTGCTATGAACTTAAGAGATCCTGAGCATTAAAATCCAAAAAAAAAAATCCCAGAAATGTCACTAGAGGGAGAAATTCCATCAAACCCCAGCTAGTAACAAACAGGGCAATTTAGTATCCACCGTAATAAAAGGATAGGTGTCTGTATGTCTGTCCAGTTGCTATGTCTCTGTCATTCCAACAAATGGTGCATCACAAAGATTTGTAGCAATAGAATGCATTGCATTCATCATTCCAACAGACGGCGCATCACACACATTAACACTGTTTTTACAAATCCCATGGCAAATGGCATATAACAGAGACATGTGCATTGTATGGTGTACTGCAAAGTTAACTCTGAGTTCCTTGTTGATTATTTAGATTTCCACTGTCTTAGATGGGTAGGACAGCTAGCAAAATGATAAGTGTCTGTGTGTCCAACCGGATGTTATGTCTCTGTCATTCCAACAGATGGTGTATCACAAGCATTAGTTCTAGATAGATAGATAGATAGATAGATACTTTATTTATCCCAAGGGGAAATTCACAACAAAATGCATTGCATTTGTCATTCCAGCAGATGGGACATCACAAAAATTAACACTGCTTTCTAACAATACATTTTATTACTGCAAGCACACAGCTCCAAAAAGGATACCTGTCTGTGTGTCATTCCAGTTGCTTTGATTCTGTCTTTCCAACAGACGGCACATCATAATTATTAATATTGCTTACGAATGCCATACCAAATGGCATATAACAGAGACATATGCATTGCATTTGTCATGCCAACAGTTGGCATGTCAGAAACATTAACACTACTTTCATGATTCCCATACCAAATTGTATATGACAGAGACATATGCATTGCATTAGTCATTCCAACAGATGGCACATCACAAACCTTTCCAATAATTGCATGCATTGCATTTTTCTTTCCAATAGATGGTGCATCACAAACCTTTTCAGTAATAAAATGCATTGCATTTTCATTCCAACAGATGGTGCATCACAAACCTTTTCAGTAATAAAATGCATTGCAGTAGTCATTCCAACAGATTGTGCATCACAATTTTGTTTCGGTCATAAAATTCACTGCATTTTTCATTCCAACAGATGGCACATCACAAACAATTTTAGTGATAAAATGCATTTCATTAGTCATTCCAAAAGATAACACATCACAGACCTTTCCTGTCATAAAATGCATTGCATTTTTCATTCCAACAGATGGTTCATCATAAACAATTTTAGTAGATAAAGGCATTGGATTTGTCATTCCAACAGATGATGCATAGCATGCATTTTTAGTAATAAAATGCACTGCGTTTGTCATTCCAATAGAGGAAGCATTAACATTTGTGAGGTGCCATCTGTAGGAATGATAAAGGCAATGCATTTCATTACTACATGCATTACAAAATGCATTCCAGTAGATGGTGAACTGCAAACATTAACGCTGAATACGCCGAGGTCCTTGTTGCTTACTTAGATTTTAGCCCAGCTAGTACTGTAATAATTCAGTGAGACAATGTCTCAATTTAATATGTAAGTTTAATGTTACTGTATATTAAATGACTGATAATTTCCACGAGATGCTGTCTGCACCCACACTCTATTGACTTTTTTTTTTATATAATTACATTTCATAGCAGCATTTGCTGATTTTCCTTGAACGTCTGTCACAAAAATATGTAGTCGCCAGGCAAGTTTCAAACTGTAACACTGTGTGACAGAAATGTAATGTGTATTAAATTGTGACATCGCCTCCTCGATACTTTATTACATTACATTAGTACTTTATTTAACATAAGTGTCCTTTTAAATATTCTCCGGTTCAATGCACGTCCAGTTATTAGATCTACAGTACAAATGTAGGAAAAGTGAACTCTCTTTTGCTATTAAGGTCACACCCTCATTAATTTGTGACATGAATCTTTATTAGTGAAATGCAGCCTTTCTTTATTGTTTTATGCTTAACATCCTTACCTGCGGGTGGCACGGTGGCGCAGTGGTAGCAGTAAGGAGACTTCCCGGGTCCTCCCTGCGTGGAGTCTGCATGTTCTCCCCGTGTCTGTGTGACTTTCCTCCCACAGTCCAAAGACATGCAGGTTAGGTGTATTGGCGATTCTAAATTATCCTTGGCGGTGGGCTGGCGCCCTGCCCAGGGATTTGTTCCTGCCTTGCGCCCTGTGTTGGCTGGGATTGGCTCCAGCAGACCCCCATGACCCTGTTTTAGGATATAGTGGGTTGGATTCTGGATGGATGGATCCTTATCTGCCGTCTTTTTTGGAGCATCCCGTATCACATGGGATTTAATTCAAAGTTTTTAAAAGTGCGCCCTGATGGTTACACGCACAGTTTAGGAAAAGCTGCTCTTATATCTGTCAAAAGCCTTGGCGGTCCTGATTTCATTTTTCTAGGTACCCCCTGATATTTGTGTGAGAAAGAATTGTTTTCAAATTTCAGTCAGTCTGTCAGTCAGTCAGGCAAATCAAACAATGAGCCCCGTAGTCGTCAGTCATTTTTTTTTGTTTTATATCTGCTCTGTTTTTTCCTCTGTCTCTGCTGCCCTTCATAGTAGGTTGGTCTCGCCGCGCTGCACAGATTGTCAAACATAAATTTCAGTTCCACTGAAGTAATAAAACATAACAGCAATAAAATTACAATAACGTCTGTGTGGCCTAATGGCCTGCGGCCTTGCGGGTTCACTGAGCGAGTCGATTTCACCCTCTAGAGCCGTCCACCTCGATTGCACTCCGCCTATAAATGGTGTGCTCAGTAGGCAGGGGCGCTATATAAAACTAAAGGGACCCGACGGAGTCGTCTCGCCTTCTTCAGCTGGGAATGCTTTGGGGTGGAATGAAGAATGAAGGCGCTATATAACACCTGAAGAAGAGCAGGCATTAAAGCCCCTCTGATCACTGCACTGTGTACTGAGAACATTAGGATGAGACCACCCACATTCCACCATCGTTTGTGCCGCTAAATGAATAAAGGGGGTCTTACTGTGTATTTAGTGCGTATTCAGATTCCCTCACCCTTTACAGTGCTGTAATGTCCCATTGGTGCCCATCAATCTGCACAATAAGCCCTAACAACAAAGTGAAATCGTGTCTTCAGGGGGGGTCTTCCACATTTATTAAAAATCAAAAACGGACGTCTCTCTCATCCCTAGAAGTATCTTGACCCATAATCCAGTGCTTTGTAGAAACCCCTAATGGCAGAAATTCCGACTTTTTGAGTCGTCTTGGAAAAATCTCTTCAAGCTTGGCAGCACCTGGATTTGGGAAGTCGATCCCCTTCTCCCTGGAAAGATCCTCTCAGGTTTCGTTAGACTGGACGGGACGTGGCTGTGATCGGCCGTCTTCAGGTTTCTCCTCAGATGTGCTGCCGCTGCAGTGGCCGAAAAGTTTTGGTAGGGGACACAAATGTGTTTTGCAGAATTTGTTATTTTATGTTTCTATGGTGTACTGGCGGCACGGTGGCGCAGCGGGTAGCGCTGCTGCCTCGCAGTAAGGAGACCTGGGTTCGCTTCCTGGGTCCCGGGAGTTTTCATGTTCTCCCCGTGTCTCCGTGGGTTTCCTTCCACAGTCCAAAGACATGCCGGTGAGGTGCATTGGCCATCCTAAACTGTGCTTGCTGTGTGGGTGTGCGTCCTGTGGTGGGCTGGCGCCCTGCCCGCGGTTTGTTTCCTGCCTTACGCCCTCTGTTGGCTGGGATTGGCTCCAGCAGACCCCCCGTGACCCTGTAGTTAGGATATAGCGGGTTGGATAGTGGATGGATGGATGGTATACTGAAGAATAATTGGCTTTTAATTGGCAAATACATCAAATGTCGGTAAAGAGTCAGTACTGAGAGTGTCGACCCTTGTACACTTTGCTCTGGATATCCACTTCTGGGCCAAATCCTGACTGACGGTGGTCCAGGCTTGTCTTTTCAGAGCTTGGAGTTGATCACAATTGGTGGGCTTCTGCCTGTCCACCCGCTTTTTGAGAATTGACCCTCTTCTATACACTGGTACCCGTGTGCCGTTCTGAGTGATGTCCACTCAATTCGGCTTAACACCGGTGGACTTCTGAGGCTTTGTTACTGTGACCACTGGGTTTTTGTCTCACCTTGTCACCTTTGACAAAGGCCCTGGATACTCAATCTCAATCTAGGACCAGACCTCTTCCATGTCACAATTCCTGAGGCCACTGGGCTCCTCAAAGCTTCCCCGGTGGGTTTTATCCCACTTTGCCTGATCTCCACCTCACCTCAGTTTGATCGTGGAGATCTGCAGAGAGTCCCTTGGACTTCACCGTTCACATATCGGGTGAATTGTTGGACCCTCTATACACGGGTACCCGTGTGTGCCCTTCTAAATGATTCAGTGTGACACGAGGGGGACTCCAATGAAGTTCTCGTCACTTCTCGAGGAGAAATGAAACAAACAAGATGAACCTGAGGCCAATGTAGAGTGGCACACCCGAGGGGCTGTTCTGATTCTGAATACATTTGCAGACCTTTCTGAAAACACATCCTCATGTCATCATGGGTCACTGAGTGGGGACTGATGGGCAGACGTGTCAAATTTATTTATAATTTAACTCGCAGACCTACCCTTCATGAGGCGTCCACCCTTATTTTCAGTGTGACAGTGTCTGTTCAGCGCAAGTATGGACTGGGTGTTGGGCGGGGTCCTGGGGTCCAGAGGCTGGGGGGCATCTGTTGGTGAAGAGACATTCACTGATCGTGACTTTGGTGACGATGCTGGACATCATGGCCGGCCAGTGCACTGGTAGGGTGAGTGCTGTGCAGAGTGTTTTTCTCAGTTGATTCTGGGGTCTGCCAGGGGTCTGTTTTTGCTCCTACTCTGTTCAGTGCTTGCATGGACTGGGTGTTGGGCAGAATCCTGGGTGGGGAGGGGGCATCAGTTGGTGAAGAGAGATTCACTGATCTTGACTTTGCTGACGATGATGTGATCTTCACAGTCAATGGAGGCTCTGATAGGGGGTCTCGAGAGACTGAGTGAGGGGTCCGAGTGTCCTGAGAAAAAACAACAATTCAGGCCTTCAATGACCTCTTGGGCACGGCCATCAGCAGTGTGTCTGTCTGTGGAGAGAGTGTCAACCTCATCAGTGACATTCTTGTGACGCTGGTGACTCTTCATATAGATTGGGAGAACATTGGGTGGGTCATGAGGTCTCTGTAAAGGGGTCTGATGGTCCTGATATCTATGCAAAAGGACAAAGGTCCAAGTCTTTAGAGTCCTGGTGCTCCCTGTTTGTGTGTCATGGATGCCGTCCAGTGACCTGAGATGAAGACTGGACTCCTGTGTGTCTCTTCAGAGAATCCTTGGGTCCCGCTGGTTTGACTTTGTGTTGCCCATGGGGTCCCGAACGTGACACATGACCTGCATTGTCAGGGAGCGTCAGCCATGTGGCGCCATTCCCCGAGGGTGATCGGGCTCATTGTTGAGGACCCAAGTGGCTGGACCAGGCCAAGGGGGGCGCCCACGTAACACCTGGCTGCAGCAGATAGAGGGTCATTTCTGGAGGGTGGGACTGGACCGCATGTCCGCATTGGGGTTTGATAAACGGGATCCCGAGCTGTTCCATTGCGTGGTGGGTGCGGCAAGGTGCTGTACCAGTGCATGCCCCCCGACCTGACCGGAGTGTTGAACTTCTTTCTTCTCATGGAAGGCCATCCTTTATAATATCTCGGCATCCTCCTAAAATTCCAATTATCGGCTTGCGCATTTTAGATTTGCATGTCACCTGTGCCTTACCCCTTTGGCTGCTGATCCCATCTGTCATTTGTGTCCTTTAAATGTCCCTGGCACTTTTCTGTTTTGACTTTTGTGTTTCTAATTGCCTGGCAAACGTGTTCTCTGTTCAAAGTCCTCGTTTGTGTTTCTTCGCCTACCGTGACTTCTGTCCAGCAGAGGTTACTCTTTCTTTGGTTCCCATTCAGGAAATCCTCTTTCTTTTATTCGAATCTTACCTTGAACTATTGGCGGTGCTGGTCAATGGAATGTCTGGCTCCAGTATTGAGGACTGGCAACCCGCGGTGCATTTGTTTGGGGGCTGTTTGTCTGGGGGTCTGCACCAGGCCAGTAATCTCAATCCTTAATCTTCTCCTTTTTCTTATTCCTCTCTCTGCCCTCCGGACTCATACGGACCTCTTTTCAGGGTAACTGGTAGAGGGGTGGGTTTGCTTAGTCGTGCTGGTGGGGTTGGCTGTTGTGTGCTTCTCTTACAGTTGTTTTTCTATGATTGCCGATTATTGTTTCTGCTTATTGAAATCAAAAAATTTTGTATGGAAAATAATTTTGGTGGTCTCACTTTGTCCTTATGGGGTATTGAGTGTCAACTGATGGGCAAATGTGTGTCCGTTTCAAGTGAAATCTGCAACACAGTAAAGTTTGCAGAAAGTGAAGGGGGGGTGGGATCTGAAGACGTCCACTTTAAATATAGCGCCTTTCACAGTCCCTTATTATAACAGGTCGAAGGGTCTCTTGCTTCGCTCGGAGCTCACGAGATTTATGGCTCTTCATGTGGCTCAGAATATTAAACAATTTATTTGTTTTTAAAGGTAACTGCAAGCGCACATAATTGACTCCAGCAGTAAAACAAATAAGAGCACTAAATCATACGCCTGCCTCGAGTAGTCTTCCCTCATTCCCAGACACTCCATTGTAATGTAACCTTCCCACTCGATCCCTTGTTTTTCATCTTTGCCAGCCTTCATGGAGACCCCCTTGCTGGAGACATCAAAGGTTTGGGGCAGCCACCCGTATCATGTGCCCTGGCTGCTAATGGGTTGTGTTGTGTTCAGCTCCAAGTCTAAAACAGAACTGTCTCATAAGGGTAAAGATGGTGGCTTTAAAGGTGGGAACAGGAAGAGAACCAGGAAGTGATGTCATCATGGGCCCCTAAACCCCCCAACACCTCAAAACCATAAGGGAACCCCCCTCCATAAAACCAGAAGTAACATAATATTGGGCACCAGAAAAATGGAAGTGACGTCATCATGGGTACTGGAACCAGAAGTGACATCTTTGTGGGTGCCGGAACCAGTAAGAGACATCATCGTGGGCCCCCAAACCCCCCCCCCCCACAACACCTTAAAACCATAAGGGAACCCCCCTCCATAGTACCAGAATTGACGTAATCATGGGCACCGACACCGGAAGTAACATCATCATGGGTGCCGGAAAACTGGAAGTGATGTCATCATGGGGTGCTGGAACCAGGAAGTGACATCATCATGGGCAGCGGAAAATGGAACTGACATCATCATGGGACCGGAAAGTGACATCAACATGGGCACCAGAAACCAGAAGTGACATTTTTGTGGGTTCTGGACCTAGGAAGTGACATCATCATGGGCAATGGAGCCGGAAGTGACGTCATCATGATCATGGGCACCGGGACCAAGAAGTGACTCATCATGGGCATCAGAAACCAAAAGTGACATTGTTGTGGGTTCTGGACCCAGGAAGTGACTCATCATGGGCGTTGGGACCCGAAGGGATTTCCCATGAATGGTCTGCAGAGGATTGAAAGAGAAAGTCAGTGCATCTCGCCACCTCCGTGGTCTGGCGTGGAACTATCACAATTCAGGTCCATTAGCTGCCTCCCGTTCTCACGGGTGTGACACCTCTGAAACCCTCAGGTGGCAGACGCACAGAAACTTTTCTAACAGCGCTGCATGTCAGTGAGGCCAGCGGAGTGGCCATTTGCCGGCCCTGTCCAATAACAATACCAAGTCGAATGAAGATGGCGAAGAGGAGAAAACTGTTATGAGTCACTCCCACGAGAATGGCCAGTGGGCGTGAGGCCTGGCAAACAGAGGCCAATGGCAAGCCTGAGTCCCTGCCAGCCCTCCCTAAATAAGGCTCACTCTCAGTCAGGCAGACTGTCTAGGAAAACAGGAGGCTTTGGGCCTGTCTAGGCCGCAAGATGGGGATCAGGCATTTAAATTAAAAAAAAAATAAAAAATCACAAGAGCACCTCAACATCTTGAGATACGGCTCTCCAAAGAGAGAACCGTGGGAAGTATTGAAAAGATGGGAGGCAGTTAAAGGGCCCGAATGAGGATAATTTCATGACAGATCAGGGGGTGGCAGAGTGTGCTGACCCTTTCTCTCTTTCCACGGCAGACCGACTACGGGAAATTCTGCCTGGTCCTGATGATGTCAGTTCCAGTTCCGGCCCTAATGACATCACTTCCTGTCCTCTCCTTTTAAAAAATTGCCATCTTTGCCTCGTCAAGACAATTCTGCTCTGGACTCAAATCCGTACTCAACTGTACACAACACGTAACTCTTTTGCAGCCAGGAAACAATAGATAGGTGACTGCCCCAACTCTTTCTGTGGCTCACTTGACCTGAGTTACTGTCGAACACTCCATGCCGAGGGGTCCTACGATGACCACCCAGATGTTTTTTTTAGCGGTCCAAAAAAGATGAACATCACACGGTTCCAAATCTGGCGAATAAGGAGCATGTGGCAATACCTGACACTTCAGTTTCTTCAGACAAGCCTTGGTGTTCTTAGCAGTGTGTGGGCAGCAAAAGGACCCCTTGAGACAGCAGTGCCCACCACTTGGATCAAATAGCAGGCTTCACATTGCACTAGTGACTGTGGGACCCCTCAGCATGTAGTGTTCGACAGTACCTCGGGGGCACGAGTGGTGGGCGAGGACAAGACAAAATCTTTTATTCTGCTGGCACTGCCAGGCGGGTGGCACAAGTGCATTGAGAAGATGGGTGAAGGCTCCATTGAGAAATGACATGATCAGTTTTGTGAAGGTTCGTTCTATCTTCTAATAAATCCCATTTTCTAATTTGAGCTCGACTCACCCTCGTATTTCACGTTAACTACAGGGGGTGAAAGGCTGTGCCGTAATCTATAGCCATGAAAGGAAATTCTATTCTGTTCAAATTAAGCAAACACTAATATGAGTTTAACCTAAAGCCCTAACTTTCCAAGATTGACTCTTACATTGGGTGCTGAGCAGGCAGAGTAAGTGGGCAGCTACAAACACGGCATCAAATATTCATAGGGCAACAAAAAAAAATACTTTTCTATGTGTGTAAAATGCTAAGTGCGTGTGTCCGTATAGCCATCTAAATCCTAAAGAACAGCGACACACTGATTATTGGATATGCAGAATATGTGGCACACACAAGTTGTCTCGGCTTCTTGGGTTCAAATCCATTGCTTGTTTACTGTCTGGAGGTTTGCCCCCTCGCCACCCAAGTGTCTGTGTGGGTTTTCCTCTGGGTATTCCACCCACATCACCAGAGCTGTGCAGTTTAAGTTAATTAGTGATTCCAAACTGGCCTTTCTATGTGTGTGTGTGTGTGTGTGTGTGTGTGTGGGCGCTACGACTGAGAGTCAGAAGCAGCTCCAACACGGCCGTATGCCATGCTGATAATAAATGATGGGGCTGCTGCTGCTCTTGTAACGGTAGGCGGATCACTTAAGACTTTTAGGTACCCAAAGCCTTGGCATCCTGTATGAGTTTTATTTATCTTTGGGATACTAAGGAGGTCTGCCTGCTGATATCATAACACTTTCTGTCAGGTTATATCGATAATATCCTTCCTGAGATGGCAGATTTTGACATTGGCCCTAAACTTAACTGGAAGCCAGGGAAGTGGTTTAAGTACTGGGGTTACAAGGTCAGACTTCTTAATGCTCGTTCAGATGAAGGAAAACTTCACCAAAAAAGTCTCTCGATATATTTTTATATGGGACGTACCCCATGTACTTTGTTGTGATGGTGGGAAAATATTTTGAATCTTTCCATGTAGAATGAAGAGAAAAAAAAAATGATGATATAACAGAAGCCAACAGCAAACCAGTGCTGTACAACGGCAAACGATTTCAGCCACCAGACGTGGAACTTGAACCCGTCACGCAGGATCTGTGAGGCGGCTGTGTTAATCACTGTGCTGCTCTCTCGTCTTTAAGATATGATTATGCAGTCACTTTCTCCAAGTTTGCAAAGTTTGACATTTACGGTTTCGGTTGTTCGCCAGTTGGTCGTGAACAAATTAAATGGGAAAAGTTTGGGGGCTCGTCGGAAGATTGCGAAAAACGAAGAAGCCAAAAATATACGGGGTGAGTCCAAATTACGTGAACACCAAAGGCACTGCTGTGTATACACTGATTTACAATTTGTGTGGGACAATTTATGTGGCGCACGTGTTGAACACGACGGCGAACAGGTTGAGACATTCGTGTAAATCATCTTTTGCACATATGAAGTATATGTTGTGAATAAATTGTTTCCGCCATTCAAATGTTAACATAATTTTGACTCACCCTACATAAACAATACTTGAAACTGATTTGTATTACGTACAGTAAAATCATACGGTATTTAAATGTTAATGTTTGGTTAATATTTGTTAATGTAAGTGCATATGATAAGGTTAATACTGAAACAAAAATAAAGAATCCTGAGATCTCCTCCAGCCACCTTTCAGCTTCACGGCTCCCTTGTTATTCCGCTGATCTGGACGTCTCCTCCCGGCTGGTCTGCCCTCCGCTCGCTCGCTCACTCTCTCTCTCTTTCGCTCACTTGCTCTCTCTCTCTCTCTCACTCGCTCGCTCACTCTCTCTCTCTCTCTCTTTCTCTCCCTGTCTCTCTCTCTGGCTCTCTCTCTCTCTCGCTCACTGTCTCGCTCTCGCTCACTCGCTTGCTTTCTCTCTCTTTCTCTTGCTCATTCTCTCTCTCTGTCTCGCTCGCTCTCTCTCTTTCTCTCTGTCTCTCTCTCTCTCGCTCACTCGCTCGCTTTCTCTCTCTCTCTCTTGTTCATTCTCTCTGTCTCTCTGTCTCTCTCTCTCTCTCTCTGTCTCTCTCTCTCTCACTCTGTCTTGTTCACTCTCTATCTTTCTCTGTCTTGCTTGCTTGCTCTCTCTCTCTCCGGCACTCGCTCTCTCTCTCGCTTGCTCACTCACTCTTGCTCTCTCTCTCGCTCACTCTTTCTCTCTGTGTCTCTCTCTCGCTCACTGTCTCGCTCTCGCTCACTGGCTCCCTTTCTCTCTCTCTTACTCTCTCTTGTTCACTTTCTCTGTCTCGCTTGCTTGCTGTCTCTCTCTCTGTCTCTCTCTCTCACTCACTCTCTATCCCTCTCTGTCTCTCTCTCTCTCTCTCACTCTCTCGCTCACTCTTTCTCTCTGTGTCTCTCTCTCTCACTCGCTCTCTTTCTTTCTCTCTCTCTCTCGATCGCTGACTCGCTCGCTTTCTCGATTTCCTTTCCCCCAATTTCTTTTTCTTCTTCCTCACCCGCCCTTCTCCTTTTCTTATCTGCACAGCCAACCCTAGGTGACGCTGTGCTCTCACAACGTTGCTAAACAGCAGTCAGCTCATTTAACACGATTGCACATTTGTGCCTACAGGAGGGTAAGTGAGAAAAAAAATTTAAAAAATGAATGAAAATGAAACTTCTGAAATATCCCAATGTGACACGGCGCACAGTTAGAGGGGGCCCAAGTATTATTTTCACATTTGTAAGGGTCTTCTGGCCCTGACCCTCACCAATGGAGTTTTATTTTTTATTTTACTAGGGGGCTCCGCTCCCTGCTCACTTCGCTCGACCACCCCATGTTTGGTTAACCGGATATTCAATTTAAAGAGATTGTTATTTTCATGGGATTTGTTACATACGCATTATTTTCACTTCTACTTTAAAACTTTTGTAAAAACAATATTTGGAATGAACTTTTCTTCAAGATCGCATTGAATTTTGATTCCGTGTTTGGACTGACATTGTGACAACACAACGTATAACTGGCTGTGAGTGAATATCGTTTCTTTCTCTCTAATAATAAAATGACTTTCTCGAATGTTTCTCTGTGTTCTTTCTTCTTCGTGTAGTCGTTGACGTGTCATCTTGAACGTATAAAGTTATTGTCCTGATCAAATTTATAAGAGCTGAGAGTGCAGGAAGTGTGTCTGCCAAAAGCACTCACACGACTGAGTGGTGAGGTGACGGTGGCCTTGTTTGAAAATAGTCGTAAGTCGGGCGTGACTTGAAAGAATCTCATGTTAAAAGTCTCCGTGTCACAGGACTTGATACCGCACCAGCGTTTTTTTAATTCTCACTGGCAACACGAATTAGACGATCTACAAGTCTCTGACTTAATGTTTAAATCCGAAACAATATATTTGATCTCTTTTCGCTGTTCCGTTATTTCGCCGATTAGTAATAATTTCCATTTGTTTGTGGTAATGCGATCTTTACTATCCTTTTTTTGAGACTTTTGATTTTTCATACTTTCGTTGTCTCTAACCTGCTCTGTGTGTATCGCCCCAACGTTTTTGAATTCTTTAAGACGTTCTGCTTTGTCTTTTATTTCTGGCCCTGGGTGTGGACTCGTCTCGCGGGACGTTTAAGCGTCTCTCCGAGAAAATCACGCCGTGTCTCCTTTTTTTTGGTTTGTCCATCCAGGCCAACTGACCTTATCATTGGACTGTCATTTAGAGATACTATTGTATATTGTATATATAATTATATATAATTGTATTCCAAATGTATATTTACAAACTCTATTTCTCTTAAATCTTTTAATATATCTATCTTAAATAAGCATGCTTTATTTTATTTTTTGTATACAGATGGAGCTATCTTTTTCTTATCTAATTATTTGAATGTGTTTGCTTTGCTTAACTACATTTTGATGGCTTGTAAAACACTTGAAGCTACATGCTTTGTATGAGATTGTGCAATAGAAGTGTATGTCGTTGAATGTCAAGGGGTTTCCTGTATTTCCTTTTTTAGATTTTGGATCAGGCAATTAGTGTCCCCGTGTTCTTGATGAACTCATTTTAAAGTCACCGTCTCGATCCACTGCACTAATTCCCTTCATCATTTTAAACACTTCACTCAGGTCTCCTCTTCATCTCCTGTAAAGGCTCAGCTCTTTGAATCTTTCCTCCTAACTCACCCCCTGTAGCCCCTGAATCAGCCTCGTTGCTCTTCTCTGGACCTTCTCCAGTGCTGTTATGTCTTTATGGAGACCCAAACTGCCCACCGTACTCCAGATGAGGCCTCACCAGTGTGTTATAAAGCCTGAGCAGAACCTCCTGTGACTTGTACTCCACACGTCAAGGCGCTATATAACCTGACATTCTGTTAGTCTTCTTAATGGCTTCTGAACACTAACGGGAAGTCGATAGCTTAATAATAATAATTCTTTGCATTTCTATAGCGCTCTTCTCACTACTCAAAGTGCTCAGCAATTGCAGGTTAAGGGCCTTGCTCAAGGGCCCAACAGCGCAGAGTCCCTATTGGTATTTACAGGATTCGAACTGGCAACCTTCCGATTGCCAGTGCAGACCCCCAGCCTCAGAGCCACCACTCCGCCTAGAGTCCACTGCAACTTCTAAATCCTTCTCATAAGGTGGACTTTTGATTTCATCTAATATTAAAGTCACCGTCTCGATCCGCTGCACTAATTCCCTTCATCATTTTAAACACTTCACTCAGGACTCTTCTTCATCGCCTTAAACTCTAAAGGCTCAGCTCTTTTATTGTTCCCTCATAACTCGTCCCCTGTAGCCCTGAATCACCCTTGTTGCTCTTCTCTGGACCTTCTCTTGTGCTGTTATGTCTTTTTGGAGACCCAAACTGCACCCAGGACTCCAGATGAGGCCTCACCAGTGTGTTATAAAGACCTGAGCAGACCCTCCTGTGACTTGTACTGCACACGTCAAGGCGCTATATAACCTGACATTCTCTTAGCCTTCTTAATGGCTCCTCAACACTGTCGGGAAGTCGATAGCTTAGAGTCCACTACAACTCCTAAATCCTTCTCATAAGGTGGACTTTTGATTTCATCTCATTTTAAAGTCACCGTCTCGATCCACTGGACTAATTCCCTTCATCATTTTACTCACTTCACTCCTGTCTCCTCTTCATCTCTGCAATGGCTCAGCTCTTTTAATCTTTTCCCATCGCCCTGCACTCAGCCCAAGTTGCTCTTCTCTGGACCTTCTCTAGTGCTGCTATGTCCTTTTGTAGCTGCACAAAAGGACTCCAGATGAGGCCTCACCAGTGTGTTATAAAGCCTGAGCAGAACCTCCTGCGACTTGTACTCCACACATCAAGGCGCTATATAACCTGACATTCTGTTACCCTTCTTAGTGGCTTCTCAACACTGTCAGAAAGTCGATGGACGTTAGACTCCACTGCGACTCCTAAATCCTTCTCATAAGGCGTACTCTCGATTTTCCCGACCGCCCATTGTGTATTCAAACCTCACATTTTTACTTCCTGTGTGTAATTCTTTACATTTACTGACAATAAATCTCATCTGCCACAAATCTGCCCAAGCCTCTTGTATTTGAACTTTATCTAATAGCAACAGGACCACAAATTGAGGTGTCAAAGCAAAGCCAAGCTGACTGGTTTTTGTGAAACCCCTCCCCTTTGGTTTGCAGGACTCCGCCCAGGGGTGTGGCTACCTTGAGCACTTAATAAGGGCCTGCGCACTCCTCTGATAAAGCTGATGGAAAGGCAGGGTGGGCAGGGCGTCAAGGCAAACTCAACCCCACCCCCCTCCTTTGGAGTTGTCATGGAGTCGAGGAGTGGCGTGGGGTTGAGTTTGCGGGGTCAACCAGAATCGTCAGAACTCTGATATAGGAGTCGGGGAAGCCTAAGTCCGTTGCACAGGTGAGGGGAGGGCTCCCACTGATCTGGAGCTAATGTCCCAGAAGCCCCTCCCTAATGATGCCACAGACTCCACCCACTTTGACAGGAGCGGTTGTAGTCTGTTCAGCTTTCACTGCCCACCCATCATTGTCCTCAAGGTTCAGAAGGTTGGGCGGCCGCTGCTGTTGTACCCTTTAATTATTCAGCTGCCACGTCGTGTATCCCCCCGCACACGAGCCCTCTTAAGATGATTTGTCCGTTTTAAGACTGCTCATTAAAATTTTCTTTTGGGCACCTTTTTACGAAAACACTGAGTATCAATTAACTGGAATGTCTCCGGCGTTATCTCCGAGTGCGCCGAGTGACAGTTTAATGAATGCTGTCATGTTTCTTATTTGATTAATTTGTGAGCCCGCTTTGTATTGACTGATAAAAATGCAATTACCCAAATATTGATCATGATTTCTCATATTAGAGCATAATAGCGGTGCTCATTTTAGATTACCCTGCGCTTGCTTTTGTGCGCTCGCGTGGAAGTGAAGAGGATAATCATGCAAAGGTAAAGATCGACCGCCATAATAACAAGGTATAAAAAAACCTGCTTGGGCTCATTTATTACGTTGTGCGCGGCCAACAAAGAGGTGGCTTTCCTGTTAATGAAATATCAATTCTGTTTATCATGGGCTAGCGTCGGGGGGTCTGCCTGGGTGCGCCACGTAAAGCCAGCAGACAAGGTGACTGGGGAGTATTTTCTGTATGACCGATTGCTATTGAACGGCATCAACGTTAAAACGGCGTTCTGAGAAATAACAAGTAAAGAAGTTGCCCCGGCTGCGGGAGTTCGTTTGAAGACTTGTTGGAGAGCCCACCAAACAAGGCGCTCAGGTGGGCTTGACAGTCCTTGGGTAACTCGTCGTACTCCTCGGGATCATTTCAAGCTGGACGGTGTCTCGGAATCCTTCTAACTTGAGGCCCTCACGGCGGAATCTGCTCATATGACCTTTATTCGTTTATAGGGGTTCCTTATCATTAAATAAAACAAAGAAATTACACCAAATGACGCACGTGAGCATGGACGTCACTTACGCTTTCTTTTCTTTATCTTCTAACTAAAAAAGAAAAGAAAAAAAAAAGCTGGGTCACTCCAAGCAAACGCCGTCATCTGTGGTGTGACCACAGGAGGGCGCCAGAGAGCCCTAAACTACAGTCCCAGCAATGCACCACACGTCTAATAGAATAAAATAAAGGACTTGTATTCTTTTCTCAGGCACCTTCTCACAATCCGCTTGTCCAATCGCAATAATAATAATAAAATAATAATAAGCCACCAACTATCAAATCAATGGTCATAATGGGTGCTCTTATTCTTCCTCCTTCTTCGCCTCCGCTGAGTGTTGCCCGCTGCCTCCTGATTCCGACTCGCCAATCTGTGCCAGCGGGCTTTCTTTTATGCCAAACTCAGAAATGCTTCTGGTGTCCTTCCTTCCGTTCCCTCTGGGAAGCACTTCTGGGTCATAAACAGAGTGGACCTCCCCGGACAGCGCCCTCTACTGATCCCAAGGTAACCCCTACAGGGCTGCACTTCTGGACTCTATTTCCCAAGCACCCCTGCAGGTGACCCAATTCGGCTCTTACACGAGGACCACTGCCACCTAGCGTATGGGGGATGGACCCACTTCCCCAGCTCCGTGTTCCTCTGGTCCCGCCATGGGCCACCGTATGATCTTTCCGCCCAGCTGGCCAGTGACATTTCTCTCGGGCCTCCCGTTCAGGTAATAATCCATGCTCTTCCCTGGCCAGGATGCCCGTTCATATGCCACAGTGGTTTCTTATATGGTAAATTTCAGTTTGATCCTTAGCACTCTTCTCAACCTACAATTGAACATGGGTTCCATCACAGGGTGCGATGACAGGTGTTTAACTAAAAGAATAAAACAGATAGAACTTTACTTGTCCCCAGGGGGAAACTGGGCATTTCACCGAAGCTCAATAATATACCAGAATAGCTAATAAGAAAGAAAACGTCTAACTTGGCAGTCCCAGTCCCAGTGAGTCACTATATGGGCACAATCCAGTTGGTATAAAGGAGCCCCCACTCACATTCCTTGACACACTTCTGCTGAATAATTTATTAGCTGAAAGTCCCCAGTGTTGGTGTGTCACAGAGAGAGAGGATGTGCAGCCTTCATTCTCCCTTCCTCTATGACGTCCAGCGGGTCCAGAAGGCTTCCCCTCAACTGAGTCTGCCCTTTTAATTAGCCTGTTGATTCAGTGGGCATCTCTTAAGGTGATGTCACCAACCCAGTAGAGTACACTGGCCATCACGGAGTTGTAGAAGATGTGAAGGATGTCGCTTCCCACAATAAAGGAACGCAGTCTGCTAAGGAAGACGATCATCTGTAGCTCCTCTGTGTTCTGAGACCAGTCCAACCTGTCATTGATGTGGACCCCCAAGTACTTGTAGGAGTAGACCACCTCTACATCTACTCCTTGAATAGTTGACCAAACATGGAGACTGATTGCTGTGGTGAAAGTCAATAAGCAGTTCCTTGGTTTTGCTGAGGTTAAGTTGAAGACGATTCTTTCTTCTCTTAGAAACAAAGTTTTCCCCCTGACTCCTCTCCTCTGTCTCGTCCCCCATTTCAATCCACCCCATCTTAGAATGTCTGCCTGCTGTTATATTTCAAGTCAGAGGTGTAGAGAGTGAAGAACGGGGCAGACAGGCCTGGTCCTTGTGGTGCTCCAAGTGTTGCTCACGCAGTCCTTGACTTGTATTGTGTATTAAAGGGCCACACGGTCCCTGCTCTGCTCTGCCTTTTCTTCTCTAGTTCCTCTGTGTTCCGAGAAAATGCTTGTAATTCAAGTACACCAGAGAAACATCTGACCAAAAGATCTAAAAACACTGAAGCAGCAAACTTTGTGAAAACCAACACTTTGGGTCATTCTCCAAACTGTTGGCCACCGCTGTACAGAGATGTCCTTGGTACCCCAGAACATTCTGGACCTCCGACTGGGCTGAGGTTCACCTTAGAACAGTAAAATGACGCCAAGCCCAAACAACACAGGAGTGACTCTGGGAAGGCTCTCGACATGAACCTCTCTGGAGGGGCCACCTAAAAGTAGCTGTCCACTGACGGTCTCTCCGTCCAGCCTGACGGAGCTTGAAGGGGTCCGCCATGAAGAATAGCAGAAGATCCTCATGTTTGTCACGTCAAACCCAAGAAAAGACTCCAGGCTGGAATGGCTGCTTCGACTAAGCGCCAAGTAAAAGGTCCAAATACTCGTGTGTTTTTATTTTTAACAAATTTGGAAATATTTCTAAACTCCTTACTTCACTTTGTCATTCTGGAGCATTGAATGTTGTTGGATGGGTGGAAAAAAATGAATTGAAGTGATTTTAGCACAAGGTTGCAACATTAAATGTGTGAAGGGGTCTGAATAACTTTAGGAGGCGCTATATAAAGTCCAATACCCATCTGCCCTGACTTGTCTTCTCTCAGTAGTGGTCCGTGCCCCCGAGCCCCTGAGGGGGCACCACAACTGACCCTCAGAACAGAATGACTCCGACTCTGGAGTGCCATCATCACTACACCAGCGTGGACCCCACCTTGAAACCTCTGGTCGCTTCCTTTTCCTGAGAGTCAAAAAGCTAATACACTTAATCAAAGTGTCAGTGCCACCAAGTGCCACCAGGTGCCACAGCAGGGTGCCAACAAGAAAAATGGAACAGAGGAGGCCCAGTAGCAGCTTGTGTGTTGTTTTTTTTGAGCGTATAACAAAGAAGCAAAGTGAAAATATGAACAGCCTAATCAGCAGCTCTAATTGGATTAAGAAATTCAGTTTAAATAGCCCGAGAGCAACAGCCATCACCCTGATATTCATGGCGGCAGTGCGGCATTCTTTCATAGCAGCTTTAAATGAAATTATGAGAGTGTGTGTTACTTTTATCTGATTTGCTTCTGAAACCAAACTAATTGGCACATGTGAAAATCTTTAAGGGGCGCGAAGGCCTACTTCACTGAGCCATCACTCTGTACAGAAACGTGCTTGGCATGTGGGTATAAATTATGAAGTGTAGGGGGCGCTCTTGAGTCTCTGACTTGGGAGCCGTGATCAGAAGGAGCAGCGTTGGCTGCTGTCATGTCATGTCACTGTCATGTCCATTTTAGTCTTTATTCATAATAGGGGACTGGTAAAGGCCAACCTCACCAGAGTGTGTCAGAAGAGTTTTATGGACAAAATGGGCAATGCGGGCAGGGCTGGCTCTGTCATAGACAGTGCGGCCACCAAGGGTGGCAGAAGTTTTTTTAGGGGTGGCATTTTGTCAGATGTCAAAAATGTTGCTATAAAAAGTTAGGTGTTAATACCCAGCCCAGCTCTTTGATCTAATATCTATGTTACGTCGTACTCGAAAACCCGCATCCTTTGATATAATCCACGTGTAATGCCACGCTCAAAACACAAACGGGGCAGCGCTTATAGCCACTAGACGTAAAGCGATTACCTTCAGGATAAAACTTCATTGGAGCATCGCATGAAATCCATTGCACTGATTTCTAACAAACATCACAGTTATTTCCAGGATTCTCTAACGTTGAATACAGATAAATGAAATCTGAGACATCCTTAATAAAAATTGCTATTTCCCTTGGACCTTTTGCACTTTTTAACCTCAAGATCTCCAGAACACAACATGACATTCACCTCACTTTTAGTTCAGAAAAATTGAAAACGATTGAGAAGCAAAACATCGGCAATTTGTGGTGTTTACGTTGGCAAAGATAATTACTGAGAATTTTTAATTATTTAAGCTTGTTGAAAAAGAATACTCTTTTTATGTTTTCTGCTCAATAACTTTTTAACAGTCGATTGTATCAGAAGTCCATTCTCTGTTGTATGAAACGAACAAAAGAAAAGGTTAGTGATGATTAGTGAGGAAGTGAGCCATTTGTGGTGGGTTGAGCTGGCGTAACAACGGCAGGAGGAAGAAGGGCAGGACACTTGGTGGTGCCGCTCAGGGCTGAAGTGGACAGGTGGGGAGGAGGGCCGTTCAAGGCTAGGGTGGCCCATTGCTCAGCCCTCATTGGTCTCTCAGTGATTGAGTTTACACTACGACTGTTGTGCGCTCTACAGGCTCCATACCGGGTGGGCCACTCATGGCTGAATCGGCCCCTCTCAGGGCTGAAGTATCCAAATGGGGAGGTGGCCTGCTCAGGTTTGAAGCGGCTGGGTGGGAAGGTGGGCCGCTCAGGTCTGAAAATGCCGGGTGGGCCGCTCAAGGCTAGGGCGGCCCATTGCTCAGCCCTTATTGGTCTCTCAGTGATCGAATTTGCGCTACGACTGTTGTGCGCTCTACAGGCTCCATACCAGGTGGGCCACTCAGGACTGAAGTTTGGTGGGCCCCCACCCAGGGCTGAAGCGTCTGAATGAGGAGGTGGCCCGCTCAGGGTTGAAGCGGCCGGGTGGGCTGGTCAAGTCTGAGGCGGCTGGGTGGGCCGCTCAAGGCTAGGGCGGCCCATTGCTCAGCCCTCATTGGTCTCTCAGTGATTGAGTTTGCGCTACGACTGTTGTGCGCTCTACAGGCTCCATACCGGGTGGGCCACTCATGGCTGAATCGGCCCCTCTCAGGGCTGAAGCATCCGAATGGGGAGGTGGCCTGCTCAGGTTTGAAGTGGCTGGGTGGGCCACTCAGGGCTGTATCGGCCGGGTGGGGAAGTGGGCCGCTCAGGGCTGAAGATGCCGGGTGGGCCGGTCAAGGCTAGGGCGGCCCATTGCTCAGCCCTCATTGGTCTCTCAGTGATTGAGTTTGCGCTACGACTGTTTTGCGCTCTACAGACTCCATACAAGGTGGGCTGCTCATGGCTGAATTGGACTCATTCAGGACTGAAGTGGGTGGGTGGGCCACTTAGGGCTGAAGCGTCCAAATGGGGAGGTGGCCCACTCAGGGCTGAAGCGGCCGGGTGGTCTGGTCAAGTCTGAGGCAGCTGGGTGGGCCGCTCAAGGCTAGGGCGGCCCATTGCTCAGCCCTCATTGGTCTCTCAGTGATCGAATTTACACTATGACTGTTTTGTGCTCTACAGGCTTCATATCATTTCATTATTAATACTGAACTATTGAGGCCATTATTATTATTACTAGATAGCCGACACCTGCCGTAACATACGGTGGTGTAAGAACAGGAACAGAAAATGGTGCATTGCATTCATCAACCGTTTGTGTCAAGAAATAACCCACTGATAGGAACAGGCAGTTGCCGGATCCCGGAATAGAGATGACGTTGTACAAAAACCCGTCGACAGAGAAGATACTGTTGTTCATTTTATAACAAAGGCTTAGGAAACAACTGTCTCAGTATAAAGAAAATAGCAAGGAGTGAAACCAATGGCAATGGTCGAGAGAGTACCTGCCTGTAGCAGGTTACGGAAAAGACTCCCAGGCGCAGACATGGCCGAAGTGAAAGGTCATGCGGTCAGGCTAGATATCGGGCAGTGACGTGACACCAATGGGGTCATGAGAGAGGAGCGGGGAACGCGGTAGTCCGAAGGAGGAATAGGACTCGAGAAACGTCGCGTGGGGGTGTATGGGAGGCCGCAGGCAGCGTGGGGAAGGGTTTGGAGGAGGACGAATAGGAATCAAGAAATGCCGTGTGGGCTGCGTGTGGGAGGGACTGGGTTTGAAGAGGAAGCAGGATGAACCAGAAGAGAAATATATATAAGAGATAATTATTATTATTCTGTGAATTACTTCTATCACTTAAAATTTTACACTTAAATTCACAGTAAAAGTTGGCAAGGTCTTAATAAGCTCAGAAGCGTTAGACGCTAAACAAAGCCAAAAAAAAAATAACACGTCTTTGTAGTGAGATGCGGAGATCACACATGTCACATCTGCTTTTTATTTATTTTACACATGTAATGTACATTTTATCGCTTTTCCAGGCAGAGCCGGGTTAGGTCAGCTAGTTTTAAATTAAATAAAACTTTAAAACCAATCAGCAAATGACAAAAATACAAATACACCATTCAAATGATTGAACCTTTTGTCAAAATAACAATTCATTAGTAAACCTTAACCGTACCAAACAGGAATGCTTACACAAAGCCCACCTGTTGCACCTTCGACATGTTTAGGAAGTTAAAATGTGGGGTTTGAATACACAATGGGAGGTCTGGAAATCGAGAGTCCGCCTCATGAGAAGGATTTAGGAGTCGTTGTGGACTATCGACTTCCAGACAGTGTTCAGAAGCCATTAAGAAGGCTAGCAGACTGTCAGGTTATATAGCGCCTTGATGTGTGGTGTACAAGTCACAGGAGGGTCTGTTCAGGCTTTATAACACACTGGTGAGGCCTCATCTGGAGTCCTGGGTACAGTTTGGGTCTCCATAAAGCACTGGAGAAGGTCCAGAGAAGAGCGACAAGGCTCATTCAGGGCTACAGGGGATGAGTTATGAGGCAAGATTCAAAGAGTTGAGCCTTAAGGAGATGAAGAGGAGACCTGAGTGAAGTGTTTAAAATGATGAAGGGAATTAGTGCAGAGGATCGAGATGGTGACTTTAAAAGAAGTTCATCAAGAACACGGGGACACAGTTGGAAACGTGTTAAGGGGACATTTCACACAAACATTAGGAGGTTTTTCTTCCCACAGAGAACCACAGACACGCAGAATAAGTGACCAAGTAGTGTGACTTGGACTTCAGGGACCTTCAAAACTCGACTCGATGTTATTTTAGAAGAATGAAATGGACAGGACTGCGGAGCTTTTTTTTTGGGGCTGACTGGCCTGTCCTCGTCCAGATGGTTCCAATGATTAACGGTTCCAATAATGTCTCTTCAACATTTCACTCTATACAACAACGTCCGTGGAATCCCACCAGTGGACGAGCCTGCATCCTGGTACAGAAACAGCTCCGTTCCCAATAACTACAATTCTGTGAGCTGCAAATCAGTCGTAGCTGTATCCAATACGTTAAGGCAGAATGAGGCTGAGCAGTTGGAGGTGTTCAGGTTGACCCCCAAAGAACTGCACATGCTTGCCAGTGGGTGACAGCACGGGTCACCTACCTGCCTGTCATTGTTGACTCCCATCCCCACCACGCCCCTCCTTCTCTGTCCCCCCCGATTGTATTTGTGCCAGCGGTGGCATGAGCCAGTTTTAGAAGTGCATCTTCTTATTGTCCTCATTATGTTGTGATCACAGGCCAGCTGCTCAACAGCTAAAATAACTGTGTCATTCAAATAAAATCTAATAACCTTCTATGAGATAAGGAGGGCTTGGTGTGGGGGGTCTTCGCAAGGTCTGCATAGCTCATTTGCATTTTGCCTTGAATACAATGAAGTTCTGTATTTTAGGGTATCGTTTGTTGTCATGCAACTAAGAATTTCACTGTGCTTGTCACAATGCCACCCCTAATGTCACACGGTGATTAAAGCTTTGGTCATCAAACCCTGAGGTTGTGGGTTCAAACCCCACTGCTGGTACCATGTGAGCACGAGCAAGTCACTTCACCTGCCTGGGCTTTACTTTGAAGAACAGAACAAATGGAGCCAATTAGAATTCAGATGTTGTAAGTTAATACGGGTAGTCCCCAGGTTACGGACATCCGACCTACGACTTACGAATGGGGCCGCAGCTGCGACGCAAGTGCCTCAGTAACTGCCGCTCTGTCATCTTCGGCCCGGGGACGCTGCAAGCGGTGGCTGGACGGAGGCTGGAGGGGGGCGATTTCGCTGCCCGCGCAGTGTAGTGTCCCTCGGATGGCTCCCGGCGGTTTCACCACCCACCAACCACACACGGCTGCCCCGTTCGTTCTCGGTGGGCAGCTGGTAGTGCTGCGGCCCGGTTGTGGCTGAACGGAGGCCATTGATGATGAACGGGGCAGCGGGGGAGTAGCATTGTATCGTGCATCTGATGGCTGCCTGTTGAATGGGGGCGAGTGGCCGCACCGTGTTCGTTCTCGGTGGGCAGACGCTGCAGGTTGCATACTGTAGTGGAGGTGACCGTGAGGTGGGCTGGTGATGAATCGCCCCTCGCCGCCCCCATTCATTCTCAATAGCAAGCCTGCTTGTACCGTTACGCACATAGCAGGAAGTCGTCTCTCGTCAGTACATCAGACGTGTTGACGACGGGTGCCTTCCTGCTGTGATTGCGTGTACAGTGCTGTGCAGAAGAGCTCATCTTAACCTTTTGTCTTCACCCTTCAAGAATGAAACACAAATCTGATGTAAGTGCTGGTGATACAGGAAAGAAGAGAAAAACCATCACCATGGAAAATAAAGCAGAAATAATAAAAAGATCAGAGCGGTCAAACTCCATCATTCATTGGCAGAGCACTTGGTTACAGTCGGTCAATAATAGCATTTATTAAAATAATGGACCTGTTCAGACTTACATACAAATTCAACTTAAGTACAAACTTACAGTCCCTGTCTCGTACGTAACCTGGGGACTGCCTGTAATACTAATAATACAACACTGCAATGTGACTGATGTGTGTGGCGCTGGCAAAACAACACGAGTTGGCACAACATGGCACCTCTGTCGGGGGCCTTTTCTGTTTCATCATGTCTAGAATGGCAGCACTCGGAAGCGCCAGTGGGCGAAGCTGCACAGATGTGGCGAGGGGCCCAGTGCTCCGAAACCTGCGACTCGCTGGCCACCCCGGCCGCGCTTTGTGCAGAGGGGAGTTTTTGCGACGCTGGCCGCTTCATTAACAAATATCAAAGGTTTCATGTCGGATTTCCTGTGAAGAGCGGCGGTGGGGAGACTCGGTCTAAATTAAGATGCGAACGGCACGTGTTGCATTCACGAGATTCAACAAGTTTAAGGGGGGGGAGGTGTTTTTCTCTTTAACACTAAAAGCGTTAATTCCTCAGAGCCCAACTCACTAAGTAGTGAGATCGCAGGCTGAAGTGTGTTTATCAGCGGCAGTGGAAATGTCGCTTTTTAAACCGTCGCCTTCTGTTGTTTTGGAATGATTGTCTTGTTCAAGAAGTCGTTGACATTAATTTGGATATTTAAGTTTGTCTGCTTTGTTTATTTATGAGAGGACGCTCAGAAGTGAACGCTGCTGCCTCACAGATCCAGGACCCTGAGCTCATGTTTAATGCCCACCCTGTGACCCACGTGTGCCGGAATAGGGGACAGCTGAAGGGCTCAAGTGACTGCAGCTCAGCCGCCGCTGCAGGAGATGGCGCTGTGTCACTGAGGCCTTCTTTTCTTCCTCGCTCTCAGCAGTCAGACTAGTTGATTGACAGCCAGAACGCCTGTGATGTCAATTCCTGGTGTCCATTCACTTGGACCCGCCTCTTCCTGCTGGAAGGAGTGAAAGCCCCGCCTTCTTTGGCAGTTCTGTCCTGAACTCGGCGTCTGAAAGGATGTCTCTGCAGTTAAAGCTTTTCCTTTTGGCTTTTTATTAGGGGGTCACCAAGCTGGTACCCCAACTCTTTATCGTTGTCCTCTCGTTGAGGAGTGGGTCAAGTCATATCCCCTCAGTGGTCCAAAGGTGCACTGCTATACACAATTTATATAGAAAAGTGGGCGGATGCAGGGCCACCGTCCCATATCGTTCTTTATAAATAAAAGCTGCTAATGGGGTCCGAACTGACGGTACGCATACGTTAACTGAAGGGAACGGGGAAATGGCGGAACAGAATATATGACTGACTTTACACCGCCTCCTGCTGAGCAGAGCTTAAACATGACCGAGGTCCTCCAGTAATTATGACTCTGCCCCTCTTGCTGGTGTAAAGCTAATCCTGCCCGAGGTGGGCTTCAGTGCGTCTCCTCTGGGAATCGTTCCTGTTTTGTACCAATTGTTTCAAGGAATGGCTCAGCTCGTGCTGACGCTTGGTGCGGTTGCCATTAATAGATTGACCGTATGGCAACCAGGGGTGCTCCAGCCCCCCAAATCCAGCACAGACTGACGCACGTTTGTTATAGTGGGGGAAGTAACAATAGAGCATCAACCAAAATGCCCAGTCCTTCCTTTCTCTTTCTTTCTCTCTTGGCCTCCACTCTTCCTCCAGCAAGCTTTGCCCACCTCATCCAGACTCTGGCTCCCTGAGTAGTGCCACCTGGCTCCTTTTATAGGGCACCCAGCACCACTGTCTTCTGCTGCCACAAAGGGCTCTGCAGTCTCTGCGGAACCCCACTTGGGTGGTGCCCACGGAACCCAACAGGACTGCCCCAAACTCCAACTCCCAGCATGCCTTGCGGGGGGATCCCTGGCGCTGTAGCAAACCCAGGAGGGGCTGCCTTCTAGCGCCCAAATGTGTGCTCTCACCCTCGGTCCTTCCAAGGAGCTGGCATCCCTGCCAGGTAATAGTCCCGGTTTAAAACAGATCGAAGGATTTCATGTCAGAGCACGTTACTGATTAAGCGCAGCACCCTCAGAAAGTGAGTCATTGACGATGCCAGCGGCCAGTCGACCACCGCCATTAGACCACTTCCGGTGCCACCCTGGTTCGATTATCTGTGAGCAGCAGTCATTTTCGGCACTCCATGTTTGCTTTCTGAGCCGCTGAGATGAAAGTGTACTTTATCTGCGTGAACCTGGCGCGCTCAGCCGGCCCGATGCTAAACAAATGTGAAAATGATTTGCGTAGCCGACCTCCATTTGGCCGATCCACGCAGCCATCCATTTTCAATAACTCCCAAGCCGTTTGTCTTGCTCTAAATCTTTATTTGATGGAGTCGACACCGACCAGGAGCTTTGTTCTGGATAAATGTAGACGTTAGCTTGAGGTGGATACGCGGCAGCAGCTCCCGACCTCCGGCTGTCTCAACTTTTTAAGATATCCCTCAAACGCTCGTCGCCACGAAGTATTTTGTGTGCCTCCCGGGTGACTTGACAGTCTGGTGTTCTTCTCTTTAGCAGCCTGCCCTTTGGGGAAGCTGTGCCCGCTTGTGGATTGTCAAATGAAAAAAGAATGAAACAAAAAAAAAAATAAAAACTGGGGAAATGGTGACTAAACGTAGCGCGGTCTCATCGCGTATGTGCGAGGGGGTCTGTTGCCTTTGGCTAAGCTTGTTAAACCTGCCGTGAGTCAAGAAAATTTGACAGCTTTATCAATATTTGTTCTCATCAGTCTGTAAGGCTGCCGAACGAACGGCAGCTAAAGGCCACCAGGCGGGAAATGTGTCTGTCTCATTAAAAAACGTATAAGGACTGCACGGGCTTGGGCTTCGCCATTAAGCGGTGGGAGGTCAGTCACCGGGTGAAATGAAAGAGCGCTTCACTCGCGGGGCTTTAACCTGCCAGCCGACCTTTTATATTTACAGATTGTCAGAATGCCAGGAGACGCGCACACATAGAAATAAATACCGAATATGCTCGAGTTTAAATTCTTCCGCATATAGTGGATAACTTGATTTTACCGGATAATTTCCGTTATCTTATTATTATTACCACGCTTATTTTAACTTCACCTGTATTGTTTGTCTGGTACAAATCTTGTAATCGATATTTAACCCACTTCCTATTGTCCAAATGACTTGAAATGTTGCGCACTTACTCACTTCCGATGACAATACACGAATCAATAATCAGTTTCACTAATTGATCAATTAATCCCTGTTAATTAGGAAATGACATTTTCACATGAGGAATAGTTAAAGATTTTACCAATAGATGGCGCTAGTAACGGATAGAAATATTAAAGGAAATGTTAAAATATTGATTACAAAATTATACTAAAACAAATCCAAGGCTAAAAAGTTGAAAATAATATATATATATATATATATATATATATATATATATATAT
>JANRMT010062840.1:53463183-53478385 GCA_026402145.1 Polypterus bichir lapradei | reverse complement strand
CTGCGGTGGGCTGGCGCCCTGCCCGGGGTTTATTTCCTGCCTTGTGCCCTGTGCTGGCTGTGTTTGGCTACAGCAGACCCCCGTGACCCTGTAGTTAGGATATAGCGGGTTGGATAATGGATGGATGGATTGAGGATGACTTCTGTCCTTTTCTGTGTATTGTATTGACTCCCCCCCCCCCCTTTCTTGACACCCACTGCACACCCCAACCTACCTTGAAAGGGGTCTCTCTTTGAACTGCCTTTCCAGAGGTTTCTTCCATTTTTTTTCCCTACGAGGGTTTTTTTGTTTTGGGAGTTTTTTCTTGTCGTCTTAGAGAGTCGAGGCTGTGGGGCTGTCAAGAGGCAGGGCCCATTAAAACCCATTGCGGCCCTCCTTGTGTGATTTTGGGCTACACAAAAATAAATTGTATTGTATAAGAAATGAGAGCAATTCTAGGAAAAATATGAGTTAGGATGTTTTCCAAGTTCATAACCGTGTTTTTATTTTTGACTCTCCTATTGCATCACTCAAACCATCCCATAAAAATATTAACACAAACATCAGCCCTTACAGTCCCACCAGAATTCCGTCGGATGTTCTCAGCAATGCCGCTGGGCTGCGAGTGCCATCCGTCTGATTTCCAGCCGAGCAAACGCCACACGAGCAGCGCTTTCTGGAATGACAAGGACCTCATGGGAATGACGAAAGGACCTGAGGGTTTACGAACCAACCTGGGCAAAGAAATTGTCAAGCGGGAACGGGATACCGTTGATTTATGAAAGCTGGAACCCATGCCCGTAGCTCATTTAATCTTCAATGCGTCTCTGCATTCGTTGGGCGTGGAGATTCGAAGCGATCAAGCGAGCCGTCGGCAGCAGACTCCTGCCAGCTCAGCATCTGTTTGAGAGCAGATCCAAGCATTTCAGGCAGTCCAATGGCCGTCAAGGGAGCAGGAAGAAGAAGAAGAAAAAAAAAACATTTTTTTTTTATTTTGCAATCAAGCGTTCCTTTTAGGGCGTAATTACAGTCCATTCCTGTCTCTAGTTACAGCGAGAAAAACTGCAAGTCAAGTGAAAACTTCCGTTATGGTGACAGTTGGCATTTGAGTTGTCAATATTTGATCAAGATGATGGCATGATGGTGCAGTAGTTAGAGCTGCTGTCTCATAACTCCTGAGTGTTCATTCATTTTAAATGATTCATTTTTCACCTTTATGTTTGTGGATTTCATATGTGGTTTTATAATGGTGCCCGGCCATTCTGCTTTTTGTGGGTGGAGCCCTGGGAGGCGGGGCCACTCTGATATCACCGGCCCTCTCTCAGGCTGTTTAAAGTGCCTGAGAAGGCTCGGCAGTTGGGATTCATTCTTTTGTCGGAGTTTCAATGCATTGTGTTGGATTTTCTGGATTTTTGATTTTGAGATATTGTATTTGGGCTTGTTTGCTGTACCTCTTTCAGCTATTTGGTAAACCTTTTCTTTCTATTTTGCTATTTTTATTAACAAATCATCTTCTATATTAACGTCTACGTGTGGAAGTGTGTGTTTCTTTCTGTCTGGCCCGGAAGTGAGAAGCTACGGCATGAAGCTCAAAGAGCCGGCAAGGTGGCCCCCAAGTTAACGAATCGGAAGAAGAAAGAAATGCGAGGCTACAGCATGAAGCTGACAGAAATCGAAAGTGAAACCGCCGAGGAAAGACAAACGAGAGAGAAACTCACTTACCCGCTGATAGACGGGGGGGCGAGCACATCCGCAAAATGAAACCTCTGACTCTGCTTTTCAGTTTTGTTTCTGTGTTTAATATTTCCCAGTTTAATGGGCGTAGCCCACCCCACCATATGTCACGCTCGGATGCCTAGTACCGGCCCAGTGTCTGCCGCCAAAGTTTATATTCCCCATTTGAAAGAGGGGAGTTGCTCTCTCCGCACCCCTCTTCACATACCTGACCTTTGACTTATGACATATTGGTGGTTTCTAGCTTATTCAGATACTTCAAAATAAGCCTTTCCCAGTTTCACCCTTATAGTGCTAGTGCTCAATAAAATATGATACAGGAGAGGATTATATAGGGTGGTCCAGATCTAATTATGCAATTTTCATTACGCTATAACTTATTAAGTTTATTACATAGAAAATCACCTGAAAAATCCCAGACTATCGAGAAGTGTGCAAACTGATGACATGAAGAATCATCTTTGCACCGAACTGGAATCGTCCCCACATAAATCAAAGTCATCCAGACGATCAGGATCAGCATAATTAGATGTGGACCACCCTGTATATATACCACCTCGGGATCCCCAATTAGGACCCAAGTGCAGCCGTGTGACGGGCGACACCCCAGCACCACACCAGTTCAGATGGAATGGAACAGCAGGAGCTCATCCAACCAAGTAATCAGCATTGAGCCGTTACATGCATTCAAATGAGCAAAATTACAAGGGTGCCTACATTTTTGCACATCCAGTTTTTCTCATTTGATTTAATTTCATACAACTGAATACTGCTTCACTAAAAATTTTTGTTTGGAAAACACCCCAGTACTCCTAGGAAATGAAAGACATACCACTGTTATCTTTTTTGTTGAAAGGAGAGTCAATTATTATGCAG
This sequence comes from Polypterus bichir lapradei, assembly GCA_026402145.1. Lineage (NCBI taxonomy): Eukaryota > Metazoa > Chordata > Cladistia > Polypteriformes > Polypteridae > Polypterus > Polypterus bichir. The sequence goes on along the minus strand of JANRMT010062840.1, from coordinate 53,475,796 downwards.
GCTGAGAGGGGGTCCCAAACTTTTTCATATGACTGTAAACTACTGCTCTGTTTCCAACCGTGTGACACAAATGGCGACTGTGGAACCCGCGTGGAGGTGAACTAACTTATTACGCTGCCGGTCAAAATTCACGTCAACGGGGAAAAACATATAGTGGCCTTGCAAATTTTAACGTTTTCCTGAAAGCGAAGCTTCACCACGTGCTCGTGTCAGCGGGATCTGCACAAGCAGGCAGACACAGACATCGCCTATTTGATTTGATGTTATTTTTAATAAATGGCAAAAGAAATCGTACAAAATAAATATTCCTAAGAATCCACTATTTGTGCTTATCCAAATACCGTACTCGGATCCGGCTCCACCCCTACATTACTTTTAATGTGCACCGAAACCAGATCCAGAATGTCACCTAAAACTGAAGCCACTCATGTTCAAATTCTGCACTTGCAAATACGTTACGTTAAGTTCGCTGTTCTTAGCGAGACTGAGCTTGTTCAACGAATGCGCTCTTTTGAACTCGTTTATGCACAACACTTGGGGCAGTACCTTCCCCGGGACGACGGTTGGGGGTTTAGTCTCCCTAGCTTAATATGGTGCCATGCATTTGGAGCACAGAAGCTCAACCCTTTTGGGGGCCTGGGGTCAACACCAGGGGGCGCATGGGGAACGGCTGAGCACTTCTCTGCAGGACTCAGAAGGAGATCTCGGGAGACCTTACCTTGTGCTTGATACAAAGGAGCCGCCTCACTCCATTCAGAGAGTCGGGAGGAAGAGGACGAAGCTCGAGGGAGGAGTGGAGGCGGTAGAAAGAGAGAGACAGAGAGAAGTGCTGTGTGCTTCATTGTGCTTTGCACTGTGCATTGCTGGTGGGGAGTGAAGGGAAAGCGTTTCCCACATCACAGTAAAGTCTTATGTGTGTATTGCTGGACTTGTGCCTGTGTCTGCTTGTGTTAGGTGTTGGGCAGCTGGAGCCCCCTGGTGGTCACACGAGGAAGGAGAGTTTTCAGTTTTTGATGTCTAATAAATTGGCAAACCGTTCTGAAAACATGTGGTCACTTTGTCATTATGGGATATGCAGGGTTAGCTAATGGGCAAGACTTTCTCCTTTTTAAAATCATTCACGTCTCGCCTGAAGAAGGGGCCTCGAAAGCTTGCCTATTGTACTCTTTTTAGTTAGCCAATAAAAGGGGACATTTTGCAGGACTCTTCACCACACTCCTTTTTAAAATTAAATCTACAACATAGTAAAGCGCCTTGCAGAAAGTGAAGGGGTCTCAGTACGTCCTGAATCCCCCGTAACTGGAGTTGGCAAGCAGTCACCCTCCGATTCGGCTCAAAGCAGTGTGGAAATGCCCTTAGGACGTGACACGATGATCAAAGTGTTTAAAACGATGAAGGGAATTTGTGCTGTGGACCCGCGGCTGTTACTTTATCATAGATTCTTCAACGGGAACACGGGGACACAGCTGGAAACCGGTTAAGGGCAGATCTCGCAGAGAACATTCGAAAGTCTTTCTTCCTAGACGCGCGGAATAAACAAGCAAGTAGTGTGCAGAGAGGAGGACAGCTGTGTTCAGGAGGGAGTTTAATTCCCCGCTCCTTTCTTTGTCACATCTCTTCAGCTCCGAGGGAATTCCTTGCCTTTAATTGGCATGTGAAGTATTTCTGGCAGCCGGCTCTTTTTCTCCCTAATGGGGTTACGGTTACTTTACACAATTGCTGCCAACAGTTTTATTCCTTTATGACAGACTTCTTATCCCAATACATGATCCTTGGCTTTGTACCCTTTCAGTCAACTCTGGCATTTCAGTCGCTCGGAGAAGAATTGTTAGCGTTTGCTTTGACAACGTCGGATAGGCTGACTGGCTTTGTCGTCTTTTTCAGGTTTATTCAGATGTTTTGATGTCTGGTTGGCACTGAGGGATCCAGTTTTATCAGCCAGAGTTTAAGTAAATTAGACGTCTTTTCTCCGTTCTGTTATCCATCCCTCCGGTGGGTGAAGCCCCCTTATACCAGTATAGCATCATAATGGCTGGGGGGGGGGGGGGGGTTTATTGCAGGAGCAGAAGCCTGGACACCTGGTGCATGGCACCCCTCAACTTGCACCAAACCAGTTCAGAGCTGCCAGGAACCAAATCTGGACATCTTTTGGGGTATGGGAAGAAATTTGTCTACCAAGAAGGAAAGTCAATCACGCCCACCGAGAACATGCAAACTGTATTCAGGGTCCAGGCCGGGATGCCAACTGGTGACTATAAAGCAGTGAGGCAGTGGTACTAACCACTGTGCCACCATGCCACAGCTTACTGGGTCTAACTATATATGTAGGCTCTGCAATAAACCGACATCTCAATTCAAACCTGATTACTCCTTTGTGGATAGTGAGGCCAGGTAGGCACTCGCTACGTCTGAGCATGAACTGGATGGAGGCGTGGGGATGAAGTGCTGCTTGAGGTGGAGGAGATGAAGTATCTCTTGAGTCTTGTTTATGAGTGAGGGAAGAAGAAGAAGAAGAAGAAAGTGAGAGACTGGCGACTGGCAGATTGGAGCGGCAGCTTGTACCAGTCAGAGAGAGCTGAGCCAAAAGGAAAAAGCACTCGATTTACTGGTTAATTTGCTGTACGTTCCTGTGCTCACTTATGATCGTGAGATTTGGGCGGTGAGCGGAAGAACTCAAACAGTGAGTTTCCTTTGCAGGGTGCGGGGGCTCAGCCTCAGACATTCGGGAGGAGCTCAAAGTTGGGAGCAGTAGGAGCCAACTGAGCTGCTTTGGACATCTGATTAGGGTGGGCACCTCTCTGGGGGCATGTGCAACCAGTAGGGGGCAGAACCCCTTGGCATGCTTTAGAGATTACTGAGGTAATGCCTCAGTGTCACCCTACCGAAGGAGATGGCAGGGAAAAAGAGGGCATCTGGGTGTCTTTGCTCAGATTTCTGCCCCCGCGTCAGAAGGTGGGTGGGTGAGTATTGCTCCAAAATGGACACAAGAGGACCTGAGTGGGACACACTTCCCAGGTGGCTGAGATCTGTCACGGTTTGGGGGTGGTGGATCTGTCTGGAGAAGTCAGTATGATGGTACCTTCGTGACGGTTCTCAGAGCACCTCAGTTGCGTCTCCTGGCTGCTGGAGTCCATTGGCCGGTGTGTCTCGCATCCCCCCACCCTGGGTCATTTCGGTATTACTGTGTCGGCTAATTAGGTTTTATTTGTTACCATTTAAACACAGACCTGCTTGGAGAGCCTCGTGGTGTAAATCCCAGTGCCTTCACCGCTAAGCCTCGCTGTTGATTGCTTTCCAGTTCAGAATCCAAGTGTAAGAGGCTCTGTGATGAAGCTGCGGTTTTTCTTAACATCTCTTTTCACCAGCGATGGACCCTCTTGGTCTCACACACACACACACACACACACTTTATATGCCCACACACTTGTATGCGTTCCTCCCCCTCAGCGTCCTGCTTTTCTGCTCGGCTTATCTTTATATTTCTTCTGCGGTGTGACCGATGGACACTGTCACTATGGTAATTACATTTGTTCAAAAACTGACAGCTTGTTAAAAAGAAAGACAAACTCGCTGGCCGACGGGTCATTGATTCTGATTCTGATTTTTAATTTGGTTCTAAATGTTTGAAAGGAGGCCTAATCAAAAGGAGACTTCCTCAGTGTGGTTTAATTGGGATTTGTGGTGGAAGCAAATGACGCCCCCCCCCCCCCCCCCCCTTATAAACAAGGCTAATCGGCGCTCCTGCTTACTCGGGGTGGGCAATCAGCGTGATGGCCGACGTGCATGTTCATTTACCCAAAACAACAAAGATGCCAAGAAAAGACCCCGAGCGGTTAGCCCTGATTGGCTGCGCTTCAAAGGGCCTTTGAATCGTGCATTCCGTCCATCGCCTCCTTAACGGTGACGGCATTCCCAGACCTGATTAATGAGGCACTTTTCATGCTAATGACAGCTCAACTTTTTCCACATTTATTGCTAATTTACTCGAGTTTTAGTGAACGGTACGGCATCAATCTGTCTCGACAGCGTATCTCCTGGCTTGTCGTCACCGGACCGGACGGCACATGAAGGCCTCTAAAGGAGCTGAAGGTTTTGATTGGTTGGTTGATTGATTGATTGATTTACACAAACCATCGTCCGGACTTCTCGGCCTCCTCAGAAATCTCTTTTCTTTCTTTCTCTTTCAATGTGATGTTTTGAATGCCTTCTGCTTCACAAGAACACGCATCTCTATCTCTATATACTGTGTATATATATATATATATATATATATAAAATCCAACGTCTGTCTGCTTTTCACGAGAGAACTACTTAACAGATTTAGATTGGTATTTTTTATATAATCTGCTTGAACATTCCGGTTGATTTTGCAACTTCTCTCACTGCTCTAAGAATCAGAGTTGCCAGGTACCAATTTATTTGCACAAATTCGAGAGAGATGCTGCGGGCCGAGGGGAGGCACTCACACGCCAGCCTCAGGGCGTATCATACCACCGCTTAGCTAGTAAATGAGAGAATAACTTCACTGATTTAGATTGAGTTATTTTTCTATTATTTGCTTGAACATTCCGGTTGATTTTGTGACTTTCCTCATCGAGCTAAGAATCAGAGTTCACTTGCCGGAGCGATAGATTCACAACTAGCCGACACCCTAGTTCCTAGTAAGAATAGGAACGGAAAATGGTGAGAAAGGAATTCAGAAATCAAGAAGAAAGAAATACTTCTTGAAAGACGCAGTTGTGAATAGGTGTTTTGCTGGAGACGACAGATAATGAGTCAAAAGATCTAACCCTAGAAAAAGCCACGTACAACTGACCGTGGCTGAAGAATGGTTGTTGTAGATTAACGCAAATCTTTGCAAACGTAATACAAGGCGTAATGTTGGGGTCGTGTTTGAAGTAAATGACAATGGTAGCATGGAGAATCTCGGAAAGAGCTTGAATTTCAGCTTCACCACCATAAACTGTAGATGTTGCCATGTATTGATAGCACTCATGACTTGTTGTGATAACTTAACTTGCGTTGGAAAGAACAACAGGAAGAACATCTCCAAATCTGTCCCAATGTGATGCAACGAAATCTACTGCCCTATGTCGTAGTGAGAGTGCATTGCCTTCGTCAACCGTTTGTGTCAAGAAATAACCCACTGATAGAAACAGGCAGTTGCCGGATCCTGGAATAGAGATGACGTTGTACAAAAACCCGTCGACAGAGAAGATACTGTCGTTAATTTTATAACAAAGGCTTAGGAAACAACCGTCGCAGTGTAACAAAAATAGCAAGGAGCGAAACAAATGGTAATGGTCGAGAGAGTACCTGCCTGTAGCAGGCTACGGAAAAGACTCCCAGGCGCAGACATGGCCGAAGTGAAAGGTCACGCGGTCAGGCTAGATATCGGGTAGTGACGTGACATCAATGGGGTCATGAGAGAGGAGCAGGGAACGCGGTAGTCTGAAGGAGGAATAGGACTCGAGAAAAGCGGCGTGGGGGTGTATGGGAGGCCGCAGGCAGCGTGGGGAAGGGTTTGGAGGAGGACGAATAGGAATCGGGAAATGCCATGTGGGTGGGACCGGGTTTGAAGAGGAAGCAGGACGAACCAGAAGAGGAATATATATAAGAGAGAATTCGAGACAGAGGCTGTGGGCCGAGGGGTGTCAGGAGTGGGGAGCTGGACAGACCCTCCTCGCTGTCCTGTTTCACTAATACGCGGATGGAACTGCAGGGGAAGGCTAGTATAATGTATAAAATCCAACGGTCGGTCGGTCTGTCTGTCCCTTTTCATAAGAGAACTACTTAACGGATTTAGATCAGGTTGTTTTCCATAATTTGCTCTAACATTCCAGTTGATTTTGCGACTTCTCTCATCGTGCTAAGTATCAGAGTTCACTTGTGGTACCGATTTATTTGCATGAACCTGAGAGCCATGCAGCGGGCTGAGGGGTAGGGGAGGCGGGACCTCAGGAGTGGGGAAACCAGACGGGGTCCCTCCTCACTCTCACACCAGCCTCCGTTCGAGTCGCTCTACCTCTCGCCATGTGTTGGAGCGCACCTCGCCTCCACTTAGCTAGCCATACCTGTTTGTTCAGCTGACATTATCATCTCGAGATTGTTAAGGAGTAACGTTTGACATTTTTGAGAGAGAGATCAGAGCTCCGTGTGTTTTAGAGGGTACCTGAGATATCACAGCCATGTGCTCTTCTCTCCCGTCAGAGCTAAGTGTTTGATGTTGGTGCGTACCTACCTTCCGCTTAACCAAAATTACATTTTTTTTCTGTTTTTTTATTTTATTTTTTTTATTTTGTCCTGTTTCACTACCACATGGGCGGAGCCACGGGGGACAGCTAGTATGAAATATGACAAATGGACTCATTTGTTTAGCTAATAGCTAAGCAGTCCCATTTTCTCCCACAGATCCCTTCTAAAGGTTGTCAAGGCTTCTGCTTCAACTCCATGACTTGGTAATTTGTTTCAGACTCCCACAGTTTGTGGCTTCAGACCTAAATGCACTTCCTCTTAATTTCCACTGATGTCCTCGAGCACGTGATTCACCTTCAGTATTAAAGAGTTCTGCCGGATCTACTTTATCGATGCCTTTGAGGATTTTATAAGGCCTGGATGAGGTCCTCATACAGTCTCCTCTGCTCAGACTAAGCAGGTTTAATTCTCCGAGTTTGTCAGAGTAGGACTTTTTTTTTGGTGTGATTTGATATACTTTGTTAATCATTGAAAATTGTCTTTTTTTGCGGGTCAGAGTGCAGGGTCCACCATTGTCAAGCGACCTGGAACAATATTCAGGTTAAGGGCCTTGCTCTGGGGCTCCCTTCTGACCGTAATGGGATTTGAACCGGCAGTCTTCCAGATACCAGCGCAGGTCCTTAGCCTCACAGCCACCACTCTTGCCGTGTCCTTGAGTCCCATGATGCACTTGGTTGCTCTCCTCTGCACAGCTTCAAGTGCTGCTGTGTCTTTCCTGTAACATGCAAAAAAATATTGACGGAAGGAAAAACGACGCCAGCGAACACAGCATGTTGACTGCGAAAAATGCTTTGGTGATTTTCGCCAAGAGCAGCACGGTGGCACAGTGGGTAGTGCTGCTGCCTTGCAGTTAGGAGACCCGGGTTCGCTTTCCGGGTCATCCCTGCGTGGTGTTTGAATGTTCTCCCCGTGTCTGCGTGGGTTTCCTCCCATAGTCCAAAGACATGTAGGTTAGGTGCATTGGCGATTCTAAATTGTCCCTAGTGTGTGTGTGTGTGTGCCCTGCGGTGGGCTGGCGACTTGCCTGGGGTTTGTTTCCTGCCTTGCGCCCTGTGTTGGCTGGGATTGGCTCTAGCAGACCCCCGTGACCCTGTAGTTAGGATATAGCGGGTTGGATAATGGATGGATGGATGGATTTTTGCCAACCAACACTAATAGCAAACATTAAAATCTAAACATTTTTATTTGGATTAGAAATGAGGACTTTAGAGGGTCAGCTCAGGTTGGACGGTTGGGAGACAAAGTCAGAGAGGCGAGATGGCGTTGGTTTGGACATGTGCAGAGGAGAGATGAGGGGTATAATGAGAGAAGGGGGCTAAGGATAGAGCAGCCAGGTAAGAGGAGAAGAGGAAGGCCTAAGAGAAGGTAGTGAGAGAGGACATGCAGGTGACGGGTGTGACAGAGCAAAATAACGAGGACAGGAAGAGATGGAAAAAGATGATCCACTGTGGTGACCCTTAATAGGAGCAGCTGAAAGAAGAAGATTTAAAAAAAAAACAAGAAGTTCATGTCCTTTCAGTTATTTCAATTTATATAAAACAAAATAATCGTTGCCCCCTTTCCGGCCCATTCCCACATCACTGGAGAAGCTTCTCCTGGCCCCTCATGGATAAAGTACTCTTAAAAGACTTCAGTATTCTCTAATGCTGGCTGGCCATTCAGATCTCTTTTCACAAAAATACATTCGGAGGCGACTTAAACTTGACAGAGACACGTGACGAAAATGGAGATTCCTGTCTTCGGCTACAAATTCTCAGTCTGATCTTTCTTCAGCAGGCAGGCTGTAGGCTTCACATGCAAGTCTTTGAACAAAAAAAGAAAACCTCTTTACAGAAAGGGCCGACATAAGAAGGTATTCTGTTCTATTTCATCCCGGCCTCTAAAGCTCCACCGCTGCTGTACGTTCAGTGGGAGAGAAGCAGAAAGCGAGTGCACTTTAAAGAAGGCAGTTCATTAGCTTACAGATACACCGGCCTAGCGGAGCTGGAATCAGGAAGGCAAATCACACAAAGCAGTTCAAGTGTAACTCTGAGTGATCATCAGACTGAAGAGAAGAAGTGGATCTGAGCGAGTGCGACACCTTGGAGTGGACGGGAAATTCCAGGTTACAAAGCAGGACAGCCGAAAACACAAATGATGGTTCGTCTCAATCTGCCTGCTCTCAGTTGAGCCTCCACCTTAGACGTCCACCTCACCCTCCTTGGACATTGGCTCTCCACTCTCGTTTTTCTAGTTTTATTGGTGTGGATAGTGGGCCACTTGAACTGGTTCACTCATTCACAAATTTGTTGCTCTTACAATCCATCCCAGCATCTATTTTTCCATTATTTTCCCAGAGCATCCCGTGCTTCCCATCGATGCAGTATGGCGCATTTCTCCTTTTTCTTGAAATAAATCTTAAATAATAAATCTTGTTCTTTTAATAGATTTTTGCCTTTTTCCCATAGTCTATTTGAAACAGAGCTCCATTTTATGTCTTGTGCAGGCCTGGAAAGCCTGCCTTTTGATTTTGGGAACAGGCTGCCTGAGGTGAGGCCTGCTTCTGAATCTGCCATCAGAGCCAGCATGCCGAGACGGCACTTTGATAAGATTTATTTTTAAGATTGTGAAATATTAATACGAAAAGATGAGAGTTAAGTGTAAACATTAAAAATGATATACATATCCAGTGTCATATTTACAGTATATACCACCTTTAAAAATTGTAGAATTTTTTTCATTTTAAAAGTTTTCTATTTTTGCATAGCACAGTTTGAACCAGCTAGCCGCATCACAAGCTTTTGAGAATCAAAACGATGCTTCACGATATTGTTGTTTATTTTCTTGATTTTCTCGTATTGTATTGTGTTTCTATTAATTTGTAATTTTGTAAATGGTTATTTTTCACACAGTAAAAAGGAGTCGGCCACATGTAGAGTGCCTGTGAAGTGTCCCATAAGCTACCACCGTGCGTATTTATTGGAAAACAGCGGACGCCTTTTAGCTCACGCCACAGAATCTGAAGCTGCCAAGGTATTTGAAGAAGCGTACAGGACGAGTAAAACAAACGAGTTTCATTCCGCAGTCAATTTTACAATCGCAAAGTTCAACACGTTTTTGCCGGGGTGAAATATTACCGATGATGAATGTGTCTATTTTGAGTGTTTTATTGTTTTAAACCAAATAGTTTTTTATTTGTTCTCATTGTTCGCCCAAATAATATTGAGTTGATATTCTGTCCACTCTTTTAAGGAGGCAATGGCATTGAGGTGTAAGTGATAATGAGAGGGAGACGGTGAAGTTTTTTTGGCCCCCATTTAATAAGAAACAGAAAATCCAAAATGTCCAGGAACAGTTTTGTGGACGTCAGTTGTCCGGTTGCTTCCCTCTCAGAATTTGACAATTGCTGTCTGCTCCGGAACTCCGTTATCTCTGGATTCGTGTTCGTCAATGAATGCCGATGTCTGGTGCCTGCATCCTTTAAACAGCCCAGCAGTGAAAGCGTCGGAAGCTGCAAATGATGTCAGGATGCGTTGCAGGGCTCTTCCTTCAGTTTGTGGGTGATTGAAAGAAGAAGGTGTTAGCAACTGCACTTCCTCGGGCGCTGATCTGAGCCCGCTTACCTTATAAGAGCTCTGTGGATGTTCTCCATGTGCACGAGTGCGACGGTGAGAATATAATGTTATGGAGCCCATATCATAATACATATTATGTGGGATTTGGTGTATCATCTTATGCTTATTAAGGATATATAGGGTTTGGCAATTGTTTATCATTATTTAATGCATCGGCCCAGCCTTCTGTCTTTAATTAATCAATGAAGTGCTACTCATCCGTCTTTATCGATGACCATTGAATCTAAAGCAATTGGGTAGATCCATCGATTTGGATTTGGGTGAAACTCCTGGAGATCTAAACCGCTTGCTCAGTGCTTATTGTGGCTTGACTACAGTAACTAAAAAGCAGCCAATCATCTTCACCGATGTTGGTCAGGGTGTGACTCCTATGATTTCTCAGGTAGCCGTCTCTCTTTAGCAGTGCTTAGCAGAGCCTGACTCTAAAGACTGCAAAACGGCCAGCCATCTTCATCAGCCCAAATTGGGACGTAACTCTTGTAAATCGAGACCATCCATCTTCATCGATGCTTACTGGATTGTGACTGTTGAATCAAAAGCAAGTCGGTTATCCTCATCGGTTTTGATTTGGGTAAAACTCCTGGAAATCCAAAGCATCCCATTGTCTTCATCAGCGTTAATCAGGGTTTGACTCTCGTAAATCTAAACTAATCGTTCGTCTTCATCGATGACAGCAGGAATACTGTGTCGTGAAACCCACATTATAATATAAATTGAATACTGATTAGGTGTATCATGTCATGCTTATTAAGGATATGTAGAGTTTTGAAAAAATTGGGCCTTGCCTCAGGCGTCATTATTTAACGCATCGGCCCTAACTTCTGTCTTTAATTAATCAATGAAGTGCTACTCATCCGTCTTTATCGATGACTATTGAATCTAAAGCAATCAGGTACGTCCATTCATTTGGATTTGGGTGATACTCCAGGAAATCCAGTGCTTATCGTACCACTTGACTTCAGCAACTAACAACTAGCCAGTCATCTTCAAGTTCCCCTGTTCCGCTCTTCTCGTGACTTGTCAGCCGCAGACGCCAAGCAGCCTACGTGTCAAAACAAGCACGCCTTGAAAGATGAGCACTTGTAACTTTCTTTTCTTCTAATTGTTGAAGCCTCACTGTTAGCTGCAATAATAAAACACACTTAAGCCCTTTTTTTACTGAATTCAAACTTGATTGTTATAGCAGGCGCCAAATTATATCTCGGCTTTTAGGCCTAAACTCAGAAGAGCAGAGACTCGGCATACTCCCAGTAAGCACTGTAGCTGGTTTTTCTGGTCTTGTCGGCCTGCCCTACATTACTTTTCAGGGGTACACTGAGCCAGGGTTCAAATTCAACTTCTACACTTGCAACATTTGAGGTGTAACTGGCTCAGGCAGGTCACGTGGTGTCAGCAGTGGGATTTGAAACCCACTACCACAGGGTTTGAAGTTCTAGGTCTTGCCGACTGTGCCACACGGCCTGCCTAGGTAATCGGGGGTGCCAGCGGACAGATTGCTTCACTTTGAAAGAGTCGCTGCTTTGCTTCTCATTTCCCTGCTGGAGGCAGTCATTTAGCAGCCCGCCGTGGTCCTGATTTATTTTGCGCAGTTTTTCTCAGTAGCAGAACCGGCGAGTTCAGGGGGCCACACTCTAATTACTGCTCTAATGTGTTATTTTTAGTTGGCGGTAACCTCTGCCCTGCCGATGCCGGTTATATAATTCCTTTGGGATCCTGGGCCAAAAAAACGTATCTTTGCTGGTACATCTTGAATATAATTAAAAGAAAAGTGTATTAGCTGGGGCACTATTTTTGCCAGGTAAAAGTAATGCGCCCATCTTGTATGCACTGACCTGCTGGTAACGTTAACAAGCATTTTGGCTGTTGTGCTTTTGGGCATCGGTTTATAAATGTAGGTAGTTGGCCAATTGTGTTTTTTTTTTTTTTTTAGGAGCGTCTGTCATACAAATGAGGGCTGTTGACGGATTGCTGGGCCTTGTAAATGTACACTCCTTTTACTGCACGCTCTGAAGGCGCCGTACGCAATGAGATTCCCTCAGTCCTTTAATTTTTATAGGGAAGTCAAAATTTGTTGTCTTAACCATTTTATTTTAAATGAAAACAAGAATAGGAATAGTCAAGGATGCCTTCTTGTTAAACTTCAGTCATCTCCTATACTTAAAGATGAGTTGTTTCTTTCGGCTTTACTTCCCATTCAGTACGTTCAAAATGTACGGTTCTGCACTTACCACTGAGCATGTTAAGGCCCGGTTTGAAACCGTGAGCCCTCCATGCCTTACACACGGCAAGGCAGGTCACTAACTGAGATGAATCTGCACAGTCAGAATATTCCAGTTCCATTCATCTTGGTTTGGGGGTTTGGGAGGGGGGGGTTAAAATAGGACCTCCATAGACAGCGCACTGATTTATAGGCAAACAGTTCACATCACTAAGAAAACACTTCTATCGTGACCTAAATAACTAGCAAATGGCCCCCTGGGGGACCACCCTCATAGCATTTATAGTTACCCCTTTATCCAAGGCCACTCCAAAACATTTAAAATCCAATTGGCTGCACCGCTTTTAGTTTTCCATTTGGAGCTCAGGCAGGTCATGTGACTTACTCAGGGCCACACAGCGTCTGTAACGGGATTTGAACCCACAGCCTCGGGGTTTGAAGTCCAAAGCCTTAACCACATGAAGCATAACCCACACGGCTTGTATACAAGAACAAAAGAAAGAATGAAGCACAAAAGTAACATTGA
>JANRMT010062840.1:53398483-53413918 GCA_026402145.1 Polypterus bichir lapradei | reverse complement strand
CTATCTATCTATTATATAGTGCCTTTCATATCTATCTATCTATCTATCTATCTATCTATCTATCTATCTATCTATCTATCTATCTATCTATCTATCATGTAGTGCCTTTCATATCTAGCTATCTATCTATCTATCTATCTATCTATCTATTATATAGTGCCTTTCATATCTATCTATCTATCTATCTATCTATCTATCTATCTATCTATCTATCTATCTATCTATCTATCTATCTATCTCAGTACTTTCATTTCGACTTGTCCTTGTACTTGGGTGGTCGACGGGTGTCCTGTGATGGAGATGTACCCCCCGAAAGGGCTGCTTCTACTGTATTATGGTCTGCACCCCTAAAACTCTGTTATGGACTAAAGAAGTTCTGGAAAATGAAATTGAATGAATGTATAAAATAAAATGGGTGGTCTTGTTTGTGGAAGTTCTTGACAAGTGTATTGAAAATGTTATAAACAGTATGATTGTTGGATTGTACCGTTTAAATGATGTTATAATCTATCTTTTCTATGTTATTAATTTCTCATTGCACTGTATTCCTTCTTGCTTTCCTAAAGGGGTCTATAATGAAAGAAAAAAAAAACTAAAATAAAGATGGCTTAAGCAAAACTAAGTCACAAAAAGAAATGGCAGCAACACACACCGTGTGCAGCCACCAGAGGGTTAAAAACACAACCATGCAAATTTAAAGAGCCAGTCAACTGCCATTAAAATAAAGACGACACAATAGAAACAACCAAAACCTAACTAATGCATTTTAAATTAAACAACAAAAAAAAAGTTGACTAACAGTTAAAGCATAAAGCTGCAAAGCGCTCCTCAGTGAATGGCGTTTAATTATTTATGATGTTAACCTAAATCGTGTTTACAAAGTCAAGTGCTTTAAAATGCATCTCGGTGCTCTTCAGAATCTCCTGTCCTTACTTTTACAAGATTATGGAAAACAAAACACACATCCTGTCTGTATGAACCTCTTAATGGAGCAGAGGGTATAAAGCGAAACTGACGGAAGTAGAAATGAGGCAATGAAAAAATGAATGTGCAAAGCTAACCATAAAAGTGTGAACAATGAACATAAACACGCTAAAGACCCACAACATTGTAAAATTACACAAAGAAAGAAACCAATGAGTTCAGAACGCAATCTGCTGATGTGGTCTGTCTGTGGAAAGGTAGGCAGGTAGGTAGGATAATATAAGTGAAAGGCACTATATAATAGATAGACAGACAGACGGACAGACATGAAAAGCATTATATGATAGACAGATAGATAGCGTAGTTGGCAGGATTGGATAGATAGATAAGAAATGTACTATGTAATAGATAGATAGATAGATGGATATGAAAGGCACTATATGATAGATGGATGGATAGATAGAAAGATATGAAGGGCACTATATAATTGATTGATTGATAGATAGATCTTCTTGTCATTAGTTTGAATTTTAATTGAGGAGGTTGCCAACTTAATGTCATCCCCAACAACGCCTTTTAAGCGTATGCCCCTCTTGGTACTTGACCAGGTCTTCAATTGAAACTTCTCCACATGTGGCTGCCTCCTGGATCTCCAAGTACCTAGCAGGTGTTCGAAGTCATTACAGATTCCTGTGCTCTAATTTTGGTGGCCCTTCTAGACACACCAGGGGTGACACAGCCACACCTTTATGCCCCAGCAGTTGTTCAGGCCTTTCTTGTCCTCCTTACTTGGTCAGTTACCCAGCTGTCAGTTCACACTCTGCCAGTCTATTAAATGTAGCATAGCATAGTTGACAGGACTACATAGATATATATTTTAGCATAGTTGGCAGGATGATAGGTAGATAGATTGATTGCTCAATCATACTTCATTTGCCCCAAAGGTGAAACTAAAATTTTACAGAAGTTCAAGAAAAATAAAACTATTTTAGAAATCCATATCCCACCACACCTACATACAAGCACAAGAACTTCTGGTCTGAATGATAAGAGAGCTGGCAACAGGTGGCAGGGTGGTGAGGTCAGACCTGCCCAGTTGTGCCACACTCAATAACATTTGGTAGAGCAGGTCCAGCTAGTCATGCCCACACATGGCACATGCTGACAGAAGTTTGTTTTTTCCAAAGTTCCCCTGGCTGAGGTCACCAGCATTCTAATGTCAGAATGATTCATCATTAGAGTGTTGGCGACAGAGTGAATCATTTCTATTGCTGAGTTAGTAATGAACATTGACAAGGGTGAGTGAACATTATAAACGTATCTCCCTGGGCATTAACATGGACAGACTCAGTCAGCATTTCAATGTCTAGGTTACACATTTCAGTTTTGATTGTAATTTGCTCATTCAGAAACATCTCCAGTCCTTCTCCTGCATTTTTCTTTTCATGTAACTGTATTGATTAACACCCATCCAGCATTAAAATAGCATCTTGAATAAGCAGTTTAAGGTGGTCCTCCGCGGTACTCAAAACGCCACCTTATCTGAACTCGCCGTGACTCCCCATGACATGTGCCCATTTCTCCAACTTATTTTAAAGCAAACAGATATTTGTCATTGTATGGCGGCAGGTCAGTTCTGAAACATTACCATCTTACTTTGATCCTCACTTGGGATCTTCTCCCTCTGCATCTTCAGATGAGCTGCCCCTCTGATAAGGTGTAGTAGAGCTCCTCAGGAGGCAGTGGTCTCAGTGCTATCAGCAAAGTACGGAAATAAGCGAATGCTTAATGTATCCCACTTTCCATTCTCAGATGGCGTACACATTTGGTGGCCTTCAGATTCTCTACGCTCTCCCTGTGCCGTCTCTCCACCTCACAGCTTGTCTGAATGGCGTCTGAGATAAGCAGACCCTCGGGTCTGCAATGACGGCATCATGTGGTCAGTTTAAAAATCCATTTAAAAACTTATAGTAACAAGCTGGAGGCCAAATATTAACAACAAGAATAATAATAATAATAATAATAATAATAATAATAATAATAATAATAATAATAATAATAAGTGTAAAAAAATCCAACGTGATCATCAGTAGGTTTACCACCCTAGGAACCAAGTTACCCAAACAATTCAATAACATTTCAGCAATCTCTCTATTATATAAAAAAAAATCCTGAGACGAGATGTCACCTTCTTAGAGGAGATAATTTCAAGTCCTGCGAAACGAGACTTTGTGCCAAGAGATTTAACCAAGCCAGGGCCGGAAATAAAAGACAAAGAGTAGATGACAAAGTAGAACATCGTAAAGAATTCAAAACTGTTGGCGCGATACACACGCAGAGCAGGTTAGAGATAATAGAAGTATGAAAAATCTAAAATTCAAAAGTCTCACAAAAAGGATAGTAAAGATCGCATTAGCACAAACAAACAGAAATTATTACTCAGAGAAGTAACGGAACAGCGAAAAGAGATCGACTATATGGCCATTGGTGGTATGATAGAAGTATGTAGATATTGTTCGGATTTAAACTTTAAATCGGAGTCGGAGGTGTTTGGTGAAAGTGAAATCCCGTGAGACAAGACTTTATGTAAAGAGATTTGGAAAAGTCCCGCCCACGTCTAAAAACTTTACAGCCACGCCCACCGTTCAGTCATTTCTCATTTGTGTGAATGCTATTGTAGAGAGAAAGAAACGATATTCACTCACGGGCAGTTATACGTTGCGTTGTCACGATGGAATTCCAAACACGGAATGAAAATTCAATGCGATATTGACGAAAAGGTAAAAGAGATCGAATATATGGACATGGGTGATATGACAGAAGGATGTAGATATTGTTTGTCGGAGACTTGTAGATCGTCTCATTCGTGTTGCCATCATGGAAAAGTCGTGTTTCTTCCCAATGAAGAGGCGTATCCCCGAGAATTAAAAGATTTGTTATTTGGTGAAAGTGAAATCCACAAACACTTCAGGCAAAATATCCGAATCTACAATAATCTGTTTGCGTTCGCATCATTCACTGCTGAAAACATAGATTTACACGATTCAGAACCATACGCTATGAGAATCTGTGGTCCCGCATCAATTAAAGCTACGACAATTTTAATTTCAAAGAAACCACAATTCGGTCAGGTGTATATTTACACAATATACAATCGAAATGGTTAAACGATCGGACGTATTAGAAATTCTACAGCCAATAATGGATACGAGTTCATACGTCCAAAAGTATCGCACTTTACACAAAATTTATCTCAAAAACACGGACAAAGAAGTTTTCTTGGGTTTCTTTATGAATCCGAAAGATCACGCTCACATATATAATAAACCAACATGTGACGAATCGTAAGCGATAATGGTTTCGAAAGACGGAGATATCAAAGACAGAGTTGATATTCGTGTTTATCCAAGAGTGCAGCACGACTCGATCGGGGAAATGACGAGCACGGCGGGCCCGCACGGGGGTTGTCGAGCGAAGTGAGCAGTTATTTACTGAATTTATTTTACTGATCATAAAATAGGTCATTACGATAACAATGGACGAGAAGAATTCCTAATTAATTGCAGAATTACAGTATTTATAGGGTTCCTCTAGAGAAGGGTGTACAGATGGGTTTCAGGGGGTCCGTAAGGGTCAGATGAAAAGTAACATTTATATTCACCATACAGCCCAGTACTGTTGATTTTTCTCACATGGTTTTTGTTACGTTAACTTTCTCACGTGGTTTTTCTAACGTTTCACGTTTCACGCACGTATTTATCTCACCTAAGTCTAATGAGTGAGTTACATACTCGTGAGAAAAATAACAGGGAAAAAAAATAACAACATGAAAAATGTCTTGCGAGAAAAACAGCAGTCACCATACAGAAATCAACGGTTTTCTGTTGAAAGAAATGAAAGAAAACACCTCCTGCCGCTGCTTACAACGCAAAGTTTAATAACACTTTGTGTATGTCATGTATGTCGCGTATGTATGAGACAATCACATCTCCATAAAGTCCATTACATTCATTGCATATTCATTGGACCACAATTCATTAGATTGTTAAAGGGGTCCGTGACTTAAGAATCCCTACTCTCGAGTGCCCCTCTTTCTCTCGCACGATTTGGCTCAAAACGAATCAACACATCGTCATCTCATAACAGGCTTACGTCTCGAGTTTGGGATTTTTCTGTTCAGCCATTTTAGCTCTCGACCGTCCTCAAGAAACTGTGACACTCAAGACCGACACACACAGCCAATAATCGAGATATCGATGTTTTCAGTATCGAGGGGGAACCCTAAAACATCGGGATCCGGCGAAAATCAGTGATCGAAATTTTTGACGAATTTGAAGCTTTCCCTCCTCCATCCTTAGATGATAGGTTATGGTGGGGAGGTGGGGCGCAAAGCAAAAGATGAAGAAGAAAGGAGACAGAGAGCTTCCATTAAAAGCTGGCACGTGCAAAGGCGCCCAGAAATGAACTCCAAATCGGGAACCAAAATGAATTTGCCGCTCAATTACAAGACTCTCACAAAATCTCTCTTATGTTTTCAGAAACTCTGGACGCCGTTTACACCTGCAGCAGTCTTTAGTAATGCAAGAGTTTCCAAAGCCGCAGTGCCGATGAAACTTACATGAGGGTGTACTTTGCATGAATTGCCTGGTTTGCCGCTTTTAAGGTGCAAACAGAGGAGCGCCATGAGGCCGAAACCAGACAGGCTGTCGATTAGTTCAGCGTGGCGTTGATCTTCTTCCACCGTTTACTAAAACAGAACTCACCTCGTCTTATAGTACCCTAACCACCGTACCCTCAGACTGGTCTTTGACCGCCGTGCCCTCAGACTGGCCCTGCTGGCACCGTACCAGCTCTGGTTCACTGCAGCTGACCCTCCGCAGTTTCAGCACATTTCTGAAGTCCACACTTTCCTCCCAGATTACCTGAACGCTGGAACTTAACGTGTTAACTTCAAATGCACGACTCAAAGCAAAAAAATAAAAAAGAGCGGATTTCTTTGCCTGCTCTCTTTGTAGCTGTCACAGAGAAGGCTTGATGAAGGGATCATTTGGAAGTGGACAAAGCGGATGATTTGATGTGCTCCACTTTCCCTTGGCTATTGTTCCCTTTCAGACTGACGGCTCCCGCTCAGACTCTCACAGGCACTGCAACACCATAATGCCGCTGACGCTGTTTTTCTTCCAACTTTCTTCTTCTACTTCTTCTTCTTTTCCAAAGAAGTGTAAAAAATTAGCAAAATGAGAAATAACAAAGACACGAATAAGAGACTTAAAGCATTGTATTTCGGCAGCCTACGTTACTGACACACACTGGAATCTTTCCAGACGCCAGTCAATAATGTGGAGACCAAAACAATTGCTTATTGCGATTGTTTCTTCATAATTAACATTTTCATAAACCTCTCTCTCGCTGAAAAGTAATTAATGTGACAGCCATACTTCATAATTAATTATAATTAATACTCCTTATTGGAACAATAGTCATGTGGCGTAGAGCACTCGTTACTGGGGCTCTTTAAAACGTCAGCTGGGTAGACTGCTGTATGGGAAAGGCGCTATAGACAGGATACAGTCGATATGGAGACTCGATGTATGTAGTTCAGGAGCGTGAAAGGCGTTTGGTAAAAAGATAAACAGGGAAAGGCACTATATTAATGATAAACAGAGGACAATAGGCACCTTGGAATAGAAAAATAAGGGAAAGACATTGCAGAACAGGTAAATGTGAAAGGCGCTATATAAATGATATGGAAGACACGATGTAATAGAGAATGAAAGCCATTATGTTATCCTCTTTAATAAAACCCCTGTGTGCGTCCAGGTGTCCGTGTGTGTGCCTTCTGGTGAAGTGCGCATGCGCGGGGCCACACGGCACGTGTTCAGCCTCTTCCTGTGCATTCCCTGTGTGTGCAGAGAGCGAGACAGACACACACACACACACACACAGGAGTGCGCGAGACAGACACACACACACACACACACACACACACACGCGAGACAGACAGACAGACACACAGACGCGCACTTAAGAGAGAGAGACACACGCGAGAGACAGAGACACACACACACACACACACACACACACACACGCGAGACAGACAGACAGACAGGCACGCGTGAGACAGACACACACTCACATGCGTGCGCGAGAGGGAGACAGACAGACACACAGACGCGCACTTAAGAGAGAGACACACACGCGAGAGACAGAGACACACACACACACACACACACACACATATGCAGGCCCGTGAGAGAGACAGACACACACACAAGTGCACGCGAGACACACACACACACGCGCAGGCGAGACACACATGCACACGCACACACAGGCACGCGACAGACAGACAGACAGACACACACACACACACATGTGCTTAAGAGAGAGACACACACGCAGGCCCGCGAGAGAGAGACACACACACACAGGCGCGCGTGTGCATTGTTGCAATGTTACTTTTCTTGGTTGTTTGTTAAATTACGGATTTTTCAAATGTTCATTTTTTTCCCTGTGCTTAAAACTCATTAAAAAAAAGTGTTTTTAGGGAGCGGTTCGTAGCGCTATAGTGTGAACTCTTGCAGTGTTAGTTTTCTCTGTTGTTCAAGGTTTTCTCAGTGTTATTCAGTGTTTTTACATTTAGTTTACTATTACACTGTGCTTTCTATGGTATAGTTAACTATATTTGTGCTTAACTTAAAAAAAATATATATTTACATACAGTTCATACGGTCTGGAACAGACTAATTGTATTTACATCCAATCCTATGAGGGAAATTACTTTGGTTCACGACCAGATCGGGTTTTGGAACGAATTATGGTCGTGACCTGAGGTTCCACTGTATTACTGTCAGACAAAATTACAGGAATTTCACAGAAATACAAACCAGTATTACTGAGAGAGAAAATTAAAGGCACACAATACAGGGACGCATATTACAGCCACATACAAGGTCCCTTGCCATTTAATATAGACTGTTCCTACTAATGTTTATGCACTACTGTTCTAGCGCCCGTTATTGTAACAGGCTTAATGTCTAGTAGATAAATATAAAAAGACATTAAAAAGAGGTAAATGTGAAAGGCGCTATATAAATGATATGGAAGACACGATGTTATAGAGAATGAAAGCTATTATGTTATAGATAAATATGGCAAAGACATTATAAAATAGGCAAATGTGAAAGGCGCTATATAATAATGAAAGCTGTTATGTTATAGATATAGAAAGATGCCATCAAACAGGTAGATATGGAAGATACTAAATAATAGAGAATGAATGGCATTATGTAATAGATAAATATGAAAAGACATCATAGATGAGGTAAATGTGAAAGGCACTATATAAAAGATAGGGAGGACAGTATAATAGAGAATAAAAGGCATTATTTTATGGATACAGAAAGATGCTATAAAACTGGTAGATATGGAAGATACTAAGTAATATACTGTAGAATGAAAGGCATCATGTCATAGATGAATATGGAAAGACATTATAAAAGAGGTAGAGATGAAAGGCACTATATAGAAATCAGACAGAAAATAGTAGACATGTAATAAATGAATAACTATAAAACAGGTAGATAGAAAGACACCTATATAACAGATACGGAAGAGACTCTATAATAGAGAATGAAAGGCATTATGTAACAAATAAACATGGAACGATGCTATAAAACAGGTAGAAATGAAGGACATTATATAACAGGTAGATAAGGACGATACCGTGTAATAGGAAATGAAAGACATTGTGTAACAAGTGAATATGGAAAGCCATAATAAAACAGGAACACATGCAAGACACAAAATTAAGGATAGACAGAAAATGACTGTCATTATGTAATAATATGGAAAGGCACTAAAACAGGTAGATGTTAAAAACACTTTATAAGAGAGAATGGAAAGAACGTTGGAATAAATAAATATGGAAAGGCATTATAAAATGGATAGATATGAAAGAGACCATATAAAGGACAGAAAATGAAAGGTGTTATGCAATAGATAAATAGAAAAGGACTATAAAACAGATTGACGTGAAAGACACTGTATAACAGATAGATATGAAAAACACAGTATAATAGGGAATAAAAGGAATCATGTAATAGATAGCTAAGGAACAGTGCTAGGAAACAGGAAGATATAAAAGACACTATATAACAGAAAATGAAAGGCAATTTGGAATGGATAGATATAGAAAGACATTATAAAAGAGGTAGATATGCAAGATAATATATAATAGATACACTAAAGGTGTTATTTAATAAATGAATAAATAAATAAGGAAAGATGCTAGATAAAAGAGAAAGTGAAAGGCATTATGTCATAGAAAGAGAAGAAAAGACACTATAAACAGACAGATGTGAAAGACACAATGTAAATGTGGATAGGTATGGAAAACACAATATATTAGCGAATTAAAGCATTATGTCATTGATAAATAATGAAAGATGCTGCATAACAGAGAATGAGAGCCATTAGGCAACAGAGAAATACATAAAAGGTACCATTTAACCGGTAGATATAAAAGACACTATTTAAAAGATAGATCTGAAAGAGAGATAGAGATATAGTTTTATGTAAATGTGCTTTATCACAGACAGATGGCTCTGAAAGGCACTATTTACTATTAAAGCTAGACGTGAAAGGCGCTATATCCAACAGAGAGGTGGTGCTGATGAGAATGACGTGTGTTACAACATCCATCACAAAACAGCTAATTAAAATAAAGATATTAAAATCGCTGACGGACATACAGTAGCCAGAAGGCATGTCGTACTATCTAATGGCAGCTGGTATAAAGACCACCAGTGGCATCCCCGGGGCACTATGGTAAACATTTTGTTGAAGACGCCCCGCAGGTTGCCCAGGCTGTGATAGTTTGTTTGTGCGGCTCCTCCACGGATGTACATGGCTACCCAAATCTCGATCGTATATTTGTTAGCTGATCATCATGAAGAGTGGTGCGTTGGCACCCTGGTGGATGAAGCTGCTTCCTCGAGACTCCAGGAGCTCAAATCGCAGCTTGTGGCCACTCTGTGAGGATTTTATTGCTCCCCCATCACCAATGGATTTTCTGCTGGTTTTCCTTGCAAATCTCAAGGACAGGCTAATTAGGTGAATTCTAGTCGGGTCCAGTATGCGTGACTGTGGACCTTTGTGCCCAGTGAAGACCTGGCACCACATCCAGGGTTTGTTTCTTCTTTGCATCGAGTGCTGCCAGGTTAGTCTTCAGTCCTTTGCCACCCTAAGCTGGATTGTTGTGCTAGAAGACGTTAGCCCAAGTGACAGCACACATCTGTGTGCCAATCCATTCGTGGTGCTATGCATGGCACAGAGAGCAGGTCCAAACCTTACCTCTTTCGTTTTTCTTTTCCATTTTTGAATGCCTTCTCTTTAATATTTCAGGTGTTTCAATCAAACCGTCTGCGCCACGTCCCTTCTGAACACTCGAAAGGACAAGTATGTCTTCCTAATCAACTTTGAATGGGAACAAGAGGCGGCATTAGAAAAGCAGAACGCTTGGAAACCGTCTGCTGTCGGATTAGGTTGCTTCTTGAGACGCCTTTGCCTTTTCTTGTCAGGTTAATGGCTTCTGCGCTCTTTCCTTTTTGCGTGTACGTTTGCAGAAGAGCAGAAGTAAGTGCAGTTTCATGCTCTGCCAAAAGTTCTCCTCGCCATCAATGTCGGCCCGTTTGTTGGAGAGCAAAGCGTCAGTGACGAGGGGTCTGTGGCTCAGTCTGGCGCCCCCATGTGGCCGCAGGCTCTTGTTACACTCAGACCGTCTTCTAATTGTCCTCGTTTCATTTGCTGCTCTTCTTTTCTTTTTATTCTTCTGTACTCTGAGAAGCACAGCCGTGTCATTTTTACATTTTAGGAGATATTTAGAAATCTTTATTTTTTGTTTTAGGGTCAAATCGTAACTCTTATTTGTTATTTTCCAATTCATTGGCCTTTTCCTTTGGTGTCTGCTGTCTTAATTGATTCCTAATAATGACAATTAACAATGAAAGGATGGCACTGAATGTTAAACTGTTTAGTTGCTTCAGCAGCAGGCCCACTAAAGCAGTCATTCTGAACTTGGGGGGGCCACAGTTCATTCTAAGCTTCCAGGGGAGACTCAAGATTGAAGATAAGTACAGGGTTGGGCATAAAGATCTCCCACATTTCGAGGGAGAACTGTGTGGGTTGTAGTGGGGGGTAGAGAGGGTGGGGTTAGGTGGTCTCCTTCGGTAGGTTAGACTCTACCGTTTTCAGTACCCATCATGAGTTGGACTGGTTTGTTGTTTCAAGCCTATCATGAAAAGAACCGTTCTGTGATAGCGACTTAGAGAGCGTTCCATACCCGCTTTGCGCTCGGTCGAAAAGCATCTGTACCACATCGGAAAACGATTTTGCTATGGATTTCTAACCTTCGGACCACTGGGTCCTTACTGAAAAAAAAACAATCACGTGTGTTATGGTGTATGAAATCTGTACATTTTGGTTTCCATTATTTTTTGTTTGAGACAAGACAACAGATGAACTAAGACAAATTAAAGCAGGTTTTCTTCCCTTACACCTTTACTTTTATAACAGTTGTTCACAGCTTAGTGCGAATTTGGTATTACAGCCTGGGAAAGGAGACTGAGCCGATACCTCAGGCTATTGATTACTTTATGGATGGACATCTGGGACAAAAATTGGGTTTACAGCCTGGGAAAGGAAAACTGAGGCAATATCAAAGAACTTTATTACCTGGGGAATTAATTCATCAACCATTTTGACAGCCAGCCAATCAGGTGCATGTGTTGTGAAACCAAGGCATGACATTTCATAATAAATATGCCTTGGTTTGAGACAGAAAAAAAGCAAAGAGAAGACGGAGAAGAAGAAAGTACAGAAGGAGAAGAACAGGAACAGACGAAGACGGCACTGGTCGTCAGAAAGGCATCATGAATATCGATTGCTAAATCAAACGCCTCCCTGGGACATTCATCCTTGTCATCTGTAACTTTTTCGTAAGCTTTTTCCAAAGACTATATATACTGTATTCAGACTTTCCTATCAGTACCGATTTTCTATTATTCTTTGTTCCAGTGGTATTATTATTACTCTTGTAATAAATATCATGCTGCTTTTAACTTTCTGTGCTTTGTCTTAATATCTAGCGTGATTGAATTAATAAGTTAGATTTCTTTGAGCACCTAGTGTAGCCAGAATTTTTGCCATTATATCTGTGCTGCAAGGTTTATAAGGCTGAGAGTGAGGGCGCCACTCAATAGAAGGGACAGTACGAGAAGAAGAAGGTATTCTTGGCTGATAAATAGCCAATAGTCAAGAGTGCTGAGTCTTTGTATGTTTAAATGTATTCTTGTAGACCAAAAGTAATATTTAGGTCTGAGATATCACTAAAACGTCGTATGTTGTTCGTGTGCCGGTAATAAGTAAGTCTCTTGAAGTGCTAAGTGACAGGCTGTGTTATTCCTAACGTATTTGTGTGGTTTAAAGTGCTAAGGGTTGATCAGCGTGTGTGTGTCATTCATGGGGCACTGTTGTGGTTAGGGTCTGTGTGTGTGTGTGTGTATAGCTGTGTATGTGTGTGTTCATCTTAAAGTGCAACAGTAGACCAACCCGATAACGAACTTGGCGAGAACACTTACCCTTGAGGAAACAGGTAAACGGCAAGTAGAGGGAAATACCACGACGATAATACAACATGGTAGACCAAGGACTTGTTAGAACGGCAGAGAATGTGGAAGCAGTAAGAGCATCCATTCAGCAATCGCCAAGGTGTTCCGCTCATAAGCAAGCCATGGCACCGGAGGGGATATCAAGTCGGAGTTTGAGGAGGATTCTGCTCAGGAGCATTGAGGGAAACGTTCCCTGGGCATTTGATCTCTTCATGGGGAGACGTGGGCTGGCCGGTCACCAGATTTACAGTCATATGAAAAAGTTTGGGAACCCCTCTTAATTCTTTGCATTTTTGTTTCTCATTGGCTGAGCTTTCAAAGTAGCAACTTCCTTTTAATGTACGACATGCCTTATGGAAACAGTAGGATTTCGGCAGTGACATTAAGTTTATTGAATTAACAGAAAAAATATGCAAGATGCACTGTAAGAGCCATTTTCCTAGTTCTATAAGATTCATGAATATTTTACTAGATGACAATGCATAATCTATGGGAAGTTCCTATAACCCCCATATGTAGAATTGTATTGGTTTATTCCTGTGATTTCTAACAGCTTTGAGTAAACCTTATTCTTCAGTTAGTGACAGCCTTGCCATGAGTAAGGTATGGAAGGCATAAGGCTTTAAACCGTGCGAATCGGCCTATGGGCCTTTTGAGTGTGAAGTAACTCGTAAAACAGCACTTATTTAAGTGTTGAACCGTATGCTTAAGGCATACAGAAGAAGAAATTAAGAACTTTTAAGTATAGAAAGAACTAAAGTTTCTCAAGAAAAGCTAAGTTTAGAGAAGATACATTTTTTCCAATTTTTTGCTTTTTATTCTACGTGTGTAACTATTTTTTCTTTTATTCTTGTGTGGATTATTTGCTTTTAATTTTCACTAAATATTTTTAAAACGAACTTTTGGACTGAGATTTCTTTCGGCACGCGTTTTACCCGTGCTTGACCACACCTTATATTTTGGCAGCTACATGCATCATAACAAAATTAGACAGGTGCAAAAATGTGGGTACCCCAACGGAGATATGACATCAATACTTAGTTGAGCCTCCTTTTGCTCCTTTGCTCCTCTAGATGCTGTCCTCCTGTAGCCCGTGATGAGTGTCTGGATTCTGGATGGAGGTATTGTTGACCATTCTTCATACAAAATCTCTCCAGTTCAGTTCAGTTTGATGGACAGCCTGCTTCAAATCATCCCATAGATTTTCGATGATATTCAAGTCAGGGGACTGTGATGGCCATTCCAGAACATTGGACTTCTCCCTCTGCATGAATGCCTTTGTAGATTTCCAACTGTGTTTTAGCTCATTGTCTTTTTGGAATATCCAACCCCTGCGTAACTTCAACTCTGTGACTGATCTTGAACATTATCCTGAAGAATTTGTTGATATTGGGTTGAATTCATCCGACCCTCGACTTTCACAAGGCCCCAGTCCCTGAACTGGCCACACAGCCCCACAGCATGATGGGACCTCCACCACATTTGACAGGAGGTGGCAGGTGTTTTTCTTGGAATGCGGTGTTCTTCTTCCCCCATGCAAAGCGCTTTTTGTTCTGACCAAATAACTCCATTTTTGTCTCATCAGTCCAAAGCACTTTGTTCCAAAATGAATCTGGCTCGTCTAAATGAGCATTTGATACAACAAGCGACTCTGTTTGTGGCGTGAGTGCAGAAAGGGCTTCTTTCTCATCACCCTGCCATACAGATGTGCTGAATTGTAGAACGATGTACAGATACACCATCTGCAGCGAGATGTTCTTGCAGGTCTTTGGAGGTGATCTGTGGGTTGTCAGTAACCATTCTCACAATCCTGCCTCTGCATATGCCGCTCCTGTATTTTTCTTGGCCTGCCAGACCTGCTGAGTTGGTTTAACAGCAACTGTGCCTGTGGCCTTCCATTTCCTGATTCCATTCCTTACAGTTGAAACTGACAGTTTAAACCTCTGAGATGGCTTTTTGTAGCCTTCCCCTAAACCAGGAGACTCAACAATCTTTGTTTTCAGATCTTTGGAGAGTTGCTTTGAGGATCCCATGCTGTCTGTCGCTCTTCAGAGGAGAGTCAAAGGGAAGGAAGCACAACTTGCAACTGACCACCTTAAATACCTTTTACCACTCATGATTGGACACTCCAGTCTATGAAGTTCAAGGCTTAATGAGCTCATCCAACCAAGTAATCAGCATTGAGCAGTGACAGGCATTCAAATCGGCACAATGACAAGGGGACCCACATTTGTGCACAGCCAGTTTATCACATTTGATTTAAATTCATACAACTAAATACTGCGTCACTGAAAATCTTTGTTTGGAAAACACCGCAGTGCTCAGATATTCCTAGGAAATGAAAGGAACAGAACAGCTGCCACCACTCCAATCCGTGTATCGATGTCCTCCTATATTAAAAAAAATAAAACACATATGTCATGGGTTGTACTTACTTTTTCACATAACTGTAAAATGTCTTTATTTCTTAGTGGTAGGCTGTGTGGCCAGGTGCCTAAAGCTTTGGGTCATATGGCACAAGGCTGCCAGTTCACTCACTCCTCAGTGTCACCCAGCACTGAAGATCTTGTACAAAGACGGAGGCCATAACTGGAAGTGTTTGGATGGCTGGTCACAGTAGCAAATCGCTACCTACAGTGGGTATAGAAAAGAATCCCTCCCTTTGAAATATTCCCATTTTTTTTGCTTTAAGGCCTTAAATGTAAACACACACACAATATAATATTTCTTCCCAGCTTTACTTACTCAATGCAACTTACAACATCCAAGTGAAAGATATCACAGCTACAGTTCAGAAGAATTATAAAAAATCAAAACCAAGACCTACTGAGATTAATAAAGG
>JANRMT010062840.1:53367706-53398083 GCA_026402145.1 Polypterus bichir lapradei | reverse complement strand
CCGTTAGCGCTCCGGTCGTCCTGCTTTGAGGCCGCGCCACTTCCCTTTGAAATCCTTTGTTCCTCCCTCAATCCTGGACTCTGCCAGCCCCTCGGTTTTTTCCGACTTGATTAATGCTCTTCGTTGTGTTCTCTCGTTCTTCGCTTCAAAGCCCTGTTGGGGTTCAAGGTTACTTCAATTAATAAAAGAGGATTTTTCGTCTAGATTTTGGATTCAGGGCTTGAAGAGCAGATGGTTAATTAGAAAAAGGAGAAATCACCGAGGGACGTCTCCCCGTCTCCTCTCGCTAAAGTGGAATGAGTAGCAGCGCGGGACGGGTCAGGCTTTCGGAAGGGTCACTGAGTCACGTCCACTGGGTCCTCATCTCGCAGGCTTAACTGGAAGTGGAGAAGCTTTGTTAGGAGTGGCTGGCAGCTGCTGGATTAGGACCGGAGGGGAGCCGTAGGGTCTTTGGATCAGTCCCCAGAGGGTCTTGGAGAAGATGGGGAACTTTTGTCAGTTCATTAACCCTTTGTTCCTATTAACATTAATTGAATTTTTCATTCCCCTTTCCCACTTTACTGTTCTCTGTCCCCAGAACCCTAAAGGCGTTTTTCGGCTCTACTAGCTGCCCATGTCCGATTCAGCCTATGAAAGATTATCACATAATCCAGTTTTCTATTATCTGCCTGAGCCAGCTTCTCTGTTCTGCTTTTTCATAAAAGACGCGTCCCAGCGTGGCAGCCTGGCATCTCTCCTGATTGCAAGCCTATTGTTTTAGCAGAAGTAAACCTTTTACTTTGCTTTTAGCTGGCAAAGCCTCTTCTGTTGTGCACGGTTTGCTCAGATGAGCCCTTGGCACGCTGGCATGCGCACACATCCTGTCGTGTTCTTCTCATTAGCTTACAATGAATGCTCTTATGAACACGTAATATTCTGTGCGTCGGAATAAAGAGTCGTTACGAAGCAAAGACCCAACACTTCTGGAGATGAATATTCCAAAGTGACCACCTGAATTGAAGGGGCCATCAAAGAGTCTGCACTTCTGTGGGAATACAGGACACTAATCACTGGGCGTTGTGTGCACGTCGTGTGTGTCAGCCTCAGTGTGCACATTTAAATATGCAGGGTGTACATTTCAGTCAGAAATACACTATAAAGTAAGAGGAAAGGTGAACCGTACGACAGACGTGAAAAATCGAGTATGGCAAGGAAAGAAAGAGATTTAAGGAATTATGTGGCGTTAGCAGTTGGGGCGGCTCCTCAGGAAAAATCCCACCGCTAACACCAATAACTGTGGAAGTGAAATGAGCCACAATATGTATTTTAACAAAAGGAGGTCTTTATTAACGGTAATTCTGATTCATGACTTTCATGTCTAAAGTTTTAGATCTGCATTAATACAAGTAAAGACCTCTTTCTGTTAAATTAAATATTGTGGCTTGTTTTTCTTTCACAACTCTAAAGCACATGTGCTAAAGTGTGCAGTGCAGTGTGTGCATTTCATTATAAAATGATGTGATTAAGTATATGGAGCGTGCATGTCAGTATACATTGTGCCAGCATAGAGGGTATGTGTTTCTCTGTATAGTGTATATGTTTCTGTGTACAGTGTGCACATTTCACAATATACTCTGTGCATTTAACTGCACAGTGCATTTGTTTGATTGTAAAATGTGTGCCATTCAGTTTACTGGGTGTGTATTTCAGTAAACTGGGGCTCAGTTTCAGTATACACAACGTAGGGACTTCGTATAAAGTGCTTATGTCTTAACATACGGTGTGTGCATTTCATTATATACAGTATATGAATGCATTTACACGTATAGTGCATTTGTTCACCATACAAATGTGTACAATTCAGTTTACTTTGTGCATATTTCAGTATACTGTGAGTCAGTGTCAGTCATTAGAGTGTAGGCGTTTCTGTATAAAGTCCATATGTTTTAACACGCAGTGTGTGCATTTCATTATATATATTATTCGTTTAAATGTATAGTGCATTTGATTTACTGTAAAATGTGTACAATTCAGTTTACTTTGTGTTTATTTCAGTACACCACGACTCAGTTTCAATATATAGAGTGTAGGCGTTTTTATACCCAGTGCATATGTTTAAACATACGGTGTGTGCATTTCATTAGATATATTACACATTTACATTTACATTTGTTTCTCTGTAAAATGTGTACAATTCAATTTACGGTGTGTGAATTGCAGTTAACCGTGACTCAGTTTCATCATTTAGAGTGTACGCATTTCTTTATAAAGTGTTTATGTTTTAACTTTCAGTGTGCGTTTTTCAGTATATTGCATTACATGTGCTACAAAAAACTTTATTTGTAATTTTTCTATCATTTTCTGTTTCTCGCATATATTTGGGGTAATCTCATTGGAAGTTTTCAGTGCTACGGATCCTGAATCTACTATTAGTTTTTTTCTCTTACCATTTACTTTCATTGTTGTTATTTTATTCTTACCGTTATTGCCGACATCTTGAAAGGGTTTGGCAGGATTAGATAGACAGATAAATGTTTTAGCATAGTTGGCAGGGATAGATATACAGACAGACAGATAGATAGATCGATAGACAGATAGATAGTTTAGTGTAGTTGGCAGGATTAGATAGATAGATAGATAGATAGATAGCATAGTTGGCAAGATTAGATAGATAGATATTTTAGCATAGTTGGCAGGATTAGATAGATAGATAGTTTAGTGTAGTTGGCAGGATTAGATAGATAGATAGCGTAGTTGGCAAGATTAGATAGATAGATACCATAGTTGGCAGGATTAGATAAATAGATAGATAGATAGATAGATAGCATAGTTGGCAGGATTAGATAGATAGATAGCATAGCTGGCAGGATTAGATAGAGAGATAGTGTAGTTGGCAAGATTAGATAGATAGATAAATAGGTAGATAGCATAGTTGGCAGGATTAGATAGATAGCGTAGTTGGCAGGATTAGATAGATAGACAGATAGATAGCACAGTTGGCAGGATTAGATAGATAGCTAGATAGATAGCATAGTTGGCAGGGTTAGATAGATAGAGAGATAGTGTAGTTGGCAGGATTAGATAGATAGATAGCATAGCTGGCAGGATTAGATAGACAGATAGCATAGTTGGCAAGATTAGATAGATAGATAAATAGGTAGATAGCATAGTTGGAAGGATTAGATAGATAGCGTAGTTGGCAGGATTAGATAGATAGACAGATAGATAGCACAGTTGGCAGGATTAGATAGATAGATAGCATAGTTGGCAGGATTAGATAGATAGCTAGATAGATAGCATAGTTGGCAGGGTTAGATAGATAGAGAGATAGATAGTGTAGTTGGCAGGATTAGATAGATAGATAGCATAGCTGGCAGGATTAGATAGACAGATAGCATAGTTGGCAAGATTAGATAGATAGATAAATAGGTAGATAGCATAGTTGGCAGGATTAGATAGATAAATAGCGTAGTTGGCAGGATTAGATAGATAGATATCATAGTTGGCAGGATTAGATAGATAGATAGCATAGCTGGCAAGATTAGATAGATAGATAGATAGATAGATAGATAGATAGCATAGTTGGCAGGATTAGATAGATAGATATGAAATATCATGAAGAAATGAACTTGAAAACTTTTCTCACAAGGTTGCAACATAAGAAAATATGTAAAAAGTGAAGGGTTCTGGATGGTTTCTCAAAGCACCATACAGTATATCCTATCCTTGTATTTTTTTATATTTAATTTGGGTAAAAGAGTATTTACAAACCACTGCTTTGCTATTTTTATTTGTTTTTTATATCCTGCCCCAAATTTTTGGGTAGTTGGAATTTGTAGAAATACACCAGTAATTGATGACAGAAGCTGTGAATATTTTTGGCAGAAGTGGCGCGCCCTGCAGGTTCGGTGTGTTTTGGCTATGACCTGTTGATGCCTCATTGTATTGCTTGAGTCTGGTATCTCTGTAGCTAGGAGGCTCCGCCCTGGATCTCCAAGTAGGTGGAGCTTACTTACTTGGTAGTACTTGTCATTATCTGAGACCGCTAACCCCCCCACAGTCCTAATCTTAACCACAGTGTAATGCGCAGGGCGTTTTGTGCTATTGGGGTGTTACGTGACTGACCTCATAGGTATTGCGGAGACTGTTGACTATGCTTGCCACTACAATGCAGTTTGCCTCCTTGAGCACCTATGTGTTGATACTGTGGTACCACATATGTGTCTTCCTCCACATTTAGTGTAGTAATTTTTATCTTTGTACTGATTTGTATGATTTACAGCTTTCTTTAATATGAATTTATGCAGACACGATTAAATCTGTGTAGTACCTCACGTAGTAAGTGCATTCAAAGAAGTAGTTGGCCGTAACATACTCAAATCCTCCCTATTTCAAAGCTGCTTCTACACGTAATGTCACCAGCACTTTCATTTCGGCTGATGGCGCATGGCCTCTCCACGTAGATGGACCGATCACGTTACATACAAGGTTTGTTGCGAATATTATTCCACCTCTGTCAAACTGATGTCATTTTACGAGTTCATTGTTGTCCAGCATTTCCAAATCATTCCGCCTTCCCCAGTTGCGCATGATAATCTCTGCTTGAATGCCACCTTCTGGTGGCCACTCCTAAGAGTAGGACCAAGTTTGCGTCACTCTGAGATAGCTGAGCCAGTTAGAACCGTTTCTTGCTCTGAGACCCTTGATAAATACGGATACACAACTCTAACAGAAGGCACGTCTGATGAGCGTGGACACAGCTGAGTGTCGGACATGGAAAATGGGCGCTGATTTCTGTGGGGGAATTGGTAGCCGTCAGACTGTGCTGTAGATCCGAGCGCATCAGTCTCTGACGTTCTGTCTGGCTGTCACATCTTATTTTTTAACAGTAATGATTTTATCTTTTTTAGTTTCAATTGCTTATTGTCTACACTCTCTCTCACGGCATTTATTTACTAACTAAGTGGGCGGTTAAGTAATGAAAAAAGTTTGTATTATTCCACATTATGTAAGGGCTTTACAAATTTCATTGTCATTTGTCTTGTCAGATTTAATTTATGACATATTGCATATGCTTACAGAATTATGAATTCCAACTAGATGCAGAGGTTACAGAGAAAAAGTGAATTAGAAAGCATTGCATGACATTAAAATTAAATAAAGTCAGAGATACTCAAAGGATCCATGAAATTTAAAATGAAGGTCAAAAGGTACAAAATGAATAGAGTGACACAAGGCTGATGGCTGCCTTTCATCAGCCTCATAGAGAGCTGAATGGCAGATATCAGGAAAGAAGGTGCTGGAGTGCTGAGGGGTGACCGATGGGCCCTGTAAGAGATCAATAGAGGAATCACAATTTAGTATTGTTACCTAGAAAGTGGAAATTACTGCAGCAGACAGAGGGGAAACAAAAGGGGGCTATATAAGAGAAAATGAAAGGCACTATATTACAAAGAAATATGGGCAGAAAGGCCAACCACTAAGAAATGCTGACAGAAAAAATACTGTATAAGATTAAACTAAAAGATACTATATGAGATACTGTAGATGGATCAAGAGCACTTGATGAAACATAGCTGGATAGACAGAAGGCACAGATAGATAGATAGATAGACATGTAAAGCACAATATGATAGATAGATAAAGAAAGAAAGAAAGAAAGAAAGAAACCTGTGATGTGATTCTACAATAAAGCAGGATTTGTACTGTGGATAAGTGGTGTTGCGGATGTATGGATAGATAGAAAAGGCACTATATAACAGATAGATAGATAGAAACCTAGGTTGGATTGGAGCGTGATGTGATTCTACAATAAAGCACTTGGCATAGTTTGATGGATTTGCACTGTGGATAAACGGTGTTGCCACTAGATAGATAGATAGATAGATAGATAGATATGAAAGGCATTATATGATAGAAAGAAAGAAAGAAGCCTGTGATGTGATTCTACAATAAAGCATTTGGCATAGTCGGCAGGATTTGTACTATGGATAAGTGGTGTTGCGGATGAATGGATGGATGTATGAATGGATGGATAGATAGATAGATAGATAGATAGATAGATAGATATAAAAGGGCACTATATGATAGAAAGAAAGAAAGAAACCTGTGATGTGATTCTACAATAAAACATTTGGCATAGTCGGCAGAATTTGTACTATGGATAAGTAGTGTTGCGGATGAATGGATGGATAGATAGATAGATAGATATAAAAGGCACTATATGATAGAAAGAAAGAAAGAAACCTGTGATGTGATTCTACAATAAAGCATTTGGCATAGTTGGCAGGATTTTTACTATGGATAAGTGGTGTTGTGGATGGATAGATAGATAGATAGATAGAAAGAAACCTAGGATGGATTGGAGTGTGATGTGATTCTACAATAAAGCACTTGGCATAGTCGGCAGGATTTGCACTGTGGATAAGTGGTGTTGCCACTAGATAGATAGTTAGATATGAAAGGCACTGCATGAAAGAAAGAAAGGAACCTGTGATGTGATTCTACAATAAAGCTTTTGGCATAGTCGGCAGGATTTGTACTATGGATAAGTGGTGTTGTGGATGGATGGATAGATAAATAGATAAATAGAAACCTAGGATGGATTGGAGTGTGATGTGATTCTACAATAAAGCACTTGGCATAGTCAGCAGGATTTGCACTGTGGATAAGTAGTGGTTCTGCTAATTAGATAGATGTGAAAGGTACTATATGATAGATGGATAGATAGCGCCAGGAGAAAAGAGGGGTGAATAAGCAGAATGAAGGCACTATTATATGATAGATATTATACAGACAGGAAGGGCAGAATGTCGAATAGATTCAAAATGTGACAAACAACATGAAATGTAAAGGGCACTATATGAGATACTGTAGACAGACTGGAAGCTCTAAGCACCATATAAATAGATTGCTGTGAAAGGCACTATATAATGTGACAACACTTTGACTGTTACATGCATAAATAAGAAGGAAAACCTGTGAAATGAATAGATAGTAAGTGACAGACACTATATCTTGCATTGTTTTGGGGGAATCCCCTGTATGCCATACATACAGTATTATGATGAGGTGCTCCAAGGATTGTGCCATATGCATTACCAACTTAGGTATTTCCATGTATTTGTATTTAAAAACTAGTTGTGCTACTTGTCTAAGGTGGATTGAAGTCTAAAATATTCAACATAGGCCTCGGGGCAGACCTCAGGGGAACAAGAAACACGTGTCAGTCGTGTGGTCCTGTCCTTCTGCTCTTGTAGAGAATGTGGCGGTCGGTTACTAAAGACGCTATGTTCCACGTTGTTTAACGCATCTGGATGTTAACACCAAGAAATGAATGCTGAATTTCTGAACTCTCGCCTCATATTCTTCTTTTGATCTCAAACTGAAATGTCATCAGTGCACATCTAAAACGAACGAATTGGCTGTTGCCGTTGTGATATTTTTGGAGGGTGACTGTAAGAGCCCCCTCGTTGGCCTGTAGGCTGACAGAGTTCTTCTTAAGCACTGCAGTAACAAAGGCTGCCATATAATCCAGCAGCCCGAGTTCAGTCTATTGTCTCAGAGAGGATGGTAGCGCCACCCTGAGCGAATTCCTCAGCAGGCCCTCCATCCAGCGGTATGGCTTCAGGTGTCCTGAGCCGGTGTGTTTGTTTAGTCTGTCCTTCACACCTTCATCATTTTCCGGGATGTGGGTGACATTACCTAATATATTTTTTTATTTTTCACTCCACACATTTTCTGTTGTTCAAATTCCAGTACAACACAGAGCAACAAATCAAAACTGTGTCTCCTGAAATTTCTAGACAAAGGATTTATCCCGGGATGCCATAAATCATACAGCTCTGATACAAGCTGCAGTCTCACCTGTACTCTCCATCAGATTTTTTTCGGTGTTGCTTGCATGATAGATGTTATTGTCAAAGCTGTCAGCACATTATGGAGAAATTGTATTCAGGACTTGAAATGTTTCTGTATTGTTAAATTATATAAAAGAGCCTGCAGTGAAGGAAAAAAAATTAAATACACCTAAAAGTGTCCCCTTCACTTGCCCTTTTGCCAGATTTGGGAAATTTCAAGTCACTTTCCCGCTTTAGGAATTTCAGACTGCATAGGCTCTGCGTCACTTTGTGTGCCATCTTAGCAGTGACGCTGCAACAATCGGCCTCTGTGTGGAGCGTCAGCTGCACTTCATCACCCATTAGGGAGACGCTGATGTTCTCAAAGTGTCCAGCATCGAATTATGTCTGCCCTTGACTTCTTTTCCCGCTACAGTGATCCCCCGCCTATCGCGGAAGTTACATTTCAGACCCATCAGCGATAGGTGAAAATCCACGATATACAAAGACCATATAAATAAACATTTCTTTTATAGTTTAAGCCTGAAAATACCCCTCCTACATGCTTTAAACACATGTAAACGTATTCAAACACACTTTTTACCTTCTCCTGAATGGTCAAGATCTTCCTCTGGCGCTTAGGCTCACTACTACCAGAAGGCTTAGAAGATGCAGGATGCCATCGTAGGGCTTAAAACAAAACGAAAAATTCACAAAAAGTTGGCTCACAACAATCGGACCACAAGAAAGGTACGCGATACGCAGAGAACTGAGACGTGTCGGGGATCCACGCTCGCTGTTCTTGTGAGATTACACCACGTTAGCAGCAGCAGCCAATCAGAGCCCAAGAGAATGAAAATCCCGCTCTGATTGGTTGAGTCTCCTCTTTCAGCCAATCACGGGCCTTGTAAGAAATCACCTGGGTACTGTAACGCGAAACTCTTTGTCTACCGCAGTGTACAATGTACGTATATTTAATGATTTACTGTATTGCTTAAATGGTCATTATTTTATATACATTTTTACTGCATTTTAGTCAATATTTACAGTTATGTTATAGCTATAAAGAATTATTATATGTATTGTTCTAACAAACTCTTGTCTAGCACGCGTAGTGACAAATGAAAAGCGTATGTACATTTCGTTATAATTTGCGACTCTGTCTACGTATTCCTGTACGTAGCAGTATGTTTTATGATTTACTAGTATTGCTTAAATGTTACATATACGTTAGTTATTATAAGTTATAATATTGTTCTAACGAACTTTTGCCTAGCACATGTAGTGACTGCTGAAAACCGTAAGCTTTGTTAAGAATTGGCTGCAAAATACGCTACAGGTAGGATGTACTTGTTGAATTTTTCCTCCACTTTTATTTATATACAGTACAGGTATATATACAGTATCTCAGAAAAGTAAGTACGCCCCTCACATTTTTGTAAATATTTTATTCTGTCCTTTCATGGGACAACACTGAAGATATGACACTTTGATCCAATGTACAGTAGTCCGTGTACAGCTTGTATAAGAGTGTCAATCTGCTGTCCCCTCAAAAGAACTCAACACACAGCCATTAATATCTAAACCGCTGGCAACAAAAGCGAGTCCACCCCTAAGTGACAGATGTCCATATTGTGCCCAATTAGCCATTTTCCCTCCCCAGTGTCATGTGACTCATTAGTTTTACAAGGTCTCAGGTGTGTTAAATTTGGTGTTATCGCCCTCACACTCTCATTTTGGTCACTGGAAGTTCAACATGGCACCTCATGGCAAAGAACTCTCTGAGGATCTGACAAAAAGGATTGTTGCTCTACATAAAGATGGCCGAGGCTTCTTAAATAGCGTCAATTTAGAAGAAAGCCAGTTGGACTCAATAAACGGGGTCAACTCGAGGAGCGCCTGAGCCTTACGCAGAACTCCAGCGCAGAAGCCCTTTCCCTTTGCCCCCCACTACACAGCACAGCACACTGTTAGGATGACTATGTCCTTTCTTCCTTTCTCTGCCACCTCCACTCCTCTCCCAGCAAGCTTCGCCCACCTGCTTTCGACTCTGTCTCCTCGACTGGAGTGAGGCAGCCCCTTTTTTAGGACACCCGGAAGTGCTCCAGGTGCTCCGAGATCCTCTTCTGGCACCACTTCCAGGTGTGGTGGAAGTGCTGCATGCAGCCCAGGGCACAGGAACTGTCCAGGTGCCCCCTGGTGGTGGCCACGGGCCCCCAGCAGGGTTGAGTTTCTAAGCTCCAAACCTGTGGCCCCGCTGTGAGCCTCTAGTGCCCTGAATATGCCCTCTCCCCTGGTCCTTCCATCCCAAGGGTGTCCCGTTGTGCCATCCGCCACAGGGCGTTCAAAGTTTGGTGTGAAATTCGAGAACTGGTTGGTGGCGACAAACCCAAGTTATCACTGTGGCGAAGCTTCATTCTACCGGTGCGCAAAAAAGTGCAACGTTGCCAAACCCTTCATTTGGGCTAACAGCGTGTGGCTTCTCCGTGTTGATGGCGTGATCACGTGACCTACCAGATTTCTTAGGAATATTATCCCATCTCGGCCAAGTCATTATCTTTGTATGAGTTCATTGTCCAGCATTTTCCCAGATATCCCGTGTGCTGATCACTGCCTGAACGCCATCTCCTAGAGAGTTAGGACAAACTCATGAGAGCCCTCCATAGTCCTGGTGGAGTTAGGAGTCGTTACTGATAAAACGCTGTTAGTCTTAAGAGTGGGACCAAAGGTGTGTCACTCCTTTTTGACCCAGTTGGGCCTATTTTCCCATTCTCTGAGACATTTGATAAATTGGGAATATGCCTTTAGTCACCGTTTCGCTTGTAGACTTGTTATTAACTCATTTTATTATAATTTAGGACTTAGACCCCACTAAGAAATTGAGCAGGACCCCTGTCATTGCATTTTATCAGGCCCCAGGGGAGCGGAGAGAGTCCTCTTCTTTTCCCAATGCCACCCTGCCTTTCAGTTGTTTTGTGTCACTGCTGTCACCGGGCAATTATTGATGGATCAAAATTGCATTTCAACGTGTGACGCATACATCAAGCACTCAGTATCGCAATGTCACACTAAACTGCGCCTTTCAAAAATCCCATTTATAAAATCAAGTGCTGATGGACGTCTTCATTGTAAGAAAAAAAAAAAAAACCCTTACGAAAATTTTGTTTGGCCTGACAGAGACACGAATAACTGCTGAAGTGGTAAAGGAAGTGAATAATTAGACCCTCTTTTGGATGCCATTATAGGATGCTGTCAGAGTCATTTAATAGACGCGCTTTCGAATGATCCCTTCGCCACTGGACGTTCTGTCTAAACATTTCAGGTTTACGGCAGACGGTCACCTTGGAAAATGTCACCGATGAGCAGTTGTCACGGCAAGCCTGAATGGTAACCTGAAGCCACCAGTACAGAGCGCCTCAATCAGCTAGGGATGTGACCATCGAGTGCTTGGAGGGGCATTTGCTGACTCATGTCGGACAGGTGGGGCCTCATTTATAAAACTTTGTGGGGATTTGAGAGTGAAAATATACACAATATGCATATGGCATAAAGAATAAAAATCAGAACGACACGCACATTTCTGTGCAACACTAACCTTGAAACATCCATATATGGAGCATGCTAATCAGCCTCATACATATGCAGTCACAATGCTGCTGCACTTCATTGGCTGGTAGAGCCGCCTCCCACCTGACACACTGAGACCCCGCCCACCTGCATTCATTTATCTGGCTGGGCTTCACTACTGAGAGCGTATGAATAGTTATTTTCTTTTTTTTTGGTATTTGGTACACTGTAATAATAATAATAATAATAAAAATAATACATTTTATTTATATAGTGCCTTGTCTTTTCGCATGACCTTCAGAGGTCAGAGTGCAGGGTCAGCCTGGAGCAATTTTCAGGTTAAGGGCCAATGGAGTAGGATCCCTTCTGGCAGTAATGGGGTTTGAATTGACAACATTCGACATATCAGGACAGAACCTTCGTCTCAGAGTCATCCCTCTGCATCATGTCTGGCATTATAGTGCCTCTCCTCTGCACTCTTGGGGGTCATTTCAGGTTTACGGCAGATGGTCACCTTGGAAAATGTCACCGATGAGCAGTTGTCACGGCAAACCTGAATGGTTACCTGAATCCACCAGTACAGAGCGCCTCAATCAGCTAGAATAAAGAATAAAAATCAGAATGACATGCACATACATTTCTGTGCAATTTGCTATTTGTAAAATCACAATCACCTTGTAAACATCCATATGTGAACACACCTCGAAACATCCATATATGGAGCATGCTAATCAACCTCATACATATGCAGTCACAATGCTGCTGCACTTCATTGGCTGGTAGAGCCGCCTCCCACCTGACACACTGAGACCCCGCCCACCTGCATTCATTTATCTGGCTGGACTCCACAACTGAGAGCATAAGAACAGTTCTTTTCTTTTATTTTGGTATTTGGTACACTGTAATAATAATAATAATAATAATAATGAAGAAGAATTTTATTTATATAGTGCCTTGTCTTTTCGAATGACTTTCAGAAGTCAAAGTGTAGGGTCAGCCATTATACAGTGCGCTTGAAGCAATTTTCAGGTTAAGGGCCAATGGAGTAGGATCCCTTCTGGCAGTAATGGGGTTTGAACTGACAACATTCGACATATCAGAACAGATCCTTCGTCTCAGAGTCATCCCTCCGCATCATGTGTGGCATTATAGCGCCTCTCCTCTGCACTCTTGGGGGTCTGGGGGAAAGGCGTAAGACACCATTGTCTGAGTGGGTAGCCGCTATCAACAGACACGTGTAAAGATGTGATTACTGTTACAATGAACAGTTCAGGTCCATAAGAAACACTGAGGGTCTGGCCTGTCACCTTCCAACATATCAGTCACCATGTCTGCCAAAAGCTACCGTGTCACAAAAATAAACCACTCACGGGTTTACCCAGGCCGCCAAGACACGATGTTTGTCAGTTAAATCGTGGATGACATGTGTGTTAATGGAGTGTCTCTGCTCCCGGGTGAACAAAAGCAGCGTCATTCTCGCTGGGTGTCCTTATTGCAATATGGGTGAAGTAAATCGCTCTCACGGGTAGACATGGCTGCACATTACAGAAGTGTCATTGGTGCTCCCTCTATCGAGCACGTTCCCATAAAGCCTGCTTCTCAGACTCTGCCATTATTTTCGAGGCGACTCTCCGCTTGTCTCACCCACTCGCACTTCCTCTTTCGTTGACGTCACCAGAGCCCAACTGACCAATCAGATTGCTCCAAGGAACAGGACACACTCAGAAATCTTAGTGTTTTATTATTTAGTCGATATTTTAATTAACATACGTTTGTTATGTTCTGAACATGTGACTGGATAGCTTCATAAGTGGATTATGGGACTCGAGGAACGTGAGCTCTTTTCGTGTTCATTTGTGGCATCGCTTGCATTAGATTGGTCTGTTGGTTGGCACTGCAGGGGTCACATAGACTGTGAAGGGAGTCGGCTCGATGTCTAATGTGGTGCCTTTTAACCAGATGAAAACACTGAAATCTTAACACTCCAATTTCCCAGCACCCCTGCTGCCCCCCCGTTTGCCTGTTACACCTTATTGGAGGCTGGCAGAGGCCGCTTTGTCTTCGACATGTTTCAGCTGATCCTCTGCAGTTTCTGCTGCTGTCTTTCTCGGATGGACCGCTTTGTCTGCTCCACGTGTGTCTGCAACTT
This sequence comes from Polypterus bichir lapradei, assembly GCA_026402145.1. Classification (NCBI taxonomy): domain Eukaryota; kingdom Metazoa; phylum Chordata; class Cladistia; order Polypteriformes; family Polypteridae; genus Polypterus; species Polypterus bichir. The sequence continues at coordinate 53,384,550 of JANRMT010062840.1, read as the reverse complement.
CATTCTCAGCAATCAGATAATCCTGACGGCCCGCGTGTCCTGGCAGGACGGACTCCAGAGTGCCAGCGGGCGCGTTCTGATCCAGATATCACAGAGAGCCAAACACGACCACCTGGTGAAAGGTGGCAGGATTCATCCGTGAGACTGAGCCACGCGCTCAGCGGTGACGCACTTCAGTCGAGACGCTTCTCCTATTCGTGTCTCCGGGGGACGGCACGGCCGGCTCACTTTAATCCACTTTTGGAGGACTGCTGTTTGGGTGATGGATTGGGTTAATGTCCCGCTCGTTCATTTAGATTTAGGCCGCCATCATTGATATTCCAAGCACAAACATTTGCTCTGCGTGCTCTCTTGTCTTAAGTGTAGTGACAAATGACATCGGGTCTTAAGCTGCTGGAACAGATGACTTCTTTCTTTATATTTCCTTATTTTTCTTTGTTATTATTTTTTTTATTTCAATTTTTAATTTAAAAAAAAATCGCATGATAGCTTTATTTTTAACACTTTTAAAATGCCTTTATAGAACTCTATATAGAACTATAACAGCATTTATACATGAAAGGAAACATAAGCAGCAAAAATGAAGATCATCAAGAAAAAAAGCAACCAAAGAACAAAGAAAAATCACAAAATAATACTGCGACTTAGAAAGTGAGCGTTACTGCTTCAGATGGGGACCAAACAAAAGGGGGCTTTGTAAGACAAAGGGACAGAGGGTGAAAGGCACTATATCACCAAGAGACATGAACAGGGAGGCCACAATGTAAATAAGGTGGACCAAAATGGTCCTACACGAGATTAAAAGTAAAAGTCACTATATGAGATACTGTAGGTACATGGAAGGCTGAAGATGATACAGTATATTATAGATAGTTAGCTGTGGAAGGCACTATATGATAGATAGATAGAAAGAAACCTAGGATGGATTGAAGTCTGATATGATTCTACAATAAAGCACTTGGCATAGTCAGCAGGATTTGCACTGTGGATAAGTGGTGTTGCAGATGGATGGACAGATAGATAGGTAGATATGAAAGGGACAAATAGACAGATAGTTAGATAGATATGAAAGGCACTATATAATAAGAAAATAGATATGAAAGGCACTGATAGACAGATAGATAAATAGATAGATAGATATGAAAGGCACTATATAATAGATAGATATGAAAGGCACTATATAATAGATAGATAGATATGTGAAAGGCACTATATAATAGATAGAGAGATTAATAGAAACCTAGGATGGATTGGAGTGTGATGTGATTCTACAATAAAGTACTTGGTGTAGTTGGCAGGATTTACACTGTGGATAAGTGGTGTTGCCGAGGGATGGACAGATAGACAGATAGATATTAAAGGGACTTTATAATAGGTAGATAGATATGAAAGGGACAAATAGATAGATAGATATGAAAGGCACAATATAATAAGAAAATACATATGAAAGGCACTGATAGATAGATAGATAGATTGATAGATAGATATGAAAGGCACTATATAATAGATAGATATGAAAGGCACTATATAATAGATAGATAGATATGTGAAAGGCACTATATAATAGATAGAGAGATTAATAGAAACCTAGGATGGATTGGAGTGTGATGTGATTCTACAATAAAGTACTTGGTGTAGTCGGCAGGATTTGCTCTGTAGATAAGTGGTGTTGCCGATGGATGGACAGATAGATAGACAGATATGAAAGGCACTATATAATAGGAAGATAGATATGAAAGGCACTGATTAATAGATAGATATGAAAGGTATTATACAATAGGAAGATAGATATGAAAGGCACTGATAGATAGATAGATACGAAAGGCACTATATAATAGATAGATATGAAAGGCAGATAGATAGATAAATAGATAGATATGAAAGGAAGATAGATAAGTAGATAGATATGAAAGGCACTATATAATAGATAGATAGATAGAAAGATAGATATGAAAGTCACTATACAATAGATAGATATGAAAGGCACTATATAATAGATAGATAGATGATATGAAAGGCACTATATAATAGATAGATAGATGATATGAAAGGCACTATATAATAGATAGATAGATTAATAGAAACCTAGGATGGATTGGAGTCTGATGTGATTCTACAATAAAGTACTTGGTGTAGTCGATAGGATTTGCACTGAGGATAGGTGGTGTTGCCACTGGATGGATGGATAGCTAGATACATCATAATTCACTTCCTCCTGAGGAAACTCAAACTTCCGAAGCCTTCCCAATCCTTTCCTCACAACTCACTCAGAAACCGTGTGATGCTCCGATTCCACTCGGGACGCTGGCTCCTGGTACATCAGTGTCCCACAACCCTGATAATTATTTCTTGAAATCGTTGAATGAGTCTAGAGGGACAGGTCAGCAGTTACGCACACAGAAACACAGGCGTCCTTTAAGAAAGGTTCACATTGCCAGGAATTGTATTTCTTTTTATTTATGGGTTACAGAGGTCTAGGCCCAAACATCTCAAGAAGAAGGAGTCAGTTGGTCGACTGAGTGTTCATGATTGATGTAATTCCTATTTAGTTTTTTTTTTGTTCATTTATTGGGTTATGTTTAATCTTTGAGCATTTTTGGACAGGTTAATGCTTTTCATTCTTATCATTGTGTTGGGTCACGTCACCAAGACTTCATTTTGTTTTTCAGTTGCCTCCATTTTGTGCTTGTTTTTCATGGCTGTGCTGATGTTGTTTACTGTTGCTATGCCTGTTGCTAGTCATTTGAAATTTCCATTTATTTCCTTAGTAGATTCTTTTATCTAAAGTGACTTACAAAAGAGGTCAATGTAATGGAGTAGACATCTGGGGGTCTGTTTGGGAACAAGTGTTAGAACAAAATACCAGCAAGTTAAAATTCCTAAATGACCAAATCTTAACGGCTAATATCAGTTAGAGAGAAATTCACAGAACAGGCGAGTCTTCATACCCTTTTTAAACACACTGGGGCAGTCAGACTGGGCAGCTCATAGCACCAGCCTGGAGTTACATGTGAAGAGGGTCTGGACTTGCATCATGTCCTGACTATGAAAGATGGCACATTGTGTGAGTTGTGCCCAAGCTTTTGTATAATCCAGTGATGCTCTCCTGCAGTTCCCATTGCTGTCTCACATCTCCAGAGGCCCGGGTTCAAGTCCCAGGTCCAGTCATTATCTCTGTGGAGCTTTCATGTTCTTCCTGTGTCTGTGAGGTTTGCCTACTCTGGAGTTCCTCGGCAGTGCCAGTGGGCCTTTTGTCCTGGTACTCCAATGTAATTCCACCTATCGTGTCCCATTTAGGTGACACTGGCACGTCTGTGTGGCGTTAGTGAGTGGGCCCTGCGCTGGGCTGGCTCCTTGCCTGGGTTTAGTCTGATGCTCCTTTTAAAGACTCTGGCCACCCGTGCTGTCAGTTATGTTTATTTTCTTTTTTCTTTACCTTTCAATAATGAAAAGTCACCTTTGAAATTCTGTCACCGCTCCGCTGGCCTGGAATTCTGATCTTTCCTGTTTGTTCTGGAATGCCCAGCGCCATCCATGGCTTGTTCACATGGACTTGCAGGACCACTCATTTCAGACGTGAATGTGCACCTAAATTGGGAGAATCCTAAGCCTGAACATTCCAGCTAATGGATGGTCTCGTCTGTAATACTGCTATTAATATTTATTATGTCATTATTTTCAATCTGAATAAATCTTCAACAATAAAATGAATCGATTCTTTTCCTCTTCCTTCCATCTGGGAAAAAGTAGTCCTGCTTTCACAGTTTCTGTGGTGTGCTCCTCTCTTGAAGGAATCATGGCATATACATTGAGAATGTTAAATTATTCACAATTTCACAATAAATCAGGCATGTAATCTCCCTTAAAAATTCATTGTCATGTGAAAATAGCTTTTAAAGGTTAACTGCAGCGGCGCGATGAACAAAGGCAGATGCTGTAATTCCTAAATCTATCCGCTATGCCTTTCTGCCGCACTATACATTTCCATAGTGGCAGCGCTCAATGTTGTCATTTTTCATCTTGTAACCTTCTGCTGTAGTGTGACCATCGGGAAGATGGGGGATTGGCTAACTTGGGGTGACAGAGGGGGCAAGATAGGCATGAAGATGGCATAGAACTGGGAGCCATGTTGAGAGACAGAGAGATCTACTGTGCAGCCCCGCCTTCTGGCACCTCCTCCTCTGTGCCTTCTACCTCTGACTCCGCCCATATTGGTGCTTGGCTGGTTGACTTTTATGCAGCCAACACCTAATGAGGGGGGCGGGGTTATAGAATAAAGGAGCCTCCATGCTGTTGTGCTCAAGCATTGAGCCCATAGCCATTGTAACAAAATGTTTCAGGGTTTTGCATTTACTTTAAAATTTTTAACTTTGTTTTTCTGATTTTGTTACTTAATCTTTTGCTTGTAGTTGATTAAATTTCTTATTTTTACAAATGTTTCTGGCTTTGAAAGAAAATCTCCATCTAAAAATGATTATTTTTTTGTTTATCTGCTACCAAACCAGTATTGATTTTAATTATAGCCGAGACCAAGTCTGAACCTTTTGTTATTCTTACTGTCTTCATAAGAACTAAGATGAACACTCTGAAGTCACTCCAGTTGTTTTTGTTCAGTGCCTCCTGAGTACCTGATGTGAGAAAACCCCCCACATACAGTATGATATGCCATTCGAATCGTCTTGATGTCAAGCTATGCAAGACATTTCTGGCCCCCCCAGACCTGAAAAATCCTCATTTGTAGGCCATCTTGGACCATATTTTGTGCAGTAAATAACATCATTATGATAATGAATTAAACTATTAGGTGTCTCCAGCAAAAAGGACCTGGAGTTGTGTGGGCCACATCAAGCGACTTAAGGGGCTCAACCCCTAATGGGATACAAGGGGACAAAGTGACTCCTTTTCACAAAACTTTGAAAAAATCAGAACAGTTGTGACGAGAGCAGGCCACTCAGCCCATCCTACTCATCGCGATTCTCTCTCTGAACGTCAGAACAATTGTAATGAGAGCAGGCCTTTCATCCCAATGGGGTCGTCCACCCTGTTTATCTCGATTGTCCAAAATAACATCAAGTCAAGATCTGAAGGTCCCAGAAGTCCTGCTCTCTCCATTAAACACTCGATAGTCTGGTCGAGTGAAGGAACTACAAGTTACCACTGGAAACTGTTGGGGCGCCAACTCTGTCGTTCCCACTTAAATCCAATAAAATGTTCATTTTTAAACAAACATAGATTAGGGCCGCAATGCACGCCAACAGAAAGGCTTTAGAAGAAGATTGGTATCAGAGTACGATACTGAAAAGTCATCAGGAAGGAACTCTGTCCCGCCTTGGGTTCGGTGCAGTATGGCACACCTCAACCCGTCTGCAGCGGGATTTATAGCACGTGGTCCGGAGGGGGGCGGAGTCAGAGTTCACTGTGCGGCAGAGGGAACAAGAGAGGAGAGTGTTAGTGTCGGCGCCCTCTCTCATCCTGACACGGTATTACATATACAGTACCTCCTATGAGCCCGGAGAGCGGTCCACCGACACGCCCGCATGTGTGACAGGCAAGTGGAGGGTCGGCTGGTGCTATTTCAAAGGTTGCTGATCACGCGTATGGTGATCATATCATTGATATTTGATTCTTTACTGGTGGTCCTGGCCCTACCAGAAGGTTCAACATGACAGATTTCCTACACAAGCATCTAGGTCGGTGATTATGAATATGATGTCGTTTTTGATGCGTTACTTGGGATGTAGCCCTCCATGGACCTCTAAGAGAAGGTAAAGAAAAGGACTCGTTTCTATAACACGCTAGAACAGCTGGTTTTCAGACGTCTTCAGACTAATTTCTTGTGTGGCGGTCCCTTTAAAAATTGTTCGATGGCTCGCGGACCCTTTTATTAAAAATTAAAAACATCAATATTATTTCAAGAAAATTGGGGGCGCCAAATACTTTGCACAAGGGTGCCACATACCCACTGCGCGGCATTGCATAGGTACAGGCTCCTGTAAATAAAGCATTTTTTGACAAATAATTATTTATTCAGAAAATATTACGTACATCTTAGTTATTAAATTTAAGTTCAGATTTTAATGGGATGGATTCATCTGTTTTGCCTTAACCAGTTCTTCTATGTTTGGCATTGTTTTGGCCAGTGCAACTCTCATATCATTTGTCACAACTAATCTGTTTCGAGATTTTGTTTTGATAGTAAGTAGTGTGGAAAAAGCCGTCGCACACTCATAGGTGGTCGTGAATGGAATCCGCACTCTTAGAGCCGTCTTTGCAACATCGGGATAGGACTGTGCCATTTCAACCCAAAAATCACTTCAACACAAAAATCACTTCAACACATTTCACGGAAAACATGTTTTGCACCCCCATCATTTATCAAATCAATAAACTGTTCTTGAATGAAATTGTCCTCCGAAGGCAGGTCACTAATAGAGAGTACAAGCGGGTTATTGATAAATCGTTGGTATTTTTCAAATTCTCGTAGGTCAGGAAAATAGTGAGAAATTTCTTCACTAAGAATTGATAAATGCTGTTTCATCACCTCAAGGATATCGTTGTCGACGTTACGCTCATTTTCATCAATATATGTGTTCCACCTGGATATGTGTATCCACCTTTTGCGCTCTTATTTGCTTCTAAAATATACGAAACTGTTCGTGGGTGTTTTGATTCTACGAAATAATCGATAATAATTGATTATGATAAAAATAATAAGGGCTGGTTTGTGCCGAGCGATAACGGTGGGAAAACAATGCGGTGGCAGCAAATAACGGAACAGCGGATTAGTGGTCAGGTCTAGGTGGTGGAGGTAACGACGTAGCTCAGTCAATTACTTCCCCTCGGATGGTAAAGGTTAATAATTCTAAAAATATAAATAGTATAAATATGCAATCATTTCTCACGGTCCCAAGTTTTAGAACTGCTAGGCTAAAATATTTAGACTTTAAACATTTAAAGTGAAACACACATTTTAATATTTTTAATATCTGACGGGACTATTCTTTTTTATTCTGTACGTCTACCTCGGGATGACCCCAAGTTAAGGCGACTTACGGTAATTCAGACTTTTCGTGACTCTTCTCAGTTGTAGCACGAGAGACGTTCTAAAGGTTTCCGCACTTTTATATTTTCGTTGAAAACGGTGAAGGCGGGAGAGAGGAGTAGTAATTGGTCATGTCTGAGAGTGTCATGTGACTATGACGAAAAGTGATGTAATTTATTTTTGAAATAATAAACAGAGTTTAAAAAAAAAAGTGCGGAAACTTTTTGAACGTCTCTTGTATTTACTTATTTTGCTGGTAACCTTAATTGGTTCCGTTTCTTGGAGCTCAGACCAGCTCTGGTTCACACATGGTGTCAGAAGTGGGATTTGGGCCCACAACCTCAGGGTTTTGAGTTCCAAAGGATTAACCCCCCCCCATGTAACAGCCATGGGTTGTTCCCTTACGCATGTATATCGTATTTCATTGTTACTTTAGAAATATTTTCCATTTGCTAATGTAATGTTTGTTAAAATTGTTTTATTTAACTCATTGAAGGCTGAATATTTTTGCCAAAACACCTCCGTTTTCTGAACAGCACACAAAGCAATGGCTTCACACACAAATCAACATAAAACGTCTGTTGCTGTGGCTGCTGTCGACTCCTGTTCGGCGTCTCTGGCAGTGGCGGCTGCGTGGGGTCGGCTCGATGGCCAGCAGGAATACGCGGTGGGCAGGCTGCCTGGCTCTCTTTGCATAGTTGGCGGGCAACGCAATCTGGTGTGTGCCTCTTGTCATTGTAAGTGGAGGTCATCCCAGGCGAGCGTTGCCGTAGGTACATCAGCTACACGAACGTGTTGAGCTCTACGATCAGCTGGGGACCGATCAGATGATACTGGTACCTCACTTACGTTGCATCAGAATCAAGTCTGACAAGTCAGAGTCCGATTCAGTGATAATACGCAAAATGTCTGCCAGGAATATTGTGTTCTGCGCATTCTCTGTGGTCTCTCGCCAGACGCTAATGCCATTTAAGAGGTTGTTTGCTCTTTGCCACTCATTCACACACAGGATATTGAGGTCAAAACAACAAAGCTAACTTTCCTTCTGGCAAAGAGAGTCGAACTAAGACATAACGGCGAGATATGTCACAGTTTACGGCTGATTACCGTCCTCTACCCCCGTAATTTCAACAAAAGTCGACATCCGCCCTGAAAGAGTTAAATACCATCTTGAAATTTTATATTGTGTACATTTGCTTCCCGTCGATGTACTTTGTAATCTGTACGTGGAACCCGTACTCGTCACTCAAGAGTAGACGGTGAAAATCGGAGAGTCGGATCAGATGCAGTCAGGGAGAGGCAGAGGTCAATACTAACAAGGCAGCCAAGTAATCGTCAAATAAAAATTGGAACAAATCAAAGTCCAAAGCCAGGAAAGAATATATTTTCTTGTAAAGACCGCTAAGTCAGTCCGAGAAAATAGCAACGTGAAAACATTGATGTCTCCGGGTGGCGTCACACACTCAGTCAGATGGTCGAGTTTGGAGTCACCACTGAGCTCTCCGGGGTGTTTGGTGGAAATCCCGAATAAAGGGAGAACGAACGTTAAGCTCCGTTCACGTGGTGACTATGAGTTGAACCCAGGACTCTTGAGATGCACTCCGGTCTGAAATATTTTATCATATATTCAAATTTCCACATAGTATTTTTTTCAGTCGTTCTGCTTGTTTTTTGTTTGTCTGAATTACTGCCGTTAACTTTGTGAATTGCTGCATTTGTATTCTTTCCACCGATAGTTTGGCGATCCCACTTTTTGTTTACAGTGCTGTATTTCCTTTGTCGAAGAGACCCACTGGAGTAGAAATAAGTAATTACCGTCTCACCTCTCTCTCTGTGACTCGTACTTGTGCATTGCTGATAAGATTCCTTTTGTGAGAACCTCCAGTATTTCCACCGGGCTCCATTAGTCTCAGCATTCAGAGCCAAACTGACGACACGCCTTCTCTCCTTGGCATTCACTAAATGCCACTCTCCGAAGATGATTCCTGCTTGTTAATGCAGCGCTTGTCTTTAAAAAGAACCCCAGAAGACCACCCACCCCATTAGCCGCAGCTTTTACTTCCCTGTTAATGACAGGGTCTCTTCCAGCAATGCGCCGTGTGGTATGGGAATGGGGTCCACTTAAAAGGCACTATATAGCATGTCAAGTATGAGGAAACACCATTACCAAAACTCCATCCCCAAGCTTGATCAGACTTTCTCATATTCAATGGACTCAAAAAGTATTGAGACCCCTTTGCTTTCTGCACACTTCATTGTGTTGTAGATCTTATTTTATATTTTGCCCATCAATTTACACTCAATAACCCTCACTGTACAAACCTATTTATGGCAAAATTGGAGGAAGATTTTATGTCAACGTGCATCTTAAAACCAACGTGGTATCTCCATTCCATAGAAGATAGGATAGGAACACGCAGTGATACAGCGCATTGCCGCACCCACCTCACGACAAACCAACTCAGGATCCAAAGTAGGACCCGAGTGCAGCCATGCAACGGGTGATACCTCAGCACCACACCAGTTCAGATGGAGTGGAACAGGGTGAGGTTTTTTTATGGTGCCTGGAGTGCCAATTCTGCCACCAACCCCCAAGTTTTTCCCTGCAGGTTGGAGGACCTACATGCAGGGATGGATGCAGATTAACGTCATACCCCAGGACAGAGCAATTGCAGGTTAAGGGCCTCGCTCAAGGGCCCAACAGAACAGAGACCCTTTTGGCATTTTACGGGATTCGAACCGGCAACCTTCCGATTGCCAGTGCAGATCCATAGCCTCAGAGCCACCACTCCACCCTTCCATAGAAGACATCTTCATAATCTGGACTGCCAGTGAGAAGGACCTCCTCCATTTTCATAATGAATAGAATTCTTTCCACCCTCAACATAAAGCTGAAGCGGAATTACTCAAAAACAGAAGTCAGCTTCCTTGACATCACTGTTCAACTGAGAGATAACTCCCTTGTAACTTCTGTTTTTCACAAATCGACAGACAGATGGACCTACCTGAGAAGTGACAGCTTCCACCCCAAGCATCTACAGTAAGGTGCTCCATTATTTTCAGCCAAGCAGTACGGTACAATTGTATTTGCTCAGACTGGACAGACCAGGATAAACAACTGCAGGAGCTCAGACAGGATTTCATCAGGCAAGGTTACCCACCCAAAAAAACAGACACTCAAATAAGAAGAGCTACTGCTATACCCAGAGACCACCTTCTGAAATATGAAAACTAAGACAACACAAACTACATCCCCCTTGTTGTCACCTACAACCCACATCTTGAAACACTTCGAAAAATTATAAAAGAACTTCAGCCAATTCTAAACAATGACGAAACCCTGAAAAATGTATTTCCAGAACCTTCTCCTCCTGGTATACATGCAACCGCCAAATCTGCAGCAGCTAATTGTCCGAAGCTCCCTAAGTAAACCAACAGAAAATGGCACATCTCCCTGCCTACAGAAAAGATGTAAAATGTGTGCTCACATTTATAATACAGACAGCAGAGTCATACCGCACTGCCGACTAGAACATCACATAAAGGGATCATTTTCCTGCAGATCATCTAATGTGGTCCACCTAATTCTCTGAATGAAATGTCCTGACACTGCACTCTGTGTGGAAGAAATTGAAGAAACACTCCGCCAAAGAATGAATTTACACAGGTGCCACATCAAGCGTGGCAACACAGATGTTCCTGTAGCAGCCCACTTCAACGACCATGGACACTGTAAGAGGGACTTTAAAGTCCCAGTGCTTATGGGCAACTTCAAAACACAGCAAGAGAGAAAAGAATGGGAAGTGAAACTCATGCTAAAATTGAACACATTACAACACGGTTTAAACAGAGACATGGGTCTTATGGCCAGATATGAGGATTGTTTGCATCTCTCAGACTGACCAGGACAACCTGACTACAGACCCACATTATATTGAAGAACTCATCAGAAACTTCCAAAGACTTTGTTGGACAGTTATCTTATATAAAAATCTTGACCATACATTGTTCTCCTCTCTTGCTAAATGAATCTTAGCTTGAAGAGGTCTATTCATTTTTTACATTTAAGATGTCTCACTTAAAGGTTTTCCAATGTTGTTATTTGTCCTAGTGTCTACATAAACTGAGGGAACTCCAGTTTCTGTATTACATCTGCCTGAAGAAGGGGCATGAGTTGCCTCGAAAGCTTGCATATTGTAATCTTTTTAGTTAGCCAATAAAAGGGGTCATTTGGCTTGACTTCTCTCTAAATTCAATAACCCATAATGACAAAGTGAAAACCTGTTTTCAGAAAAGCGCACAACTTTATTACAAATCTAAAACTGAAATCTCTCATTCTTCGAAGTGTTCAGACCCCTTTGATGTGGCACTTCTCAACGTGAACAAGTGCCTTCTTGAGATGCGTCCAGAACTTGATTGGAATTGATTGGACATCGATTGAATTGGATTGAAATCATTGGAATCGTTCGGACATCATTCAGAATGGCACACATGTACCTGTGTATTGAATGTCCTGTGATTCACACTGCAGGTTAGGACAAAAACCAAACTGTGAAGTCCAATCCACTCGCTGTGGACCTCCATGAGCAAATGGTGGTGAGGCTGAGATCAGGGCAAGCAGGATAATACCATCTGTGAAGCTTTGAGAGTTCAGCAGCCACAATAATTGAGAAATGGAGGATGTTTTGGAACCCACCAGGACTCTTCTTAGAGGTTCATTTCCAGGGGGTGGGGGGACTAGACCTTGTGTCTGCCCTTTGCCAACCAGGACCCCGAGCTGTTTCGTTGTGTGGTGGGTGCATGCCCCCCAACCTGACCTGACCTGAAGGATCAGGGCAAAGGGAGGTGAAGCCCTTTCTAAAGCTTTGAGTGATCCCCGGAGCCCAGCGTCCTCCATCATTGTGAAATGGATGAGGTTTGGAACCATTAGGAGTTGGACTCTAGTCGAGGGGTATCTCAGACTTGCCCACTCCAGCTGCTGGTCTTGTCACCAAACCATTTCAGTTTAAATGACGGAAAATGGCTAGGCACGTCACATTTAACAACTTCATGCCGACTCTCCAGCGCAGTCAATCCTGTCCCCTTTTACTAACAGCCAAAAGCTTGCTGCCTGATGGAGCCGGAGCTGTACTAAGGGTTAACAGGTAGTGCAGGCTCAGTCCCAATTTCTTTTTCCATTCTGTCAGGATAGTTAAATAATGATACTTGAGACAGGTGAGCTTCTCTTCTGATGGTGAGGTCTCCCAACACCTGTGTTTTTAATTCCTCGTTGCATGCATTGTACTTCCAAGTGAGCATTCATCGGTCATCGGTCTCTTGGGCACACAGATCCCAACGCTAAAGATTAAAGACAACATATTTGTTCAACTTAAAATCTTTTATCGAGCACATCTATCTCGTTTGAAATCGACTAAGATGTTTTCTGGGCAACAGCCAACCTGCGAACATTGCAATCGAGCTCCAGCCTCAATGGGCCTAATGTTACCTGGCCTTTAGGAGAAATGAAATAGATATTGGATGTAAAACAATTGATGTTTCATAAGCAGGTTGTATGTGTAGCAGTGCTACTGGGGATTGAAACTTCAACTCCCAGCAGTCCCTGCAGTTTCTCTGATTGGCCATCTACTGAGGGTTTCAGGGGCTGCTGGGTACAAGGAGGTCTGCGCGACATTTAAAAGGGGGCCAGTGTTTCATGTCTGGAGTTGCCTCTCTGTCTGCCTTCCATTCGGATACCTGTGGATTCTTGTTTTATCTGGGATCGTCTCCTGTTTTGGGTGTATGGACTGTCTGGTGTCTTCCTGCTGCATGAGGATTTGTTGTCATCCCGTAAAGAAAGGCAGGAGCGCTCCTGATCCCATCACACTTCATCAGGAAATACCAGTAGGACTGTCTTTATATTCCTTGATCTCTGGACTATCTACCTCCATCACTGCTTTTCATCAGTTGCCGTTTTCCCTGGAGTTTATAGTGTGTGGTTTTTGTTTGTGTTTATTGGATAATCACCGGAAGGGAACTCGGGTGGGATTGTTTTAGCATGTAGTTATATTTCGTTTATTAGTGTTTAATACATTCTTTAATTGTTGTTTTATTACCGGTTGCTTTCGTGTCTCTGTGAGGGGAGCGTGTGTGCAGGTCGGGCCAAGGTTGGGTGGCGCGTCTCCTGAAATCTCCACCAAAAAAAGAATAAATAAATCACCGTTGTGACAGCAGAGGGCGCTATCGATCCTCCAAACCCACAGACAACACGTCCAGACACCAGGTAAAAGTATTAGAAATAATTTTAATTTCTTCTATACCGTGCACAAAGCACCTCCACCTCCACAATTTACAATAATAATCAACAATAATCAATACAATAATCCTCCTCTCCATCCAGCAGCTCCATTTCACTTCCTCCCAACTCCGACTCCGCTTGTTGGGTTTCCCACAGTCCTTTAAATAGTTCGTGACCCGGAAGTGCTCCTGTCCTCCAGTCCATGTGATTCACTAGCACTTCCGGGTCAGTTGAAGATTCATATTTTTCTTCAACCCGGAAGTACTTCGGTTCCTCCGTCCCTGTGACTTGGGAGTACTATAAGGAAAATAGAAATCCTGATGTCTCCCTGCAGCGTCCTCCGATGGCACCCACGGCACCCTGCAGGGCTGTGAAGTCACCCTCCATCTCCCATGATGGCCTGCAGGAATCCGGGGCACCTCCATGCTGCAGGGAGGACTCCATCTAGCTGCCTGGATGTATTGGCCGGGATAAGCTGCCGGCCATCTCTCACACCGTCTTATCGATGGTGTGAATCTTAGCGGCGCTGGACGCTACATATGAGTGTCTTGAATACACAGTGGCACACCGAACATTGATTGATTTTCACAGCTGCCTGCCAACATTAAAACAAACAGCAGGAAGATGAGTACAATGGGCATTTTTATTGTTTGTTTTTGTCATTTATTCGCCTCATATAATTTCTTTGACTAGGAATTTATTTTTCGTATAACCCTTCGGGGTCAGAGCGCAGGGTCGGCCATTATACTGGAGCACTTGCAGGTTAAGGGCCTTGCTCAAGAACCCAACAGAGTAGGAGGTAACAGGATTCGAACTGGCAACATTCCGGATACCAGCGTAGATCCTTAGCTTTGAAGCCCCCGGGGAAATTCTACCCACCATGAGGAACATGCCAGGCATTCAAAGCACAAAGTGCCGCCTGTCACACCAAAACTCAGTCTGCTGATCTTCCTGAGGAAAAACCACTGGAGACAAACAAGCGGGCAACACTGGTATCATTCTGGTGGGCTTCATTAGTCCAGAAGTGGGGATCGATCTGGCCGAACGGTGAGGTACGCTGGGTGGTGTTGTCCTCTGAGCTGATCTCAATGTCACTGGGGTTTCCGCTTGATTATCTCCGAGCCTTTTATTTTATTTTCCTTTTATTTGTGAAGTGGAGATTTGCATCGATAATTTCATGTTTTTCGTTTTTTTCTTTTTTTTTCGTGGAGATTTGCATCGATAATTTCCCCTCTGTTTTGTGTTTTACTTGTTACACAAATAAATAAAGCGATAATATTTTAATCAGCATTTGCCTGTAATCTGTTTCTCCACTGGATTTAAATGTGCTCCAAAAGCGGCATGAGAAGCCTCCATTGTTTTCATTGTTTTAGCGTATTGTTCTTTTTTTTTTTGTTTTGTTTTGTTTTTCTTTTGGCAGCCCCTCTTTTATTGTTGTACTCTGGGAGCTGTGATGCGGGGCCGGATGTGTACTTTTTATTTTCCTTTATTTCTCTCCTGTTTGTTTTAAGAGGGCTGCATCTGTTTCGTTTGCGTGTAAACTGATTATATTTTCTTGATGGAGTTTGTGCTTGCAGGTTTCTAAAGGACTGCAGGTAATTATTTGCTTTATGCAAATGCTCGGATTCCTGAATGAGGAAATCTCGGCGTCTATTGTGTTTTCTCTGGCAAGTTGGTGGGTGGAAATAATTAGCAGACTTGCCTTAAAAAATAATTTCTCCTGCCAGACTTCGGCGCCTCTTTATCTTGTTCAGTTTGTCATCCTCTGCTCGCTCCTCTCGTTCTTTGTTTGTTTCAGCTTCTCCTTCATTCTCCGTCTGTCCTTTAGTTTGCTCGTCTGACCTTTGAGATGTTTCTTAGCCTATCCTTGGTTACGTCTGGGCTCAGGACAGTGCCTTAACAATTAAAACGACTGATAACTCAGCAGACCCTTCACATTTTCTTATGTTGCCGCCTTGTGTTAAAAGACCACCTGTGGCAAACTGAACTGATGAGACGTCACGTGGAAAGGCACACATGTAACCTGCGTGTAGAAGATCCCACAATTCACACTGCTTGAACCAAGCCATGGAGTCCAAGGAGCTCTCTGTAGACCTCCACAATCAAATTATGGTGAGGCAAGGGTTAGGGTTGCGAGACTTGGACGCTATCCAGTGACCTGAGATGAAGACTGGACCCCTTCATGTGTGTCTCTTCAGAGAATCCTTGGGCACCTCTGGTTTGACTTTGAATGAGGCACATGACCTGCATTGTGAGGGAGTGTCAGTTATGGCACTACGGCCATGTGGCACGATTCCCCGAGGGTGATCTGGCTCATTATTGAGGACCCGAGTGGCTGGACCAGGCCAAGGGGACACCCAAATAACACCTGCCTGCGGCAGATAGAGGGTCATTCCTAGTTTGGACTGGACCACATGTCTGCCTGAGTGGTTGCCAACCAGGATCCCAAGCTGTTTCATTGTGTGGTAGGAGCAGCAACATGCTGTACCAGTGTGTGCCCCCCAACCCAACCTGACCTGACCTGAAGGGACAAAGGGAGGGCAAGCCATTTCTAAAGCTTTGAGTGATCCCAGGAGCCCAGCGTCCTCCATCATTGTGAAATGGACGAGGTTTGGAACCATCAGGAGTTGGACGCTAGTCGAGGGGTATGTCAGATTTGCCCACTCCAGCTGCTGATCTTGTCACCAAACCATTTCAGTTTAAATAACTGAAAGTCACTAGGCATGCCACATTTAACAACTGCATACTGACATTCCAGCGCAGTAGATCCCGCCCCCTTTTCCTGATAGCCAATAACGTGCTGCCTGATGGAGCCGGAGCTGTACTAAGGGTTAACATGTATGGCAGGCTCAGGCTCAGTCAGTTGGCCGCTAGTTGAGGGGTACGTCAGACTTGCCCACTGCAGTTGCTGATATTGTCACCAGACCATGTCAGTTTAATCACTGGGCATGTCACATATGGCACAGCAGCCACACCACCAGCACTTCAACAACAACATTTATTTCTAGAGCACATTTTTCATACAAAGGGTGTAGCTCAAAGTTCTTTACAAATGAAGGAAGAAAAGTTTATAAAAATATAAAAATAAGATTAGGCAATACTAAGTAACAAAGAATAAAGTAAGGTCCGATAGCCAGGAGGACAGAAAAAAACAAAAGAAAACTCCAGGCGGCTGGAGAGAAAAACAAAATCTGCAGGGGTTCCATAGCCACGAGACCACCCAGTCCCCTTAACATAAATGATCTCAATCAGTCCACATGGCTTTCAGGCTTCACATGGAAGAATTAGATGATGCTGGCCATGTGGACATCTGGCCTTCAATCAATCACTGTATAGGGAGCGCGTGGCACTATAATCAGGTGGTGAGGGCGCAGATCACCACCCCAGAAAACTGGTAAAAGAACAGCAGAGAAATTCGGGGTTAGTACAGATTGTGGATCCATGATAAAAATGATCATTCAATGCATATGCAGAATATCAGGGTTACACTAAAATGAAAATACGAATATCAGCAGAGTTTCTTTACAG
>JANRMT010062840.1:53354603-53367306 GCA_026402145.1 Polypterus bichir lapradei | reverse complement strand
GGGGGCTGTCAAGAGGCAGGGCCTGTTAAAGCCCATTGCGGCACTTCTTGTGTGATTTTTGGGCTGTACAAAAATAAATTGTATTAAAGATCTTATTTATCTGTGAGGTGCAGTTACGTCAAATGCTGCCCTTCTTCTTGGGACCATGTGGGGGCAAACGAGGGGGCATGCGTCGCCAACAGCAGAAGATACAAAATAGCAACACCCGTTGATCGAAAAATCAGGACAACTGAGGAAAAGAAAAAAAAAAAAAACGAAACAAAGCAATGTTGAAAATTGATAACGTCGTGCAAATCACAAACGACACGTGTAGAATTACTAAACGCGTATTCGTAGCACCACCAAATTTATAACAGGATTTGATGCAAAAACGTGTGTGGTTTATTCAATAATATTTTTCCATCACTCCACTTAAGATAAAGTAAAATCACATAAGAGGTTTCATCCAATTTGGGACGGCTGCAGCTCAGACTAATGGAGTCGCATCCAGGGCTCGCTCTCAAAGCGCACAATGGCAATGTGCTGCCGGCTCGCCCCACAGAAATGAAGTTTCACTGAAATCTAAATGTCCCTTTCTTTGCATAACTAAATGCTGCGGCCGAGGAAAGCGCTGTAATGCAAATTGCATTCGGCTCCGCACAGGTCATATTAATGTTAACTAATCCATTACCAGCCTGAACTCTCGCTGCCCGCGACTGTCAGGTAATTTAGCACAGACGACAGGAGCCGTTATCATCCGCTGAAGTACCGCCGTTTTATAACCATCATGTAGGGAAACTATTTGCACACGATCTGGTGTGGCTAGCAAGAATACGCATTAATTAGGGCCTCGCTTGTGTACAGACGATACTAAGCCGTACGTACGAATGCTCTGGTCTGCTCTTGTGGTGCCTGGACGGCTTCAGATCTCGGCCCGAAGGCAATGCTGGAGAAGTCCTTCATTTGGTAAGAGGAGGCTGGAGATGGGTGGAGATGGTCAGTTTGAGACACACCTCACGATTCTTTTGTACGGTTATTGACGTTGAAGTCTAATGATGCATCGAGAAAAACGGAAAAGGTCTGCCTATGGCGTTTATGGACCTGGAGAAGGCTGATGATCGAGGGCCAAGTCCAGAGGTCTGAAGGAGCATGCGAGAGAACCGCCAAGGATGTGTGTGAGGGGAGTGAGCACTCGGATTGGGGTAGCAGACAAGATCCCAGTGAGCGGACGTCTGCACCAGTGATATTTCACTTCTGATATTAATCATAGTTTTAGTTTATAAAATTAATTTTTATTTCATTCTAGTTTTCAGTGGAGTCAACAATTTTTATTTTTATTTAATTCTGTGTGTTTAAAATTTTAGTTTTTATTTTATTTTTACATAATACAAGTACAATTTTTGCCTTGTTTTTTTTCTGTTGCATGACCACAAACTCCGGCCTACGCGTATTTCAATGCAAGTTATGTTTAAGTCAACGAAATACATTCACAGTTCATAACGGCGTTAAACACAGCCTGACTGTCAGTGATCAAACAGATCAAGTGGCCTAATGAGTGTAGTCGGCAGGATCAAATGTTTCAACCCAAGAAACCACGTCGCTGTTGAGCCTTAAACGAGCACGCATTTCGAGAGATTTGTTCACGTTGCAACGACGTCCGTTGCACAGATAGCCACAGAGTGAAAATATGCGCTCGGTGAACGTCTGATGATGCAGGTGCACAGATGAGGTCTTCGGCCTCTGGCGCCAACAGACGGTATGTTGATGATTTTCCCGCTGCTGGTACTTGAAGTCCAGTCATGGTGCCAGAGAAGTGCTGGACTTCCACTAAGTTCTGATCCAGCTGGTCCTGCACTGAAACTCCAAGACTCTTTTTCTTTTTCTCACACACTATATTTGCTTTTATTATCATCTGCGCTGTATTTCCACACGTTACTTTTTCGCTTTCTACCCGCAAACATCTGTGCAAAACTTGCCATCGTCAACCACACGTGCTTACTGCTTGAACCCGACAAGTCAAATGTGCTCAAACAAACAAGCAACGGTCCTTTACGGAAGTTGCGGCACTTGACTGTTGTAAGCCCAAGGTACAAGATCACCGCATAGTAACTGAACGCTCAGGGCGACCCACAAACAACCCCTCTTTATGGATTGAACGAAAATCCGATGGTTTTTTTTTAACTGTTTTTCTTTCTTGTTTTAATTTATTCACATATCACAATTTTTTGTATTTAGTTTTAGTTTCTCTGTTTACCTTATCTTTAGTTCTCATGCTTGTAAAATGAAACACAATATTTCTAGTTCTATTTCTCATTTTCGTTATGAAAATATCACTGGTTTGCACCAGGGGTCTTCTTGAAGTCCCTTACCTGTTTTATCTGGTTATGGATGTGTTGAGTCATGTGGATCAAAGACCAGTCATCCCGGTGCAGGCTTTGTGCGTTGTATGGTGTAGCAGCAGAAAAGAGGAAGGTGGAATAATGGAGAAGGGCTTCGGAAGATAAGGAATCGAAGATACATAGGAAGAAGAAGATGGAATATACGAGGTTTACTAATGATCGTTTACCTGCAGGGAGAGCTATCGAAAAGAGTGGACAAGTTTGAATATCTTGGATCAAGATGGATCATTAGATGCAGAGATAACCGACCAACAGAGTGCAGTGTGGATGGAACACTTAGAAGAATGTAACAGGAGTAGTGTTCGATCGATCAGTTAATTAACGTGAAGGGTAAGGATTCTGGAAGAGCTGAGTCCTGGACAGTAAAGGGAGCGCAGGAGAAGTTGGATGTGGTAGAAATGAGAATGTCGATATGGATGTGTGGAGTTACAGTTAAAGAACTTAATAAGAAATGTGACAATCAGAGGCAAAACAAAAGTGGGAGAGACTTTGAAGAAAAGTATAGGAAAGTAGGTTGAAGTGGTATGGACATGGGGTGAGAAGAGACAATGAATATTGTGGACAAAAGAATGATGGGAGTGGAGGTCCAGGGGAAGAGAAAGTGAGGGAGACTGAAGCAGAGGGGGATGGATAAAGTAAAAGAAGATCTGAAGGAAAAGGGCTTCATGGGCGAGGAGGTGCAGGACCAAGCTGTTTGGAAAAGGTCGATCAAGCACATCGACCCCACATAGAAGTGGGAAAAGATGAAGAGGAAGAAGAAGGTAAGACCAGCAATGATGTATGAAGCTGAGACATGGGTAGTAAGGACAGCACAGGAGAAGACGTTGGATGTGGCAGAAAAGAGAATGAGGAGATGGATCTGTGGAGATACAAAGAAGGACAGAATAGGAAATGAGAAAATCAGAGGAACAACAAAAGTGGGAGAGAAATCTGAGAAAGAACAGGGAATTAGGTTGAAGTGGTATGGACACATGATGAGAAGAGACAATGAATATTGTGGGCAAAAGAATGATGGGAGTGGAGGTCCAGGGGAAGAGAAAGTGAGGGAGACTGAAGCGGAGGGGGATGGATAAAGTAAAAGAAGATCTGAAGGAATAGGGCTTCATGGACGAGGAGGTGCAGGACCAATCTGTTTGGAGAAGGTCGATCAAGCACATCAATCCCACATAAAAGTGGGAAAAGAGGAAAAAGAAGGAGGAAATATTATTCATGTTGAAGTCCTTTTAGAGACTTCATAATGGTTGTTGTGAGACGTTGGATGGCTTGTCGTAAAAAGGACAACATGAAAGAACTGACAACCAGAAAAATGAAAGAACACAATCAGACAAGCTAAAGAGTAGATGTGGGCAAAAATATCAGTGTCCTTGTATTTTAGGTTAGATTAGATTATGCTTTTAGAACGTATTGGAACTCCTAGTCCACGATGACCACCAAATTCTTCCCAGCCAGGCCAACATTTCATGGGCAAGCAAGCAATCCCTCAATGGGCAAACAAGCCACGTGGAGAAATAATTCTACAGACGTTGACTCTTTGCACTGGTTTGTGGACCATGCTACTACAACTGGTAAAAAAAATAGAAAATGATAAAAACGTATTCCTCAGAAGAAAAAAAAAAAACAAAACACAAACTAAGAATCACAACAAATGAAACTCAACCATCTGTGTTCAGTCACAATCACTTGAGATAATCAGGACACCAGTGGTACTTCTGCGTTAAGGGACAGTGGGGCACAGTGCCACCAGATGCTGCCGTGCAAAAAGAACTGGTAAGCTTCCCTCATCAATTTAACTTGTTATTGAAATGGTGAGAATAAGCCTCAGCTTTGTCGTCTTAAGCTTTTTTTTTCCACATTTCACTCATATACGAACTCGGATTACTTATATAGAAAAATCTTGCTTCTTGTCATATGTGAAATGAATAATAATTATTAATATATAATATTAATATTCAGTTTAATTCATATAATAATAATACTAATACTAATAATATCTAATTTAATTAATAATAATAATAAATTTTATTTATATAACACCTTATCCCATGGGCTGCCCGGTGGTGCAGTGGGTAGCACTGCTGCCTTGCAGTTAGAAGACCTGGGTTTGCTTCCCGGGTCCTCGCTGCGTGGAGTTTGCATGTTCTCCCCGTGTCTGCGTGGGTTTCCACCCACAGTCCAAAGACATGCAGGTCAGGTGCATTGGAGTTCCTAAATTGTCCCTAATGTGTGTGGGTGTGCCCTGCGGTGGGCTGGTGCCCTGCCCAGGGATTTGTTCACTGCCTTGCGCCCTGTGTTGGCTGGGATTGACCCCCGTGACCCTGTGTTAGGATATAGCGGGTTGGAAGATGACTGACTGACTGACCTTATCCCATGTTCAAGGTGTGTGCCAATTTGTTCCTGTTCAGGGGTGAACCAAGTGGCCCTGCAGTGTCCTCTACATTATATCCTGAATGTTTGTGCATATTTATTTAACCTGATCTTTCTAATTTAGTGGAGGGGCTTGAAGGTCACCGTCTATATTATCGTGAAGACCACCTGTTGCCTTTTTGTTTTGCTGTTATTGTGTTTTTGCACAATATCACACCAGCAAAGTGATACATAAAGTCGAGTACCGTTTGCTCCCTTACAAGCATTTGCACGAATGAGAGGTGAGAGGACGGTGGGCGTCGGCCTCAACCGGAAATGGTGGAGAGGTGGGCGGGACTTCATAAAATCTCTTAGCAATAGTCTTGTCTCAAGATTTTCTTTTATAATAGAGAGATAAAATTAGGATTTTTTTTTTGTATGAAGCTATGTGTATTGTAAATAGTCATTTTTCTTGTAAATAGTTTTATATACAATGTGTTTGTGTAAATGAAAGGGGAGAAGCGCGGTGGACACCATAGGGTCATAGGGGAGAAGCCGCTAATGTGACCCCCTGTCCCTTTATTTTTTTTCCTTTTGTTTTGGAAAGTTTCTTGGAGAGGAAAATGAAAGCTTCTGTTTTGACCCTACGTGCCACTGACTTGACGGTCATTTACACGCCACAGAGAACAGCGGATTGCAGTCGGTTACATTTCATGTGCCACTTGTGGACCCGGCCCGGACACAGACAGGCGGACATGTTGTAAATCACCACCACACGTTTATTATGTACAATATTTACAGCTCAACAGTGCCACACAAACCCCAACTCAGTCCTGGCCAACACAATGCCTTTTCTTCTGGCCGCCTCCACACTCTCTTCTGCCTTGTCCTGCTTCCACCCGACTCCAGCCTCGAATGAAGGTAGACGGCCCCTTTTATATGCTCCCGGATGAGCTCCAGGTGGTTCCCGGCATTGCCCTCTGGACATGCCCCAGTGTGGCGGAAATGCCGGCTGTTCTCCCGGAAGCTCTCCGGGTGTCCCTCTTCTTCTTCCCCCCAGCACTTCCTGGTGTGGCGGAAGTGCTGAGGTCCAGGGTCCCCAAGGCATTTACCCGTGGCCCCCAAAGCAACCAGGATGGCGGCCCCCACGTGATCCCAGATGGGCGCACGCCCACTTCCGGTCCTTCAAGGTGTCCCTGCCGGGTCGTCGCCCCTGACATCCCTGACACACGTCAGAATGGCAAATGGAAAAAAGAAAAAAACAAAAAAAACAAAAAGGGCCGAGGCTGAATTCACCACAGTGGTTAACCCTTCGTACAGCACCAGCTCCCTCCATCAGGCAGCACTCTATTGGCTGTCAGGAAAAGGGGCGAGCACCGCCATGCTGGAAAGTGGCCAACCCAGTCACTACATTTGAAATGCCCTGTGATTAAAAGTTGTGTTTGGCGGTGACCACATCACCAGCAGCAGTTGGCAGCTCTGACATACCCCACCCCACCACTAGAGGTCGTGTAACATGACATCACCTCAAGTCAATCGCTGAACGACTGTCTGCCCACCCCAAGAATCAGACACTCATCCTCTTTGTCAGGTCCTCAATTCTCTTGTCTTGAGACTTTTAAGAAGAACTGGCAGCGGCTTACGGCAACAATCTTCTGTTATTATTGTAGCATCAAAGCAAGGCCTCAGTACTTCTTAAGAGCAGAATTGCGTCAAGTGCAATGGCTGAGAATGGAAAAAATGGAATCTCCCGTCTCACCGTGGGTATTTATAGCTCACTTGTTTCCTGATTCTTCTTGAGTTTTGTTTTCTCCAAACTTGCAGGCTGCATAAAGTTTTTCTCTGTTGGAAAACAAGTGTCACTTCATTTAAAATGATCCGTTGACTTTTAATATCCGTGTATTTATTGGAGGTCTCAGGGGAATTTCTCTGTGATGTAGATTATATTTTCACTCAGCCGTACTGGATTAGTTACAGTATTTTACCTTTTAATTAAAGAGAAGCTGTAGCTAAACACGGTCTTGAATTATTTACTGTGCCCACTTCTGGAGGCTGTAAACACTCTGAGAATTTTAACATAATTGGAGCCAAGTCTACAAAGTGCTGCCTTGTCAAGTTCAATCATCTTAGCAGACGAAGAAGACTCACTCCAAACATAAAAAGCTCTTTTCGGGGGGCTCCGGTAACTGATTGGAGCTGGGGCCGGAAACCAGAAGTGGTGTCATTGGGGCCCCGGTGAGCGGAAGTGACATCATCATTGGGCCTAGAAAAAAAAACGGAAGTGGTGTTGTTGGGGCTTGGGGGTCTCGGAAGTGATGTCATCGTTGGGGCCAAAAACCAGTAATGGTGTCGTTGGGGCCTGGGGGGGGAGGTGGATGTGACGTCATCATTGGGGCCAGAAACCAGAAGTGGTGTCATTGGGGCCCATGGGGCCGGAAGTGACATCATCACTGGGCCCAGAAAAGAAATGGAAGTGGTGGTGTTGGGGCTTGGGGTCTCGGAAGTGACGTCATCATTGGGCCTGGAATATACTAGAAGTGGTGTCATTGGCCCCAGGACCGGAAGTGACACCATCAGTAGGGCTGGAAACAGAAATGGCATTATTGATGCCAGAACCAGAAGTGACGTCGTTGGTGGCAGGCGGAATTTCCCCTAACTGGTTTGCAAAGAAGTGAGAGAAAGAGTGAGTGCACACTGCCACCTCTTGGCCTGGCATGGAATTACTCTCATTCAGGCCCTTTAGCTGCCCCCCATGTGCACACTCACTCATTTCGCATTTTATTTCTGTTTGGATGACATTTAAAGAAAGAAATGAATCAATTCAGAGGAGCAAATTTTAAAATAAGCAATTCAATTAAAATGAAGTCACAAGAAATGAGTTAACAGCACAAACAGGGCACTCATTAAAAAAAGATTTAGAATGAAAACCTGCAGCCATGGTGGTCCTCAAGGACCGGAGTTGGTGACCCCTGTTTTACAGGACGCCTGCTGATCTCTTCATCTCGTCCTCGATCGTTCTCGTCTTTATTCACTTAGCCATTTCAGTAGTCCCCTCCACGTTATTCTCCCTCACGTGAGACGTGGAGTAGAAGGAGACACCCTGACAATCCAGAAGACGTGTCTGAATGAGAGCTTAGCTACGAGCTAAATGGACAAACACGATGGACTGAACGTACTCCTCTCGTGTGTCGAGTTCCTTACGTTCTTGTTGTGGTATACGGGAGTCGTGAGCGATGTGCGTTTGTTGTGATTTGGGCTTGATCGCGCGCTTGCCTGTGATTAACCTTAATGCCGGTTTTGCTGCGATTCTCAAGGAATGATGGTCAGATACGATTCACCAAAAGGGGGTAACGCCATCCCCTGGGGTGAGGCTTGGCGGAGATTCTTGGTCTCGAAGACACAAAAAAGGCGTAATTGGATTGCGAGTTTAAGAAGCACTGCTTTAATATAGTGGGCAGCAAGGGTCCAGCCGCGTGTCTCAGTGCCCCTCTTGATCAATATTTAGTATGCCAGCTTCTCACAGAGTCATTGACGCCCCTCATCCTACGGGGGATGACTTCTGCATCTCAGGGGGAGGAAGCAGCTGATTCCGTGTAAAGCCCGTCTCCTGTCACCGCCTAAGGAGAAGGCCATTTTCTAGTTTTTCGCAGAACTGAATAAAAGGACACATGGAACACAAGGAACAGTGATAAGAATGACATTATCATAAGGAATGCAGATTTACCTTCCACACTGCATCAGGACAGAAAGAGTTAACAAGTGTAATCTGCCAGTTTTGATGGACTCTCCGCTGGCTCGCCACTTATCTCTCCGTCGTCCTTATTGTCTGCCGGGCCCTTCAGAGCAGATGTCCTCCCAAGGGCCTTTTCAAGTATACTGCAATCATCTCCACATTTGTGCCAGCGAGCTGACGCTGTCACATTAAATGACCGGCTGATGGTCACACAGGGTGTCAGTGGCAGAGATGGCACCCACAACGGCAGCCCGGTGCCACAGCAGCTCTACCACAGAATGTGCTTCCTTTTGATGGCCCCCCCCCCCCCCCCTTACACTTTACGATACTAATACGTTCGTTCATTCATTTAAAACCAGCACCTTCTTTTATAAAGCGGCCGTCGTGGCTCTGATTTGCTCCAAACTGTACTCAGACACATTCTGAGGGGACTCGCGTCCTCGATCTCTCCTACTCAGCTATTCCGTGAGCGTCTCAGTTCCTTGTCAATGCTGTAATTTCCTCCTTGGCTCTTCCGCCATGTTAATTATCTTCCGAGGTTCTCCTGCAGGGTGTTTTCTGAACTTCAGCTTCAGTCCTTTTCTCACCACATGTCACTCAAAACTTGTATTTGCCTCTCTTTCATTGTTTTCAGGTCCCACTTTTACACCACGCGACACGGCAGGTGTTTGCTCTTCTACACTGCAGTCGCAGATCTGCTGCTGTCACCCTCTCTGCAAATCTGTTAGTCCGACGTTCAGGAGGTTAAAGCTGCTTTTGCAACGGTCACTGAGCAGTTTGACTCTGGCTATCGCCTGGCATTTTGGGTCAGAACTCTTGTCTTCATCTTTTTGCAAAGGAAAAGAACAGAGACGGCAACATGGCGGCACAGCGGGTAGCACTGCTGTGGCAACGCACACGGATCCCAGTTTGATATCTCCTGTGTGAAATTGGTGTGTTCTACTTTTGCTCCTTTATGGAGTACAGTGTACCAATGGGCAGTGTTGGGGTATTAGGGGGCATCATCAATAAAAGAAAAAGAGTCTTCAGGTCATGTGTGCAAGGTGAATGAGTAACATGAGCGAATCCTGCCGAAATACAGAAGAGCAACCTTGAATGGTAACTCTGTAAATCTTCTGAATAGACACAGCTCTGTAGCGCCCTCTAAAGGTGACTCATAGATATATCAGGGTATGCCGCCTTCTACTGGTGACTGATTAAAGTAGATATGACTCAACAGCACCCTCTAAAGGTGACTGATATACAGTGGTACCTTGAGATACGAGTGCCCCAACATACAAGTTTTTTGAGATACGAGCCGTCACTAGGTCGATTTTTTTGCCTTGAGTTACGAGTCAAAATTCGAAATACGAGCCATCAAAGAGCTTGTCGCCGCACATTCCGAGGAACTGATGACGGAGGAGTTGACGGAACTACAGATGCAGCAACACACGGAGGTTCTGCAGGAGATCGGTATCGCGGAGGAGGTTATCTCTTAAAGTGAGATAAAGGAAGTGTTTGCAATGTGGGAAAAAGTTTCGAACTTTAAAGAAAAGAAACGCCCTGAAAAAGTTGCAACTGGTCGTGCAGCGGCACTATTTAATGACACTTTGCCTAACTCATTTCAGAAACTCGTATCTCAAGGTATCACTGTATATATATCAGGGTATGCCGCCTTCTACTGGTGACTGATTAAATTAGATATGGCTCAATAGCACCCTCTAAAGGTGACTTGGCAAAATATCAGACATGGAGTTACTCAATAGCCCTCTCTAAATGTCACTCATAGAAAGATCAGAATAGATATGGCATCAGTGGCACCCTCTGCTGGTGACTGATGGAAAGAATTATATATATATATAATATAATTCATTTATTCTAATGATAGAAATGTGAAACATCTTATTTTTCTACATAACCTCCCTGGACTTCAATGCACTTTTCCCAACGTTTCACAAGTTTTTTGATTCCGTCGGAAAAAAAGTTTTTCG
Source organism: Polypterus bichir lapradei (assembly GCA_026402145.1). Taxonomy (NCBI): domain Eukaryota; kingdom Metazoa; phylum Chordata; class Cladistia; order Polypteriformes; family Polypteridae; genus Polypterus; species Polypterus bichir. Next base: position 53,356,882 of record JANRMT010062840.1, on the reverse strand, counting down.
GTTGCATCTGCAACCAAGTTTTCACCGCATCAATGACTTCTTCATCACTTGCAAATCTTCTTCCCCTTAGCGCTTCCTTTAATGGTCCAAACATATGAAAATCGCTTGGAGCCAGGTCTGGACTGTATGGCGGGTGTTCTCTATCCATTTGTAGATCTTGCTTTGTGATAGACAGTTGTCACCATACTGTGCTTGCATTCGACAAATAATGTCCGCAGGTTTAACACCTTCCGCAAACAAAAAGCGAATCACTGCCCTCGTTTCCTCCTTGGTGCAGATCGACAATGGAGCTGTCATGTTTAACGGCCTCCAACGAATAACGCGTGAATAAGAGTTACACGTTATATAGAAGTGCTGGCGACTACACTCATCCAGCGCTGGATACGAGCAGTGTTACACCAAACTCTGAAAAGTCCCAACCTGACTATATGGGTGGTTACCTATCAGGTCAGCACTACGAATGCAATGAATATAATTACTCCAATCTATAGGCTGTCAAATAAACGAACCACACGCCATGGCGCAGCGTAAAGGTACTTCGTCTCTGACGCTGACGTCTGAGGTTCGATCCCCAGAACGGAAGCAGTGAGTGTGTACGCCTGATTAGCCCAAATAAGGGCGAAACACGTGTCGCGTACTCTTTGCATTATTTGACAGTAAACTATGCAATATATATATAAATATATATATGCAGCACCATCTAAAGGTGACTCACAGATATATCAGGGTATGGCGCCTTCTACTGGTGACTGATAGAGAGATTAAAGTAGATATGGCTCAACAGCACTTTCTAAAGATGACTCATTAAAATATCAGACATGGAATAACTCAATAGCCCCCTCTAACTGTGACTCATAGATACAGTAGATCAGATTAGATATGGCATCTATAGCATCCTCTACTGGTGATTGTTGGAATGAATATATATATATATATATACACACACACACACACCAGGGGGCTCTGCCCCCTGCTCGCTTCGCTCACCAACCCCCAAGTGGGCCCTAAGTGCTCGTCATTTCCCGGACCTGCCGCTTACAACGAGTTGTGCTGCTCTTTTGGATCAACGTGAATATCAAGTCTGTCTTTGATATCTCCATCCTTCAAAACTATTATCACTTACGATTTGTTACATGTTGGTTTATTATATATGCGAGCGTGATCTTTCGGATTAATATAGAAACCCAAGAAAACTTCTTTGTCCGTATTTTTCAGATTCATTTCGTGTAAAGTGCAATACTTTTGGACATATGGATTTGTAGCCATTATTGGCTGTGGAATTTCTAATACGTCCGATCCTTTAACTCTTTTACATCGCTTCTCCATGATCATAAATATAAACTTGACCGAATTGTGGTTTCTTTGAAATTAAATTTGTAGGAGCTCTGTCATATAACCTACGTCCATATATTCGATCTCTTTTTGTTGTTCCGTTATTTCACCGAGTAATAATTAGCGCTAATGTGATCTTTACTATCATTTTTTGGAGACTTTCAAATTTTAGTACTTTCATAATCTCTAACCTGCTCTGCATGTGTATCGCACAAACATTTTTGAACCTCTTTACGACGTTCTATTTTGCCTCCTACTCTTACTATTTTCTTCTTCTGCTGTTTGTCTTTTATTTCTGCCCCCCGCTTGGACCTGTTAGATTTTCAATTCATCTCTTGGCACAAAGTCTCGTCTCTCGTCTCGTCTCTGAAAATGTCTTGTCTCTTTGAAAAAGTCTCATCTCGTTGCAAGATTTTTTTATTTAATAGACTAGCAAAATACCCGCGCTTCGCAGCGGAGAAGTAGTGTGTTAAAGAAGCAATGAAAAAGAAAAGGAAACATTTTGAAAATAATGTAACATGATTGTCAATGTAATTGTTTTGTCACTGTTGTGAGTGATGAGTGTTGCTATCATATATATATATATATATATATATATATATATATATATATATATATATTTACACACACACACAAACATATATATATACATATCTATACATATACACATATATATACACGCACACATATATACATACATACATATATATATATATCTACATATATACACATACATACACACATACATACATACATACACACACATATATACACACAAATACATATATATACACATAAACACACACATATATAAACATATATATACATATACATACATATCTACATATATACACACACAGCTATTTCGTATCAGTGCAATACGCTGCTTGTTAAAACGGATAACTCCCGCTCTTACGTGCAAGTCTGCGTGGATATTATGAACTATC
>JANRMT010062840.1:53306635-53330351 GCA_026402145.1 Polypterus bichir lapradei | reverse complement strand
CGTTAGACTGATTTTTGCTCAGTGATTTGTTAACAACTCAGATGAACGAGACTTGACTTATTCTCGGGTAGTGACTTCTTCAGGAATCAAATGAACGAGAATCAACGGAGTGATTCTTGGGTAGTGACTCATTCGTGATTCAAATGAACGAGAATCAACTGACTGATTCTTTGGTAGTAATTCAATTGCAAATTAAAAAACAGAGAATCGTTAGACTTTTTCTTGCATAGTGATTTGTGAACAACTTAAATGAACGAGAATCGTTAGACTGATTCTTGGGTAGTGAAACATTCGTGATTCAAATGAACGAGAATCAGCGGACTAATTCTTCGGTTGTAATTCAATTGCAAATTACAAAACAGAGAATAGTTAGACTTTTTCTTGCGTAGTGATTTGTGAACAACTCAAATAAACAAGAATCATTAGACGGATTCTCGGGTAGTGAGTCGATCGCAACTCAAATGAACGAGAATCTACAAGCTGATTTTTGGGTAGTGATTCATTTGTGACTCAGATGAACAAGACTTGTTAGACTGATTCTCGGGTAGTGATTCAATTGCAAATCAAATAAACGATAATCGTTAGACTGATTTTTGCACAGTGATTTGTTAACAACAATCGACTGATTCTCGGGTAGTGACTTGTTCAGGAATCAAAGGAGTCAAGACTCATAATTCAGGTGGTTCCTGCACATGGACTTTAAACATCTATCAGCAGAACAGAAAATGCGGATGATATCACACAGGAAGAACACACGTGCACTTTTGCACTTGCGTTGAACTGCACAGCATCAACTTGTTTGTGCTCACAAATCGGTTCATTTGGCTCACTCAAAAGAGTCATTCACGAAGATCGAATTATTTGCCCATCACTGTTGCTGGTAGGTATACACAGCCAGGCCAATGGAGGTTAGCAGTAGTGAAGTGCAGGTAAGTGCTCTCCAACCACGTCACCTCGCACCACAATACATTTTACTGTGCTTTTGGTCATGGAGAAAAAGTGTTGCAGATAAGAGGAAAATATATGAGATATATAGTAGATATACGAGGTGCGATCCAAAAGTTCCTTTAATGTATTTATTCTGCAGCCAGAAGGGTTTGGTTATATCAATCGCCGCTAGATAGCAGTTCAAGTTGTCTTGAGAGCTGTCATCACGTGTTATAACGTCAGCGCAGTTGTTTTTCAAGTCGCAGTTCTCGTTTAAACTTTGGTTGTGTCTGTGAAGGTTTGTTCGTGAAAATGAGTGATTTGAAAAAAGCTCGACAAGTTCACAGCAACACCAAGTCAATGCTCATTTGCTTCTTTGATGTGAAGGGTGTCACCCACAAGGAATTTGTGCCACAAGGACAGACGGTGAATGGAGCATTCGACAGGGATGTTCTAAGGCGTTTGCGAAATCGAATTCGCCGAACACGTCCTCAGATGTGGGCATCACGACAATGCACCAGCTCACACATCTCTGATTGTGCGTGAATTTCTGGCTTCTACAAAGTTTACTGCCATTCCCCACCCTCCGTACTCCCCTGAGTTAGCGCCGTCTGATTTTTTTTATTTCCTAAGATGAAGATGAGGCTGTAGGGACGCAGATTTGAGATGGTGGAGGAGATCCAAGCAGTAACAACTGACGTCTTGAACACACTGACAAAAAACGACTTCCAGAGGTGCTTCGAAAGGTTGAAATCTCGCTGGGATCGGCGTATCAACTCAGCGGGTGACTGTTTTGAAGGAACTGTTCACCATTAATTGTTATTTGGTGTGTATGCTTTTAAATAAATGCATTCCGGGAACTTTTGGATTGCACCTCATATATGTACTAATGGTGCGATTTTCATCTGTAATGAAACACCATTGCTTTTGTGGAACAAAACTCTTAAGGCTGCGTCCGCACTACTACGTTTGTGTTAAAACAACCCAGACATTCGTCTCCAGTTTGTGCCTTCCATCCACGCCCCTCTACCATTTTAAAGCATCAAAACCTGAGTCTTTTGAAAATGCCCTCCAGTGGTTGTTGCTCCTGACAGCGCAGCCTCAGCCGAGTAATGTGGACAAACGAAAACGCGGATTTCTGAAAACGCAGACTCTAATCACGCTTTGACTGTTTTGTGCGTATTATGTGGTCCATCGCCCGACTAGATCCTGCTGATCACCTTATACTCATGCGTTCCTTTCAAGAACAATTGCGTCTCAGCACCTGTCCAAACCAAATAATCTGCTTTTTTTTTTTTTTTTTTTTGCTTGTTTGTCTGTGTAAGAGCCATTTGCTAGTTTTTTAAGTTCTATTTTGCCTATACATTAGTGCATAGTCTACAGGTGGTCCTTATCACCCCCACAAGTTGGTATTTTCTAGCCATTTTTTGTCTCTCTGACCATAGATTAAGTATCAGTTAGTGACCTCCTGTCAGGCATGGGGGGCACACGGTTTTAAGCAGGGCCTTAACGTGCCCAATCGAGTGTAACGCAATGCGCTCTGTTGAACGTGCAGTGCCGTACGTTTAGAGCGCCCTGAAGGCAAAGTAAAGCATCTTTAAGTATAGAAATGGCTGAAGTTGAACAAGTAAAGCTAAGTTTAGAGAAGAGACATTTTTGTCAGTGTTTGGGCTTTTACTCCATGTGTTTCTTTATTCTTGTGTTGAATTTTCACAAAATCTCTCAATTATAAAAGGAAATCTTGAAACGAGACTTTTTCAAAGAGATAATTTCAAGTCCCGTGAGTTGAGACTTTGGCCATGAGTGAGCTTGTTTCAAATCCTGCCCTCCTCTCAACCATATTCAGCCACGCCGACAGTCCTCTCACCTTTCATTGGTGTGAAAGCTTTTGTCAGACGCAGTTCCTACACTCTAAGCTCTTATAAATTTTTACGTTTTCCTCACTTTAAGTTACCAATTAAAGAAGACATATCATGTCCAAATCTTATTGAAGAATTTCATCCCGAAGGGTTATCAACAGAAGAAATGAGTACACAGGCAATCCTAGCACCAAGAAACGATGAAGTCAAACAAATTAACGCGAAAATTGTCGATTGGTTACACAGCCAATTGGTTAAATGCGCATCAGTAGGCTCTGCTGAAACAGTTGGTGGTGATGGTGCGGAAGATGAAAACATCCAATTACAATATCACGAAGAATATCTACAACCGTTAACATCGTCTGGTCTTCCACCATACGAATTACTGCTGTAAGAAGGATGTATCATAATGTTATTGCGTAAATTATGTCTGAGTAATGGGCTACGCAATGGGACAAGATTAGTTGTATTCAAAATTGAGCAAACAATTTTGACATGTAAAATTTTAACAGGAGACAGGAAAGGTAATGTAATCCATCTTCACTAATGACATTAGACACCAAAGGAGATCTTGATATGCCATTCGTATTAAAAGGTTTACAGTTTCCCGTTAGAATAGCTTTTGCAAAGACAATTAACAAATCACAGGGACAAATATTTGAAAAAGTAATTTTATTTAATAGGGAGAAAGAAACAAAATTTACTCGCGGGCAGTTATACGTTGCATTGTCACGATTAAAGTCCAAATACAGAATCAAAATTCAGTGTGATATCGACGAAACATTAATTCAAAAAATAGTTTTTACTGAAGTTTAACAGTAAAAGTGTAAGTTTAAAAAGTATTTGCGTGTTAATTTCAAAGCCAAACAGAACGAAAATGCAATGAATAACTCTAACGCAACATGAAGCATAATTTTCTTTAAAATTATTACGTTTTACTATTTTTTAATATGGTTAATTACTCGCTGTTATACAAAATAGTTAGGTCTATTAAGCCTATGTAACAATTCCCATGAAAATAACAAGAGATCGAATATATTGTTTGGATTTAAACTTTAAGTCGGAGACTTGTAGATCGTCTATTTTATGTTGCCATCAGGGAAAAGTAGTGTTTCTTCCCAATGAAGAGGTGTATCCGCGAGAATTAAAAGGTTTGTTGTTTGGTGAAAGTGAAATCCTGTGAGAGTAAATTTTCAGCCCCCACCAAGACAAGACTTTAAGCAAAGAGATTTGGTAAAGTCCCGCCGACATCTAAAACATTTACAATCACGCCCACGGTTCAATCAACTCTCATTTGTGTGAATGCTATTGTCAGACACAGTTCGTGTAGAGAGAAAGAAATGATATTCACTCACGGGCAGTTGTACGCTGTGTTGTCACGATGGAATTTGAAACATGGAATTAAAATTTAATGCGATATTGACGAAAAGCGAAAAGAGATCGAATATATGGACATGGGTGATATGACAGAAGTATGTTGATGTTGTTTGGCTTTAAACTTTGAGTCGGTGACTTGTAGATCATCTAAATCGTGTTGCCATCAGGGAAAAGTCGTGTGTCTTCCCAATGAAGAGGCGTATCTGCGAGAATTAAAAGATTTGTCGTTTGGTGAAAATGAAATCCACAAACACGAGCGGCAGAGATGTGAAGTGGCTGGTGCGTAGCGCAGGCCCAGGGGGTTGGCGAGCAAAGCGGGCAGGGGGCAAAGCCCCCTAGTCTTTTAAAATGAACTTTTGCACTGAGAGATTTCTTTCGGCACACGTCTGACCCGTGTTTGATCCTGCCTTCCTCACCTGCAGCTACAGTCCGTTTTATGTATCTGCCATTGCTGCCGCTTTCTGTGTGTAAATGAAAGGAGCAAATGAAGGCGAATTCATTCACGTCTTTGACTCTTTTCTAGTATCATTACCCCTGTAAAAGTTGAGGATTGACCATACAAACGGTTCACAGTGTACTAAATTTAATTGCATTCCAACTTACCAAGAAGCCAGCCATAACACACAGCATGAGCCTGAAGTCTGCTTCTCACGCTACTATGCAAGAAAATTAAGGAAGCGTGGGTCGAGCCACACAATACCGTTAGTCAGACACATTTGAGCATCGCATATTAGTTGTATATAAATCGTTTGATAGAATTTTCTACTCACAAAGGCAAATTAATTTCATGATAGTACCGTTATCATGACATGCATGCAATCATTTTGCTGCAAATTGCCTTGTGATCTCCGCCTGCTCACCCTGATGGTAAGGATCTGAGTAGCATCTTAAGTATGCCATCCTTAAAAGATGGCATGACATATCACGGGGATGACTGCAGGATTCTAGACTGGTGGGCCAGTTCTCACTAAAAATCGTCTGTCACCATATTAACAGAAGAGGGATCACGTGACCTCTGAGTGATGGTCTCTGGAATGTCACCTCCAGTTCCTCACAGAACTCCTAGAATGTGTACGTCATTCATCATTGTGAGCCAAAAAATCGTTGCGATCCCCGAAAACTCGCTTTAGCCTGTCTTTGGCATTAACCAGCAGAAGAGCTAGTGCAGCCATTGGCAGTTCTGCCACACGACGGCACATCCGTTTTCATAGATAAAATATGTGGGCTACACACTAAGGCAGTTGACATTAAGGAGAGTTGGAGAAGAAGCGCTAAGGCAAAATCGGGTGAGCGGGTAAGCACGGCGAAGAGGAGGAGTGGTAGGGCTCCGTGTTGGAGTAAAGTTCGTTGCGCTCCGAGTGGGTGTCACTCCTGAACAGCTGTGTAGGACTCTAGGACTTTGGGTTGACACTTCCATGGATGATCACAACACACTGGGATGACACAGTAAGACATTTAACATGAAGTGTCGGCATTGGCCATTATTACCGATGTTGAAGACGGCCGGACTGAGAGAACGTGCCAGTTAACTGTGATAGAATTAGTTCCAGAACATCACAGTGTGACTGCCGCCATCTTCAAAATGTGCAATGAAATGAGATTCTACCAGCTGGAGTCGCTAAAACAGTCTGCGTGGGAACTGACAGATAGATAGTTTTTCACACCACTGTATCTATCTATCTATTTGCCCCCTTCCTGATTTCTTATTCTTTTGCATGTTTGTCACACAAAATGTTTCTGATCATCAAACACATGTAACCATTAGTCAAATATAACACAAGTAAACACAAAATGCAGTTTTTAAATGATGGTTTTTACTATTTAAGGAGAAAAAAAAATCCAAACCTACAACGCCTTGTGTGAAAAAGTAATTGCCCCCTGAACCTAATAACTGGTTGGGCCACCCTTAGCAGCAATAACTGCAATCAAGCGTTTGCGATAACTTGCAATGAGTCTTTTACAGCGCTCTGGAGGAATTTTGGCCCACTCATCTTTGCAGAATTGTTGTAATTCAGCTTTATTTGAGGGTTTTCTAGCATGAACCGCCTTTTTAAGGTCATGCCATAGCATCTCAATTGGATTCAGGTCAGGACTTTGACTAGGCCACTCCAAAGTCTTCATTTTGTTTTTCTTCAGCCATTCAGAGGTGGATTTGCTGGTGTGTTTTGGGTCATTGTCCTGTTGCAGCACCCAAGATCGCTTCAGCTTGAGTTGACGAACAGATGACCGGACATTCTCCTTCAGGATTTTTTGGTAGACAGTAGAATTCATGGTTCCATCTATCACAGCAAGCCTTCCAGGTCCTGAAGCAGCAAAACAACCCCAGACCATCACACTACCACCACCATATTTTACTGTTGGTATGATGTTCTTTTTCTGAAATGCTGTGTTCCTTTTACGCCAGATGTAACGGGACATTTGCCTTCCAAAAAGTTCAACTTTTGTCTCATCAGTCCACAAGGTATTTTCCCAAAAGTCTTGGCAATCATTGAGATGTTTCTTAGCAAAATTGAGACGAGCCCTAATGTTCTTTTTGCTTAACAGTGGTTTGCGTCTTGGAAATCTGCCATGCAGGCCGTTTTTGCCCAGTCTCTTTCTTATGGTGGAGTCGTGAACACTGACCTTAATTGAGGCAAGTGAGGCCTGCAGTTCTTTAGACGTTGTCCTGGGGTCTTTTGTGACCTCTCGGATGAGTCGTCTCTGCGCTCTTGGGGTAATTTTGGTCGGCCGGCCACTCCTGGGAAGGTTCACCACTGTTCCATGTTTTTTGCCATTTGTGGATAATGGCTCTCACTGTGGTTCGCTGGAGTCCCAAAGCTTTAGAAATGGCTTTATAACCTTTACCAGACTGATAGATCTCAATTACTTCTGTTCTCATTTGTTCCTGAATTTCTTTGGATCTTGGCATGATGTCTAGCTTTTAAGGTGCTTTTGGTCTACTTCTCTGTGTCAGGCAGCTCCTATTTAAGTGATTTCTTGATTGAAACAGGTGTGGCAGTAATCAGGCCTGGGGGTGGCTACGGAAATTGAACTCAGGTGTGATACACCACAGTTAGGTTATTTTTTAACAAGGGGGCAATTACTTTTTCACACAGGGCCATGTAGGTTTGGATTTTTTTTCTCCCTAAATAATAAAAACCATCATTTAAAAACTGCATTTTGTGTTTACTTGTGTTATATTTGACTAATGGTTACATGTGTTTGATGATCAGAAACATTTTGTGTGACAAACATGCAAAAGAATAAGAAATCAGGAAGGGGGCAAATAGTTTTTCACACCACCGTAGATAGATACTTTACAGATGATTGAAACTTGCTGTAACTCACTTGTCGATGCCAAGTTGATGTTCTTACAGCTCCCGAATTGTGTGTAAGAAATGGCTTAGGCTCGTCCCCGAGTGTAATGAAATGTGATTACATGAGGTCCCTGGGATGACTTGCATGACCCAGCATGGCCACGCCCCCTATTTAACGGTGACACAGAGGAGCCGAAGTGGCCCATTGGCAGTGGCGACTTTATGTGTGCAGCTCCTGAAACAGAAAGGACATTTTGTCAGTGCGCCGTGAAGAGCTGCAGGAGTTCGGGCAGGCGGGCGGGCGGCGTATTGAAGTGCTCAAGGCTGTACGGTGAATAAGCAGCTGAGCTGGGATTTGAATCGGGGAACCGATTGGTTTTTCGAGGCCTTTCTTCTGTCTGCTGTAGCGTGCAGAGTTATATTGTGCAAGGATAGCTAATGAGGATTTTAAAATGTGCTATGTATTAAGAATTGTGTAGATTGCCTTGAGCATTGACTGCGGGGATTAAATCTGTAAAAGACACGTCGGTGAAACCTAACCTTCTGAATGAAGCCTGCCAGGGCCCTGAATTTTAGCTCACATTTTCCAAGGTTATCGCTTTGTTGTACAGATGAGTTCCCAGAACTAAACAGTAGCCATCAATGAGATTTCATACAATAGCCTGGACAATGACTGTCAACAGTCTTGCTTTGATTCACATTAACGTGTAACAATGGCTGTACTGCCCGATGGAAGCAGAAATGTGCTGGGCTTGGAGAAAGTGCTCAAAAAGCAGGGGGGACAAAGACAATGGATCCTAAAAGCCATGAAGTGAGGTCTGTGGTGGCTCTAGATTTTAGAAAAGTGTTGTGGTCAAGCTGGGGGGGGGTGTAGGTGTGTGATAGCATGGCGGGGAGGCGGTGAGCAAATCAACTGATTGTGCATTCACTTGCAGATGCGCAGGGTTCAGCCAATTGCCCCCGTTAGTGCTGCTGAGTGCGCAATTTAGCCCCCGTGCCCGCCAACATTTAAAAAGAGGTATCCGAGCAGAACGTGGTAAGGACGTGTGGAGAAGAAACGCTAAGGCAAAATCGGGTGAGAAAATAAGCATGGTGGAGAGGAGGAGGAGGCCAAACGTGGGAGTAAAGTGAGTGGAGGTCCGAGCTGCTGTGTAGGAGCAGGGACTTGGATTGACCCTCCAATGGATCTAGGAAGTGCTGATGGGGGGAAGCACATGGGAAGATGAATTATTAAGGATAAGATTGAGCAACACCTGGCAAGGACAGGAGTTATTAGGAACAGTCGGCATGGGGTCAGAAGAGGGAGGTTGTGTTTTACTAAAAGGCTGGAATTCTATGAGGAGGCAACAAAAGGATACGACCAAAGTGGAGCAGATGATATCATTTATCTGGAGATTCAGAAAGCATTTGATAAGGTGCCACATGAGAGGGTGGGCATCAACCTAAAACAAATGGCAGTTCAGGGTGATGTTTTTTTTAGATGGGTGCAGAATTGACTCAGACACAGGAAGGGTGATGGTGCGAGGAACCTCATCAGAATTGGGTGATGTTCAGAGTGGTGACCAGCAGGGGGCAGTGCTGAGGCCACTGCTATTTTAAATGCCTATAAATGATTTAGATAGGAATATAAGGAACAGGCTGTTTAAGTTTGCAGATGATACCAAGATAGGTGGATTAGCAGATAATTTGGAATCCATAATATCATCACAGAAGGACTTGGACAGCAGACAGGCTTGGGCAGATTTGTGGAAGATGAAATATAATGTCAGAAAATGTAAAGAATTACACATAGGTAGTAAAAATGTTAGGTTTGAATACACAATGGGCGGTCGGAAAATCAAGAGTACGCCTTATGAGAAAGATTTAGGAGTCGTAGTGGACTCTAAGATATGAACTTCCCGACAGTGTTCAGAAGCCATTAAGAAGGCTAACAGACTGTCAGGTTATATAGCGCCTTGACGTGTGCAGTACAAGTCACAGGAGGTTCTGCTCAGGCTTTATAACACACTGGTGAGGCCTCATCTGGAGTCCTGGGTGCAGTTTTGGTCTCCAGGCTACAAAAAAGACATAACAGCACTGGAGAAAGTCCAGAGAAGAGCGACTAGGCTGATTGAGGGACTACAGGGGATGAGTTATGAGGTAAGATTTAAAGAGCTGAGCCTTTACAGATGATGAAGAGGAGACCTGAGTGAAGTGTTTAAAATTATGAAGGGAATTAGTCCAGTGGATCGAGATGTTGACTTTAAAATGAGTTCATCAAGAACACGGGGACACAGCTGGAAACCTGTTAAGGGGAAATGCTAGGGGATAGTTACTCAAAGAATGATAGACACTTGGAATAAGCAACCAAGTAGTGTGGTAGACAGGAGGACTTCAGGGACTTTCAGAACTCGACTTGATGTTAATAAGTGGACAGGACTGGCGAGCTTTGTTGGGCTAAATGGCCTGCTCTCGTCCAGGGTGTTCTGATGTTCAGGTGTGCCTCAGCCGATGCCAGCAGAAGTCAGGAGAAGGTGGGTGGGTGAGCTGGGGAGACTTGGGGGAGTCACGTCATCCTTGTTGAGCACAGTAACCCAATGCCTTGGAGCGCATAGTAATGGGATTTATTGTTCGTTTTTATCTTCCACATTAAGTGGTGATTTTAAATTTGAATTATTTGTTGACTTTATTTATTAGGATCTGCGGTGCACGTTATTATTGGGACTTTCCTTTACTACACATGAACTTTGGATAATTGAACCATGGATGTTGTTTTTTGCTGCTCTGCCCCTGTTGGTTACAGGAGGTCAAGTGGGCATTTTAGTGTCGGATTCGTGTGCTGGACGTTGACCTCTGACACGTACTGTATGTCAAAAACACGCGAAAAACTCCAAAGTCTCTCAAATGATTTGCAATAACTAACTGTTGTGCTTCCTGCAAAGTCTAAATGTTGCAAACAAAAGGGAGAAGGGAACTGTGAAAGCCCTGGCCCCAAATCAGAAAACCTTAGATGATTGAGTTTAACTTATTTATTTTATTATTTTATGAAATTCAAAATTGCTCAGGTTATATACTAAAGAGCCCTGTGTGCTGAATGGCTGTTTCTTGAGCTGGTCCTAAACATCTTTACCTTATCTTCTATAGAGCTGATAATCCACCCAAAGACTCGTAACAGTATAGGACACCTGCCGTCCTCCAGCTGCCCTTCTCACTCATCTAACCGACAGATCCCAAATCCATGGAGTGCTGGGCCTGACAAGACATCAACCAACAACTCCTGCTGCCAGCCAGAATCAACGTCATATAGAAGTGCGTTATGCGACCTCCGTAGCGTTATGTTTACTCCTGGAAAAATGAGCCGAAAATGTAGAATTTCTTTCAACAAGGAAAAATGATATTATGTGTAACAGTGTAGCATGTTAATACCAAAACTACAACCTGAATACTGTAGGACAGGCATGTTTAGTGTCCGCTGCGGTACTCGTGCAGATTTAGTACACGTCCTTTGTGTGATATATTTTGAGACTGTCACCAACACACAACCCAATGTCACAATCATGACAGTAGAAGTGAGTTTCTTTCCGCACTTTTCTTATAATACTTTTTCTGTTGTTTGCGTATGAGAGGGTAGAATGCCGGCGCCTGATCTGCACAAGCGACGTTCCCAGTTCGTCGGCTACCACAGTGCAATCCTCAGTGGCCGCCATATTTTCCAATTGACAGTTGCTGCATTGTGGGTTGTGCTTAAGGGGCTAACGTCCTCCTTGTTCTTCCACTTGATCGCAGTCATTTTGCCTTTTTGCCACGGTGAAGCTTTACACAACTCAAGTCACCATGTATGTCACGGCGGTTTGGGTGTAAAGTGCCTCTCTCCGTGTCAACTCCTGATGACCAATTCACATTGTCACCACTGTCACTTGATTTAACTAATGGTTCAGTTTCAGTTTGTCCTAAAACCGACTTTACAGATTTTTGTTTGCATGCCATTATGTGTTTTGGTTGAAGGCCCCGCCTCACTCATGAATATTGATGAGTTACTATAGCCTGATAGAATGCATAGAAAAAATTGATTATTTATTTGCGGCATGATGTTATTTCATCGAGAAGATAACAACTGTCCAGAGTGTTATACGGGATTAACGCTCCACATGTCATCAAAAACAGCTTAACTCAAGAAACGCTCGGGGTTAACCGTTTTAACAGAGAATTCTGAACTTGAGAGGAGCTCAGAGTTAATGCTAAGGAGGTTAACCAAATGCTAATGTTTAGTTGTGTTCATAGGACTTAAACACAAACTAATAACTTATTGGTAGTTACTGTATAATTTACACAACAATTTGTGTAGGAATTAACACACTTTACTTGAATAGGTGGCTGCCGTGGAATAACACAGTACCCAAAAAATCGGAATTAGTGCATGCCACCTGAGTTTGGGGTGTTAATAATAAATGTAACGATTTACTTCATGTCATAGCAGTACAAAATAAATAAGAATAGTTTACGCCATATATTTGAAATATTAAAATGTGTGCTTCAATTAGGTCTAAATATTCTCGCCTATTATAGAATTTTGTCATTTTTTTCCCCTTCTGATAATAGGACCACAGAGGGCTAGATCCCTAGTGAAGGGTCCAAAATAAAAAATAACATCATATTCATAATCACTGACCTTGAAATAGGCTGAAACGATACCCCACACACTTAGGTTTAAAATTGGTCATTTTGAACCTTCTGGGAATTTGTCTTAGAGGGCTGGGACCACCGGTAAAGAATCAAATATCAAAAATACGGTCGTATGTATAATCAGGAACCTTAAAATACCATCAAATGACACTCTACATGCCACTTTTACAGATGTCTATTTTAAAAAAAATTGTGAAAGGGGGTAACTTTGACACTTTGTATCCCATTAGGAGGTCGGTTGATGAGGTCTGCACTACTTTGTGTCCTCTTGGTCGTTTTTTGCTGCCGACACTTATTGGTTTACTCTTTATCATAAGGGTGAAATTTTCTGGACAAAATATCGTCCAAAAATGGTCTTAAAATTAGTTGACGGGGGGGGGGGTCTGTCTAGAGGGGTAAAACTAGGGTACAACCTGAAAAAGGCTAACGTTTCTAGACATCAAGATGAGATGAATGGTATATAATATGTAGCAGGTTTGTTGTTCTTGGGAGGTGCCAGACAACAAAAAATTAGGTGATTTCAAAGCATTCAGAAGGAATTCTTATGAACACAATCCATGCTTTGTATCCCATAATAAGACAAAAATACAGTAAAACCCTATAATGCCATCGTTATTTCTGAACCAACCAATGTAGGCCAACATCTATCACCAGGCCTAAACACAAATAGGAAATCAGTCAGTCAGTCAGTCAGTCATTCTCCAACCTGCTATATCCTAACTAAAGGGTCACGGGGGTCTGCTGGAGCCAATCCCAGCCAACACAGTGAGCAAGGCAGGGCACAAGCCCACCACAGGGCACACACCCCCACACACCAAGCACACACTAGGGACAATTTAGAATCGCCAATACACCTAACCTGCATGTCTTTGGACTGTGGGAGGAAACCCACGCAGGCATGGGGAGAACATGCAAACTCCACGCAGGGAGGACCTGGGAAGCGAACCCACAGGTCTCCCAGAGCGCTACCCACTGTGCTACCATGCCGCCCGGATAGGAAATCTGGAATGATAATTAATAAACCTGTTGCCCTGCTTTACTTAGGAAAGCCCTGTATAGTTCAGGGTACCCAGACTTCACCCCGAAATACCCCTGGAATAGCAAAGTTACCCTAAAATCAACCTTTTACAGCACCTGAGTTCATCTTCTGAGACTCAGTTTAATGTTCATGATGGAGCCCCTTAGGCCTGGACCTGACAGACCAGTTTGGGGGTCCATACAGTTGATGAATCTCCAGAGCTACCAGTACCACAGCCTACCTACAGCATACCTCATGCTGGCCAAACTCTAGAAACCAGGCTCGCCTGGCCTGAACTCGATTAGGAACGCCCACCTGAGATACATTAGCCCCCCTCCCATGCGCTGTCCCAGACCTGCTTTGGAATTTTATGAAAGCCTCATCGCCAATAATGAAAAGGGCTGCACCCGGACAATAAAGGGAATCCTATTTACAGCCATTCATTTTTCATCACATCCAAATTGTGCCAATAAATATTTATGGTAGGAGCTGGTAGTTAATTAAACTTTTACACAATTCTGTTAAATCATTCAAAAGTGAAATTCCAGGGAGAGTATTAGGCAGGGGGTTCTGAACATTTCCACATTATGTGAGGGGTAGGCAAACTGACCACAATAAGACCATCCATCCCTGCCTTTTGTTTTTGCCCTTTTTATTTGTGTGCAGTGGAATTCGGACGTTCTTTACCCTCTGCACACTTTATTATGTAGTAAAGTTCATTCTAACGGGACTGCAGCAGGACAAGTGAGAAGGCAGCGCGAGTCCAGGAATTGTTGGGGTTGCTAACTGGGCAAAACCCCATTTAGTTTGAGCAAAAAAAAACAACTTGAAAGCCAAACACGTGCTCGAGGGTGCTACAGTGATAGGCTAGTCGCTCTTGTGGCGTTCTCAAGGACCCTCCATCCAGCGTGGTCAGGTCCAAATGAGACGTCACCTTCTCTTTTATACCGGACAGACCAAAGGGGCGGGGCTCCTTTAGACCCATTACCCTCAAGGGGCGGTTTCTTGATGCGTTTGTGGGAAAAAGAGACAGGACTGTTAGTGACAGTGCCTCCCTCCAGCACCACATACCTTAGGTGAGCCCAGAAGGCGATCCTCTGGTGTGTAGTCTGTGACACCAACAATTATTTGCCCACCAATCTACTCTAAAAAAACCCATAATGGAAAGATGAAAGATTAAAAACGAAAATCTCTCATTCCTAGAAGTTTTCAGACTCCGTTAATTCAATACTTTATAGAAGCCCCACTGCCAGCAATCGGCAGCTTTGGGTGTTCTTGTTTACGTCTCTGTAAGCTTTGCACACCTGGATTTGGGTAGTTTATCCTGTTCTTCCTGGCATAGCCTCTCAAACTCTGTGAACTGCCATCGTCAGGTCTCTCTACAGATGTTCTATGGGGTTTCGGTCTGGACCACTCAAGGACACTCAAGGAGACCTGTCCTGAAGCCACTCCATCATTGTGTTGTCTGTATTCTTCGGGTCATGTTCATGTTGAATGGTGACACATCACCCCAGTCTGAGGTGGCATGCACTTTGGAGTAGGATTTCTTCAAGGAACTCTCTGTATTTGACTTCATTCATCCTTCCCTCGGTTCTGACTGCTCTTCCTGTCCCTGCATCTCCATAACATGATGCTGCCACCACTGTGCTTCACCACAGAGATGGCAGTGCTGGTCTTCATCAGATATAGAGCTTAGAGATCTTTTGTCGTTATGGTCTCCGAGTCCAAGTAGGCTGTCACATGCCTTTTACTCAAGTGGCATCCATTTAGCCACTTTATCACAAAAGCTTGCTTGATGGAGTTCTGCTCAGGTGGTCATCCTTCTGACAGGTTCCCCTGTCTCAGCAGATGACTCTGATGCTCTGTAACAGCCACCATGAGATGTTTGGTTGTCACCCAGACCAAGGCCCTTCTTGTCTGGTTACTTAGTCTTGCTGGATGGCCAACTCTTGTTCCATGCCACCCTGTGTGTCCCTGTAAAGACTCAAAGCTTTACAAATGGTTTTATCTGCCTTGCCACAGTTTGATCATGGAGGTCTACAGAGAGTTCCTTGGACTTCATGGCTTGGTGTTTGTCTTGGCATGCAGTGTGAGTTGTGCCTCCTTCTGTACACAGGGGCACGTGATGTCCCATCAATTCCGTTTGCCACAGGTGGACTCATATAAACATTTCAAGGACAAATTAAAGCAAGCGGGATGGGCCTGACCACAAGTTGGAGTGTCACAACAAAGGGTCTGAGTACCTCTAGGAATGAATGATTTCAGTTTTGGATTTTCTTACATTTTGTCGTTGTTGTTGATCCCAGATGAAGCGCCCGCCCCCCAAATAACACCAGTGGATTAACGTTTAGAGCTCCAAACCTCCCAATTTCACATCGAGAAGGCCGGCGGACTCCGATTCAGACAGCACCAGCTTACCCAAATGAGCTAAAGGGAACTTCGTTTCCCTCGAGTGACTCACTGGGATAGTCTTGGTGTCACTTTACGAGGTCCGACCTTAAAAAAAAAAAATGAGACTAACCCTATAGCTGGTCCGACCAAGATCACCTTGGTGACCGACGACATCGCCCTGTGCAAGGAAGACGAGTCAAAATAGCAACATGGATAGAGAAGCATGCAAAATCAACCTCAGGATCAGCACCGAGAAGTTGAAGATCACGCACGTTAGGAGCCAGAAGTGACATCATTATGGGGGGTGGAAGTGACGTCATCATTAGGAACCGGAAGTGACATCATTATGGGGGAGCCGGACGTGATGAAATCGTTAGGATCCAGAAGTGACTTCATTATGGGGGAGCTGGAAGTGACATCATCATTAGGAGCCGGAAGTTACATTATTGGAGGGGGGCGGCGAAAGTGACATCATCATTAGGATCCAGAAAGTGACATCATTATGGGGGAGCCGGATGTGACGTCATCGTTAGGAGCTGGAAGTGACATCATTATAGGGGAGCCAGACGTGACGTCATCGTTTGGAGCTGGAAGTGAAATCATTATGGGGGAATCGCGGAAGTGACGTCATCATTAGGAACAGGAAGTGACATCATTATGAGGGAGCCGGACGTGACGAAATCGTTAGGATCCAGAAGTGACTTCATTATGGGGGAGCTGGAAGTGACATCATCATTAGGAGCCGGAAGTTACATTATTGGAGGGGGGCGGCGAAAGTGACATCATCATTAGGATCCAGAAAGTGACATCATTATGGGGGAGCCGGATGTGACGTCATCGTTAGGAGCTGGAAGTGACATCATTATAGGGGAGCCGGACGTGACGTCATCGTTAGGAGCCGGAAGTGAAATCATTATGGGGGAGGGGGATGGGGAAGGGGGGGGGCGGAAGTGACGTCATTATTAGGAACTGGAAGTGACATCATTATGGGGGAGCCGGATGTGACGTCATCGTTAGGAGCTGGAAGTGTTAGTATTCTGAGGTGGGATTGTTGTAACATTTTGTGTAACCGGATGTATTGTGGGTGAGTTATGATTTTTCTTCTTTACTTCTGTTGAAGGAGCGAGACAGAGGGAGGCATCGGTACACACAATCAACCGTCTACAGTATCTCTTGTAGTATCACTCACCTTAGGGCCTTCTAGCTGCCTCCTGCATGACAAAGTATTACATCACACATGTTACTAAAGTCTCTTGCAACTTTTCACCCCATTCCGTGTACTGCAAGTGGTAATTTACCTGAAGTGTTCACTAAAATAAAATTATCATGGCAAATTTTTTATTCACGCAGCTGCCGAGTCCGATTTATTCAACTTTACTTTTCTAATAATTGTTCAACATATTATTCATTTGATGTGATTTCTTCTTGATGGTTCTTTAATGTACATCATATAAAACTATAATCACTGTTGTGTGGTTTACTCCTCAATTATCCATCCCGAGAAGGTCTAGGGGAGACCACTCCTGATTTTTATGTTGATCTCAGCCAGCAGGTCTCACCCTGGACAGAATCCTTCACCCGAGAATGGCTACCCGGCACATTTCGATTTGTGCCAGTGTCCCGTGAAGGGCGCTATATCCACAGTAATGGCCCGCTCTTTATGAACGAGTGCTGGCTGACTGAGATGACTTTGAAAGCGAAGCACTCTACTGCTCTTAACGCTCTGCCGGCTCACTCGCAGGTAACAGACATCTCTTTATGAAATGATGAGATCTGAAATAACCTTTATCCAAAATAATTATTCTGACAGCTTTATGGGAAAGCACTCCATGTTTTTTTCTTTTCTCTCTTATCCAATTACATCGCGTAATGACGGCAAGCCTGTTTCTGCCCCTGACTGAGCAGGAGGTCGCTGAGGCTAAGAAGCCCTTAGTAATTCTTCTTCTTCTTCTTCTTTTTTTTGAACTCATAAACCTGTCGACTCCACGCTGCCTCGATCTCATCATTTTCTTATTAATGGTTATCGCTCTACTCGATCGAGCACCTGGGAATTTGGTAAAGTTCACCGAGCCCTAAAGATTGGGGTCCGCCCAGCCTGGCATTATACGCCTTACTCTCATTCACCACTTTGTAGTGCAGAAGGACACAAGTTTGGAACTTGTTTGAATTTTCACCACCGAGTCCTAACTTCATGTCCCACGCCTGTCCTTGTCCCCTGCTTATTGTGTTGTGTCTTCTGTGTTAACCTCAGATGCTGACATCCTTCGTGGACTCTCTGTAAAGGTTAGGCATGAGCTGGCATCTCAGGCCACATCCTTCTTCATCAGCCAGCTGGTTATTTTGTGCCGTATGTCCGATCACTCGGCTCAGCGGTGGGTAACGCAGACTGGCAGTTGTGTGGATCACTTCAGGAGCACTGGCAGTTTATCACGTCTGGTAACCTGTGCTCAGATCTAACTGACATTACAAGCACCATAATCTCTCTGGCTGTGGGTAATGATAATCCAACACGACGACTTCCTATCCTTGGTGACCTTTGCGTTCTTTATTTACAAGTCCTACCGTTTTTCCTCTTCAAAGCTCTTGGTCTCTTTGCTTCTGCTTTGGCTGGATTTTCTAACCCGTTCTTTATTTTTTGCCACCTGTTCTTTGTGCCATCTGGGGGGGTTCATTATAGTGTTCAGAGTACAGTGAAATTTTTACTTACATGTACTAATCAGCATGCCACACATCGCCACAATCAGTTCACAGAATTACTTTACTTTTAAATTTCAGTCCTCCCAGCCTAAAAATGTAAAATAAATAAATAAATAAATAAACCTTTCCTCATGCTGCGTGTGCTTGGCATTACGTTGTGTTGTTTATTCCACTGCCTGCAGGTATCCTTATATAAGAACACTAGTTGTGCTACCCATCCAAGATAGGTTGAAATCTAAGTAGTCAATGTAGGCCTCAGCATTAAATTTGCAGTGCGCCATCCATTGGAATGTATTTTGTTATGCATGTAGTAACAGAATGCATTGCATTTTCCATTTCAACAGATGGTGCATTACATACATTTCTAATAGTAAACTGTATTGAATAATCATTCTAACAGATGATGCAGCACAAGTATGTGTAGTCATAAAATGTATTACATTTGTCATTCCAACAGATGGTGCATCACAAACATTTGTAGTCATAAAAGTAATTGCATTTTCCATTTCAACAGATGGCACATTACTTACAATTCCAATACTAAAATGTATTGAATATTCATTCCAACAGATGGTGCTTTACAGCATGTGTAGTCATAAAATGTATTACATTTGTTATTTCAACAGATGGCGCATTACTTACAATTCTAATACTAAAATGTATTGAATATTCATTCCAACAGATGGTACATCACAAACATTTGTAGTCGTAAAAGTCATTGCATTTTCCATTTCAACAGATGGCACATTACTTACATTTCTAATACTGAAATGTATTGAATATTCATTCCAACAGATGGTGCATCACAAACATTTGTAGTCATAAAATTAATTGCATTTTCCATTTTAACAGATGGCGCATTACTTACATTTCTAACACTGAAATGTATTGAATATTCATTCCAACAAATGGTGCATCACAAACATTTGTAGTCGTAAAAGTCATTGCATTTTCCATTTCAACAGATGGCACATTATATACATTTCTAATAATAAAATGTAATTGAATTTTCATTCCAGCAGATGGTGCATCACAAGCATGTGTAGTCATAAAATGTATTACATTTGTCATTCCAACAGATGGTGCATCACAAACATTTCTAGGAATAACATTCACTGCATTTGTCTTTCCAACCAATGGTGCACCACAAACATTTGTAGTAATACATTTGTAGTGATAAAATGCATTGCATTGGACCAGCTGTGCTACTCATATAAGATGTGTCAAAATCTAAATAATTATTATAGACCTTAGCATATACTGCATTATCATTTGCAGCCCATCATCTACTGGAAAGTATTCTGTCATGCATGCAGTAGTAAAATTCATTGCACATTTAATTTCAACAGGTGGCGCATCAAAAACATCTGTAGTAACAAAATACATTACATTTTTTTATTCCAACAGGTGGTGTCTCACAAACATTGGTAGTAATAAAATACATTGCATTTGTCATTTCAGCAGATACCACATCACACATGGTTGTAGTAATAAAATGCATTGCATTGGACTAGCTGTGCTACTCATATAAGACGTGTCAAAATCTAAATAATTATCATAGACCTTATCATATTCTGCATTATCGTTTGCAGTCCTGCTAGACTGTCCACTCATACAGTTTACAGTGTAGGGTGGCCATTGAGGATGAGGGTCACTGGACCAAAGGAAGGCAGTGGTCAATCAAAGACTCGAGATGAACCTGGCTCAGGTTTTTTTGTGATATCACATGGACCACAGCCCAGGATACGATTGGTGGAGCCCTGCTAGACTGTCCCCCTCATATACTTTACAGTCTTGGATGGTCCTTGAGGGTGACGGTCACTGAACCAAAGGCAGACAGTGGTCAGCAAAGCCTCAAGGAGAACTTGGCTCAGGTCTCACCATGGAGAACAGCCCAGGATACAACTGAAGGCACTGCCAGCCTGTCCCCTCATACAGTTTACAGTCTAGGGTGGTCATTGAGGCAGATAATGGTCAATTTAATCCTCAAGGCGAACTTTATATGGGTTTTCTCAGTGAAGTGATATCACATGGACCACAGCCCAGAATACAACTGAAGGTCCTGCTAGACTGTCCCCTCATAAAGATTACAGTCTGGGGTGGTCATTGAGGATGAGGGTCACTGGACCAAAGGCAGATAATGTTCAGTCAAAGGTGAACTTGGCTCAGGTTTCCACATGGACAACAGCCCAGGATATGACTGAAGGAGCTCTGCTAGACTGTCCCCTGATTCAGAGACGTCAAGTGACATCACTAACACAACCACATTTTTATTCTGCTCTTCCGGGTGGCTCTTTAACCGAGTTTGCGGACAATTTCTTATGATCCAGTGTGTCGTAGCGTTGGGGGGGGACGTAACGCTCAGATTTCTCGTACTTTGATTTTTTTAATTTTCATGTTGGTTTTGACGACAGATGTGCTTGCGTTTCTCGTTTCTTCTAATTTGGCTTTTCCTGTCCTTGCGCCTCACCATTTTTTTTTTCCCCAGTTTGATTGTTCCCTTTGTCGAGCCATTTGTTTTTTTTTTCTTTGAAGTCAGATTTCCAACTTCCAAAGTGATTTGATTTGAACATCTGCTGCCCGGTAATGATTTCATTTTTTTAACACATAGTAATTGTGTATTGTCTCGTTATTCTCCCCGTATTCTTCAAGTGTCCTCCATATTGGTTATTATGGGCTACAATACAGAATCAGAATCCCTTTTTTTTTTTTTTCATTTTTTCTCTCTCTTCTTTTTTCTTCTTTCATGTCAAAGGCCGTTAGTTAAACGTCACAACAACATGTTTTTCCTTTCTTCTGTAGATAGAAGGATTTCCCAGATGGGGCCCTCAGTAAACTTCAAAGAAGCTGGCTTAAGTCTACCAAACGTACGGGTGCATTAAGCACACCGAACGGCAGCTCATATTGACTTTAAAGGATTTTTTGCTCTAAAACAATAACAGTCTTCCCTGAGCCCTGAGGCAGAAAGCTTAAGAAGCAGAAAGGACAAAACTCTCGCTGACACCCAAAAGTCTCCTTTGTAAAGCTGATTTACTGGCTGCCCCCCCAGATCTGTCAGCATTACAATATAATGCAATCCATCCATCCATCCATTATCCAACCCGCTATATCCTAACTACAGGGTCACGGGGGTCTGCTGGAGCCAATCCCAGCCAACACAGGGCGCAAGGCAGGAAACAAACCCCGGGCAGGGTGCCAGCCCGCCATAGAGCACACACACACACACCCCAAGCACACACACTAGGGACAATTTACGATCGCCAATGCACCTAACCTGCATGTCTTTGGACTCTGGGAGGAAACCCACGCAGACACGGGGAGAACATGCAAACTCCACGCAGGGAGGACCCGGGAGGCGAAACCCAGGTCTTACCTAACTGCGAGGCAGCAGCGCTACCCACTGCGCCACCGTGGCGGCCAATACAATACAATTTAGTTTTGTGTAGCCCAAAATCACACAAGAAGTGTCGCAATGGGCTTTAACAGGACCTGCCTCTTGACAGCCCCCCAGCCTTGACTCTCTGAGAAGACAAGGAAAAACTCCCAAAAAAACCTTGTAGGGAAAAAATGGAAGAAACCTCAGGAAAGGCAGTTCAAAAAGAGACCCCTTACAGGTAGTTTGGGCGTGTAGTGGGTGTCAAAAAAGGGGGTGAATACAACACAATACACAGAACAGAGCACAAGTCGTCCTCAATACAGTATAAAAATAAAAATATTACAAGTACGGAGCAGAATTCAACAGGAGATGATAGCCCATAATAGGATTTGGATTTGTTTCGAACATTACAGATGTTGCCTTCTCCGTTCCCACCGCTGCTGTGCCGTTACACGCCTCACAAGGATGCTGCCCTTCGGTCGTGTGTCACCTCCTGAAGCGCGTCACTCCACGTTGTGCAGGGGAATGGGTGACACGTGGCACCCTGACCTTCATCATCACCCTGCACCTTCGATCCACTTTGTGGCTCTGCTTATTTCTTAAATTCCGTCACTTTTTACTTTAATCCATCCCTGAACTTGGACACCTGCTAACCTTCGCAGTCCAGCAAAAGACGGGATTACGTGAGCGGAACGCCGGAAACAATAGGCAACCCTGCTTGACCTTCACCTTTATCTTGTGCAGGCATCCGAGTGAATTGCTGCCTACTGTGTGTGTCTGAGGTGGGCACTAAATAACTGAGCCAATGGAGCACCCCAATGATAGAAAGAGCAAGGTAGGGAAATCAGGTGGCATAATGAAGTGGGAAAAGTGCCCCCAAGAATTTCATTTACTTCCATCTACACGACGCCACACTGGCAGATGGCGTGGTGGATAAGGTGACCCTGAGATCATCACTTCATGACCCTGAGCAACTCCGTTAACCTTTCTGTGCTCAACTGTGAACAAAAACAAACAAACATACTGTACAGTATATAAAGGAAGAGCCACCTCAACCACCACTGATGTGCAGCATCCATCTGGATGATGTGATGGCAGCCATTTTGTGCCAGTGAGAGAGACAGTTAGAAAATTAGAGACAGGGGATGACCAGAGGGCCAGAATGACCAGGCCATGGTAGGCAATTTAGTTTGGACACCAGGATACACCCTGCTCTTTATGAAGGATGCCCAGGGGTCTTTTATGACTACACTGTGTCAGGACTTTGGTTTTGCTGAAGGAAGGCATTATTTTTATAGCGCTGCACAGGAACATTAGGATCCACACACATACCACAGGGTTGAGCGCCCCCTACTGGCCTCACCAACACCTCTTCCAGCACCTGTCCAAGCTTTTGCTGACTTGTCTGCCATCCAGTTACTTGCCAGGCCTGAACACACTTAGCTTCAAGTAGATGATCTGTTCTGAAGTGCATGTAGTATGACTGCCATTACTGTCTCTGGAAACAGAAGGTCAACTCTTGGCTGTAATAGCTAGCATTGCCCCCTCATGTTCGCATTTCCTTAAACTGTCTAGCAGTTTCTGACTTCGACTTGCCTCCCCCATGAAGAGGTCTTTCAGCTGTGTGATATCTGAGAGGTTTCTTGTGTAAGTTCTATGACTCTGTGATGGCCAGTGTGGTGTGCTGGGCTGGTAACGTCACTCCAAGAGAGGTCCACCAAATCAACAAGCTAATTAAATGAGCAGACTCAGTTATGGGAGGTCTTCTGGACCTGCTGGACGCCATAGTGGAGGTGAATATGAAGAATAAAACTGAGTGCAATTATGAGCAAAGCTACACATCCTGACTGTGACAAACCGGCACTGAGGACTTTCAGCCTATGAATTATTTAGCAGAAATGTGTCAAGAAACACGACTGGGGGCTCCTTTATACCCACAGCAATGTGCCTGTATAGCACCTTCACAGGGGACATGGAACTGGAACTACCAAGTTAGACTTTTTTCTTTCTTTTTAATTTTCTTCCTTCTTTGTCATTCTGGTGGCAATCTTTCCGACCACGCTACAATCTATCTATCTATCTATCTATCTATCTATCTATCTATCTATCTATC
>JANRMT010062840.1:53271044-53296635 GCA_026402145.1 Polypterus bichir lapradei | reverse complement strand
CACACAGAAAGGAAAAGGAAGGAAAACGTATAACTTGGCAGTTCCAGTTCCAGTCCCCCGTCAGGCGCTATACAGACGCATTGCTGTGGGTATAAAGGA
This sequence comes from Polypterus bichir lapradei, assembly GCA_026402145.1. Lineage (NCBI taxonomy): Eukaryota > Metazoa > Chordata > Cladistia > Polypteriformes > Polypteridae > Polypterus > Polypterus bichir. The sequence goes on along the minus strand of JANRMT010062840.1, from coordinate 53,296,536 downwards.
GCCCCCCCGTCGTGTTTCGTGACACATTTCTGCTAAATAATTCATTGGCTGCAAGTCCTCAGTGTTGGTGTGTCACAGTCAGGATGTGTAGCTTTGTTTATGATGGCACTCAGTTTTCTTCTTCATTTTCACCTCCACTATGATGTCCAGCAGGTCCAGAAGACCCCCCATAACTGAGTCTGCCCTTTTAATTAGCTTGTTGATTTGGTGGGTCTCTCTTGGAGTGACGTTAGCAGCCCAGCACACCACACTGGCCATCACAGAGTCGTAGAACTTGTGAAGGACATCGCTCTCCACATGAAAGGAAAGACGTCTATTAAAAAGATACCCTCCTCTGCATTTTCCTATATTCAGTAGTTCCTCTGTGTTTATAAGATCAGTTACCAGCCTGTCATTGATGTGGACCCCCATGTACTTGTAGGAGCGGACCACCTCTGCCTTCACTTCCTGAATAGTGACCAGACACAGAGGCTCTTTAGTGTAGTGAAGTGTCAATAAGCAGTTTTTTGTTTTTTGCTGATGTTGAGTTACAGATGATTCTCAAAGGTCTCCTCTCCTTTTCCTCACCCCCCTTATCAGCACACCCCATAAGTGTAGAATCATCTGAGACTTTCTGCAAGTGACACGGCCGGTTGTTGTATTTATAGTCAGAGGTGTACAGAGTGAGGAGAAAGTCCTTTGGTGTTGGAAAGAGTTGGCTTTTTTACTTCATGCTGTCTGCAAATCTCGTGCCAGGTTACTATGTATGGGGAGTTCACGCAAACCCCCTGTGCCCACTGAGCATTTTTTTTTTAACCAAACATCCCAAAGATGTCTGCATTATTGAGCCTTTGTGCACAGACTGGCGTCCCATCCTCCTTGAGCCCAGTGCCGCTGGGGTAATCAGCATCTCCCTGTAGCCCTGAATTGGATGAGCACATAAGAACATGGATGGATGGTTGGATTCCAGCCATAACAACACACAATCGCCATTAACATTAAAAAGGAAATAAATGAAGTTTGGTTTGTCTGGGAGGTGATGTATGCCAGGTCAATCCATTAGCAGCTCGGCCGAGGGCCCCATTAGGGTATTAAGAGTTATGAATACTTCACTGGTAATAAAATTGCTTTTGAATGACCTTACTATTGTTATTATTTTTGAGATAATGGTCAGAATATCTCTCTTACCGCCGAATAAAGGTCAGCCTCAGACTGCGTGATGAGTGCGGAATAACAGCCGAGAAGAACATAAAGGCTGAGGTCTTGACGGTGATTTCCTTCTCCCAGTGCGGCCGGCGACTGACCTTTTTATACGGCAGAAAGAGGATCACGCATATCATATTCGCCATTTGCGCTGGCAGGCTGAGCCATTATAAAATGTAATTTAGTTAATCATTTCATCCACTGTTACTGTGTTGTTAGGGGCACAGAAATGGCCTTCAGAGCCCTGATGAACAGAACAAAAAAAAACAGAACATAACATTCTTAAATTCACGAGTCGAGAGTTAACAATTAACACTGCACAACAAATGTGCGTATCCACCTTATCCATATTGACGCTTTTAAGTGTTCCTTAGAGAGATCGTTTAACACTGTCTGGCCGGGGGCGGGAATGACAGGTCGCAAAAGGTAAAAAGTTGGAACCCCGAACCGGGTCGTCCCGTTTAATCATCTGAAAATGTCCAACAAATGGAACGCCTCTGCGTTCTGCAAACTGAAAAAATCGGGCGCGGTCTCCCTGAGACTTTCTCGTATACTCAGATATGAGGATGGATATTTGAGGAGTAAACCACGAGACAATGATTATATTTTTATATTATGGACATTAAAAAACCATCAAGAACAAATCAAATCAAATGAATAATACATTGATCAATTATTATAAAAGTGATGTTGAATAAATTAGACTCTGCAGCTGCATGAATAAAAAAGTACCACTTCCGGTTAGCGAAAATAGCCCAAAAGTTGATAGAAGTCTACGTTTTGTACCTGATACTTGTATGCAAAATTTGGTTGACCTAAGTGAAAGCGTACCCAAGTTATCATGTTTACACACACATACATAATCCCAAAAATGGTGTTTTCAGACTCAGGGAGGTCTAAAATGTTGAGATTCATCAAAATCTCAAAATTTAATTTTTAGATGATTCCAATACTTTCACTATACTTTGTATACGAGAAAGTCGGGGAGGTCCAACACATCGAGATTCATCAAAATCTCAACATGATACTTTTGGACGATTACAATACTTTCCGAAAGTCAAGGAGGTCTAAAACATCGAGATTCGTCAAAATCTCAACATTAAATTTTTGGACGATTACAATACTTTCCCAAAGTTAAGGAGGTCTAAAACATCGAGATTCATCAAAATCTCGACATCATACTTTTGGACGATTACAATACTTTCCTTACACTTCATAAACGAGAAAGTCAGTGAGGTCTAAAATGTTGAGCTTCATCAAAATCTCAACATCAAATTTTTTGGAAGATTACAATACTTTCCCTATACTTTGTATACGAGAAAGTCAAGGAGGACTAAAACATTGAGATTCATCAAAATCTCAACATGATACTTTTGGATGATTACAATACTTTCTGAAAGTTAAGGAGGTCTAAAACATCGAGATTCGTCAAGATCTCAATATTAAATATTTGGACGATTACAATATTTTCCCTATACTTTGTATACGAGAAAGTCAGGGAGGTCTAAAATGTTGAGATTCATCAAAATCTCAACATCCAAATTTTTGGAAGATAATACTTTCCTTATATGAGAAAGTAAAAAGAAAAAAAATGATTCTGCTTTATCCACAGATTTCAGGGTCTACCACAGGAGCTCCATCTGACGGGTCACTCCGACCACAAAAGATGCCTCTTTCTGGGCAACCAGGTTTCTTATAGCTGGTGAACCGGAAAGGGGCAGGGCTAAGCACCCTCACTGGGTGGTTTCTTGGCACTGTGGGGAGAGGAGGAAAACAGAACGTTGGCAACAGCGCCCCCTTTCATCCCAACAGGTTATTACATACCTCGATTGAGGCTGTGATGAGATCGACCAACACGCACTTGTGACAACGGGTACAATCTTGCTCTGTACGATTTCACAGAAGATTATTTGTGCCAAAATTCAATGCAATCCAACATCTTATCTACATTGAATTGCACTGTTTAGGCATGGGGTGCATTTAATTTTGGCACAGTTTTATCATGTCATAATTACAAACAATGAATCGATTGATTGATTACTTTTCACTATGGCACACAAGTTTCTGGATTTGACTGCATTTTGATTCAAGACCTCGTGCTAATCCATCGAAACTGAATGTAGTCAAATGACCAATCAGCGTCAAAAAGGAAGGACAAGAGGGCATCCACTTCTGTGTTGTGGTGGCAAGCATAACTTCCTGACAGGGAGACCCCCAGGTGATTCGAGTGGGTGGCCACACTCCATCATTTCTCAGTCTTAACACTGAGGCTCCACAAGGCTGGGTGCTGAGTCCTCTGCTGTACTCCCTCCACACTTGGGACTGCATGGCCAAGTCTGCTGATGACACAGCTGTGGTAGGGCTGCTATCTAACAACACTGAGCAGACTTACCTGGATGAAGTGGGGAGTCTGTCACACAGGAGTCAGGACAACAGTCTACTCCTGAGTGTCCGCAAGACAAAGGAGCTGACCACGGACTTTGGGAGCACTACCATCACCTCAGTATTAGCAGCACTTGGGTGGAGATGGTGGACAGTTACAGATACCTCGGAGTTCAGGTCACAGAGGACCTGACGTGGTCCTAACACACTGTCAGCTTACTAAAAAAAGGCACAGCAGCATAATTACCCCCTCAGATGTCTTAAGGGACTTCAGGACTGCCCTCCCAGATGCTAAAGCACTTCTTCACATCCACCATAGAAAGTATTCTAACAGGAAGTATCACTGCGGGGTTAGGAAACCCTAAGAAAGTGGCACAACTGGCAGAACACATCACAGGGTGGGGTAACTTCCTAACGTCGAGCAACAAACAATGTCAAACGAGGGTAAAGAAAATGATCTGTGACTTCAGCCATCTCAGTGTCCTGCGGTCAGGGAAGTGTCATGGCTGCCATTTAGAGAGACTGAGGAGGAGCTTCTGACCACAGTCCATCTGCACCTGGAATAAGGAAAATGCCCAGAACTACGTGACGCCATATTGTTCACTGCCAAACATTATTTATGTTATAAGTTATTCATTTAGTTATTATTCGTCACATTTAAAATTCTATAATTTTTTGTCCTAATAATTATAAAGTAATGTTTTATTGTTATTGTCCCTTTATATTGTTCTTAAGGTCCTGTCATTGGGAGCAGGGCCGTCTTATCGCATGGGCACACTGGGCAGTTGCCCGGGAGTCCCATGCTAATCTATGTATGTTGTGACTTGCTGTCAATAAATAAATACTCTACTATACTAAACAATAAATATTTATTATTGTGTTACAAATGGACACCTCTAATTTAGTATCACGGTCATCTCTGCCACCTCACGTGCCTGATTGTGTACGGATCTCACACGCTACATCACGTAAAAAAATGTACATGTTAACGTCACTAAAACTCAATTCTCTGCAAAGAAATTTCACGAATGCTGAACACTTGATTAATAAGAAATAATTCATACTGTGCCATCTCCGTCTGTATGGTTTACCAATTGAGTATCCGTTTTGTGTTTTTCAAGGTTCATGGTCTATTGTTCAGACATTTGTCTTGATTAATCTTTGCTGTACAGCATATTTTTTAATGTTTAAATGCTGATTTTGTTGGAAGTACCAATACAATAAATATATATTTAATTTTATCGACCATTTACATTTTTATTCCTGTGAATGGTTGTGTAGGTAGGGGCGCCAGTGCACTGCTCTGCCCGGGGGCCTATAATGCTGTTAAGATGGCCCTGATGATTGGGAGTTGACAACTTCATTGGCTTCCCAACGTGTCACGTTACTGTTAATTTCAAAGGTGCTTTGCAAACATATTTTTTGTCCTACTGGGCTTTCAAGAAGACGGACAGGATTATTTGGAACCGCAGAAGAATGTTCTCTTGGTGATTGGCAGCAAGCAAAATCAATCCCCTTAGAGGTGCTACAGGATTTAATGCGTCTCTAAAGGCCTCTTTCTTGTCATGACACGGACTTGTAATTGAAAAGGCAGGGAACCATTGCGAATGGCCGATGAAGCCTGGAATGACAGACCCTTCACCGTAGATACTATAAAGTCTTGTGATAAGCGAGCGTGGATTGATGCAACTTGATCTATCAGTGATAGTGAAGCCTGAGCGGAGTATTGAAGTGGGACAGCCAGCCACCTGCATGAGCCAGACACTCCACCAGCACCCACGCATCCTGGCCAATGGACCGTTGGTGGAGCTGCAGAGGTAGCAGAGTCTCAGCTGTCTTCCTCACCATACTTATGCTGCAGATGGCAGTCCAGATGACAGATGTCAGCCTTGAGACTCTTCATCAGCTCCTCAGTAGAGCCAAACAAGTTCATTTCAGGTCTTCGTGGTACTCTGTGCTTTGCCAGATTGAGACTGTAGGTCTTCCCATCCCACTCCTGACACCAATGTAGTGCGGGTGCTGATTATCAGAATGGATCGCTTTGTTTTTTATGTGGCTTTTTGTGGACAGCTTAACTTTTTCTCGGCTCCATGAGGCAGTAGCTCCGCCCAGATCCACGCATCCTGGTTAATAGAGAGATCCTGGCAGGTGAAGTAGTGTTGGAAGAGCTGCAGAGGTAGCAGTCTCTCAGGTGTCTCTCCCATTGTATTGATGATGCAAATATCACTCCAAGATCCCAGATCTCGGCTTTCAGACAATTGCACTATAGGTCTTCTTATCCCACTTCTGACACCAATGTAGTGCTGGTGCTGAGTATTAAAATGGATCACATTTTTCTTTACTTGGTTTTTTCTGGTGCTCCAAAATGTTTAAAAGGATATCTTATCTTTTCCTCAGCTCTACGAGACAGAAGCTCCGCCCACATCCACACCTTCTGGCCAATGGAGAGATCCCAGCAGGTGTTGGTAGAGCCACAGATGTAGCAGTCTCTCCTATTATACTGATGGTGCAAACATCACTCCAGATCACAGATCTCAGCTTCAAGACAGTCGGACTGTAGGTCTTGTGATCCCACTCCTGACACCAACATCTTGCTGGTGCCAAAAATGGATTTTCTTGCTCTTTACACGGTTCTTTGTGGTGGCTCACTGTCCTTTAAAGGATTGCTTTCCATTTGCCACACTATTTCCAAAACAAACATGAAACATTGAGGCGTTTTTGTTTTTATTGGCGCCCCTGCCCATTTGCATGATGGGCCAGATGAAATTATGAGGGACACATCCTTGGCCCAGCTCAATTACAATATATTATGTATCAGTGTTTTCCAACAATCAGTCCATAGATCATCACAGGTCTGTGGAAAATTTTAGCTGACCCATGATATGGCAGGCCTGGCCATTATATGAATGCTAGAAATGCATGCCACTGGTCAGCAAAAGCGTGCCATATAAAATGGCCGCGCCACTCAGCTCTTCTAAACCCGGAAGCATATACAGTATATGATATGAGCCACCCGGTCATAATTAAACGAGCAGCAGGCACAAGGGGGGATCTATCGTAATTAAATGAGCAGCTCAAAACTCTAAGAGGGACCATTCCTCACACCCCCACATCTCCCCTGGAAAAATGGCCACCAGTCCATAAAACATTTCAACTTTTTAAAACCAGTCCATTTGCTAAAAAGGTTGAGAACCACCCTTGTATAGTATTACATATGTATGAATATTGTCACAAAAATGCGCCTTGGTGACAACTTAAAGGCTCTGATGGTGGCAATTCAATGCCAGTCCACAAGATGGTGGTGTATACTAACGCTTCCTCATGCTTCCTCTCTCTACAGATCGGATGATTGACAGCCTGTCCACCTCTGATGTCACTTCTGGTGACCGTCCTACCATCCAAACACCCCCCACCCAGAGACCCGCCTCTTCCTGTCTGGCATGTACATAACAGGAAGTGTTGTCACCATCGCCAGTCTGGTCTGAGACTCTTTTTGCAGTGAAGCCTTAACGGTTGCCTTTATAATAAACAGGGTTGCCCCAACTCTTTTTTCAATTACGGGGTTTTGCCCCCTGCTCGCTTCACTCGCCAACCCCTCCGGCCTGCACGACATGCCAGCAACTTTCCGTCTCTGCCGCTCACATATGTGGATTTCACTTTCAACAAACAGCAAATCTTTTAATTATCGTGGATAGGCCTCTTCATTGGGAAGAAACACGACTTTTCCCTGATGGCAACACGAATTAGACGATCTACAAATCACCGACTTAAAGTTTAAATCCAAACAATATATTCGATCTCACTTCGCTGTTCCGCTATTTCACCGAGTAATATTTTCCATATGTTTGCGCGAATGCGATCTGTACTATCAGTTTTTTGAGACTTTCGAATTTTCGTACTTCCGTTATCTCTAACCTGCTCTGCATTTTTATCACTCCAACATTTTTGAATTCTTTACGACATTCTGCTTTGTCATCTACTCTTTGTCTTTTATTTCCGGCCCTGGCTGTGGTGAAATCTCTTGGCACAAAGTCTTGTCTCGCGGGACGTGAAAGTGTCTCTCTGAGAAAGTCTCGTCTCGTCTTTCTTCCCAAGATTTCTTTATTATAATAGAGAGGTAAGTTGCACGCTAACTTCTTGCATCATTTTGACTTTTTTATTGTCAAGTTTTATGCTCTGAGGAGACACGCAAGTACAAATTTCACTGCGCCGAGTACACCTGACAATAAGCTTGACTTGATAAAAGGTAAAGCCCATTTGCGTGTAATTCGGCGGATGAGCACATATCATCTTACCCATCCATTTTCAAAGACACCGCATGTCATTAGTGGGGGGGCTGCTGGATCCTAATGCGGCAAAGACTGTTCACGCTCACACCGATGAGACCAGTCAGCTAGGCGATCCAACCCACAAGCCCCTGCTGCGGCGCTGCGACACGCCGACGGAGCCCGTCGATTCCTTTCAAACATGCCGGCCAAATGTTTGATGGACTGCAGCACAGCTCGGGAACACTGAGCCTAACACAAGGGCAAGTAAACCATTACTCTTGAGGGTAATAAAAGAGCAACTTCAATGTGAATATTTTTTATTTATTTATTTATTTTCTCCTTTCCCGGGTCAATTTTAGCCTGTGATGTATGGCGGTAATAAAGAGCGGCTACAGATGTATTGCATTTGAAAGATAAATAATCATATTAGAAAAGCTGCAAGGTAGTGTATAACGCAGCGACAATTACATATTCTGCCCATAAAACATGACACGAGCACCTCTAATTCTCAGCAGATATACCGGGAATGTTAAACACCCATTTCTCGGGAGCCTTTTATCATTCCGGATACTAATAGCTCATATTTGTGCCCTGAAAATGCGGGCAAGACATTACTTGTGTGATGCGCCAGCTGCACTCGCAAAGCTGTGACACAGGGGGGCGCCTTTGAGCCGCCACAGCAGTGGCTCTCAGGATCAGGCTGGTGGCCCCCTTTTTGGCTGGAGAACTCCATACCTCCGCTTGTGCTCAAGCTGTCATTTCCCAGATGGGGTGCTTTGGTGTCAGTCCTGAAATCACAAAACTGATGATAGGATCCGTGGTGGTAATTTAAAGTATTTTTAAGGTTGATTTTTAAGGTGCTTATTCCACCTTTCCACTCGTTCTGGTTATTTAGGCCGCTGTTTCCTAAAATGATGTAAGTGCTCCAGAGGATGGATGGGTGTCCCGCTCAGAACGGAACTGGATCCCTTACCCAGCCGGTAGGCCATAACGGAAGGATGGAATAAGTGGGGGCAATACCCAGTTGGGACACTTTACTATTCCTGCCCTGACTGAGATGCCCAATGACTACAGAGACTGACAGGGGAACAGTTCACCTAACACCAGTCTAGGTGGCAGTATCCCTCTTATAGAGTCCCAGCCTGGACACCCGGAAGGCAGAATGGAAATTGGGGTACAGAAATGCAACCCTGTAGGGATCCCTGGGGGGCAACAGAGGGAGCTTCTTGGGGGATGGACCTCCCTGGTTTAGAAATAACCTGGAATTACTTCCAATGGGCCACATTATGTCACTGGAAGTGCTCCCGGGTTCTTTTTAAAAGAAGCCCACTGCCATAGCTCGGGGAGTGTGAGGGCGAAACTCAGCAGAGGTGGAGAAGGGAGAGAAATTGTGAAGTATCGAGTATACATTGTATATTTCTGTCTTTTTATTAGGATAGGAGTGAGAAAGAAGTGCTTGGAAGGAGAATAAAAAATAAACTATTTTATTCTATTAACTGGCATTACTGGTACTGTGGTTTAAGACTCTCTGGTGCCCTTGTGTGGTGACAATGTGAATTAGTAAACTGATAGCAAATTAGAAGTGCCGGCTTTTCTTCGCAGGAAAACTGGGAGAGGTGGCGTTGTCAGGGTCAGAAAAGGTTTAGAAGTATAAGATCTACCACACAGTGCCAAAGCAAATGGGAAGCAAAAAATTGAGGTCATAAAATTACAGGCCAGGGAAACCAAAAAAGAAACTAAGTAGAGACAAACACCGAATCGCAAAATCGAGCATCAAAAACAGTTTTCAGAATCCGTAATCGTGGAAAGGGAAAAGGTGACATGGGTGAACATTTAAACCCAATGCTGGTCACAACCTCAATGGAGAAGCCCCTAAAAGCACAGGAGCTGCCCTACCTAACAACGGGAAGACTAAATAGTGTCAGTTATAAAAATACCCAAAATGGTGCCAAAGAATTAATAACAGCAAAAGTAAATCTTTGATCAAAATAACAATGGAAGATTCTGAATTACAGGCTCAAGAAATCTACACAATAAATGCACAACAAGTGCATCTAATCTTGCCAACTACGCTAAAATCTATCTATCTATCTAATCTTACTAACTACGCTAAAAGCTATTATCTAATCTTGCCAACTACGCTAAAAGCTATCTATCTTATCTTGCCAACTATGCCAAAATCTATCTATCTAATCTTTCCAACTACGCTAAAAGCTATTATCTAATCTTGCCAACTATGCTAAAATCTATCTATCTTATCTTGCCAACTATGCCAAAATCTATCTATCTAATCTTTCCAACTACGCTAAAAGCTATCTGTCTATCTTGCCAACTATGCTAAAATCTATCTATCTTGCCAACTATGCTAAAATCTATCTATCTAATCTTGCCAACTACGCTGAAAGCTACCTATCTATCTTATCTTGCCAACTATGCTAAAATCTATCTATCTAATCTTGCCAACTACGCTTAAGCTACCTATCTGTCTGTCTGTCTATCTATCTATCTGTCTATCTATCTTATCTTGCCAACTATGCCAAAATCTATCTAATCTTGCCAACTACACTAAAACTTATCTATCTAATCTTGCCAACTACACTGAAAGCTACCTATCTATCTTATCTATCTTATCTTGCCAACTATGCCAAAATCTATCTAATCTTGCCAACTACGCTAAAAGCTATCTATCTATCTATCTAATCTTGCCAACTACGCTGAAAGCTACCTATCTATCTTATCTATCTTATCTTGCCAACTATGCCAAAATCTATCTAATCTTGCCAACTATGCTAAAAGCTATCTACCTATCAATCTATTATATAGTGCCTTTCACAAACCCAAACTATCCCTTATAATGACACCCTGACATGTTTCGTTATTTAGGCGTACTGTCCCTCTGTCTGTGCTCACACTCAAGTATTTCTTCCTAGCCCCTTGATGAAGAAACAGCAAATGCTGTGTTTCACATATGGACAAAGCACACCACAGGCCAAAAACCATCGCTGGGTGCATAAGCTTGAAATACCAATTTCAGTCTTCACTTTGGTCATCTTAACCAAATGCTGAAGGGGTCTTTGAAAACACACAGACACGACCCCTAAACCAGTAAAGAGCCATCCCAAGCAGGTGCCTTCCAGGTCCCCCCAGCCTCCCACAGTATCCCAATAAAAAACCCATCTACAGTGTGCCCACCTCGCCACCCTGTACCTTATGTTAAGAAGAGGAGTGAAGCTCAGAAGGTCCAGAAGCACAACCTGTAAAAGACAAGAAGGAAGGAAGGTTAGTAGGGCCTGCAGAAGACGCTGGGGTTTTATTTGGACAGAAAAGTCAACAGCTTAGAAGACAACTTGCACATGTGAAACGCATTTAGGCCACAGAACAGAAGACATTTGATAAACAAGAGGAGACCATTCAGTCCATCAGCTCATTTAGCTCATGGCTCAACTGTCCCGGCATCTATGTCAGATGCTTCTTAAATTTCATCACAGCCTCCTCTTCAGCTCCGTGTCTCAGTAGTTTCCTTCAGATTCTGCCAACTCTTTGTGTTAAGAGGAGCTTCCTCGCTACAGTCCTAAATGTCCTAAACTCCAAGCCCCATGTCTATGGTTGACCAAGCGCGACTCACCACCTGTCTAAAGCCATCCCTGCAGTGAAGCCCAGTGGTGGCAGCATTGTTCTATAAGGGCGTGCAGGGACAGGGTCAGAAGAGAGGTGAACGCAACCAAATACAGGGAGACCCTGCTCCAGAGTGGCCGCCACCTCAGACTGGGGGCTGATGGCTCAATGACCCGAAGCAGACAGCAAAGACAACACCGGCGGGGCTTTGAGACGAATCTCTCCGAGTGTCCTCAAGTGGCCTAGACTTAAACCCCATAGAAACATAAACCTGAAGATGGCAGGGTATCTACTGGGAAGAATGGGATCAACTGCCCAAATGCAGGTGTCCCAAAGCTTGCAGATACTTGCCAAGAGGACTCAAATTGGAGTCTGCTGCCCAAGGGGCTTCCACAACACACTGGATTAAGAGTCTGAATACTTCCAGCAATGAGAGATTTCTGTTTATGATTTTGAATACATTTCCAAACCTTTCCAAAAGCGTGTTTGTATTAGTGATTGTGGAGTGTCAGTTGGTGGGCAAAAATGGCAAAAGTATTCACTCAGAACAATAAAGTGTGCAGAAAGTGACGAGGTCTGAATTCTTTTTAGATCCACTTTTTATATTTCCGTTAATACAATCGGAAGCTACGACTGCTGATGTGCTCAAAGGTTGACCACTGCCATATTGTGTTCGCTCCTGCATATGAGGGCACCCCGTGATGGACTGGCACCCATTCATGCTTCTGTATAATCACCTCCTCATTGTAAAAATGTGTCATAATTACATTTCACGCACATGTCACGTTTCAGAACGCCTTTCCTCATTAAATTCAGCCCCCCACTACAATGTACCAACAAACAGGGTGTGGACATTCCATTTCGGGGTCCATTTTGAGCCGTCTGCTGCTTCTGTTGCTGCCAATACAGAAGCGCACTTACACTGGTATGGACCTCGAGGGGTTAACAGTGATCCTCCCCTAAAATGCCCCCCCAATCCTTGCGGGTCTTTGTAACGGCAGACGGCGGCCTGCGCGAGCCGAGGCTCAGAACACGAGGATGGGCTGAATGACGCCACTGCATGAAATGAGCACGACCTGTGGCATCATCTTTATGGAAAGGGCATGAATAATGGAAAAATAATGGAAATAATGAGGCGTGTGGCCGAGCAAGCTAAATGTAACAAAATACGGGCAATTCGGAGAATTTCTTTTAAAAATGGTAAGAGTGTGTAGCTGTCATTCTGAAGGCGTGCAGCGGTGCAGCTCAAAACAGGCTCCTCATCAGCCAGCAGCCGGCTTCCATACTGGTCACATTTTATTATCCTGGCAAAATGCTCTCCATCGATCCATCCATTTTACAATCTGCTTATTCAGTTCAGGTCAGATGCAAGGCGGGAAAGAAAAAAGAATGGAGAACCTAAGAGGGATTCCAAATTCTTGGGTCCCCCCCAAACCAACCTTCAGTCAAGTCAAATTATAGTGCGTCATTCAACCAGAGGGCGACGTCTGTCTGTATCTGTGGGACATCAGGCCCAGTCTAGTAACTCCATCGTACTAGCGGAGCAGACGCGACACTCTCCGGGATGTACACGACACCTTCTGAGTGTTGATGAGCACACTGACAGGGATGACCCGATAAGCCTAACCGTTTCTTTTGTTGATTAGCACGCTTTACACGAACGGCTGGCTGTTATCAGAACACCCTGTAATAGCACAGACTGGACAATTAGATAGATAGATAGATAGATAGATAGATACTTTATTAATTAGGCAACAGGTGTACCCAAATCAACACCTGAAAGCAAACTGCACTCAGACTTTTTCATACAGGTGACCCTGTACGGACATCAGCCTTGGATATGATGGATGGAGCCCTTCTGGACTGTCCTGAAGCTCAATTCTACATCACGGTCTGTATGTGTTGGTCACAGGGAATGAGGGTCACTGGGCCAAAGGCAGACAGCAGTCAATCAAAGCTTCAAAGTGAACTTCACTTTAGGTCCCCTCATGGCGGTCACATCACATACAAAACAGCCCATAATATCACTGAAGGAGACCTGCTAGGCAAAATAAAACTCACAGTCTATGGATGGTCACTGAGGACGAGGGTCACTGGACCAAAGGCAGATAGTGGTCAATTTAAACCATAAGGTAAACTTTATTCAGGTTTTATGTGATATCACATGGACAACAGCCCAGGACTGTCCCCTCATATAGTATACAGCCTAGGGTGGTCATTGAGGATGAGGGTCACCGGACCAAACGAAGACAGTGGCCAATCAAGGCCTCAAAGTGAACTCTACTCAGGTCACCGCATGGACAACAGGCCAGAATATGACAGCCCTGCTGGGCTATCCTATAATAAAGCTTACAGTCTAAGGATGGTCACTGATAGTGAAGGCAACTGGACCAAAGGTAGACAGCGGCCAATCAAAACTTCAAAGTGACCTTCACTTCGGTCTCCTCATGGAGGTGGCGTCACATGCAAAACGGTCCATAGTATCACTGAAGAAGACCTGCTGGGCATAATAAAGCTCACAGTCTAGGGATGGTCACAGATAGTGAAGGCAACTGGACCAAAGGAAGACAGTGGTCAAGCAAGGCCTCAAGGTGAACTCTACTCAGGTCACCACATGGACAACAGCCCATTATATGACAGATGGAGCCCTCTTGGGCTGTCCCAAGGTATAGTTTACAGTCTAGAGCTGGTCAATGAGGATGAAGGTCTCTGGACTAAAGACAGATAGCGGCCAATCAAAGGCTTGAGGTAAACTTCACTCATGTCTCCTCATGGTGGTAATATCACATGGTCCACAGCCCATAATATCATTGAAGGAGACCTGGCAGGCATAATAAAGCTCACAGTTTAGGGATGGTCACTGATAGTGAAGGCAACTGGACCAAAGGTAGACAGTGGCCAATCAAAACTTCAAAGTGAACTTCACTTCAGGTCTTCTCATGGAGGTGACGTCACATGCAAAACAGCCCATAATACCACTGAAGGAGACCTTCTAGGCAAAATAAAGCTCACAGTCTAGGGATGGACACTGAGGATGAGGGTCACTGGACCGAAGGGATATAGTGGTCAATTAAAACCTGGAGTGTAAACACTAGTCTGAACTCATTACAGGGGTGATGAAGAGCAACTCTGAACATGACTGATGGAGTCATACTGGACTGTCCTAATCTACACTACCATCTGTTTGTGGTGGTCATATGGAATGAAGTGTCACTGGGCCAAAGGCAAATGGTGCAGAATCAAAGCTTTAAAGTGAACTTCACTTTGGTCTCCTCATGGAGGTTACGTCACATGCAAAAGAGCCCATAATATCAATGAAGGAGACCTACATAATACAGCTAGCTCACAGCTTAGGGATGGTCACTGATAGTGAAGGCGACTGGACCAAAGATAGACAGTGGCCAATCAAAACTTCAAAGTGAACTCTACTCAGGTCACCACATGGACAACAGCCCAGAATGAGACAGATGGAGCCCTGCTAGACTGTCCAGTGATAGCACTCACAGTCCAAGGTTGGTCACTGAAGCAAAGGCAGGCAGTGGTCAGCACGGTACCCAAATCGATACCAAAAGGCAAAACGTACTCAGACTTCCTCATACAGGTGGATACAGGATGGACACCAGTCAAGGATATGACAGGAGGAGTCCTACTGGACTCACAATCAGTTTGTGTTGGTCATAGTGAAAATGAGGGTCACTGGACCAAAGGTAGACTGTGGTCAATCAAAGCAAACTTCACTTCAGGTCTCTTTAGGAAGGTGATATCACATGCAAAACAGCCCATAATATCACTGAAGGAGACCTGGTAGGTTGTTCCATAATAAAGCTCACAGTCTAGGCTTGCTCACTGAGGATGAGGGTCTTGACTCAGGTCTCACCATGGACAGCAGCTCAGAGTAAGAGTGATGGAGCCCTACTAGACTTGTTTCTTCATATAGTTTACAGTCTAGGGTGGTCACTGAGGATGAGGGTCACTGGACCAAAGGCAGATTAGTGGTCAATTTAACCAAAAGGTAAACTTTATTTAGGTTTTTTGTGATATCACATGGACAACAGCCCAGGACTGTCCCCTCATATAGTATATAGTCTAGGGTGGTCACTGAGGATGAGGGTCACTGGACCAAAGGAAGACAGTGGTTAGTCAAAGCATCAAAGCACACTTGAGTCAGGTTTCCATATGGACAATTGCCCAGGATATGATGGCTAGAGACCTGCTAGACTGTCCACTCATATAGTATACAGTCTCGGGTGGTCACTGAGGACAAGAGTCACTGGACAAAAGGTATGTAATGGTCAATTTAAACCTCAAGGTAAACTTTATTCAGGTCTTCTCATGGAAGATTTCACTGAAGTTCACGCGGACAACAGCCCAGGATATGACTGAAGAAGTCCAGCTAGAGAGTCTTGGGGTAGACACTGAGAATGAGGGTCACTAAACCAAAGGTAAAGAGTGGTCCATCAAAACCTTAAGGTGAACTTTAATAAGATCTCCACATGGATAACAGCCCAGGATATGACTGAAGAAACACAGCTAGACTGACCTGTGATCTAGTTTACATTCCATGGCTGGTCACTGAGGATGAAGGATACTGGACCAAAGGCAGAAAATGGTCAGTATTGGATGTAAATGAACGCCTGATGGTAGACCACACTCACATTTTTTAATATATAGTAGATGATGCTGAGATGACATCAGCCTTGGATATGTCTGATATCAAATTGCTCATCACTGTCAGCCTGTGTTGATTATAGGGAATGAGGACCACCAGACCAAAGTCATGCAGTGGTCATCCCAGTAGCTCCTGTAAGAGAAATTTTCTGTGTTCATTTCTGTTTAGTCAAGACTTCATGTGTCCATTTTTTCTAAACAACACTAAACAACAGTGATGATGATGATGATGATGATGATAACATATGTACTACAATGCTGGACGTCTGTGGATACCTGATCATCACATCTCTATGGGCTTCTTGGACATGTGCTTCCAAAGCCAAGGTCATTAATATGGAGTTGGCCCCCACTTTGTGGCTATGTGAGCCTCCACTCTTCTCTCCTCAGGATTACTGCGTGTATTTGCCATCGTGAACTCAAGCTGTTCAGATGTCCCCTCAGATCTGTTGTAATGAAGGATGTCCCCTGGACCCCTCACAGTGGTGATCTTGGTTGCTATTTAAAGGATGTTCTCGAATTCTTCGCATTACAATGGACATCTAACAGTGGCCTCTACCCTTGTGGAAAGTGCATGTGACAACACCACCACTCGGTGCTCATCAGACATCCCATCCAAATCCGACTACTGAAGCTCAATGATGCTCCTCTCTGCCACAAAGGCTCTGTGCCCGGGACGTCATCCTAATCTGACAGCTTTGTCTCTGTAATGGACTTGTCTGCTGTGTGAAAAGCACCTCGCTGCTCTCAAGCTCTTCGTTTTCCCAGAAATGTGACAAAGGTGCGCGTGACAGTATTGTACAGCCGGCCCCCCTCGACAGTCTCGTTAAAACGTCCCCCTTTTCGTTTTGTTTCTTAAACACCTGCCAGTTTCTAATGAAGAGACTCAGGTGTTCACCGCAACGCATTAAGTGCTGCCGAGCCGAGCCGAGCCGGAGGTACGTGTGTGTGTGCCTGCTCATCCTAGACTGCCTGCTTTTTAGCACCGTTTGGTGTGAAGTTCCACCTATCAACAAAAAAAAAAAAAACAACAAAACGACTGTTATGGAAAAAAAGATTGTCAAAGAACACGGCAACGGTTAGCAAAAAGAATTAAAAGACAGAAAGCAATCGAGAGAGGCAGGTGAAGGAAAAAAAAACATACCTGCAAACTAGGAGGGCACTCGACGCGACTCAGTGAATCACATGGCACTGCCAATGTGCACAGCCATGAGAGAGAGCCAGGCCATTACAGGGCACACTCAACACACACACACACCAAGTTATTCATGCCACAGCCCGTTAATGTGGAGAAAACATGGGCAGGATGTGAACCCTGGAGCTGGGAGGAACCAGCATGAACCACAGATTTGTATATCACATTAAATAAAGTCGAGGCCTGTGGTTAAATACCATCTAGTTTGGCAGGGCAATGGAGAGTGGAGACACGTGTTACATTAGTCAGACATGCAAATAGGAATTTCACTGAACTCATTCTAGATAGATAGATAGATAGATAGATAGATAGATAGATAGATAGATAGATATGAAAGGCACTATATAATAGATAGATAGATAGATAGATAGATAGATAGATAGATAGATAGATAGATAGATAGATATGAAAGGCACTATATAATAGATAGATAGATAGATAGATAGATAGATAGATAGATAGATAGATAGATAGATAGATAGATAGATAGATAGGGCCCAAACAGGTGTAGTTTCAGGTGGGTGACATCTTCTGAAGTGCTGGTGAGATGGCTGCTGATAGGCCTGTTGCCGTCCACCAGAGCAATGAGGATGAGAGGTGGGTGGGCTTTTCCAGCGGGACAACAATCCTAAACATATACTACAAAGGACACTCTGCAATGGTGCCAGAGGAAGAAAAGAAAGGTGCTGGAATGGCCCAGTCAATCTCCAGACGTGAACCCAGTAGAAGAATTTGTACAAGGAACTGAAGATTAAGATTCACCAGTAAGCCCCTTGGAATCATTATGATTTAAAGACTGTCTGGGCCGAAATCCCACCTGAACATGCACACTGAGGTGCTTGTTTCATCCTACATGAAGCATCTTCAAGCTGTCATTGCAAACAAAGAGGCTTCTCCACGGAGTATTTCGGGGGTCTCAAAGTCCCGGAGGGCCGCAGTGGCTGCAGGTTTTCATTCTAACCCTTTTCTTAATTGGTGACCTGTTTTTGCTGCTAATTAACTCCTTCTTCTTTCATTTTAATGGGCTTGTTTTTTTTAAGATTTGTTCCCCTGAATTTCTTCATTTCTTTCCTTAAATGGCACCCAAACAGAAATGAAATGTGAAGTGAGTGAGCCAAGAGAACACCAACTAAGTCAGGGCCTCAAATGTTTAATTAGGCACCGAGTGTTGTTGTTCATTAAACTCGTTCTTTGATTTCACGGCTTGTTGCTGCTCTCAGTGTGCAGTAGCAGACATGTCCGAAATCGTAGATTTTCTCTTTTTTAAGAGTGTCGTTAAAAAGTTTTGCGGACCTGAGCAGATCAGCATTCCTGATTTCTTTATTTTCAGATATTGTATGATGGACACAGATTGCTGGTCCTGTTTTGGCTCATTCTGTATCTCATTATTGCTAGTTAAGGAACAAGAAACAATTAAGGGGTCCGAGTTTTCAAGAGCAAGTCAACTAAAATGAATTAAAAAAAAAGTTAATTAGCAGCAAAAACAGGTCACTCATTAAGAAAAGGGTTAGAATGAAAACCTCCAGCCACTGGGGCCCTCCAGTACCGGAGTTGGGGACCCCTGCAATAGAGAAATCCAGAACGAGGTCTAAAACACCGGGCAGGTCAAAAATCCAGAAATGGCAAAAGCTCAGTAGAACCTCACGAAGTCACCAAACGCCCTCAAGCACATTCAAATGAAACCCCAGGAAACCCTGTGGCTTTATATTTAAGTGGGAGGTTCCTGGCAGTGATTGTCAGGTGGCTCTGCTTCTTGGGGGACCACCCACAAAACACAGGGAACATAACCAAGGCACTGATAGAAACAAAATGAAGAACAAAGACTACAAATAACACACACAAGCAATGCTAATGTAAGCTAAAGAATCAAAAATGAACAAATCGCTGTATATATATATATAAACTACAACATCTGTCTGTTTGTATGTCTGTCTGCTTTTCACGAGAGAACTACTTAATGGATTCAGATCGGGTGTTTTTCTTTAATTTGCTGGAATATTGCAGTTGATTTTGCGACTTCCCTCATCAAGTATCATAGTTTGCCTGTCGTGCCGATTTATTTGTGTGAATCCGACAGGCAGGCTGCAGCCAAAGGGGATGGGGAAACGTGACCTCAAGAATGGGGAGCCGGGCAGGGGCCATCCTCACTCACACACCAGCCTCCGTTCAAGTCACTGTACCTGTCGCCACATGTTGGAGCGCACCGTGCCTCCGCTTAGCTAGCGATACCTGTTTGTTTATTGCTTTTTAAAGTTTATTCTGTTTCACTACTACACTTGCGGAGCCGCAGGGGACAGCTAGTCTCTCTCTATATAAAATCCAATATCTGTGTGTCTGTCTGCTTTTCTTGAGCAAACTACTTCACGGATTTAGATCGGGTGTTTTTCTATAATTTGCTTGAACATTCCGGTTGATTTTGCAACTTCTGTCATCGCGATAAGAATCAGAGTTCACTGCACGAGCAATTTATTCGCACTAATCTGAGAGAGAGGGAAGGGGGAAGGTGGGCGGGGCCTCCTCACTCACACGCCAGCCTCCGTTTGAAACGCTCTACCTGTCGCCACATGTTGGAGCGCACTGCACCTTGCCTCCACTTAGCTAACGATACCTGCTTGTTTATTGATTTTTAATGCTTGTCCTGTTTAACTACGATGTGAGCGGAGCCACGGGGGACAGCTAGTCTCCATATATAAAAATATATAAAATCCAGCGTCTGTCTGTATGTCTGTCCGCTTTTCATGAGAGAACTACTTATCGGATTTAGATTGGGTCTTTTTTATTTTATAATTTGCTTGAACATTCTGGTTGATTTTGCGACTTCTCTCATCGCACTATGTATCAGAGTTCTCTTGTGGCACCGATTTATTAGTGCGAATCTGAGAGAGAGAGAGAGAGACGTAGTTGGGTGGTTGTGGCCCTCCTCACTCACCTGCCAGCTTCCATTAAAGTCGCTCCACCTGTCGCCACCGTGCCTCCGCTTAGCTAGCCATACCTGTTTGTTTATTGATTTTTAAAGTTTGTCCAGTTTCACTACGACGTGGGACAGCTAGTAGGACATAAAACAAAGATCTGAACCCCAGACAGGGAAGGAATCCTAGCAGAAACCATAAGCTTAACACAAAAGATGGGAAAAGCACAGCTGTTCAGAAGATGCCAGGATAAGATTCTGTCCCAATCTTACCAAACGCATCCCCCCTCCACCCCCTGGAGTGCTCTTTATCCCATGATTCCATTCTGCGATGCCACTGCCACTGAAGAACATGGGGGGGGCGGGAGTGGGGGGCATACTCTTTTTTAAAATTTTTTTTTTTTAGGAATTTTGCCCATTAAAATGGCTGCACTTGTGAGGTGGTCCTCCTCAGGCACTTTGTCCTTGCCGCCCCACTTTAATATTCACCACTACAGACAGACGGTGTCCTTAATAAATAAATCCGCTAAGACAGGTCCGAAAATACATAAAAACAAAAGGTCACACAGAAATAATGAAATCTTTGGAATAAGGGCAAACGTACAAAGAAGTAAGAATCTCAGAAACTGAAGAGTAACGTGACGGACACACTGCTTGTTTTTTAACCACAACTAAGAAGCAAGTGCGAGTGTCCGAGTCGGCCTGAAAGGCTGAACTCGTTTTCAAAAACGTGACAAGTGTGCCCGACCTCCAGCCTCCTCATATCATACCTTCTGGAGATTTTGCTCAAAGTTCAACTCCCTGCTTCCCAGAGCATGACGGCAGTTCTTGAACCCCAGCAGACCTCTCATGATTGCATCGCCCCCGTCACGCACAACGGAAACAAGTGATAAACTTGGATTTGTATCTTAAGACGTTTGCTGAAAGTTCTCGATCATACGGGTCGAGACGGATGCGGAGCGCAGGCTGGCCAGAAGTCCTCCCCCCTGATCTCGTTCAGTCGCTTCACGGCCCCCTGACCTCCTCACTTTAATTACCAGGCTTTTGGGTTCGGCATTTGATCCTACTTAAATGTATCTTTTTTACTCCATTTCATGGCCGGATTCAGCCGGTCGTTCCTGCGAAACATTTGTAGATCCCATAAAGAAACCTCTGTATGTTATGTGCTTTGAGACGGGGGGGTCTCGGCAGGATTTGTACCACACGGAACAGAAGTCGAGCCGCTGGACAAAATGATGCATAGTGAGCTGTCGGGGTCTCCAGACCACCACTAGTGCATAAAGGATGAAGGCCCCAGAGTTAAAGACACTGGATGGATGGTAAGGGATGATGGGAAATAGATTATAAACCCCCGCATCCCCAAACTGACAGGGGGCAGCTGAGAGGCCCATTAATGTTATGTTGCTCTTCATTGTCATCATGAACCAACCTTAGGGTGACATGGACCGTTATTGGAGAACTACAGTATGGCATGGACTGCATAAATCTGCAGTAGGGTGGGCTTTACGGACTGATATTTCCCCCATCACACTCTTCAGCATGGATGGCAGCGTGGTGGAGCTCCTATTCACACTTTCTCTGCTCTCTTTTTCAAACACTTGTGCGGTTCATCAACAACTGCGCCTTCCTTCCCTGTAGGAGGGGCTACTGCCACTCAAGTATCTAGTCCCGCCCCCACCCAGCTGCCTAGACTTACCTACTGTAGCATGCTGCCTGCCACACAAGAGTTTAGCCCCGCCCAGCATGCCACCTCTCCAGTGTCTAGCCCCGCCTGGTTTATTGTCATACAGATGTCTAATCCTGCATAGCCTGCTGCCCATCAAGAGTCTCATCTCACCCAGCATACTGCCCTCGAGTATCAAGCCACATGCCTAGCTTGCTACCAATCAACTGTCTAGTTCTACCCATCTTGCTGTCAATCAAGCTTATAGTCCCACCTATCCTGCAACCAATCAATTATCAGGCCACACCCAGCCCGTTGATACTCTGGTGTCTCGCCCACCCATGCACACTGCTAACTATAGTATCTATCCCCACCCAGCATGCTGCCACTCAAGTGCCAAGCCCTACCTAGCATGCTGCCATTCAGTTATCTAGTTCCACCCACCATGCTGTTACTCAAGCTTATAGTCCTACTCATCATGCAACCAATCACTCATCTGCTCCCACCCTGTCTGTAATAACAATAATAATTCATTACATTTACTGTATATAGCCTGTAGTCATGTAAATGTTTTGTCCCACCCAGTCTGTTGCCACTTAAGTGTCTATTCCTTCCCAGAACGCTGCTAATCAAATGTCTAGCTCCACCCAGCAGACTTGCACTCAACGAACAAGCCCCGCCCAGCATACTGGTACTCAAGGGTCCAGCCCCACCAAACTCACTGCTTCTCAAGTGTTTAACCCAGACCTAGTTAAGCTTATAGTCTCCACCATCTTGTAGCCACTCAATTGTCTAGTTATACCCACCATGCCACGTCACTCGAGTTTATAGTCCCATCTACCCTGCAACCAATAAATCATCTGCTCACACCCAGCCTGCTGCCACTCAGGAGTATAGCCCTGTATAACATACCATGCTCAAGTGTTTAGCCCCGCCCCATTTAAGCTTATAGTTTAAGTTTTCCTGCAGCCCCTCAAATTTGTAGCTCCACACGGTTTGTTATCATGCAAATGTCTAGTCCTGCATATCCCGATACCAATCAAGCGTTCTACACCCCCCACTATACTGCCCTTAACTGTTAAGTCCCACCTTACGTGTTACCACCCATCAAAATCTCACTGGAGCTTAAGCAGGTCTCACCAGTTCTGCAGCCAACTCAAGCCTCTGGTGCCCTCTAATCTGTTGTCACACAAACATTTAGTCCTGCACAACTGTGCCTGGCATCCTACCACTCAACTGTCAAGCTCTGTCCACTATGGAGTTACTCAAGCTTATAGTCCCACCCATCTTGCAGCCACTCAAACTTCTATGGTCAAGTCCTACTCAGTATCATGCCACTCTAATGTCTGGTCCTGCCCAGCAAACTACCAATCAAGCCTCTAGCCCCAACCAGCATACTGTCATTCAAGCTTCTGGCCCCACCCAGTATATTTTTGCTCCACCCAACCTGTGCTACCCAAGTCAGAAGCCCTGCCCAGCACGCATTTACTCAGCTCTCCTGGCCCCACCCAGCATGCTGCCACTCAAGTGTCTGGCCCCACCTGACATTCTGCCAATCAACAGTCAAGTCCCACCCATCACTTTGCCACTAAAGCTTACAGTGGTTGGTGCTGCTCAGCCAGTTGTCATTCAAATGTTGAGCCCCGCCCAGTCTGTTGCCCCTCAGCTTCTCCAATACTTTCTCACTATTCCAGTTATAGGAAGTGGGTATTTTATAAAACTACAGTATAACTATTTCTGCAATACTGGTTTGTAACCCCCTCTCTCCACACATGCACTCACATAATTTTAGAGATTAAAGCTTTCAATGAATTCAAATTACAGATCACCAGGACCACCGCTTTTTCAAACCTTACTCCAACCATATTTACAAAACCTAACACATCTTAGTGCTGAGGTAGGCGGGCAGTGCCAGCAGAGTTTCGTACCACCGCTACAGAACATGGCACATGGCTGACAAACATGAACACTCATTGTCCTGCCGTGACTGTGGCCACCGGGATAATGAAGTGTCTAAAATGAACTGGCGGGCTCACCAGAGGTGGTGTGAACGTTGGACCCGTGTCCACAAGCACTGCAATCTGATGAGGCCCACATCCAGCTGTAATGATCACATCCACACTAACATTATAAATTCCGAAGCGCAATTCCGTTAGACAATCCCATGTGGATATTTCAGCACTGGAAACCGTAACAATTGATTTGCAGAGTCTGATCAAAGCCAACACGCAGCCACAGGCTCCATCCTCTTCTCTCGTGTCTCCGTCTTCTTACACAGAGTGTCCACTTAATAAACCAGGTCACATCCGCTCCATCCAGAATGCCCTCCAGTGCTAATGTTAGAGCAAAACAGAAGCGATGTGATTGGAATGTCGACAGCCTGCATGACGCACCCTGACAAGATATTTAAAGAAAAGCCTAATTAAGTCGAGGGGGCTCTTAAGGAACCACGGCAGCCAATCGGACGACAGCCCATCTCACAATATGCAAATTGGATTTAAACGCGGCCACAACATCTGCACGGTGGCAGGTGGGCTTGTTCTGTCTGGGAGAGTTGAACTGGAGCTGCTCGACCCAGAATAAAGATGGCCGTTTTTGATAAAAAAAAAAAAAAAATGTTGTTTAATGGGCACACAGGCTGTTCAAAATTCAAGGGGTGGAAAGTGTGATGGCGTATTCTTTGATGGCTAAAAGAAATATTATTAAAATGTTATACGAAAGTGCAATTGTCTGCCTCCGGCTAGCAGGAGGAAGAAAAGAAAAGACAAAAAGGGAAAAAAAATGGCAAGAAAATCAAGAACGGAGGCTTCAAGGATGCCGGAATTAGATTAACCCCTTCAAGGAATGGATAACAAAGAGGAAAAGACGTTTGAAACCCCCTCGCAGCTCAACGTTCTGCTTGATGCGACTCCAGGAGAGCGGGGTGATGTGCACTTTATTTACCTGAACAGCTGACAAGTGACGCTCTGGACTGTTTAATGGAGTGGTGGCACAGCGGGCAGACTGGTCAATCAAAACACCATCAAATGATATCAAAGCAGCTGCCATTAAATGCAAAAACAGCGAGGCCACTTATAGAGAAGATACCCCAAGTCATCACGCACTATGATGTGCAGATCTACACAGAGCCGATACCCAAATAAGCTGCAACAGCAAAGAGAGCAATCCGCTGGTCGATATGAGCTTGTGTGGGCAACGATGATGGTCGGCCAGATTGAGCTTCATCGGTCACACTTGTTCTTCCTAATTTAAAACTTTCTACCCATTCAGAGAGTTCTGCTGTTTTCACTTCCGTACTGAGCTGACATCCTTCAGTGAATCTCAGCAGGTTTCACTCCCTCTGCCCAAAGAAATCTTACAACGGTATGTTGTTCAGCTATGGTGGCAAACACATCCATATTCATTTGACCTTGGCTTCAACTAGACTAACGGAAGAGCGCTGCGCTGTGAGTGTTCAAACTACCCATAAGCCACTGCAAACGGGTTGTATGACGTTAGCCTCTATCTGTTGAGGTTACCACATAATTTTCAGATTGCCTTTACTTTTTGATAGATAGATAGATAGATAGATAGATAGATAGATAGATAGATAGATAGATAGATAGATAGAT
>JANRMT010062840.1:53252916-53270230 GCA_026402145.1 Polypterus bichir lapradei | reverse complement strand
ATAGATAGATAGATAGATAGATAGATAGATAGATAGATAGATAGATATGAAAGGCACTATATGATAGATAGATAGATAGATAGATAGATAGATAGATAAGAAAAGGCACTATATAATAGATAGATAGATAGATAGACAGACAGATAGAAAAAGGCACTATATGATAGATAGATAGATAGATAGATAGATAGATAGATAGATAGATAGATAGATAGATAGATAGATAGATAGATACATAGACAGATAGATAGATAGCATTAGTTGTCTTTGAGTTTCTATTCCAGTGTGACTGTGTTCCAGGTCCATAAAGACATGAAGCAACCCAAGGGCCCTGGCACAGAGCCCTGATCTCAACTCTATTGGGCGCCTTTAGGATGAATTTGAATGTCGATTGTGAGCCAAGTCTTCTCGTCCAACATCAGCACCTGACCCCACAAGTGATCTTTTGCCTGACCAGACGCAGTTTCCCACAGACACACTCCAAAATCTTTTGGGAAGGGGAGTGGATTCTATTTTGGGGGAGAAGCCAACTCCATATTGGCGCCTACGGTTTTGAGTTGGGATTTGTGTGATGGTCAGGTGTCCGCAGACTTCACAACTAGGCCCTAGTGTCAGGTCTTGATCTTCTGGTTTGTTCTCCAACTGTTAATCATTGCCTTGTCCCATTGATTTTGCTGTCTTACCTTAACCCTTGCCTTCCATTTTTTCTCTGACTATGAACGTTGTCTGCTGTCATCTCCTGGTCCTTTTTCTCTCAATAACACTCAAACACTTTGCATGTCATAAAACCTTTAACGTTCCAGTTTTTCAGTTACTAGAAGCATATTGACTCCACCCCCACACCTGCCAATCTCCCCTATAGACACGCCTCCCAAACTCCACCCCTACAGCTCACAAGCTGCATTGCTTTTTGAGTGCAGAAACCAAAGTCACGTCACCCTTGGAGTCAGGGGGCTCTGTAACAAAGACCTCCAGTCTCACTAAACAAAGTGAGTGACACAGAGTGTGACAAGTCAGACTTAAGATTTATTTCAACAGTGACATTTTTTTATATTCCGTTCTTGTCGTCTGTTTTCTAAAGTAACAGAAGGAAACCAGACAGCCAGAGTGGTAGCTGCTGGAGTAACTTTTTAATCGACCTCATGAAAGTTTAGGGGTCAAACTCGAAGAAGAAAATCTTTGCTTTTCCAGAAGCAGAGCTGCTCTTTCTTCTGACATCCCTGACCCCTAATCTCACGTTAAATTTATTCATATTGTGCAGGACTTCACTGCCTACTCATCTCTTCAGGCCTCCCAAGTGCAATTCCTCACAAACAGACCTGAAATGTATTTTGCCAAAATCGAGGGCGCCTAACCACAGTGGCTCTTCACAGCCCTCGACCAAGGGGGACATTGGGCCTATTTAGGCATGAAGGACCTCAGGTTGTCTCTCTAGAGCCTAGTGTGGCTGTTTTAAGGCACAACAGTGTGACAGTTGGCTGATTTGTACTACACAGTGGATTCAGAAAATGTTCAGACCCCTTCTGCACCCTTACGTTGTGGATTTAATTCTAAACTAATACATTTCTCATTTTGTCCATCAGTCTACACTCAATAACCCATCACGAAAGTGAAAGCATGTGGTGTGCAACGGTCATTAAAAGTGAAAAACCCAACTCTCTCCTTCATAGTCGGTACTTTGTAGGAGTTCTTTGGCAGCAATTATAGCTTTCAGCCTTCTTGGAAAGCCCCTACAAGCTTTGCACACATGGATTTATCCCGTTCTTCCTGGCTGATCCTCTCAACCTTCAGTAGATTAGATGGGAAGCGTCTTCTTCAGGACTCTCTTCACACATCTTCTATGAGCTTTGGCTGGACCCCTGAAGGACACTCACATACTTCTTCCCAAAGCCACTTCTGTGTTGCCCTGTTTTCAGGTCATTACCGTGCGGAGCAGTGAACCTTTGCCCAAATCTGAAGTAACGTGCACTCTGGAGTAGGTTTTCTTCAAGGACTCCTCTGTATTTTGCTGATTTCATCCTTCCCTCAGTTCAGACCGGTCCTTCGGTCCTTGTAACCCCATAGCATGATGTCACCAACATGCCTTACCACACTACCGGTATTAGGCAGGTGATAAGCAGTGTCCGGTCCTTGCCAGACAAAGTGCACTGAGTTCTGCCCAAAGAGTTCAATTTCTGTCTCTTCTTTTTCCTGATGCTCTCGGAGTCCTTAAAAGAAGATTTAGCAATCCCCAAGACGGCTGTCGTATGTGCCTGGTTGATGGTGTGCTTCAGAGATGGTCACCCTTCCAAAAATTTCTTCCATCTCAACAGAGGACTTCCAGAGCTCATTTAGAATGACCACTGGATTCTTGGGGAAATCCCCACCCCAAGACCTTTCTTGCTTGATTACCCCCAACTCTAGTGAGAGTCCTGATGGTTCCAAAATTCTTCTATTTCATAATTATCTGGAGTATTATGTGCAGTTTGCATTTGGAGTCCTGGGTTCAGTTCTGGTTACAAGAAACACATAGGAGCACTTCAAAATGAACAGAGGAGAACAAGCATGTACAGAGCTTGAGGACGTGGCCTACTGTGACAGACTCAGAGAGTTAAACCTCTTTAGTCTGAGTGGAGGAAACTGCGTGGGGACCTCATCCAGTGATATAAAGTCCTCAAAGGCATTGATGAAGGAAATCCAGCAATATTCTTTCACCTTAACGGTGGATCTCATAATCGAGCACAGTAGACATTAAAGGGAAAGCATTTAGGACTCAAGCCTGGAAGACCTTCTTTACGCAAAGAGTTGTCGGAATCTGAAACAAACTACAGACACATGGAGATGAAGCAGAAAACCCCTTTAAGGAGGATCTAGATGAGATATGGAGACAGCAATTAAAATGCCAATTAAAATGTTAGGTTATATCGCAACAACTGAAGCAGTGCAGAGGAGAACAAGCAAGTGCATCTCAGAGCTTGAGGATGTGGCCTACTGTGACAGATTCAAAGAGTTAAACCTGTTTAGTCTGAGCAGAGAAGACTGTGTGGGGTCCTCAACCAGGTCTTCAAGATACTCAGAGGCATCGATAAAGTATTCTAGATCCAGCAACATTCTTTCAACCTAATGGTGAATCCCACACTTGAGGATAGTAGATATTAAGGGGAAAGCATTTAGGACTCAAGCCAGGAAGAACTTCTTTATGCAAAGAGGTGTGGGAATCTGAAACAAACTATTGAGACATGGAGCTGAAGCAGAAACCTTGAGAACCTTTAAGGAGGATCTGGATGGGATAGGGAGACATATGGTAGGTTATATCACAAAAACTGTTGATTATAAATTGAGGGACGTTAAGCGCAGACCATATAAGGCACTAGTGAGACCACATCTGGAGTCCTGTGTGCAGTTCTGGTCACCACACTACAAGAAAGACAGAGCAGCACTTGAGGCCGTGGAGAGGAGAACAAGCAAGTGCATCTCAGAGCTTGAGGACTTAAGACTCAGAGAGTTAAACCTGTTTAGTCTGAGCACAGGAAATGGCGTGGGGACCTCCTCCAGGTACTTAAAATATCAAAAGGCATCAATCAAGTAGATCCAGCAACATTCTTTCACCTTAATGGTGAATCCCGTAGTCTAGGACAGCAGACATTAAGGGGAAAGCATTTAGGACTCAAGCCAGGTAGAACTTCTTTACACAAAGAGTTTTGGGAATCTGAAACAAACTACCGAGACATGGAGTTGAGGCAGAAACCTCAATAACCTTTAAGATATGGGTACATCAATTAAAAAGGCAATTAAAATGGTAGGTTATATCACAAAAACTGATTATAAATTAAGCTCAGACCATATAATGCAGTAGTGAGGCCACATCTGGAGTCCTGTGTGCAGTTCTGGTCACCACACTACATGAAAGACAGAGCAGCACTTGAGGCTGTGCAGAGGAGAATAATAAGCAAGTGTATCTCAGATCTTGAGGACGTGTCCTACTGTGACAGACGCAGAGAGTTAAACCTGTTTAGTCTGAGCGGAGGAGACTGTGTGGGGACCTCATCCAGGTCGCCAAGATCCTCAAAGGCATCGATAAAGTAGATCTAGCATAACTTTTTCAACTTAAGGGTGAATGCCGTCCTCAAGGACATCAATGAAGAGGAAGTGCATTTAGGTCTGAAGACAGGAAGTATTTCCTTACTCAAGGAGTTGTGGGAATCTGCAACAAATGCTTAGTAAGTTCCTTTGCAAACAACGTCAACTAAATGGGTCCACCTGTTCATTTTCCAAAACGGTTTATTTCACCATAGGGTTGCAGAGAGTCAACTGCAGCAAACACAAAAGGGTAACCAGTCCTGGATGGGGTGCTGGTCCATCTCGCATATGGCCACACTCATCTGGAGTCCTGTGTGCAGTTCTGGTCACCACACTACAAGAAAGACACATCAGCACTTGAAGATGTGCAGAGGAGAACAAGCAAGTGCATCTCAGAGTTTGAGGACTTAAGACTCAGAGAGTTAAACCTGTTTAGTCTGAGCAGAGGAGCCTGCGTGGGGACCTCATCCAGGTCTTCAAAGTCATTGATAAAGTAGAACTATCAACATTCTTTCAGGTTAATGGTGAATCACATCATACTGGAGGACATCAGTGGAAATGAAGAAGAAATGCATTTAAGACTAATGCCAGGAAGTACTTCTTTATGCAAAGAGTTGTGGGACTCTGGAACAAATTACAGAGACATGGAGTTGAAGGAGAAACCTCAACAACCTTTAAGAGAAATCTGCATGAGATACGGGGACAGCTTAGGTATTAGCTAAACAAACGGGCTTGATGTACTGAATGGTCTCCTCTCGTTTGTCAAATTTGTTTTTATTGAAGCTACTGCACCGCTAGGCGCATTGAAGGCTTTAGAAATGGCTTTATCCCCTTGCCCTGATCTATCCCTCACCACATTCTGATGATGGGGGTCCTACAGAGAGTTCCTTGGACTTTGTGACGTGTTTTTTTGTCCTGACCTGCTTTGTGAATTATCGGATCTCCTATACACAGGGACACAGGTGCCTTTATAAATGATCGTCCAGTCAATTTAGTTTGCAAACAGTGGACTTCAACCAAGTTCTAGAAACATCTCAAGAAGAAATAAAGCAAGCAGGGGGCACCTGAGCACAATTTGGGGGGCCACAACAAAGGGTCTGAAGACTTCTAGGAAGGAGAGATTTCAGGTTTTTTTATTTAGATTTTTAATACATTTGCGATCTATTCTCCAAACAGGTTTCATTTTGTCACGATGGGTTATTGAGTGTAGATTGATGAGACAACCATGGCAAATTTATCCACTTAAAATGAAAACTACAACACAATAGACAATAGAATCTGCGGAAAGTGAGGGGGTCTGAAGACTTTTGGAATTCACTCCAGACACTCTGTGACCCCCCCAGCCCGCTACACTTCACACAATGTGACCGGTTTTCAGTTCATGATTTCGACGCACACACTTATGTTAATTTCAAGGGGCCGGAAAATCAATGCACCTGATAAAAGAGAGGCGGACTCATTTGAATTTAAAACGAGCTTCACAATCAGATAGGAATTGCTCTTTTTTTTCCCCCAATATAAAGAAATCAATACAAATACAGGACAAAGATCACAATCTTCTAAAACGATAGCAACACCTTCAGAAACCTGAACGCAGTGAGGAGCATTCAAAGTGGTTAGCATGGAGAAAAGGAGAAAGTGGGCTCAGGAAATGGATGGATGGATCATGTGTGAGTCTGATTGGTTAAAGCTAACTTTGGATCAAATATATGAGGGGGTAACAAGTACTCAAGAACATCCAGTGCAGCTGCGCGCATGAAATGTAGACCTGATGTTAGCATTAACTTAATAAAATGACACAACCAAAGAAATCGTAACATTCCAAACGGGCCTGAACAGGCTTAACTTCAGGTGGGTGGCATCATTTGAAGTGCAGGTGGGATGGCTGCTGATAGGCCTGTTGCCATCCACCAGAGCAATGAGAATGAGATGTGGGTGGATTTTCCAGCGGGACAACAATCCTAAACATATACTACATAGGACACTCTGAAATAGTGCCAGAGGAAGAAAAGAAAGGCATTGGAATGGCCCAGTCAATCTCCAGACGTGAACCCAGTAGAAGGGTTTATAGAAGGAACTGAAGATTAAAATTCACCGGTAAGCCACTTGGAGTCATAATGATTTAAAGACTGTCTATGTAGAAGAACGGGCCGAAATCCCACCCGAATATTGTGAGGGACTCGCTTCATCATACGGGAAGCATCTTCAAGCTGTCTTTGGATACAAAAAGGCTTTTCCCATGATTTTCATGATCACACCTGTCAGAACACAGTAGTTTCTGTTTTCAGAATCTTTTCAGGCCTGCAGGTGGCAAAATTCTGTCTATAAAATGTATGTGCCTGAGATGGAAATAGAGATCAGTATGGCTGGTAGAAAATAACAAAGCCCAGTATGGGAGATTTTTAAATGCAATATTGAAGGCATTCTGTGTGCTTGGTGTGTGGGTGTGTTTGTGTGTGTCCTGCGGTGGGTTGGCACCCTGCCCAGGATTGGATTCCTGCCCTGTGTTGGCTGGGATTGGCTCCAGCAGACCCCCGTGACCCTATGTTCGGATTCAGCGGGTTGGATAATGGATGGATGGATGGATGGATTCATTATAAGCACATTGTCTTGGAGCAGGATATGTTGTGTGGTATAGACATTTAGAGTAAAATTCAACTAAATTTCACAACAAATTGGCCCATTCTGGGCAATAAAAGAAAAAGATAAAAAGTGCCAACAGTCAGTGCACATTTGTTCAGCACAAATGACAAAGATTCATATTCAGTATCGGGTTTTGATTACTGTATGCTTGTTTTTATCAAACAAAAACATAACCAGATAGTAAACCATGTAGTGTAGTAAGCTTCCACTAACTTTAAACTCCGATTTTATTATACCATAAACAGACAGACACCGTTTTTCTAGTCCACCACACGCGATTTATTTAAAATATTTACAAATTCAAAGTCCCAAGTCCCGCACAGC
Source organism: Polypterus bichir lapradei (assembly GCA_026402145.1). Lineage (NCBI taxonomy): Eukaryota > Metazoa > Chordata > Cladistia > Polypteriformes > Polypteridae > Polypterus > Polypterus bichir. Next base: position 53,263,204 of record JANRMT010062840.1, on the reverse strand, counting down.
GCACAGTGCTTCCAGCACCAAACACCTCTCTCTCTCGACCTCTCAATGGTCCTCTTCGGGCCACCTTCTTCCACTCACTGAAGCCTTGTCTTCTGCCACCTGACACCAGCTCCCTGACTGTTGGAAGGCGGCCCCTTTTATGTTGCCCCGGATATGCTCCAGGTGCCCTTTGATAAACTTCCGCCGGCACTTCCTGGTGTGGTGGAAGTGCCGACTGAGCAACCGGAAGCACTCCGGGTGACCCTGGAATACCAGGGCTTCAGGATCCAGAACCCACCCCCTGGCATTGGCCACAGGCCCTTTTAGGGTTGAACTTCCCAGCTCAGTTCCTGTGACCTCTATAGCAACCAGGGCGGCTGTCCCCTCATGGCAGAGGCTCCATATAGGAATCCCGGCTGGGTATGGCATCCAGCCGCCCGTGACAATCCATATCCATTAAATGTACAGTTCTGCCCGATTGTGACACAAAACTAAACTCCATGCCATAATTACTAAAATTAAAACAGAAACCAATAGATATAAAAATAAAATAGAAATGTCTTTGTGAAATAAAAACTAAATTAACTCTTTGAGGGCTGAATATTTTTTCCAAAAAACACAAAGCAATGGTTTCACACAGAAATCAACATAAAGCATCTGTTGCTGTGTGCCACGGCTGCCAGTTTGCCAGGAATGTGCAGCAGGTTGGTTGCCCTGGGGTGGGGTGCGGGGGCGGCAGTTATGGTCGCAGTGCATCGCAAATCTGGTTTGCACTTCTCATCATTGTAAGTGGTGGTCCTCCCAGGCGAATGTTGCCGTAGGCGCGTCAGCTACACGAACCTGTTCAGCGCCACGATCAGCTGGGGACAGATCAGCTGATGCTGCTACCTCACATTCATTTTCGATCACTTGTATCAAAATCGGAGTCTGACAAGTCAGAGTTCAATTCAGTGATAACATGCAAGACGTCATCCATGGAGTATTTTGCTTTACACATTCGTCTTGATCTCTCGCCTGATCTCGATGTAATTTTTGCCATTGCTTGCGCCTCGCTACTCACGCGAGTGTAGGAAATCTCAGTCCAACCAGTGAAGCTATCTTTCCTTCTAGCAAAGAGAGTCCAACTAAAACTTAACAGTGGGTTTTGTCTCCGTTTACAGTTGATTACCACCGTCAACCCCTCCTGTTGACAAAAGTCGACATCCGCCTGAAAGAGTTCAAACTAAAAATACATGATGAAGGAAAACTAAAACTAAACAGAATTTCCATGTAAGGTCAGAAAAAATATAGAAATAAAAACTAATATAAAAAGGCAAAACTATAATAACCTTGCTACATTACACAGCTGGTCACAGACATGTGCCCTGTGCCCATCCTCGAGGATGCAAATGAAGGCTTTGACACGTTGTGTTGCGTGACAGGGGTCTTCAGTGACTAAGAAGTGGAGGGATCCCATCCACCGTCAAGCCTCCATCCCTACAGTACATTAAAGTGGTTTGGGCGGCAGAAGATTGAGATGAGGTTTGCGTCTACCTGTTGTTTTTTTTTTTTTTTGGTGAATGACTGTCAGCAGGCACACGGGGTAAAAAATAAAGGCAAGTAAGAGAGTTGTCAAAATGCCAGCGTCTTTCCTGAAGCCGACAGAGAAGCGCGCGTGCGGCGGTTAGGTCTTAATAAGCAAATCTGACATCCGCCGCTTGCTGCAGACAGAGCTTCAAAGACACAGGAGCAGGGATCATTCTTTGCCTGTGAAAATGTCAAGTGTACTCAGTGTGAAGACTCCATGAACTGAGAGACGGGCAACAATCTGAATCATGCCAAACAGACGACAAGTAGAAGAAGACTGCAGTAGTGGATGTGTTCTGTTGCACTTAAGAAACCATCTGAAGAGAAATGAAGCTCATGAAGCAATAGACTTGGAGAGGACCCACTGAGAATGACAAACCTGAAGGGTCCACCTGCTGTGCTCCAGTGGGATGGCACCTAAAAACAAGCGGGACAGCCCAAACTCCACGGTGTGGCTCCCTTTATACTGCCTCAGCACACCTTCTGCAGACTCTCGCCTGCATGTTTCCTAACAGGTCACATTGCAGTGAATTGAAAACATTCCCACCACCTTTTTTTTGTTGTTATACACCAGTGGATTTAAAGGAGGACTCCACTCCAAAATATTGTTTTTTTGTGACCAAGAAAGAACTACATCTAGGAATGAGAAATGTCAGATTTGGATTTTGAATAAATTTGTCACAAGTGTACACCAATCAAGTTCTGGAAACATCTCAAGGAGGTATAATTTGGAGGGTCACAGCAAAGGGGCTTAATATTTCTAGAAACAAAAACTTTCAGGTTTCAGGAAAAAATTTGAAAACCTCTCTCAGTACCCGTTGTCACTTTGTCATTAGGGGTCATTGAGTGTGACGATTGATGGGCCTTTAAAATGAAATCGGCAACACGATGATAGGAGTGGGCAGAAAGCAGAGGGGTCCGGCTACTTTCCGATTCCACCATATACTGCATATATTTTAGGCAAGGAATTTGCAAACGAGCTCAACATGCAGCTTCTGGCTAATCGTCTACATTTCACTTTAATCCAGTCCAATGACGGCCATTGCAGGGATCACTTAATGGAAGATCGATAGCGTGATTTAATCACCAAGGGGGGATTTGTCAGGGTCTGATTGTAACACAAATGACAGCTATGGATTTCTGGAGCGGCAGGGGAATGCGGAGCGGGTGGGGTGGGGTACAGTGAGACGGGCAGTGAGCGTGTGTACCCCGTAGGGGGCGCCGCTGCCCCGTTTGGAGTGCGACATCCCTGCCATTTAAAAGAGGCTCGCCGATGTGTGGGGAACGATTTAATGAAATGTGCCGTTCGGGTCTCCCTTGAAAACACAGAAAAAAAAGAAACGCACGCGTGTTGGGAGAATCGGCTCACTGCATAAAGCCATGCAGGCGTTTAGGTGACTGAATATGTTTATGTGCAGTAAAATGATTTGGCAACCTTGTAAGTCAAAGTTTTTTTTCTGTATTGAATGGGAATGAAAACAACTGAATGTGCCGATACAAAGATGGCAACGCAAAGCACAAGGGAAAGACTCAGCGTGAGACCAAGAAATGAACAACAGAAGAATAAGTGCAGACTAGTCATATATTACAAGAAATTACAGGCTATAACATTAACAATAATCCAAGAATAAAAATAATCAGAATTCGAAAAATGGTGTAGCACAGGAGACAAAGACGAGGCAAAATACAATCAAATGATCAACATGGCAACCCCAGGCTTTGGCTGCACTGCTACTTTTGGCTGATTTAATTCAAAGTACCCAATAATCGCAAACAGCCACAGCGATGAAGCGTTTTGAGAGGCGACATTCACAAATTTCATAGGCCCATCCCTGCCAAAAGAAGCCTGTGTCTCGTTCCAGTAGATCGGTGGATGATGCCATCACCCTGATGCTACATACGTATACCGTTGATGTCCGAAGTGTGCGTGAACTTCCCATGAATTCTTTCAAACTCACTTTCTAAGCCCTCCACAGATGTTATACTAACACACAATAAATTCAGCATATCGTTTAAGACATTTACTTTGTGCGGGGCAAAAGTCATTTTTTCCAGCAATGTTCACAGACCTCTGAGTTTTTCACTTTTTACTTTCTCGTATACAAAGCATAGGGAAAGTATTGGAATCCGATGTCGAGATTTTTATTAATCTCGACGTTTTAAACCTTCCTGAGTCCGATTTACTTTCTCATAGGGAAAGTATTGTAATCGTCCAAAAATTCGATTTTGAGATTTTTATGAATCTCGACGTTTTAGACCTTCCTGAGTCTGATTTACTTTCTCGTAGGGAAAGTACTGTAATCGTCCAATAATTCAATGTCAAGGTTTTGATGAATCTCGACGTTTTAGACTTCCTGATTTTCTTGTATATGAAGTATAGGGAAAGTATTCTAATCATCCAAAAATTCGACTTTGAGATTTTGATGAATCTCAACATTTTAGACCTCCTTGAGTCCAATTTAATTTCTTGTAGGAAAAGTATTAGAATAGTCCAAAAATTTGATGTCGAGATTTTTATGAATATCGACGTTTTAGACCTCCCTGAGTCTGATTTACTTTCTCGTAGGGAAAGTATTGTAATCGTCCAAAAATTTGATGCCAAGATTTTGATGAATCTCAACGTTTTAGACTTCCTGACTTTCTCGTATATGAAGTATAGGTAAAGTATTAGAATTGTCCAAAAATTAGATGTCGAGATTTTTATGAATCTCGACGTTTTAGACCTCCCTAAGTTTGATTTACTTTCTTGTAGGGAAAGTATTATAATCATCCAAAAATTCGACTTTGAGATTTTGATGAATCTTGATGTTTTAGACCTTCCTGGCTTTCTCATGTACAAAATATAGGGAAAGTATTAGAATAGTCCAAAAATTTGATGTCGAGATTTTTATGAATATCAACATTTTAGACCTCCCTGAGTCTGATTGACTTTTTCGTAGGGAAAGTATTGTAATCGTCCAAAAATTTGATGTCAAGATTTTGATGAATCTCAACGTTTTAGACTTCCTGACTTTCTCGTATATGAAGTATACAGAAAGTATTATAATCGTCCAAAAATTCAATGTCGACATTTTGATGAATCTCAGCATTTTAGACCTTCCTGACTTTCTTGTATTTAAAGTTTAGGTAAAGTATTAGAATTGTCCAAAAATTAGATGTCGAGATTTTTAGGAATCTCGACGTTTTAGACCTCCCTGAGTCTGATTTACTTTCTTGTAGGGAAAGTATTGTAATTGTCCAAAAATTTGATGTTGAGATTTTGATGAATCTCGACGTTTTAGACCTCCCTGAGTCTGAGTTACTTTCTCATAGTGAAAATATTGGAATCGTCCAAAAATTCGACATCGAGATTTTGATGAATCTCGATGTTTTAGACTTCCCTGTGTCTGATTTACTTTCTTGTAGGGAAATTATTGGAATTGTCCAAAAATTCGATGATGAGACATTTTAGTCCTCCCAGACTCCAATTTACTTTCTCATAGGGAAAGTAATATAATTGTCCAAAAATTCAATGTCAGGATTTTGCTGAATCTCGATGTTTTAGACCTCCCTGAGTCCGAAAATACCATTTTTTGGAGTTTGTTCTGTCTGTGTGTGTGTAAACATGATAACCTAAGTACACTTTCACTTTGGCCAAACAAATTTTTTATACTAGTATTTGGTGCAAAACGTACTTTTCTATCAACTTTTCAGCTATTTCCGTTAACCGAAAGTGGTGCTTTACCTTTTATTCACGCAGCTGCAGAGTTCAATTTATTCAACTTTACTTTTCTAATAATTGTTCAATATATTATTAATTTGATTTGTTGTTGACGGTCCTTTAATGTACATAACATAAAAATATAATCACTGTCTTGCAGCTTACTCCTCAAATATCCATCCCCATATCTGAGTATACGAGAAAGTCAAGGGGAGACCACTCCTGATTTCTATTTACCATCTCACAATTCCAGTGGGTCGCATATTTCTATACACTTTGTTAATTGCATGTTTAAACAGCTTGGAAAATTCCAGAAAATGATGTCAGGCCTCTAGGCAGTGAGATGATTAGCTTCTGATAGCCAATTACCCTCATTGAAGTCAACATGTGAATGAATGTTAAAGCCGACAATCAAACTCATGGCCTCTTTACTTGACATCATGGGAACATCCTAAGGAATCAGCCAGGACCTCAGGGAAAAAAAGTGGAGCTCCACAAATCATCCTTGGTTTCCAAACCCCAGAAGGTCCCACGTTCATCTGTACAAACAATAATACACAAAACCACGGGACCACCCAGCCATCATAACGCTCAGGATTAAGACACATTGTGTCTCCTAGAGAAGAACAGACTTTGGTAAGAAAAATGCAAATCAATCTGGGAACAACAGCAGAGGGACCCTGTCAAGATGCTGGAGGACACAGATAGACAAGTCTCGATATCCACAGTAAAACAAGTCTGACATCGACATCACCTGAAAGGAGGCTCTGCAATCAAGAAGCCACTCTGCTCCAAAGCCACCATCAATCTGCAGTGGCACATGGGGACAAAGATCAGACCTTCTGGAGAAATGTCCTCTGGTCTGATGACTCCAGGATCGAACTGTTTGGTCATCGTGACCATCGTTATGTTTGGAGGACAAAGGGTGAGGTGTGCAAGCCAAAGAACAAGCATGGGGGTGGGAGTGTCATGCTGTGGGGACTGCAGGAGGGACTGGTGCACTTCACAAAAAGATGGCATCATAAGGAAGGAGAACGATGGCAGCATCTCAAGACCTCAGGAAGGAAGGTGAAGCTCAGTCGCCAATGGGCCTTCCAAATGGACAAGGAACCCAAGGATATCCCAAAGTGGGGGCAAAATGGACAACAAGGTTAAGGCATTGGAGTGGCCATCACAAAGCCCTGATCTCAATCTGATTTAACTAAGAAAGCGAGTGTGAGCAAAGGAGGCCTACAAAACTCTTCCAGTTACACCAGTTCTGTCTGGAGGAATGGGACGAGATTCCAGCAACTTACTGGAAACTTGTGGACAGCGACACAAAAGGTTGGGTTCAAGTTAAACAATCTAAAGGCAATGAACAAAGTGTGTGGAAACGTGTGACGTCGACTGAAGTACTGGCCCACCGGGACAACACAAGTGCGAATTACAGTGGTGCAAAAAACCAACCCCCCCCCCCCCCTTCAAAATATTCCCATTTTTTTGCTTTACAGCCTTAAATGAACACACACACACAAAACAATATTTCTTTCCAGCTTTACTTACTCAATGCCACCTCAAACATCCAAGTGAAAAATATCAGAGCTACAGTTGAGAAAAATGATAAAAAATCAAACACAAGACCTACTGAGATGAATAAAGGATCACCCCCCCAATGCTTCTGCTTGAATGCCAGCCTTGAGTCTGTTGATTCTTCTTTATCAGCTTTGCCCACCTAGATTGAGCCCACTTAATATTTGCCCCCCACTCTTCTTTACAGTTTAACTGTTCAAGTTCGGTCACATTGGACGGTGAGTGTTGGTGGTCTCCTATCTTCAGATCTTTCCACAGATTTTCAGTGTGATTTCGGTCTGAGCTCTGACTGGCCACACCAGGACATTCAGCCACCATGTGGTCAGTTTTGCTGTGTGCTTCGGCTCGTTGTCATGTTGAAAGGTGAACATTCTGCCCATCTTCAGCTTTCTGCCAGAGGGTAGCGGGTTTTCCTCAAGTATTTTGCCCCATCCATTTTTCTACCCTAACAAGAGCCCAAAGCCCCCCACAACAGGATGCTGCCCCCTCCATGCTGTACTGTAGGTGTGGTGTGTTGTGGATGGTGAGCTGAATTGGTGGACCGTGTGGTGTTGAGGCCTAATAGTTTGATTTTGGTCTCATCTGATCAGAAGACCTTTTTCCACTTGGCATCAGAATCTTCAAAGTGCATTCTGGGAAAGCGCAAATTAACTTTAATGTGGCCTTTCTTGAGAAGTGCGATCCTCCCGAACAAGACACAATGGTGGAGCGCTTGTCAAATTGTTGTCACATTCACACCATTAATGACCACTCTGTGCCATCAAATCCTGTCACTCCTTCAAAGTGGCCATTGGCCTCTCGGTAGCCTCTCTTCCCAGTTTCCTCCTTGCTCTTCCATCCAGTTTGGAGGGTCCTAGTAGTAACAAACACTTCTTTATGATGGACTTTACTGAGCTACTTGGGATTGATGAAGCCTTTGAGATGTTTTGGTCTCCATCTCCTGCCTTATGTCCATCCACAACTCTGTCCCTGAGATCTTCTAAAAGTGGCCTGCCACCCGTAGTCAGTTGTGTGCTGTCAGTTGCTCTACCAAGCAAGGGAATGAATGGACCAGGAACATCTTCACTAATCACACTCATTACGACTGAGCACAGGGGTAAGGAAGCCAGGAAGAGCAATGGGAATGGTGGGCACTGACACCTGAGTGAGTTTATGATCCTTTATTCATCTCAGGATTTCTTGTTTTTGATTTATTAAAATTCTTCTGAACTGTAGCTCTGATGTCTTTCACTCGGACGTTAGAGGTGGCATTGAGTAAGTAAAGCTGGAAAAAAATTTAGGTGTGTGTTTACATTTAAGGCTGTGAAGAAAAAAAAAATGGGAATATTTTGAAGGGGGGATTCTTTTCTATACCCACTTGTGATATTGGCGCTTTATTGGCGCCGACCCGACACATACTGACACCAGTGGCACGGGCAAAATAAACAAAAACTCTTTATTTTCTTCAGCCGTGGGACACGTCTTCCCCGTGTCCCACTGGCCCTACATAGTCCCCGAACACAAATAAAATACCCCAAATCACAGTCTTCTTCTTCTCCACTCCTCCCAGGGCAGCTTCGTCCTCCTCCTCCTCCCGACTCCGACTCCCTGAGTAGTGGCCGCAGGCTCCCTTTATAGCCCACCCGGGTTCAGGTGGTAATTAGCCTCAGTTAGGCTGCACTTCCGGGTGTGGCTGCATTGTCACCCACATGGGCTCAGGAAGCCTTGCAGCTCCCCCAGGCGGTGGCCATGGAGCCCAACCAGGATGAGCTCTGGTGTTCCATATTAGTGGCCCCGATGCAACCCAGGGGAGCTGCCACCAACTGTTCCGGAGGACGTAGCATACATCCTATGGCTGCTCCCCCGGATCCCGTGTCGAAGGGGCGTCCCGTCCGTCACACCACTGTATGTGTGACTGCTGTCTACGGACTGTAGTTCTCCATTTGACACAAGAGAGCCCTCCAAGCTCAGGGTCCTGTGTCTGAGCTCTTCATCGTGCAGCTGGATTATTAATAAGTGGGTTCAAGTGGGGGGGCCACACTCCATCGTCCCTCAGTGTCAACACAGGGGGCTCCACAAGGCCGTGTGCTGAGCCCTCTGCTGTGCCTCCCATGCACATACTGCTGCACCTGACTCAACCATCAGTTCGGGGGGGTGGGGGGTCACAGCCAGGCACACAGACTGGATTTGAACCCGGGTCTGTGTGGCACCCCTCTAACCACATGAAACAACTCCAAACACGAAGCATTTGAGTTGGCATTGCAGGCAGTCAGACACACACACTTGACAATCCTCACCAACTGCTTGCCGATAACTAAATGAGACAGCATCACAGCTCCAGCGAAGTACGATATTCACGCAAAACGTACGCCTGGGTAGTAATTAGGCAGGGGGGGAAAAAAAGATTCTTAAAAAGTGTGCCATTTTGTTCATTCAATGTTGTTCCAGCCCTGAAGCAACTGTAATGATTTATGTGAAGAGTAAATGTTCATTTGTGTGCTTACAGTGGAGGTGGTGTTAGATTTTAATGACTAATAGAGCAGTGGAAATGAGACGCGCTCAGACAAGCTCCGCCATGACCTGAATAAGGAGGATCGAGGACGTTTTATTATTCCAAAACAAAATTATCCTTCAAGTCATTCAATTTCAAAACCCCAAAAAAAAAAAAAAAGCCATTTCTCCAAGTTAACCGCTCTTTAGATAATGCGCTGATATCCGCCCGCACTGCCACCGTTATTTTTCATTTTAATTGCGTTACATTTTTCTGCATTATTACGATTTATTACATCTCCACTGCCTTCTGCTTCAGCCTACTGTATTACACTTAATTGTGTCACATCAAACCGTGAAAGACACGGCGGAGAGCGGAAAAAAAAAAAAAACACGCAACGTGCTGATTGATTTACTCAAAGGCCGGAAAGTCGAGCTTAACAAAAATAATCAAATGTTAGCTGTTAGGAGAAGGAGCCCAAATCTCTGTGAACCTTACCACGAGAACTCGCCACCTCGATGGACGGGAAGTCTTTACACTCAGCGGGGCTTTGGGGGTATCAAAGCTACCTGTGGCCTGTCACTTCTGACTACTGCCCCTCGGAAACGGGGGTCCGAGTTCAAGTCACTGTCCGGGCGCAGTCAGGATGGCTTAGTAACGTAAGACCAAGCTGCTAGGATTGACTTTATATAACAGACGGCTAATGCACTAGGATAAAAAAAGATGGATATGAAAGGCACTATAATAAAAAGACAATAAAAAGACCCCGAAAATTAATAAATTGATATGACGGGAACTATAATTAATAGGTGTGAAAAATACAATAGTCAATGGCTGTAAAAAGAATCAGGTATCTGACAGACAGAAATACATCAATGGCAAAACGTTAAAAAGACACAAAAGATATGAAAAGGAACAATGTCATTAGCAGATGTCACACTAGACAAAAGAGAAAGGGATAGATAGATAGATAGATAGATAGATAGATAGATAGATAGATAGAT
>JANRMT010062840.1:53205789-53217230 GCA_026402145.1 Polypterus bichir lapradei | reverse complement strand
ATCTATCTATCTATCTATCTATCTATCTATCTATCTATCTATCTATCTATCTATCTATCTATCTATCTATCTATCATTATGCTGTGAAAACCAGAACCAGTGTAGTGTACAAGTGATAGGTGGGGATGAGCAAGAAAGCATTCGGAGTGATAACGAAATTATAAATTAGTTGTTTATCTTCCTAGAAATTCTTTTCGGTGTAATGTTTTCTGTTTATTGGTCTTATTGCCTCATAAATGTCAACTGCTGTGTCTGATGCCGTCACAGAAGGAGAGTCTGAAAATGATTTTTGAAGCTTTTCTGGATAAAAAAATCAGATAATTTTCCTTTTTTCATTCATGAGTGATATTTTTTCCGAACCCTGCTGCTTACCCACGAATTGAGCCTTTTGGCCAATAATGCCACCCCCAAAAATGTGTGGACTGCCCCCTCCGCCCGCCCCTAGCTGTGCCACTGCTGCCAGTTCATCACGGTTACATTACCGGCGGTGTTGGGTTCCAGGGCTCCCAAATCTGGAAAGAGGGGAGAGCATTGGAGCGGGACCAGCGTCCCAATTCTGTGGTCTATCTCATCCTGTTTATTAAGGCCAAAACACCCCAAAAAGGGAGTCCAACTTTCTATTTAGGTGGGTGGGCATCCTAAAGTGACCGCTCATCGCGTATTGTCTCTGTTAAATTACCGGTAGTATTTTTTTATTTTTCATCTGGCGTGACTTTTAAGGTTTTTTTTTGTCTTTTTCCTTTGCAAAGCCTTTGGCGATAATATATTTCATGCATGGTTATGTTTATTGCAACGTTCTCTCATTCATGCGCTCATTTCTTTTCTTTTTTCGAATTAGGCGTGAGGGGCGATTTAGTCTCCTCGGGATCGGAATGAAGTGTATTTGCCAACATATCCAGGAGGCAGCTGACTGCTCATTTGTACCATTTGCTGGGCTTTGATGTCTTTCTCCACTAAGTCCTTTTGTTTCTCTTCACGGCACACGCCAGACATGGAGCCCCCCGCACGTTGCTCAGTCACGTTCGGGCCTCCACTCCTCTTTGCTTTTCTTTGGGCCCTTTAGGCAACGTTTTGTTTTGTATGCGGCAGCCCCTTGAAATGTAAAATGCTGGCCCGTGACGAGCAGCGGGCCTTGCAGACGCATCTGTAGATGGGCCCGGTGGTCTGGTAGCTTTGATGGAAGGGGGCACGTGCCGAAAAGGCGGTGGGTCATAAGGGGAATCTGCCGATTGGACTTGTTAAATCCCTGCAGGGTGGGCTGCTTGTGCCAGATTCTAAATAAGCCGTACCTATGACTTACTCTTTGAGCCTCTGATTAAAAGTAAGCCCCCACTCCACAAGGGTGACGGGGGGTCTGCTTGTGATCGGCTTTCCTGTCGTCCACGTCTCACAAACACACACAAGACAGGCATCGCAAATTACAAAACCAAAAAAACAATAAAGAGAGTCCGATTCTGAAACGCCCAAACTGCGCACACGTCATGTGACCTGCCCAAGATGGCTGACTGGAGTTGTCGCTATTATTGGGTATTGTGAAGAGCACATGGAGGTGTCAAGGAGGCCTTATGGTGCAGAATTTCTTACTTTCGATTGCAAAAAAACAAACAAAACAGTTTCACGTTTTGTTTCACCGATTTTAGTGTCAGTTTCGCCAAAGTCAGCCTGCCGGTTTCAACCATCGTTGTTTGTGGGCTTTCTGTCCAGAGTTGGTTCCTATGTCAAGGCCATAATGCTACCGAGTAACAACCAGTGGCCATCGCCAATGATGGGCAAAAAAAAAATCAAATCAGAGACGCCTCTGGTTGGCTTTTAGTTGGCGAATGACAGTGCTTTGGGGTGTCCGAGTGGCCAGCTGTTACTGGAAACTGCCCCCGTCTTCCATGTGGCACCACACAGGGCATTGCCAGTAAGGAGCTCACTGTACCCTCTACACATGACTGCCTGGTGGGCTCTCTTGCCTTTCCCTCCCTCATTTGTCTCTCTATCTCTTTTATCCTCCTGCCATTCTCAGCAGCATTTGCTGAGTCAGCTGCCCTCTAGTGCCCTGAAAGAGCCCATCCCGCCCCATACCCATCATACATGACTTGTTGATTTGCTGACTCACTTGATTCACTTCCTTACAGGAGGCACAGCGCCCCCTAGCAGCCTCTGCGTTTCCTTCACCAGCATGTCCAGTGTTGTCTCTTGCTTGGAGATTTCCAGCAGGACTTGACCCAGCCTTGTGCCATTCGGCTTTCTTTGGTCACCTTGCCACTGGCACCCTCTTGCCATCCGGACATTTAAATAATGGAAACGTGTTTTCTGAATTCCTGCAGCTCCATCATCAACGGTGTCTGAAGTGAAAATGATGTCAAAATATTAAAGGTGCATTTTGCTGAATTCCCACATTGTGTCTAATGATCTCATTTTTCTTTGTCTCTCTTAGGATGGCCCAGAGGCTGGACAAACTGTAAAGGTGAGAAATTCCTGACGTTCTTTTTAAAACTCCACGTGTCTTACTTAGCCTGCCATACCTACGGGCTCTTAGTGTGTATAATGTTGGCTCTGACCTTAGCGTGACAAAGTGGGGCTGCCAGGCTGGAACATTCTAGGCTTTCTGACGGTTTCCTTTACTGGAAATGGGGGCACTTTGGTGGGCAGGGTGATCAGTTTATGGCACTCTCATCAAGATATGGGGGGGGCATAACCACATCCAGTAAGAAAGGTATAGCCGATGTAATGGACGGCCGGATCCCATGCCCGGCTGGGACGCCCCTTCTGCTTATGTTCCGGCGGAGCAGCCATGGACTCCTCAGTACCTCCCCCGGGACGCTTGGTGGCAGGCAGCCTCCCTGGCTGACTGACGATGGTGCCTCAGTTTCCCGCAGGGTTTTCTGGGAGATGGAGTTCTCCACAACCCTGTGGGGACCTGGGATGGCCGCCAGGGGGCGTGGCAGAGATCGTTGAGCCCAGCTGCTCTAATTATCGGCCCCACCCGGGAGTGCGATTGGGAACAGGCGAGCAAGCACCAGGAGCACTGCCGGGAGGGCCATAAAAGGAGCCAGCAACCACCACTCAGGACCAGAATCGGGAGGAAGAGGACGAGGTTACCTGAGAGAAGTGGTGGTGCCAGCGGACGGATTGCTGTGTGGATATTAAGGTGATTTGGGACTGTGTTATACCTGTAGGGTTCACGGGGAAGACGTGCCCCACACGGGAAGAAAAAGCAAAAGATTTCTGCCCCTTTTATACGTGCCTCAGTGTGAATCTGTGCCGTGTTGGGCGCTTATATAGCGCCTTATTCACACCGTCATCTCGAAATGATAAGCCAGGAATCTGCATGTAGTGTAAGGGTCGGTTTATACTTCACGCTCATCATGGCCGCCGCGCGTTTCCAGCGTTCGTTTTGACGCGTCCTCTGAATTGTTCCTTTTTCCTTAATGAGCAGCCAAACAATAACGAGACCCAAAGCAAGCCGCCGCCCGAAAATAAAGAAAGGTGAAGGGTCACTTTGGTCTGCTCAGGTCACCAAAACGTCTTTGTGGTTTTCTACAGAAGATTCCTGCGGAATTTATCTGCATAGACTGATTGTATGTAAAGATGGCGCCGACTGGCGTGGCTGGCCGTCTGCTCCTCTCGCTAATCTATGTTTTAACTTTGTTTTTAGTTTATCCCAACTGCCACTGCGTCCTCCAATCGTGATTCTTTACTTAACATATTTTCTGGCTTGCTTTCCTCTCAATTTTCCTCTCCTGATGGGATATTATGTGAACCTCCACCTTGGTTTTATTCATCTCCTAACTTCTTCACCTGGACGCCGGTGTTCACCTGTATCAGTGAGTTGAATGCCCCTCGGAGACACAAACGCACCCGCCGCCATCTTGGAAAAAGAGCCAGTATTGCTGTTAAACAACGGCGGCTCGAGTCCCAGAGCTTGGATTCCCGTCTATGACCCATCTTCTCCTGCGCAGGACACCAGATTCAAGTTCTCCATTTCAAGGTGGCATCACTCCTCCTCGGTGAGCTCTCGCGCAGTAAACGCTGCTGATCTCCGCCCGCTCACCTGTGCTCATCCCGCCACGAGCTCTTCTACCGCTATCATGGCTGCTCTCTTGAACGTGAGATCAGTGTCTAATAAAACTTTTATTCTGCAAGACTTTATTACCTCAAATAATCTGGATTTCTTTTTCATCACTGAGACTTGGATTTTAAATGGTGACTCTTCATGTTTTACTGACTTGGTACCATCTTGACGGTGGTCTTAGGGCTCGTTTATAATTCACGTACTCACACGCATCATGGCCGCCACGCGTTCCCAGCATTCATTTGACGCGTCCTCTGAGCACGTCCCCAGAAATTAACGTTACCTGTGCGCGAGTTGCAGTACCAGCAAAAAGCTGGGGGGGTCACAGTGGCATCAATTCGGGATATGACGTCAGAGCCTCAATTTACTATCTACGTGTGACAGAAAGCCGCTATGCCGATCCACCAGGATCGAAGTGCGCGCTGCGATGTTTGATGAACGGTTCGATGTGGTGAAGCAAAATGCCAACATACAGATGCATTCGTGGTGCTTTTATATTCAAGCGTCGCATGTTCCCCATCGTAATGACGCGATACATTTTAAAAGGCTCACATACCGTCTTCTGTGCCGTCTTCAGAATGTCCGGCGGTGTATTTGAGCAAGTCAAGTCGGGGAGCTTGCACTGGTACAGCACCTTGTCACACCCACTGCATGGCGAAACAGCTTGGGATCCCGGTTGGCAACCCCCTAGACAGACACGCAGTCCAGTCCCACCCTCCGGAAATGACCCTCTATCTGCCACAGCCAGGTGTTACGTGGGCGACCCCTTGGCCTGGTCCAGACATTCAGGTCCCCAACAATGAGGATCTTACGAGCCGGATCATCCTCGGGTAATCGCGCCACATGCCATAACTGACGCTCCATCTGAGGTCATGTGCCTCATTCGGGACTCCATGAGCAACATGAAGTCAAACCAACAGTACGCAAGGATTTTCCGGAGAGACACACGTGAAGGAGTCCAGTCTTCGTCTCAGGTCACTGGATAGCGTCCATGTCTCGCAAACAGGAAGCACCAGGACTCTAAAGACTTGGACCTTCGTCCTTTTGCAGATATCGGGAGTGCCACACACCCCGTTCCAGTGACCTCATGACCCCCCATGCTCTCCTAATCTGTCTACTGACTTCATAGGAAGAGTCACATGAATGTCACTGCCGAGGTAAGTAAACCTCTCAATGACGAGGTCGACACTCTCTTCGCAGACAGACACACTGCTGATGGCCGTGCCCGAGAGGTCATTAAAGGCCTGGCTCTTTGGTTTTTATCGCAAGCCCAGACACTCAGACCCCTCACTCAGTCTCTCGAGACCCCCGATCAGAGCCTCCATTGACTCCACGAAGATCACAGCATCGTCAGCAAAGTCAAGATCTGTGAACCTTTACCAACAAATAACCCCCAGCCGCTGGACCCCATGACCTTGCCCAACACCCAGTCCATGCCAGCATTGAACAGAGTAGGAGTGCCACACACCGCTGACAAACCACAGAATCAACTGGGAAAAACGCAGAGGTCCTGCCTCCAGTCTGCCCAGCACTCACAGTACCAGTGCACAGGCCGGCCATGATATCCATGGTTTGAGCCACAGAGAAAAAAATTAAGGACACGGTGAAAAGGTGTATTTTGTGATTAAAGCGGACATTTCAGGTTTAATCTCGGAATGTCCACTTTAACCTCGTAGTTTACTTTATCATTAAAGTAGAAATGTCATAAACGTCATCTTAAAGCCGACCCAGTTGTTAATCGCTACCTGATTCTGGGGCTTCCTCCTGAACTGACGGCAGCGGCAGGCAGCGGTCGCCACGCAGAACACATCACATTTATGATATTCCAGCTCTCTGCACGTTTAGAATCCTTAGATTTAGACTTGACGTCACTTTCATGATGTGATGTGTTAAAGAGTGTGTGTTACATTTTACAGATAAGTCGTTAATTTCGTTTAAATAATCCATCCATCCATTATCCAACCCGCTATATCCTAACTACAGGGTCACGGGGGTCTGCTGGAGCCAATCCCAGCCAACACAGGGCGCAAGGCAGGAAACAAACCCCAGGCAGGGCGCACACACACACACACACACACACACCAAGCACACACACTAGGGACAATTTAGGATCACCAATGCACCTGACCTGCATGTCTTTGGACTGTGGGAGGAAACCCACGCAGACACGGGGAGAACATGCAAACTCCACATAGGGAGGACTGAGGAAGTGAACCCGGGTCTCCTAACTGCAAGGCAGCAGTGCTACCCACTGCGCCACCGTGCCGCCCCATTTAAATAATGAATACTGATAATAGTTACATGTGTGGGGGTGGCAGGGCAGTAGCGCTGCTGCCTCGCAGTAAGGAGTCGCGTCCCTGGTGTTCCCTGCCTGCAGTTTGCATGTTTTCCTGGTGGTTTCCTTCCAAAGACATGAAGGTTTGGCGATTTGGTGACACTAACAGGACGCAAGTGTGTGTGTGTGTGCGTGCTTGTGTTAACCTTGCGATGAGCTGATGCCCCGTCCAGGGATCATTTCTGTCTTGTGCCCGATGCTTGCTGGAATGGGTGCCTCCCTGGAATGATGAATGTAAATATTAGACATCCTTTTCAGTGATATTGCATTAAGGTGTCCTTGGAATTTAATGGATGTTTCAGGCAATTCTACAACTCAGTGAAGCCGAATGTTTTCCCACCATGATGATATCGCGCAATGCCACCTGGTGGAATCTTCCAGATTTACTCAAAAGTAGGCGCTCAAGTATAAACAGTACAGCGCTGGCTTAGTAGTGTCCACAGGCGCACATGCCACGTTAAGTATAAACTCGGCCTAAGAATGCATTGTCAGAGCTTGGAGAGTGGAGACGAGAAAGGCGCTATATAATAATCCGACAGTTGGCAGGGCAGGCTTATGCAATTCTAGAATTAAATTGTTAGAATTGCAGAATAGGAGCTGCCCTATAAATCGGAGGAGCTGCTGGGAATGAACCCTTTGGGGTGCCCACCCACGTAACACACGGAGCATAGCACGGGCATAGAGAACAAAGCGCATCATAAATGAAAGTAACCCAAAAGGGAACAAAACATCCGGAAAACCCATCCAGGGGCCTAAATAGAACACCCTTATAATTCATGGCACCCAAGTGGGTATGTTGATCTACCTTCATCCAATATGGCACCTCGCCCCAGCAGTGATTGTTCTGATGGAGGGTCATGTCACCGGTCAGCGTGAGTCGTCTTCAGCAGACGTTGGCATTGAGGTGAAGGAGCCGAACCTGAGGGCGCTCGTCATAGCCGTCAGGTCTAAAAGAGTGGCAGATGAGACCGTGCCAACAGACCTTTTGATCTCCACTCTTCTTTTTCAAGTTGCAGCGCTTGAATTTTCAAAACATGAACGGCGGCGACAGCAGCATTGGATCTTCCCGAGCCTTCTCTTTCTTGCAGGATAATTAAGCTGTATGTTTTCTCTAGTCCTTAATATCATTGCCAATCAATGGCGGGCAATCAGGATGCATATTGATTTACCTGCACTTTGCCCATTAGTGAGCAGCAATGGGCAATCGAGATGAAAATAAATTGAAGGCTGTTTAATGAAGGACTTGGGCCCTGTCTTTACGGCTTAAGTCAGATGTAAGTACTGCACTGATTTCCAGTAAATGCATCCACTTACTGTTGACTGTTAAAATAACAGAGAAACATTTATGAGGCCGCGCTGACGGCAGCTGAGACCGGGCTCGTTGATCAGAGGGGCTGTCAGCCAATTAGAGCCGGGGGGGGGGGCGGGGGTCTTAGCCTCGCCTGGCCCGGCCCGGGGACCCCTTAGGGCAGCTCCAGTCCTGGCGGGCCGCAGTGGCTGCAGGTTTTCATTCTAACCCTTTCCTTAATTGGTGACGTGTTTTTGCTGCTAATTAACTCCTTTTTCCTTTCATTTTAATCGACTTGTTTTTTAAGATTTCTTCCCCATTCCTCTGATTTGCTTCCTGTCTTCCCATAAACAGAAATGAAATGTGAGGTGAGGGAGACAACAGAACACCACCCAAGTCAGGGTCTCAAACTCCAACCAGTGGCTTCATCAGGCGTTGAGTCTCGTCGTTCATTAAACTCGTTTTTTGATTCCACGACTTGTTGCTGCTCTCAGTGTGCAATAGCAGACACGTCCGAAATTGTGGATTTTCTCTTTTCTACGAGTGCCGTAACAATGTTTTGGAGACCTGAAAAGATCGGCATTCCTGATTTCTTTATTTTCAGATATTGTATGATGGACACCAGTTGTTTTGGCTCATTTTTGTATCTCATTATTGATTGGCTGCTAATTAAGGAACAGGAAACAATTAAGGGGTCCGAGTCTTCAAGAGCAAATCAACTAAAATTAATTCAAAAAGAAGTTTATTAGCAGCAAAAACAGGTCACTGATTAAGAAAAGGGTTAGAATGAAAACCTGCAGCCACTGGTGCCCTCCAGGACCGGAGTTTGAAATCCCTGATCTATAGTTATAGTTGCCTTTAACACAGGGGGTTCACCAACCCCAGTCCTGGAGGACCACCATGGCGGCAGGTTTTCATTCTAACCCTGTTCTTAATCGATGACCTGTTTTTGCTGCTAATTAACTGCTTTTTCCTTTCGTTTTCATGGACTTGTTTTTTAAGATTTCTTCCCCGGAATTTCTTCCTCGTTCCTCAGATTTGCTTCATTGCTTCCCATAAACAGAAATGAAATGTGAGATGAGGGAGCCAACGTAAGACCACCCAAGTCAGGGCCTCAAAACTCCAATCAGCTGCTTCATCAGGCGCCGAGTCTCGTCGTTAATTAAACCCGTTCTTTAATTCCACAGCTTGTTGCTGCTCTCAGTGTGCAATAGCAGACATGTCCGAAATTGTGGATTTTCTCTTTGCTATGAGCGCCATTACAATGTTTTGGAGACCTGAGCAGATCGGCATTCCTGATTTCTTTATTTTCAGATATTGTATGATGGACACCAGCTGTTTTGGCTCATTTTTGTATCTCATTATTGATTGGCTGCTAATTAAGGAACAGGAAACAATTAAGGAGTCTGAGTCTTCAAGAGCAAATCAACTAAAATTAATTCAAAAAGAAGTTTATTAGCAGCAAAAACAGGTCACTGATTAAGAAAAGGGTTAGAATGAAAACCTGCAGCCACTGGTGCCCTCCAGGACCGGAGTTTGAGATCCCTGATCTATAGTTATAGTTGCTTTTAACACAGGGGGTCACCAACTCCAGTCCTGGAGGACCACCGTGGCTGCAGGTTTTCATTCTAACCCTTTTTTTAAATGAGTGCCCTGTCTGTGCTGCTAATTAACTTCTTGTGAATTCATTTTAATTGACTTGGTTCCTCTGATCTGCTTCATTTCTTTCCTTAAATGGCACCCAAACTGAAATGAAATGTGAAGTGAGAGGGCCATCAGAAGATCAACTAAGTCAGGGCCTCAAACTTCAACCAATTTCACTCCAACCAGCTGCTTAATGAGCTGCTGATTCCTGACGTTAATTAAACTCGTTCTTTAATTCTGTGGCTCGTTGCTGCTCTCGTGGTGCATTAGCAGACATGTCCGAAATTGTGGATTTTCTAAGAGCACTGGGGACCTGAGCAGATTCACATTCCTGAGACCTTCACCGTTCTTTATTTTCAGATATTGTATGATGGCCACCAGTTGTTTTGGCTCATTTTGTATCTCATTATTGTTTGGCTGCTAATTAAGGAAAAAAGAAACAATTAAGGGGTCCGAGTCTTCAGGAGCAAATCAAATAAAATGAATTGAAAAGGAGTTAATTAGCAGCAAAAACAGGACACTCATTAAGTAAAGGGTTAGAGTGAAAACCTGCAGCCATGGTGGTCCTCCAGGACCAGAGTTTGAGATCACTGCCTTAGGGGGTCTCCTGAAAGCTATGGAGCTCGCTGCACTGATCACTTTTGCAGGTGACAAACAACAGCATTTCTTTCGATGATCGTATTTTCAAGTGATATCAAGTGCTTTACAATAACAGACAAATAAAAACCGAAGAACAGCTAAATGTAACAGACAGGCTGAATAAAACAGCAGGGAGTCACAATGTCCTGCTCAAAGGGACCCTCCATCCAAAAGTGATAGTGTTGTGCCCACCTTTAAATCAGAACAAAAGGAACAACGACTGGCCCTGGGATTCTTAACGTATCCCACCATTCCAGTCTCTTTAGCCATCCGTCCATCTCCCAAAATCTTCCTTCCGGGAATACGAGATGATTAGCACAAAAGAGAAGCACAGTCAGCCCCCGTGGAAACCTGAACAGTTTATCAGAATATCTATATGGGGAAATTAAACAATTAAGCAGAAAGGCTGGTAATGAATTAGTCAATGAGCACAAAAAAGGGATTAATCAACAAAAGGAGGGAAGATAACTCAAACCACTCCAACAACAAGGAATGCTAAAGATTTCTGTACAAATCATTATCCACATGAAAAGGGCGGCACACCTACAGTTAAGCCTCAGTAGAAAGAAGCACAGATAGTCCTGATAAAGAAGAGGCCAATCCAAGATATGGGAAAAAAAAACAAAAGGGTCAAAACAAAGCAAAATTCCCAACAGTAAAATTACAATTAGATCATTTTAGCCTTGACCTCAATTTCTCAAGAAAAGATGGAAGTTCGGAGGAGGAGACAGAGAGGGTGTTACTCAGTGCCGCAGCAGTTAGGTTTGGGAAGTTAGAACTGTTGGTTGTGGCTGATAACTACTGCTTTGGAGAGCTTGTAGATTCCTCCTTGGAGGTCTCAAACTGTGCCGATATCTGAAAACTGTTCTGGAGAGTGGGTTGGCAGGGTGGGTGTCTGGAATGATGGGGGTTATCCTGCTTGGAAGTGTGAAAGCTCATTTTTTCTCAATCAAGTCAATCCATGGCCAACAAGTCCAATTTGTGATTCAGTTAGTAGCAATCCCAAAAACAGAAGCAAAAATCCAAAGTCGGAATCAGCTCAAGACTGATAGTAACAAGATTCTACAGTGTAGTCGGCGGGATCCTAGTGATACCTACTGGTACCAGTAAAGAGTTCTGAAACAAAGCCAGCCCAGTGCAAGACTCATGATAACAAGATTCTACAGTGTAGTCGGCGGGATCCTAGTGATACCCACTGGTACCAGTAAAGAGTTCCTTATAAAAACCAGGTCAGTTCAAGAGTCATGATAACAAGATTCTACAGTGTAGTCGGCGGGATCCTAGTGATACCCACTGGTGCCCATACAGAGTTCTGAAACAAAGCCATCCCAGTGCAAGACTCATGATAACAAGATTCTACAGTGTAGTCGGCGGGATCCTGGTGATACCCACTGGTACCAGTAAAGAGTTCTGAAACAAAGCCAGCCCAGTGCAAGACTCATGATAACAAGATTCTACAGTGTAGTCGGTGG
>JANRMT010062840.1:53166078-53183572 GCA_026402145.1 Polypterus bichir lapradei | reverse complement strand
GTAGGATGACAGGAAATGCGAGAAATGTTGAACACATAATTAAAACAGAAACGTTTTTTCACGTTACAGTACTAACAACAAAATTTTGACAATGAAGTGTATAATGTGTGAAGACTGAAGTCCAAATATCAAATAAGAACTTTCACAAAAGACACAGATATAACAAAACAAGTGTGCGTTTATTCACGAATATAACTGAAGAAAAGGAAATCGGATTCGGGTACGACGCTGACATGAGTGCTTGGGTGGTGCAGCGGTCAGAACTGCTGACTTCTAATCGAGAGGTCGCCGCTTCGATTCCGGACGCTTCCTACAGTTACCATTGTGAATCGTGAGCTGCTCTTATTGCGTGAATGCGCAAAGCAAAATAAGATGACACAGATGACATTTTGCATTATTATCTCTATGAGGAGGCAACAAAAGGATACGCCCAGAGTGGAGCAGATGAGATGATTGATCTTGACTTTCAGAAAGCATTTGATAACAACAACAACAACAACATTTCTTTCTATAGCATATTTTCATACAAATAATGTCGCTCAAAGTGCTTTACATGATGAAGAAAGAGAAAAAAAGACAAAGTAAGAATTAAAAAAGAGAAGACTAATTAACACAGAATAAAAGTAAGGTCCGATGGCCAGGGAGGACAGAAAAAAACAAAAAAAACTCCAGATGGCTGGAGAGAAAAAAAAAATCTGCAGGGGTTCCAGGCCACGGGACTGCCCAGTCCCCTCTGGGCATTCTACCCAACATAAATGAAAACAGTCCTCTTTGTAATTAGGGTTCTCATAAGGTGCCACATGAGAGGGTGGGCATCAAAATACAAGACGTGGCAGTTCAGGGTGTGGTGTGCAGATGGGGACAGAACTGGCTCAGACACAGGAAGCAGAGGGTGATGGTGAGAGGAACCTCATCAGAATTGGGTGATGTTAAGAGTGGTGACCAGCAGGGGGCAGTGCTGGGCCACTGCTATTTTTAATATCAATAAATGATTGAGATAGGAATATAAGTAACAAGCTGGTGAAGTTTGCAGATGATACCAAGATAGGTGGATTAGCATATAATTTGAAATCTGTTATATCATCACAGAAGGACTTGGACTGTAGACAGGCCAGGGAAGATTTGTGGATGATGAAATTTAATGTCAGTAAATGTAAAGAATTACACATAGGAAGGGAAAATGTGAGGTTTGAATACACAATGTGAGGTCTGAAAATCGAGAGTACGCCTTATGAGAAGGATTTAGGAGTCGTAGTGGACTCTAAGCTATCAACGTCCTGACAGTGTTCAGAAGCCATTAACAGAATGTCAGGTTATATAGCGCCTTGATGTGTGGAGTACAAGTCCCAGGAGGTTCTGCTCAGGCTTTATAACACACTAGTGAGGCCTCATCTCGAGTCCTGGGTGCAGTTTTGGTCTCCATAAAGACATAACAGCACTGGAGAAAGTCCTGAGAAGAGCGACTGGGCTGATTCAGGGCTACAGGGGGTGAGTTATGAGGGAAGATTAAAAGAGCTGAGCCTTTAAAGGAGATGAAAAGGAGACCTGAGTGAAGGGTTTAAAATTAGGAAGGAAATTAGTTCAGCGGATCGCAATGGTGACTTTAAAATGAGTTCATAAAGAACTTGTGAAGGGGAAATTTCGCACAAACCTTAGGAAGTTTTTCTTTGCACAAAGAACGATAAGACACTTGGAACAAGCGACCAAGTAGTGTGGTGGACAGGACGACTTTAGGGACTTTCAAAACTCGACTTTGTGTTTCTTTGGAAGAAATCAGTGAACAGGACTGGCGAGCTTTGTGGGGCTGAATGGCCTGTTCTCGTCTAGATTGGTCTAATGAACCGGACTCTGACTTGTCAGACTCCATTTCTGATTTGGAGATGGAGATCAAAAACAAAAGAGAGCTGATCGTGGTGCGGAACACATTAGTTGTACAGCTGATGCACCTACGGTAACGCTAGCCTGCGAGGACCGCCACTTACCATGGCGAGAGGTACAAAACCGAATTGTTTGGCACGGAGACTGCCACCACCGCACGAAAACAGTCAGCCGGCTGGCCCGCCATGCATTCCCACTGGCCGTCAAGCCCGAGATGGCAAACAGACGCCAACAGCAACCACAGCACGCAGCAACAGACGTTTTATGTTGATATCCAGTATTGTGTGACCCCACTGCTTTGTGTGCTTTTCAGAAAACTGAGTTTCTTGCAAAAAATATTCAGCCCTCAAAGAAGAGTTCGTGTGGAATGGCTGGATTACTGTGTCTAACCTAATTGATATTTTTATGCATGTACAGTACATTGTGTCATTTATATTATAGCTGCAAGCTGGTGAAGTGCAGTGTGACGCACAAATCAAAATCAACGTGGATGGAATGGAATGTGGTGCCGGGTTTGGCACTGGCACTGGCACAGCACACCCCACGACGCGACGTGTTGAAAGTTTCAAAGAAATGAGCGCACAGACTGAACTCAGCAGTGCATCCCTGACAAGCCCCCCTTATGGAGCAGCTCATCAAATGATTGATTTACTGATTGATGGCCTGACTAATTGATTCAATAGTGGCCTGACTGACTCACTGACTAATTATCTGATGGATTATTGACCCGACCCCCTTAAGGGGATAAGGAAAGTGAAAGAGAGAAAATGGAGAGGTGAAAAGCTCCTCAGCTGACCTCAGAGTCCTCACCCTTAGGGAAAAAGAGGCTGCGATGTGCCGAGACATCGAGAACGAACTGAACACGTCAAGCGGGACGCCTGTGCCACCTGCCCCATGGACTTGCATCCTGTTTTGTTTCTGCAGGATAGGACAGGCTCGGGCCCCCTGCAACTTTGCCTTGGAAAAATGAAAGGTCTGGGAGCACCAATGGGACGTAAACCCGCCATGTTCACCGGCAGTGACTGGCAATCAGAAATGGCTTCTTCACCGGAAGGTCCTTCAGATGCCGAAAAGGGTTCACCTTCAGAGGAGGACATACTCAGAAGTACTGCAAGATTGTATTTCTACTGCAGACTAGGCTTGTGGATATTTAATATGCCAGTGTCCAAGGGCCTGATGCAGAACGCCGTTCATAGAATTCAAACTAAAACATGCCGTACAGATAAAAAAATCCAGATTCATAAATCTGTGCGTACGCCAGCTTCCAACTTTGTATTGGAAAAATGAAAGGTCTGGGAGCACCAATGGGACGTAAACCCACCATGTTCACCGGCAGTGACTGGCAATCAAAAATGGCTTCTTCACCGGAAGCTCCTTCAGATGCTGAAAAGGGTTCACCTTCAGAGGAGGACGTACTCAGGACTGGACCCGATTTCTCCCTTTGTTGCCCCCTAGTCTGCCCCTGGCCACTCCTGTTAAGTGCATCTGGCTGTGGGACCCTCCAGAGAGTTAGCTTTCAAAGTGGACACCAGGCTACACTTTTTTGAGGGTGGTGGGGGATTTGGTTGACGCTCTAAAAAAATATTTTATATTCTAATTTTGAACCTTCCATATGCAGACTCCATATCTCATTGCACTGCAGTGTTCACATTACAAATAATTCATTAAACAAGCATTTGGCTTATACAGTAGTGGCCCAAAATTTTGGCAGGGACACAAATGTTGTGTTTTGCCAGATTTGTGGCTTCGGTTTTTGCGGTGGCAATTCCCATCCTTTTTATGTGATTGTGCAGAGTGATCAAACATAGATAGATAGATAGATAGATAGATAGATAGATAGATACTTTATTAATCCCAAGGTGAAGTTCACATACTCCAGCAGCAGCATACTGATAAAGAACAATATTAAATTAAAGAGTGAGAACAATGCAGGTATAACAGACAATATTATTTTTTATTAATGTTAACGTTTTCCCCCCCGGGTGGAATTGAAGAGTCGCATAGTGTGGGGTCTCCTCAGTCTGTCAGTGGAGCAGGACGGTGACAGCAGTCTGTCGCTGAAGCTGCTCCTCTGTCTGGAGATGATCCTGTTCAGTGGATGCAATGGATTCTCCATGATTGACAGGATTCTGCTCAGTGCCCGTCGCTCTGCCACGGATGTCAAACTGTCCAGCTCCGTGCCTACAATAGAGCCTGCCTTCCTCACCAGTTTGTCCAGGCGTGAGGCGTCCCTCTTCTTTATGCTGCCTCCCCAGCACACCACCGTGTAGAAGAGGGCGCTCGCCACCACCGTCTGATAGAACATCTGTAGCATCTTATTGCAAATGTTGAAGGACGCCAGCCTTCTAATGAAGTATAGTCGGCTCTGTCCTCTCTTGCACAGAGCATCAGTATTGGCAGTCCAGTCCAGTTTATCATCCAGCTGCACTCCCAGGTATTTATAGGTCAGCACCCTCTGCACAGTCACCTCTGATGATCATGGGGTCCATAAGGGGCCTGGGCCTCCTAAAATCCACCAGCAGCTCCTTGGTTTTGCTGGTGTTCAGGTGTAGGTGGTTTGAGTCGCACCATTTAACAAAGTCCTCGATTAGGTTCCTATACTCCTCCTTCTGCCCACTCCTGATGCAGCCCACGATAGCAGTGTCGTCAGTGAACTTTTGCACGTGGCAGGACTCCGAGTTGTATTGGAAGTCTGATGTATGTTGGCTGAACAGGACCGGAGAAAGTCCAGTCCCCTGTGGTGCTCCTGTGCTGCTGACCACAATGTCAGACCTGCAGTTCCCGAGACGCACATACTGAGGTCTGTCTGTAAGATAGTCCACGATCCATGCCACCAGGTGTGAATCTACTCCCATCTCTGTCAGCTTGTCCCTAAGGAGCAGAGGTTGGATGGTGTTGAAGGCGCTAGAGAAGTCCAAAAACATAATTCTTACAGGACCACTGCCTCTGTCCAAGTGGGAGAGGGATCAGTGTAGCATATAGATGATGGCATCCTCCACTCCCACCTTCTCCTGGTATGTGAACTGCAGAGGGTCAAGGGCGTGGTGGACCTGTGGCCTCAGGTGGTGAAGCAGCAGCCACTCCATGGTCTTCATCACATGTGACATCAGAGCTTCATTAGCATCAAAAGGTCACTTTATCACCACTTACGCTGGCCCTGGCACAAAATGATCGGCTAAAAGTGTCCGTCAAGTGCCAGGCCCATCTACTCCTGAGGGGTCCTGGTGCCACCCGTGCAGAGCTGCCTCAGTATTAGCAGCAGGTGGAAGAAGACCTTTGGGTAGCAACCTTGTGTCAAGAAGGGCAGCAAAGAAGCTACCTCTTTCGAAGAAAAACATCAAGGACCTCAAGTCCAAGGACTGGACAGCAGGAGACTGTAAGGGCCAAGTTCTTTTTTCGGATGAATCCTCTTTCCGACTGGTTTGGGACATCCAGAAAATCGACTGTCCGGAAGAAGGAAAAAGTAAACGCTACTGTGAGTCCAGTGTCACTGGGCCAGCAGTGAAGCCTCCTGAGACCATCCACATGTGGAGTTCCTGCTTATCCACAGGAGAGCGGGTCCCCCTCACCCTCAGAACATGGCCATGAATAAAGAATGCCATCAAAACGTCCTACGAAAGAAACTTCTCCCAGAAATCCAGCCACAATTTGGTGATGATCTGCGTAATTTTCCAGCATGATGGAGCCACCACGGCACAAGGCAAAAGTGATAACCAAGTGGTTCAGAGATCAGAACATGGAAAGTTTGGAGCAGGAAACTCTGCAGATCTTAATCCCTGCGGTCGAGTCTCAAAAAGTGGGTGGACAAGCAGAAACCCAACAAAGCAGTAAAAAGGCGAGAATGGACCACCGTCAGTCAGGATTTGGCCAGGAAGCGGATATCCAGAATACCAGGGCAAAGTGCAGAAGTTATGAAGAAGAAGATGAGAAAACACTCTCAATACTGACTCTTTACATAAATTTGAAGTGTTTGCCAATAAAAGCCTTTGAAACTTATGAAATGCTGAGAATCATTCTTCAGTATACCATAGAAACATAAAAAAAAATAATAATATGAAAATGCAGAAGCAGCAAAGTTTTCCAAATGCAACACTTGTGTCACGGCCAAAACGTTTGGCCACTGCTGTACATGAAAATTGGAAAAACACAAAAAGCAAGCAAACCCCTCCTGTTAAAATTGCCAACGAGACGTTTATTTGAGCCTAGTAAGAGTTCAGTACTTAACAAATTAAAGAAATACGCCACCCAAAAATAATGTTTTTAAAAAATCTGCTACTTACTCCATGTAGCTGGTCGTAATGGCCAAGAAAAATGGTCTAATGTCGTGTTTTGGAGCAGACCGGAGACAGGACAGTTCTGGTGGATTGGAACCCAATGGTGACCAAAGCCGGACCACAGCAAACAATATCAAAAAATGTCCATTTGGGAATCTTAATCTCTTAATCCACATGTCAAGTCATCCAGTCGTATGCTCACAATGGGAAAACATGTGATTTTTAATTTCTTTTTTTGGTTCAAATCTTGTTAAATAAATAACTTTACAGAATGAAAGTAGTCCACAAACCAGAAGCTAATTCAAAAGCACTCAAGCTTTTGAAATTGATGACCCACTTCTCCCCCTCACTCATTGGTCAAGAGTCCTGTGTTCATCTTAAAAAGTGCAATTTGTCATTGAACGTTAATAGCAGCTGTCCAGTGTTGGTCACCGTCGGCTCCCGTTCTTTCAGAAACTTTGTCATCTCCATTCTGCTATGAACTTGAGGTTACAAAGCTCAAAGAGAGTCCGGCAATTATCCAAAAATGTCCATGGGCTTTACCGTTAAACCCCAGCTACATCTTAGGGGGTCTTTGTAAGGTTTTTTTCAGAAAAATGCTCCGATGCACAAAAGCAAGCTCCGTGGAGCACAAAAGGCAAAAGGATTTGTCTGTAACAACTGTGGAAGCTAGAGGGCGCTTTTGCCTCGTGAAACCCAACAGACAGATGCTCCGGACACAAGTTTAAAAGCACCAAGCACAATTTTACTTCTTTTCTCAAATAAAGTGCACAAAACACCACAATCGCCACAATTCTCAACAATCACAATACTCCAATTCTTCACCCGGCAGCTCCGTCACACTTCCTCCCAACTCCGGCTCTCTTGCTGAGTCTCTCATAGTCCTTTATATCAGCGTTTCTCAACATTTAAGTATTTGCGACCCGAGTTTTCATAACAGTTTTAATCGCGGCCCCCCTAATGTTTTTTTGAAAGGAGCCCACTAATACCAATTTGTTCTTTTTTTAATGATATATCATAGATTCATATTTTATTATAATTTTTATTGGCATTTATCTAACTCTATATTTATTTTTCTAGTATCAGAATGTAGTTTAAATTAATTTGTTTTGGTTTCAATAGATGTATTTTTCATATTTTTGATTCTTGTTTTCTTTTTTTCGCATCTTCGCACCGCCCTTTTTGTTACTTTGTGCCCCCCTGGGGGGCCCGCCCCACAGTTTGAGAACCACTGCTTTATATAGTCCTTGACCTGGAATTGCTCTTGTCCTTCTGTCCATGTGATTCATTAGCACTTCCGGGTCAGATGGAGACTTCAGCCCGGAAGTACTTCTGTTCTTCTGTTCCCATGATTAGGGAGTACCTCCAGGCTATTATGGGAAATAAAAATCCCTGCGTCTCCCTGCAGCGTTACACGGCGGCACCCATGGCACCCAGAAGGACTGTGAAGCCAAACTCCATCTCCCATGGTGCCCTGTGGGAATCCGGGGCACCTCTAAGCTGCAGGGAAGTCTCCATCTAGCGTCCTGGATGTGTGGAAGTCTCAATACGAAATCCAAGGTGAAGTCAAAAAACACAGCTAAGTGGCCAAAACTTTAGAAATTCACAATAAGCAAGGGACACAGCAAAATGTCAAGGAACCCTCACCACTCCCTAGTGCATTCGAATGAACTGCAAGGGACTATGGGATACCCTCTGCCTTTATAGTGGCAGAGGGCAGTACCCTGTAGTGATGGGCAGGTGGCCCGCCTCTTGAGGAGCCACGCACAAAACTCACACTGACATTAAGAAACTAAACAATTAACCCTGTTGCTAACGACGGCTATGGACAAAATAAACATAACAACTGCAGTTGCACCCCAGCCCGGGGCCCTGGCTGAAACATAACAACAATAAGATGAAACATATTTCTCATACATGGGGCAAGTCACATATGAGAAAAGCATCCCTTTTGGACGGAGTGCCCCTTTGAGCAGGACATTGTGATTCTCCACTGTCTGTGACAATTAACTAGAAGATTAAAACTTTCACTCTGCCATCACTACAAACTACACAGGGTAAGTCATCTATAAGAAAATGTCACTTTTGGGTTGAGTATTTCTTTAAGATAAAAAAAATGGTGGCACTTCAAAACATTTCGATTCCTGGAGGTGGTATGCCAAGATAAAGGGTTGCGTACCCTTGCCTAGAGATGTCATATGCTACTTGATGACATTTTTATTTGCTTTGAGTAATCGGCCTCCTGTTGTCCAAAATCCAACTGTGTGACTGCCATTAACAAACATCAACATCCAGGACCAGGCCCAGCTTGGCAGCATTGGTTTTGCATTGGTGGGGGGCCCTGCCCCAGTGGCACATTTTGAGGTTGACTTAAAAACATTTGGGAGCCCCTGCCCTGGAGTTGCCCCCTCTCTGTTTCTCCCACAATGACCTCCCGACAATACAATACAATTTATTTGTTGTATAGCCCAAAATCACACAAGAAGTGCCACAATGGGCTTTAACAGGCCCTGCCTCTTGACAGCCCCCCAGCCTTGACTCTCTAAAAAGACAAGGAAAAACTCCCAAAAAAAAAACCCTCATAAGGATAAAAAATGGAAGAAACCTCCGGAATGGCATTTCAAAGAGAGACCCCTTTCCAGGTAGGCTGGGTGTGCAGTGGGTGTCAAAAAGAAGCCTTTGTCATTTGTGAGAAAGGGGAAGGACATGAAGGCCACCGTCTTGGACAGGCAAGTGGGACAGTTCCCTTAGAGCAGAATGAAGCTCAGCTATGCGTGCCACTTTTACATTTTGCTTCAAAGAATTTTTTGTCATTATTTAGAAGACACAAGACAAGCTTTCCTACCTGCAAGGAGATAGTCAGGGACGTGCCTTGAAAGTGCTTCTCCACGACGTCGGCCACCTTTTGCGTGGTTTTGAATAAATCGGCAACCTCGTCGGGACGGAGATCACGAAAACGCTCCACCGGCCTCAGCGGGCACACCAGCACATCTGAAATTGGACTGATCAAGGAAAAAAAAAACGAAATTGGCAGAGGGCGGCCCAGGAAACAAGGCTACGAGACAAACGCAGGTGCCCCACCGGGGTGGCTATGGGTCAAGACAAATAGGAAAAGACTGGTAAATAATTGAACAAATAAAAATAACACATTAATCAATCAGCAAAAAAAAAGGAATCATTAAATGTTTAAGGAAAGGAAAACACAAAACGTCCTAAACAAGGCTACAGTAACAGTCATTAACAATTACAAAATGAGAGGAGAGCCAGATTTATAAATAAATAAATAAATAAATACATAAATGAATGAATGCAATAATAATCAGAAGCAAAAAAGTTGACTTTAGCTTGGTATCTGTGGGTATGTTTGGGAAATCAAAACTTATTTTCTTGTGGGGAAAATTCTGGCAGTGTAAAACTCCTGGCTAACAATGTCCCAGCAACGACAGCACATTCTAGAAGAAGCAGATTCCAAAATATCCCCCCTAAACACAGAGCCCTACATACAAGGATAACTTCCCAAAACTGAGCTAGAAGTCTCCCAAAATTTCCAAAAATGGGGATCATAAAGGCAAATTCTGGATAGACACAAGGGCAACACAGAATCTTTATGAAAACAGAAAGGTTTATTTAACAAAAAATGCTTATAACAAGAATGAAGCTCCAAAGAGCACAAAAGGCACAATGGAGTTGGCTAAAAGAAAAGGCAATCCGGGCAAACAAGGTCCCAATACAAAAAGAAAAAAGAGAAAAACCGAGCAGTAAGGGTCTGAAATCCAACAAATCAAAAAAACACAAGAACACTCCTCACCTCCCTAGTGTGTCTGACATGAACGAGGGGGACCCTCCGGATTTATAGGGCAGTTCATTGGTGGTGATTGGCAGGCGGCTCCACCCACAAAACACAAGGTTCATAACAAAGACAGACGATACACAGAGAAACCAAGCAATACCACCAGACTAATAAAACAGAAAAGTAATATCAAATCTCTAATAGAATTCACAATATTAAAATGAACTGAGCAGAATGTCAAATCACAAAAGGGATAACAAAGCACAAGTAAACTCATTCACTCCCAGGCATATTTGAAATAAACCGCCAGGAACGGTGGGAGACCCTCTGGCTTCATAGCGCAGAGAGGTCAGTTCCTGGTGGTGACTGGTATGTGGCCCCACCTCTTGAGGGGACCGCCCACAAAACACATGGAACATAACATGGGCTGCATAAATACCCAGACACAAAGAATGAGGCACATAAACAACGCAAATCAAAGTATCGAAAATGAACAAAAGAGATGCAAGAACTGAACTTGTACCCCTTGGAACCCTGGCTGAGATGTGAGTCTTCTTCAAACGGGTTGTGGCGTGTCTGTCTCGTTACAAATTCCAAGCTTATTGTTTATCTCCAGCACTTATCTACATATTCTTCAAAAGAGTTTGACCGATGTTCAACGATAAAGGCTGTGGAAAGTGTTTCATTTAGCTGGGATCTTTGCACTCTACTCAGTTAATTCACTGGACCAGGCCTATCAATTTTTAGGATAACTGCACAAGTAGTTTTTGAGATGCATCTTTTTTAAAATATTTGCAGGAGTAGTTTTTTTATACATCATTTTTTTAAAATTTGCAGGAATAATTTTTGAGATACATCCTTTTTTAAATATTTTATAGGAGTACCTTTTGAGATTTTTGACACCATTTTTTAAATAATTGCACGAGTAGTTTATGAAAAACATTTTTTTGTATTTTTGCACAAGTAGTTTTGAGATACATATTTTTTTTAATATTTGTAGCAGAAAATTTTTTTTTAATTTACAGGAATAATTTTTGAGATGCATCGTTTTTTTTAAGTAATTGCACAAGAAGTTTTTGAGATACATCTTTTTAAAAATATTTGCAGGAGTAGATTTTGAGATACATTTTTTGTTAATTTATGCACGAGTAGTTTTTGAGATACATAATTTTTTAAAATATTTGCAGCATTAGTTTTTTTAATACATCATTTTTTAAAAATTAGCAGGAATAATTTTTTATATACATAATTTTTTAAAATAATTGCACAAGAAGTTTTTGAGATACATCCTTTTTTTAAATATCTACATGAATAGTTTTTGAAATACACCATTTTTTTAAATAACTGCACGAGTAGTTTTTGCGAAACATTTTTTTTTGTATTTTTGCACAAGTAGTTCTGAGATACATAAGTCTTTAAAATATTAAAGTAGTTTTTTAATACAACATTTTTTAAAAATTTGCAGGAATATTTTTGAGATACATCGTTTTTTAAAACAATTGCACAAGAAGTTTTTGAGATACATCCATTTTTAAATATTTACAGGAGTAGCTTTTGAGATACACACTTTTTTAAATGATTGCACAAGTAGTTTATGAGAAACATTTTGTTTTGTATTTTTGCACAAGTAGTTTTGAGATACATCATTTTTTTAAATATTTGCAGCAGTAGTTTTTTGATTTTTTTTTAATTTACAGGAATAATTTTTGAGATACATCTTTTTTTAAGTAATTGCACAAGTTTTTGAGATACATCATTTTTAAAAATATTTGCAGGAGTAGATTTTGAGATACATTTTTTGTTAATTTATGCATGAGTAGGTTTTGAGATACATCATTTGTTTTTATATTTATATTTGCAGCAGTAGTTTTTTTGATATATTATTTTTTTTTAATTTGCAGGAATCATTTTTGAGATGCATCTTATTTAATTTTTCCACGAGTAGTTTTTGAGATGCATCATTTTTTTAAATATTTGCAGGAGTAGTGTTCGAGATACGTCATTAATTTCAATATTCACACATGCATACGGAGACACATGTACACGCACTCACACACACAAACACAGACTCAAAAAACGTGTAACTGAAGACGACGGACAGCTTTCTTGCCCATCAGAGCATATCGTTGATGATGAAGATACACACACAGAGAAAGACACAGACCCAGACAATCGATCTGTAAAGGTGGACGCGCACGGAGGTGCATTAAGAGCCATTAAGCCGCCCGTATCCATCCTCTCCGTCTTTCCAGCGTGTTTACTTCATTTGACCCAACGTGTTGTTGAAGTCGTTCATTTGATTCCATTTCCCGTTACTCTTTGCACATAATAAATATCATGTAAGTTAAAGTGCTCGACTGCCTATTCTTGTGCAGTGCCATCAGTTGGATTGCACCGGAGGGTCTTCCACCACATTGATTTCCCGCAGTATTGCTAAAGTGGAAGTGACATGGAAGTGCTGGATGGACCCTTCCCTTCCACTGTAATAACACCCTGCGTCTTTGTCTTATTCTTTGCGATCACAGGAGTCCTCCATCACCAGCACTTTATATCAGAGCAGGGGCCGACAAGCAGCTGTGGCTGCTTACACTTCCAGGGCACGTGCCAGCCGAGCAATCTGTGCTTTCAAGGATTTATTCCGAGGCAGTGAAGCGAAACTGGCGTAACAGCGATATGTCTGAAATGGCATCCTTCAGCTGTGTATGACAGCCTGCCTCCTAAAGCCGCCATCCCTCTTGTGCTATCGCCTCTCATTTTCTAAAGCAGTCCATAAGCCGGTGATCACCCGCTTTAAGTGCCCGCTCCTTCAAAGGCTGATTTAGTGAAGGCGCCAAAAGTGCAAACACACACCTCATACTGATCCTCTGCCGGCCAGGGATTCCCGGTCTCTGTGCTCTTCCTAGCCCACTAATCCAGTTACCAACGAGCCAAATGTTGAGAAAAAGGGGGGCTGCAAAAACTGACTGTGCTTTTATATAACAGGTGGGTGGCACAGCTGTGTAGGGCATTGCATTGTTGGCACTGCGTTTGAATCGGAGTGGGGATTGCAAGTTCTCCTCCGGGTGCTCCTCTGCCTCCCATATCTGGGTAAACTTGAATGGCTTGGGTGTGGGCATCAGCCTGCCTTGCAATGAATGGACTGGCATCCAGCCCCTCTTAGACGTCACACCCAAAGGCTCCTGTAATGGAATGAGGAGGTTCAGGAAAGGTATAAATAGATGGAGTGATGCGGAGCATGCTGACCAGCGCCACGTTTCTCAGCCTTTCTGGTGGTGTGACCCTCTTTTACCTAATGTACATTTCTTTGCGTCCCACCGATGTGATGAGGGAGGTCCTCCTCTGGTTAATGGAGTGCAATCATCAGAGGTTCCCCCCTTGCTGAGTTGAATGTGATTGTTAAACTGGTGGGGTTGGATTCAGGTGGGTATGGGGAGGTGGGGCAGGGTATGGCTGCCCGTCATGGTGAATTGAGCTCAATTGTCCAAAAGCGGTGGACAGTGCATGAGAAACACTGGAGTAGTGCATGCAAGTAAGAACTTCACTGGACTTTTTACATGGAACAATAAGGACCAGATAAACCGATTCTTATAGCGCCTTTCATATCTATCTGGCTCTGCATTATACAGCACATTTCATTTCTGGCCAGTTCTAACTCCAGTTTGGAAATCCTTACACTGGCCAATGGTTAACTTCAAAATCCTCCTTTTCACATATAAAGTCTTAAATGGCTGAGGTCCAGCTTACTTGTCTGAACTTATCATGACGTACAAACCTGAGCGCACATTAAGATCTCAAGATGCCAATCTGCTTAGGATTCCAAGGATTAATAAAATAACAGTGGGAGGTCGAGCTTTTAGTTACAGGACCCCTAAACCGTGGAGTGGTCTGCCTGCTACTATAAGAGATGCCCCTTCGGTCTCAGCTTTTAAATCCCGGCTGAAGACTCACCACTTCAGTTTAGCACACCCTGACTAGAGCTGCTGATTAGCTGTACAGACTGTATCTCTGTTGTCAGTCATCAGCACTAAAACATAAGTAATATGATTGTTAGAATTTGATACTAACCCTCACCTATTCTGTTTCTCTTCTCGGTACTCAAAGGTGGCACTTGGTGCCCACTGCCCACCAATGCCCCTTCAGTCTCAGCTTTCAAATCCCGGTTGAAGACTCGCGACTTCGGTTTAACACACCCTGACTAGAGCTGCTGATCAAAGGACAAAGGGCCTGTTAAAGCCCATTGTGGCACTTCATGTGTGATTTTGGGCTATATAAAAATAAATTGTATTGCATAGGTATATTATTATTATTATATTTTACCAGCACAATGAAACACCGATTTATTAAAACGAGTCTATCTGTCTTGACCGTGTTATGCATTTATGATTGTCAGTCCACTGCATGTGCCTTACATGCTCCTTTCCTTTTTCGTCGGACATTCCAGCCATGTTGTGGACACCAGACGACGTGATGCCTGGACGCACGCTGCTCTGGTTTGCCATCTTGTGCTGGCTACTCGCCTTTCTTCATCCTCACCCAGTTCTGGACACTGGATGACATTATGCATGAGCACAGGCATGGGCACCTGACGGGCAGACGTCTTATCGCTTTACGGATATTATCCATCCATCCATCCATTTCTTTAACTCACTTATGCAGGGCAGACCCGCACACCATCAAACACACACACACAAGGGCCAATGTAGCATCGCCAGTTCACTTGGCCTGCACGTCTTTTGGACTGTGGGAAGCACCTGGAAGACACCTGTGGGGAGAACATGCAAACCGAGAGCCTGGAGATCTCGAGTCGCAGTCCACCACTGTGCCACCCTTAGGTTAGATCGCATTAGAGACCCTGACGTCATGTTGTGTTACGTTTCATTCTGACAGATGGCACTCTTACTCGTATTGTTTAACGCTCTCACCTTTGTCGTACAGGTGTGACAGAGGGTCAGGTATGTAGTACCACCCTGGAACAAGAGAGGGCGCTGCCACAAACACTGTCAAGCTCCAAGGAGACCCCCCCCCCCCCCAGTGACCCCATCCCTTCTGGGTCAAGCCCTATAAAGCCAGGCACCCCCCACCCCACCCCCCGAAGAAGGCTTCTCACTTTGAGTCGAGCCGCGGCAAAGGAAGGGACAAGAATTAAACGGGACGACCCTGTTTTGAACCCCTGGCATTTCTTAAGCATTCAGCCACACCTTCATGTATTGTAATTAACGGCAAATGATTCTGATATGTAAGCCATTTTAAAAATTGTAATAGTAAGGCATTTAGTAGGTTTACATCTTTTTTAAAGGGCAACTATGAAAAAGAAAGCCCTTGTAGATGCCAAGGCCTCTGAGCCTGTTGCTCCCGGGTCGTCTGTGCCCTGAGCGACATGACTGACTGAGCAGCAGGGGGCGCTCCGTTTTACAGACTTACCTGCCTCCCCTTTTCATTTACTTTACAAATCAATAGGCTTTCCAGGGTCCTGCCATTTAGCGCTTGATTATTCATCCACAGGCCAAGCTGGCTGACTGAAGATACGACAACAAAAGGAAAAGGCCACACGGTGACAAAAAAGGCAAAGTCACAACAGCCGCCACCTGTTGGAACGCCTGGGAGCAAATGGAGGACTGATTCACAAGTGATGGCAATGAGTGAATTTCAGGTTTCATTAACACACGGCCTTTGTTTCCTGATAATTGCCCACCGTGCTCAGCCCTTAGTTAGGAAATCAGAAGGGGGACACCGTTGTTGTCACTCTTTGTCATGCCAGCCGAGGGTCACGTAAAGGCCAGCCTCTCGCCAGGCAGCCAGTCAGTAATTGCTCCGACAAGACCTTCACTCTGCTCGCATTACTGTGATTGGCCGCCTTGTCTCTGCTAGTTAATCACGTTTCACTCTTGAATATTTATTTAGCGCTCTCGCCTGCGTACACAGCGTACCAGCTGTTCCACATTGTAACGTTCAAATGAAGAACACGCGCCGTATTGTCGGTGACACCGGTGGCCTTCACTTTGACAAAAAGCCGTCGGTTGCGATGGAAGCTGCCATCCTTGAGCCTCACCTGCAGCAGATGCTGTGAAATGCTTGGTTGAGACTGGCCTGGCATGTGGTGGGTCACATCACATAATGGGTGGCACCACGGGGGAGAAGGCATGGAGCCTCTTCTCATCCGCGGCTTTGGTAACTCGGCTTTACAAGCGTTTTTGGCTCCTGACTTTTCCCTGTTTGGACTACGAGTTTCTCTTGCCGCCTTCGGAATTTGCCTTTTATTTTCACAATTGTGGCAGAACAATAGGATGGCCTGGTCACCCACCATTAGGACAGCAGATTAGAAACCGTAAGCACGGCGTTACATTCAGGGGCGTTTTGGGGACTTGGTGAACTGACCTGAAAGACGGCGCGCTTTTACTTGTTTTAGCCGCTTCACAGTAAGTCGTGTGACAATAAAATGCAATTACATGTGTTAGTAAACTGGAGAGGAGGACGCAATGTTCTATCTGCTCCACAAGCCTGGACAAAGATGGAGGATGAGGAGTTTTCTGAATTCTCCGGCACTCCCAATATTATCCAGACATCCCTGTTATGGGGTCAGCTCAGAGGTATGCAGGTGGACGGCACCATTTTTATAGCGCGGTGTCGTCACTGCACTGGGACCCTGAGCTCCACACACAGAGCACAGGGTAAGCGCCCTCTGCTGGCCTCACCAACACCTCCTCTAGCAGCAACCCAAGCTTCTCCTGCACAGGTGCCACATCCACAAGTTGACGTTCAGGAAAATCCAAATTGTGAGTCCCACCTTAAAGCAACAGTCACGAGGGGCTTCTGCAAGGACAATGTCAAACAAATTCACTCGTAGGAAGTTAAAAGTCACCCGTCAGTATCTACTTAGTACTGGGCATCCTTTAGAAATATGCGGGCACCAAAGTGAACGTCTGACGCTGAGCCCGACTTGCGAAAACAGAAAAGACGAGCAGCCATTCAAATAAAATTCAGACACTTCATTTATATGGGACTCCTCCGGTTTTATTACACCAAACCTTAGGAAGCAAACACGATGAGAACCGAAAACAAACGGCTCCCTAAAGGGGCCGACAAGACGCCGACAGCCCAACGTACATCTGCTAACTTCCATCATTTCAGGTTTTTTTTCTTTTGCTTTTATGAAAAAGTGCATTATTTCGGGCTAATATATCTTTTTCCTGATTAGCCTAATGGATATTGCTTTCCTGCCTTCACTTTAGACCATGGAGTGATAGCCATTATGAGAATAATGACTTTAATAAAACGTATAGGGTTCATACTTTTACATTTAATTAAAGGGCTTTCTGAAGAAGTGCCTGTTAATTTGGGCACAAATATAAATGCATTTTCTCTGGTTTTTCCTAAAAAATATAATTTTATATGTTTCAAGATGAAAATGACTTACAATTATCTGCTGACCTTCAAAATATTTACGGAAATTGCAGATGGCATTAAAAGACAGAAAGACCGACATGAAAGGCACTCTATAATGATAGATAGATAGATAGATAGATAGATAGATAGATAGATAGATAGATAGATA
>JANRMT010062840.1:53127576-53146418 GCA_026402145.1 Polypterus bichir lapradei | reverse complement strand
TATCTATCTATCTATCTATCTATCTATCTATCTATCTATCTATCTATGCACACATACACAAATACACAGGGACTGGACAAGTCTCTGAGTATCCTTGAGCAGAGCACAGACAAAGCTCAGGCTTAAAACCTCATAAACCACCAATGGAGAGACTTGAAGATGACCAGTTCCAGTTTTCAGACGTTTCCCATGCAGGCTAACAGAGCTTGAGAGGATCAGGAAGGAAGAATGAAATCCATCCATCCATTATTCAACCTGCCACATCCTAACCACAGGGTCACGGGGGTCTGCTGGAGCCAATCCCAGCCAACACAGGGCGCAAGGCAGGAAACAAACCCCAGGCAGGACGCCAGCCCACCGCAGGGCACACACCCACACACCAAGCACACACTAGGGACAATTTAGGATCACCAAATGAAATAAACTGGCCAAATCCAGGTGTGCAAAGCTTTTAGAGACTGACCAAGAAGACAAAGCCTTGAATTTTACTTGTACTTTGTCCCAGTTAAATGTATGTCCTGTTGATTTAGTATGCATATAAGGCCAGTACAAAAAGTGCCAGAGAGCTGGCTGAATCCTGGTTATCAAATGAGAACGCCATCAACAGACACTTGGATATAAATCCAGCATATGCAAACGTTAGAAGAACATATTCATAATAAAAAAGACTTTACACCCAATACCCCCCCCCACACACACCACACGGACCTAGCCACCCCTCCCCACAGTAAGTTAATGCTATATATTGCCTTTGATTCTTGTATATCTAAGCATTATCCTCTGATGAAGACCCCTGGCAGGGGTTGAAAGCTCAGGAATAAAAAACTACTTTATGATACGTGATTCATTTTCTCTCTTTGTGGATCTCCAGCTGCAAATATGCAAACCGTATCACAGACCTTCTCTTCCATATATGTATATATATGTATATGCACATGCACACTGTATATACACACACACTATATATCTGTATATATTTTTCCTTCAAGGAAAAATGTGTGTTTATCCCAACCATTCTGAGCATCACTGTATACGTATATGCAGCTAGCTATAGCACATCATAGTTTATTTAGCGTATGTACGCGTATGTGTAAATACTGTATATACAGTAAGTGATAGATAGATAGATACTTTATTAATCCCAAGGGGCAATTCACATAATCCAGCAGCAGTATACTGATACAAAAAAAACAATATTAAATGAAATAGTAATAAAAATGCATGTAAAAGCAGACAATAACTTTGAGTAATGTTAGCATTTACCCCCCCGGGTGAAATTGAAGAGTCGCATAGTGTGGGGTCTCCTCAGTCTGTCAGTGGAGCAGGACGGTGACAGCAGTCTGTCGCTGAAGCTGCTCCTCTGTCTGGAGATGATCCTGTTCAGTGGATGCAGTGGATTCTCCGTGATTGACAGGATTCTGCTCAGCGCCCGTCGCTCTGCCACGGATGTCAAACTGTCCAACTTTACTCCTACAATAGAGCCTGCCTTCCTCACCAGTTTGTCCAGGTGTGAGGCGTCCCTCTTCTTTATGCTGCTTCCCCAGCGCACCACCATGTAGAAGAGGGCATTGGCCACAACCATCTGGTAGAACATCTGTAGCATCTTATTGCAGATGTTGAAGGACGCCAGCCTTCTAAGAAAGTATAGTCGGCTCTGTCCTCTCTTGCACAGACCATCAGTATTGGCAGTCCTGTCCAATTTATCATCCAGCTGCACTCCCAGGTATTTATAGGTCTGCACCCTCTGCACAGTCACCTCTGATGATCACGGGGTCCATGAGGGGCCTGGGCCTCCTAAAATCCACCACCAGCTCCTTGGTCTTGCTGGTGTTCAGGTGTAGGTGGTTTGAGTCGCACCATTTAACAAAGTCCTTCATTAGGTTCCTATACTCCTCCTCCTGCCCACTCCTGACGCAGCCCACCATAGCAGTGTTGTCGGCGAACTTTTGCATGTGGCAGGACTCTGAGTTGTATTGGAAGTCTGATGTATGTTGGCTGAACAGGACCGGAGAAAGTCCAGTCCCCTGTGGCACTCCTGTGCTGTTGACCACAATGTCAGACCTGCAGTTCCCGAGACGCACATACTGAGGTCTGTCTGTAAGACAGTCCACGATCCATGGCACCAGGTGTGAATCTACTCCCATCTCTGTCAGCTTGTCTCTAAGGAGCAGAGGTTGGATGGTGTTGAAGGCGCTAGAGAAATCCAAAAACATAATTCTTACAGCACCACTGCCTCTGTCCAAGTGAGAGAAGGATCAGTGTAGCATATTGATGATGGCATCCTCCGCTCCCACCTTCTCCTGGTATGTGAACTGCAGAGGGTCGAGGGCGTGGCGGACCTGTGGCCTCAGGTGGTGAAGCAGCAGCCGCCCCATGGTCTTCATCACATGTGATGTTAGGGCGACAGGCCGGAAGTCATTCAGCTCACTAGGACGTGATACCTTTGGGACTGGGGTGATACAAGATGTTTTCCAAAGCCTCGGGACTCTCCCCTGTTCCAGGCTCAGGTTGAAGATGCACTGTAGAGGACTCCCCAGCTCCAGCGCACAGGCCTTCAGCAGTCGTGGCGATACACCATCTGGACCTGCTGCTTTGCTGGCACAAAGTCTCCTCAGCTCTCTGCTCACCTGGGCTGCTGTAGTTGTGGGTGGGGATGTCTCACCTATGCTGGTATCAGCAGAAGGATGGGTGGAGGATGCAGTACTCCGAGGTGAGAGTGGGTTAGGGTGGTCAAACCTATTAAAGAAGTTGTTCATCTGGTTTGCTCTCTCGATGGTGGCACCCCGCTTCGAGCTGCAGCCAGTGATGATCTTCATCCCATCCCACACTTCCTTCATGGTGTTATTCTGTAACTTCTGCTCCAACTTTCTCGTGTACTGCTCTTTCGCCGCCCTGAGTTGGACTCGGAGTTCCTTCTGCACGCGCTTGAGCTCATGCTGATCAGTGTACAGTGTATACTCTTTTTTTTATATATTTTAAATACAGATCCAAACTCCACTACTTTTTTTTTTTTTTGTTGAATATCTCAATATCTAATTCAACGCCTTAGCAGGTCTCGCCGTGAGCGCCATTTGTTGTGCTATAAGCGGAGGCCTCGCTCGACCCCGTGCCCACACACCTGCTCCCCTCGGAGCGCCGCTGCGTCTGTCGAGCGTCTTCAGGTGGCATGAGTGGGCTGTAAGCTGTTGGTGGTTCTGCTGCTTTTTGCATATGCATTGAAATGCCATCCATCTTCTTCTGTGACCCGATACATATTCATAAGAGGAATTGTAAGGCGATGTATTTTGAAGTCCTACTGGTGAGAGACTTGCAGGTAAGAGAGGAGGTCTAGGAAAGAATCATCCCACTTTGTCACATATTTAATATAAATATTGTATCATTTCGTT
Organism: Polypterus bichir lapradei; assembly: GCA_026402145.1. NCBI lineage: Eukaryota > Metazoa > Chordata > Cladistia > Polypteriformes > Polypteridae > Polypterus > Polypterus bichir. Next base: position 53,143,032 of record JANRMT010062840.1, on the reverse strand, counting down.
TCAAAGGTTTCCTTGAGGTATTTTACGTTGATTCTCTAAAAACGCTGTCCTTGGCACCCTGGCCGTCTGTACTTGTAGGGGTGACCCCTAAAAAAAAAAAGCCTGGCATCTCTGAAAATCCACGCAAGCCAAATATCACAAAGTTGGATTTGAAGGTCTGCTTATGGCAGCTGAAGCTGGGAGTGAAAAGCCGAGTTCAGAAATCAGGACCCAGCTGTCACATTCTGGTGACTTTTAACAGCCATTTGACTGCAGCTGCATTCATGTCTGTTATATTTCGGTGCCATTAAGTTACTTTACACTTTATCGTTTTCCAAAAGGAAATTGTTTACATCAGAAATGTAGAAACTTACAGTAAACCTTCATTCGTAATAACGAGACAGAGCTGGTGGGCCGAGGGGAGTGGGGAGCCGGGCAGGCCCTCCTCACTCACATGCCAGCCTCTGTTTGGGTCGCTCTACCTGTCGCCACGTGTTGGACAGGTGGCAGAGCACCTCGCCTCTGCTTAGCTAGCGGTACCTGTTTGTTTAGTGATTTTTAAAGTTTGTCCTGTTTCACTTCTACACGGGCAGAGCCGCATGAGACAGCTAGTCAAAATATATATAAAAACCAATGTCTGTCCGCTTTTCATGAGAGAACTACTTAACGGATTTAGATTGTTTTCGTTTTTCTATAATTTGCTGGAACATTCCAGTTGATTTTGTGACTTCACGCTAAGTATCAGAGTTCAATTGCGGTAACGATTTATTTGTGTGAATCTGAGAGAGAGGCTACAGGCCGAGGGAAGGCGTGACCTCAGGAGGGGGAAGTGGGCGGAGCCCTCCTCACTCACATACCAGCCTCCATTTGAGTCACTCTATCTGTCGCCACGTGTTGGAGCGCACCTCGCCTCCACTTAGCTAGCGATTTCTGTTTGTTCAACAGGCATCATCAACATCTACAGATTGTTAAGGAGTAACGTTTGACGTTTTTGAGAGAGAGACTGTGTCTTCGTGGGTAGCTGCTGATTGGCAGAGAGATGACGGCCACTTGCTTTTCTCCCCACGCGGGGGACGCTGTCCCGTCAGAGCTGAACACGATCAGATACAGTGCCAACGTTTGACATTGGAGCGTACCGACCTTCTGCTTGCCCAGAATTGCATATTTTTTTTTAATTTTTGTATTAACACATTTCAATACGTGTCCGCCACTGCTGATGAACACGTATTAGCACAGCTGCAGTTATTCTTGTAATGGCGTTGGCGATCTGTTCTCTAAGATGATTTATGTTTCAGATACCCTAAAAAATGCCTTTGAATAAAGAGCAACAAATTGAAATCATACTGATGGCCAGGTCAGGATTGAAATGTGTTTTCAAAACAATGGCAGTCATGTACAGCATATTATATAAATAAAAATGGTTTTTCATAAAAAAATGTTTATTTTTCCTATGTATGGAAACTTATGGCCCACCCTGTATATATACTAGGGGGCTTTGCCTCCTGCTTGCTTCGCACACCAACTCCCCCAGCCTGGGCTACGTGCCACCCACTTCGCATGTTTGCTGCTCGAGTTGTGAAGAGGGGGTCTGAATGCATCCATAGTTGACACGGTCGCTCCTCTGAGACCCCCTCTTAAACGGTGATACAATGAGAAACAAATACAGTTTCTTTTTTTTTACCTCCTCTTTGTTCGATCTGCTGCTGCCGTGTCACATGATCTGCATCTCATGCAGCGTTTCGAACATTTAAAAGCCCGTACAGCGGCTGTCCTATTCTTTGACTTTTATTTCACGTCTTGTCTCGCGGGACGTGAGGTTTATAACTTAAAAACGTAATAAGAATCTGAAAATCTCATAACATCACATTAAAGTTCGATACATTCTGAAAAGAATGATATCAAACATATATATGTAGGTTTTAAAATAAGCCCGATTTAAAGCGTGACAAAAAACGTGACATAAAATCGTTGCACTTTTAGGTTAAGGACTTTATATAGAGAGAGTAGATATTTGAGACGCTTCTAAGAGGAACCCTTTTAAAATCCCTCTTCAAGGTCCAATTCCGTACATGTAGGTCTTTGAAAACATTCCATAGTCCGAATATTAATGCACAAAAACGTAATAACCGGCTGACATGACATCAACGTGAGTTATGACTGGGACATCCTGCATATCGGGACTTGCAGTATACTTGTAATTTGGGTCCTTTTTCTAGAAGACGCCCTGCTAATTTCCGCAGGACACCGCATCTCATTTCGCACTGACCTGGGATTGTCAGGAATTCTGAATTGCACTTTTTAAATAGATTATATCGTTCTATTATGATAAAAGTCCGTGTTTTATCTTGCAAAAATTTAGCTGAATACTGTAATGATTAAATCCGTTGTATGTTAACATTATTTTTTTATAAAATACGTTTATACAGTCCACGTATAGCGGTAACCGGCCCCGCTTGGGCTTGGTCAGCCTTAGGTAGAGTGATGAAACTTTACAACGGTTGTCGCGAGCGCGCGCGCGCGCGTGTGTGTGTCATTGCTCTGATAATGCATTGGAATGGCTGGTTTTGCAATGCCGGCCAATGGTTCATGGGGTAGGGAGCACCTGGCTGGGAGGGCCAAATAAACTGTAAGGGGAGGAGCCGACCGGCGGGAGAAAGATGAAGAGGAGGAAAGAAAGCGTAAGTGAAGACGCCATAAAATAAATAAATAAATAAATAAATAAAAAAACAAGAGGGAAAGGCTACACGACTGCATGGAAAAAGTCGGATGAACCCGGCTGCATGTCAATAAGAATCTTCAATAAGAATTCTTCTGGAAGCGGTGAAGTTACTTGGGAGAGGAGCCGACGGGCCGGCATGAGGGACTCACTCAGTGTGTGATTTACGTTTCACGAGGTACGGCTCGGCGCCTCCTTCACAACAACAAACTGTACGTGATCGTGCATAACAGTGGACATTTAAAGGACTCTGGTTTTCATGAATTATTTTCTCGCATTTGTGTATTGGTGGGGCATTTTGCTTTGTGATTCGATGTGCAGCGCGTAGAGTTTGTTTTGCACACATTCTTATTTACTGTATAATAGCAATTCGGGTTTAACTCAACGTTTGCTTTCGCTTGAGTGCTTCTGTACCTGTGGTGTTCTAGTAGGGGAGTAGTGTTGGTCGCTCGCGCGCAGGATTATTTATTTATTTACTTGTTTATTTATTTATTTATGCCCTGCGGTGTGCTGGCGCCCTGCCCGGGGTTTGTTTCCTGCCTTGCGCCCTGTGTTGGCTGGGATTGGCTCCAGCAGACCCCCATGACCCTGTGTTTGGATATAGCAGCTTGGATAATCTTTCTTTCTTTCTTCTAGTACCTTTATATAAATCACCTATTCTCCTGACTAAACTTAGAGCATTTTCTTTCTTTCTTTCTTTCTAGGTCGGCAGCGCATATTGTAATCGCGCCGGCTCGGGGAGCGGTACCGATTATTGGTGGCCCGTACGGTGTGCCGTTTCTCCGGTTTTTCATCCACTTTATTTCATTTGCCGCACACAAAAATGTCGACCGAGAGCCTTGAGCATTTTCTTTATTTTTTCTTTTCTTTCTTTTTTTTTTTGCCGACTCTTGTGCGGCTCGTGCGCGAGGTTGATGGCCTGGTCGCCACGTTAGTTAGTCAGAGCACACCAAGAGGTGGACGAGACAGCGAGCCTGTTAGATACTTTATAGATTTCGAAGAGCAAAAGCCAGGATCAGGGACCTATGGATGCCCCGCTGAAGTTGCCGCCGTGGGCAGATGTGCAGGGGCAGCTGGATGAGCTTCAAGTCCGGGTGGCGGAAATGGAAGAAGCTCTTGACGGATACGCGGATGCGGCGGTGGCTGCCTGTACATTTAAGAAGTCTGGAACAGAAACTGCTAGACTGCTTACTGAGGCGATGAAGAGGAGTATCGCGGCCGTGCGGCTGGAGGTGCCAAAGCTGGAAGCCTCCTGGCTGTGCTGCCACTCTTAACTTTTAGGAAAAACACAGACCATGTGACCAAATAAAAAAAGAGAACCAGACCTGTTTAAGAAGGTATTCAATGAATTTTCTAAGTAAATACAACAGCAGCACATATCTGCCAAATAAATCGAAGTGTCAAAAAAACTCTTATATTCCCGATAAGCAGGAAATGTCAAATTCAAACTTGGGAGCAGAACATTAAACAGGACTCGTCCTCACTCAAATCAACAACTTTAACTTTAAAAGTTCAGTTTCTCACAATATAAAAACCTTAGAGTTCCTCAGAGCCCCTTCATACAGTGGTATTCAAAATGCTTACAGCACCAGGAGTTAAAGTGGTCTGTTTGTTTTGTCTTCCCGTGTATATTTTTCCATTTGTTAATGCAATTGTGCTAATTACTTTTATTCAGTATTTCATTATTGTTCATTAGTTATCTTCTGTTTTGTTAATCATCTTACAGTTACCTTTCTTTTGTTTCTTAATTGTTCCATTTTTGATTTTTGCCTGTTGCCTTTTCCTCTTCTTGTTGAGCCTGGGGGGGTAGGACCCCTTATTATACCTACCATATTGTCTGCTAACAGGACAGCCACCTGAGCCTCTGCCTAAGAGTCACCCATTCTGTGCCCACTCAAGCACAGCGTTCTGTTAGGTGTTTGTTCCTTTTTCATTTTCATACATTTTTAGAGGTTATCCCACACCAAATCTTCCAATTTTACACTCATTTTGGTTTTTGTGTTTTTTTCCTTTGGGTCACTGAAGCTTATTAGAATATCCAACTGTTTCGATTCCTTTTCATTTGTATCCTGATGTCCTGGCTAAACTGCCCACCACGGCCTCATCCACGCTTGCCCCCTAATCATCCCCTGTCTCTAACTGGCTATCTCCCTCACCACTTCACCACCTTTATGTGTGGGTGAGGGTGCAGCTGCAAAAATGGCTGCCGTCACATCGTCCAGGTGGGTGCTGCACATTGGTGGTGGTTGAAGTGGATCCCCGTTGTCTGTGTAAAGCACTTTGAGTAGCAAGAAAGCTCAATGTAAATGTAATGAAGTTATGACCCTTTGCACACCGCACTTACTCTGCAACCTTTGTTTCTTCAGTCCACAAAATATTATGGAATGTCAAGGTGGTCTTCAGCAAACTTCAGGCTTATGGTGATGTGTTTTTTGGGAGAGCAGTTGGCTTCCCCCTTGGTGTCCTACCTGTTGAGTGTTTTGTGCAAGGTAGACTCACGAAGAGAAATGTTCTCCAGTTCCAGTGACTCCTTCAAGTCTTCAGACTTGAACTCATTGGGGTTCTTCTTTACCTCACCAAGCAATGCACCGTTAGAGTCGTCTTGGCTGGCGTCCATTTCTAGGGGGAGCATCCACAGTACGAAATCGTCTCCATTTACACACATTTACGTGGACTGATGACTTTGTGAAGTGAACATTAGAACACTCGAGACGAGAGCAGGCCATTCAGCCCAACAAAGCTTGCCAGTCCTGTCCACTTATTTCGAGTTTTGAAAGTCCCTAACGTCTTACTGTCCACCACACTACTTGGTCGCTTATTCCAAGTGTCTATCGTTCTTTGTGTAAAGAAAAACCTCCTAATGTTTGTGTGAAATTTCCCCTTCACAAGTTTCCGACTGTGTCCCCATGTTCTTGATGAACTCATTTTAAAGTCACACTCATTTATATTTTATTGTATTGACGCCCACTGCACGCCCAACCTACCTGTAAGGGGTCTCTCTTTGAATTGCCTTTCCGGAGGTTTCTTCCATTTTTTTTCCCTACAAGGGTTTTTTGGGAGTTTTTCCTTGTCTTCTTAGAGAGTCAGGGCTGGGGGACTGTTGTTTCTTTTAGGGGGCGATATAGCTCCCTAATTGGAATAAGTTCTTTTATAATTGCGGCGTTTTAAGTAACTGAAAAAATGTAGAGCTATGATATTAAAAGGCGATATTCCTCCCATAGTGATACGGCGGTAAAAATCACATAAGAGAAAATAACTTAGCTTTCTTTACTGACGATTTACGCGGCATTACAAACGGAGGACGCCATAGCAGACAATACCAAGGTGGGAACTTGATTTATACAGTCTGCCATTTTCCATCGCTGCGCTGAAAGGATTTTCGGGACGAATAACGATATCACCCATTCGTCCTTCAGCTTCGAAGTGTTTGGCTGCTGCCTAAATATTTCTATACTGTCTTCTCCACGTGTAGGCCCTTCCATGGTTTCCAAACAACGAAAGGAAATGATCCAATTTCACCTCTAACATACAGGAATAGTACAATGCCTATTTTCGCAGTTGTCCCCGTTACTCTCCAAAAGCCAGACTAGCAGTTCCTAAATGCTGACAGCCCCTGTGTGCTAACTTTGGCCTGCACATGTGAGTGAATTTATAAAATAATTTCTTGAACAGAGCACAGTGACATTAAACTTACATTCTTGTTACAGCTGTCAAGAGGCAGGGCCTGTTAAAGCCCATTGCGGCACTTCTTGGGTGATTTTGGGCTACACATCAATAAATTGTATTGTATTGTAAAGTCACCGTCTCGATCCTCTGCACTAATTCCTTTCATAATTTTAAACACTTCGGTCAGGTCTCCTCTCCATCTTCTTTTTCTTAAACTGTAAAGTCTAAACTCCTGTAATCTTACCTCATAACTCATCCCCTGTAATTCCCCCAATAATCAGTCTAGTCGCTCTTCTCTGGACTTTCTCCAGTGCTGTTATGTCTGTATGGAGACCCAGACTGCACCCAGGACTCCAGATGAGGCCTTACCAGTGAGTTATAAAGCTCCTGTGACTTGTACTCCACACGTCAAGATGCTATATAACCTGACAGTCTGGTAGCCTCCTTAACGGCTTCTGAACATGGCCTGGAGTTTGATTTGAGTCGAGTCTTCAATGACTCCCTGGTCCTCCTCATGAGGTTGACTTTCGATTTTCCAACCGCCCATTCAAACCTCACATTTTTACTTCCTATTGTGGTGGACAGCTTGGGGAGCCTGCCCAGCCGGGACGCCTGGAAGGACCAGGAGAGGGACAATACCTCCCCTGGGCCACGAGAGGGCAGCCACCCTGGTTCACATCGGGGCCACGTGATCAGAGCTTAGAAGCTCAACAGCAACATTTCTTTCTATAGCACATTTTCATACAAATGATGGAGCTCAAAGCGCTTTACATGATGAAGAAAGAGAAAATAGAATTAGGGAACACTAATTAATTAGAATAAAAGTAAGGTCCAATGGACAGGGAGGAGAAAAAAAAAAAATTAAAATCTGGAGGGGTTCTGAGGCCACCTGACCAGCCCCCCCTAGGCATTCTACCCAACTTAAATGACCTCAATCAGTCCTCATGGTATTCTGGGTTCACAAGGAAGAACTTGATGATGACGGTCATGTGGACTTCTGGCCTTTAATCCATCAATGGAGGGACATCACAGTGCTTTGATCAGGTGGTGGTGGTGCAGATCACCACCACAGAAACCAGGGGGCGCCCGGAGGATTGTGGAGCCCTGGATTGCAGCACTTCTACCACACTCAGAAGTGCTGATGGAAGAAATTCCAGGCACACCCGGAGTGCTTCCGCGTGCTCATGTGGCACTTCCACCACACCAGGAAATGCCGCTGGGAAGATCATCGCAAAGCACCTGGAGCACATCCGGGGCATTATAAAAGGGGCTGTCTCACTCCATTTGCCGAGCCAGAGCTTGTGTGTGGAGGAGTGAAGGTGGCAGAAAGAGAAGAAGAGAGAGAAAAAGGGACTGAGTTTAGCTGGGTTGAGCATTGTGTGGTGCTGTACAATATTGAAGAATATAATTAAACGTGTGTGTTTTGGACATTTGGTGTCTGTCTGTCTGTGTACGGGGCCTGAAATACTACACTATATATAATTGTTTACATTTACTGTCATTAAATCTCATCCTCCACAAATGTGCCCAAGCCTGCATGCTGTCCAAGTCCTTCTGTAATGATATAACGGATTCCAAATTATCTGCTAATCCACCTAACTTGGTATCATCTGCAAACTTAACCAGCTTGTTACTTATATTCCTATCTAAATCAATTATATACTATGAAAGCGGGGAGAGGACGTGTAATATCGTTATTTTTTTATATTGTCTCCTTGGGATAACAGACTAATTTTGAGATCCAGAGAAAATGAACTTTGTTTTATCGAGATCTTGAAAAAAAATAACTGTTTTCTCGAGATAATGGAATAATTTTATCAAGATCTCAAAAAAACAAACTTTATTTTCTCGAGATAACGGAATAATTTTATCGAGATCTTGAAAAAATGAACTTTGTTTTCTCGAGATAACAGAATAATTTTATCGAGATCTTGAAAAAACGAACTTTATTTTCTCGAGATAACGGAATAATTTTATCGAGATCTTGAAAAAACGAACTTTATTTTCTCGAGATAACGGAATAATTTTATCGAGATCTTGAAAAAATGAACTTTGTTTTCTCGGAGATAACAGAATAATGTTATCAAGATCTTGAAAAAACGAAACTTAACCATTGCTCCTGGCATCAGGCTCTCTTAGATTGAGACGCATATACAGCTGAAGCCTTGCTAACTGTCTGTGTACGGGGGCAGAAAACCACACTATATATAATCCTTTACATATACTGACATTAAATCTCATCTTCCACAAATCTGCCCAAGCCTGTCTGCTGTCCAAGTCCTTCTGTGATGATATAACAGATTCCAAATTATCTGCTAATCCACCTGTCTTGGTATCATCTTCAAATTTAACCAGCTTGTTACTTATATTCCTATCTAAATCATTTATATACTACAGAAGCCGGGAGAGGATGTGCAATATCATTATTTTTTTATATTGTCTCCTCGAGATAATCGACTAATTTTATCGAGATCTCGAGAAAATGAACTTTGTTTTCTCGAGATAACGGAATTATTTTATTGAGGTGTCAAGAAAACGAAGTTTGTTTTCTCGAGATAGCAGAATAATTTTATTGAGATGTCGAGAAAATGAACTTCGCTTCCTCGAGATAACGGACTAATTTTATCGCAATCTCGTGAAAACGAAACTTAACCTTTGCTCCTGACATCAGGCTCTCTTAGATTGCGATGCCTATACAGCTGAAGCCTTGCTAACCGTCTTCTTAAATGACGGACACTAACGTTATTATTTTCTAAACTAAGGCATTAACATATTTCAGCCTGTGACGTACTGATCAAGTTCTTCTGCCCTTTCAAACAGGACATGGCTTCAATAAGCTAAACATTAAACGTTAGATAAAATTATTTCATAATTTCGAGAAAATAAGATCTTTTGTTTTATCGAGATCTCGATTAAAATTAGTCTGTTATCTCGAGGAAACAATTTAAAAAAATAACAATATTGCACATCCTCTCTTGCCATCCGTAATATACAGTATATTCAAATATATATATATTTGTAGCCCTTTCCAGCTTCGTGCAGATCAACAGTTCTTGTTTGAGAGGCCTGCTTTACATCAGCAGACGCTTCTCGTGAATAGCAAATTCAAAATGTGTGAGTCCATTATCATTAGTCAGAGTAGCTGTAATCCACACCTCCCGTCTCGTTTCATTGGTTGGACTCCAGTTAGCTGCAGTTGAAGTCGTCAGCCTGGGGCTTCGCAGATTGATGTGTTCGTAATGTACAAGAACAATACAACAATTTTCGGAGTTATTAGTTATTTTTCTAACTTTGTTCTAAAGTTATTTAATTATTTTTATTACTTTGGTGAAGATCAAGCCATTTTATACGTAATTGCAGTTCTTTCTGAAGGGTTCACAGGTTTTTTCCAACCCGCAATGTGAATGTGTGTGAATGACGTATTCAGCGTCATTTGTGCAGCATTAGTGAAAACAAACTGTTCACGATTGTAACTTTGATGATGATCAGGTCATATTTTAGGAGACATTTATACAGAACTAAGATTATTTCCAAAGGGTCCATCCACTTTTTCTTGCCCCTCTACAGGCTAAATGTGCTTTTATTTTTCAGGTACTGTATGTCTGTCTACTGTCCGCACCTACTAAATCCTTTCTTTTTTTATTATTATTTTCTTCCTTTAGCATGTCCATGTCCACGTGCTCCCAAGAAAAATCGGGGACTTTGAGAACAATGACAATGTCTACGATGAGGTAAGAAGAAATCGTTAAACACGAATGAAATTCCGCCTTGCAAGCCGCCGCCCTTACGCCTGTTCTGGGGGTTTATTTGAGAAGATGTCTGTCGTGGAAGCCAAGAGACGGCGTTTAAATGAAATGTTAACAATTGCTGGGCTGAAATGATTTGATTGGCTGTTATGAAGGAGATAACGTTTGTGAACTGGCCTGAAGAAGGGGCCTGAGCTGCCTTGAGAGCTTGCATGTTGTAATCTGTTCACTTAGCCAAGAGAAGGTGGATAATTTTGTTTGACTGCTGATTGCATCCATGATGGCTAACATCCTACTACTATGAACTTTTGAGTAGGAAATGGCCTGGCCGATTTACTAAGTGGATTTGAGGAAAAGGGAGGCTGGAAAGCAGGACTTGAGTTCTGATTGGTCGATTTGGTCATCCACTGGTTGAGTTCTGGTTCCTCGACCGATCACTGGTTTTAGATAAGGGTGATGGTACTCATGGACTGGTCTACCCTACAAGAGGCATTGTCTGAATGGATGAGCTGGACTGGCATGATGACGATCCTGTAGTCTTAGTTGGGTTGCTTTGTATGAAATCAAAATGGAAGAACTAGGCGACTGATATTTGAAACCCAAAATGGCTGACTTTTTTGATACTACAATGATGGCTCGAATGATCCGAGGTTGGTGAAATAGTTAAGTACTCATGAAGAAAAGGTGGTATTTGCATTGTGGCAAGTCTGGCGTTTCTTGACAAGGGGGCTCGTTTTACTTCCATGTAAATGGGCGTTTGGTGATGGGGGTCAACAACAACCACCTTTATTTCTATAGCACATTTTCATACCAATAATGGAGCTCAAAGTGCTTTACATGATGAAGAAAAGAGAAATAAAAGACAAAGTAAGAATTAAAATCAGAGAACACTAATTAACATGGAATAAAAGTAAGGTCCGATGGCCATGGAGGACAAAAAAAACTCCAGACGGCTGGAGAAAAAATAAAAATAAAACCACGAGACCTCCTAGCCCCCTCTAGGCATTCTACCTCACATCAATAACCTCAATCAGTCCTCTTTGTATTCAGGGTTCTCATGGAAGGACTTGATGATGGCGATCATGTTGCCTTCTGGCCTTTAATCCATCAATGAAGGGACATCACGGTGGTTTGATCAGGTGGTGGTGGTGCAGGTCGTCACCACAGAAAACCGGAAAAAAAACAGAAGAGAGAGTAGGGGTTGGTACGGATTTTGGAGCCACCATGAGTAGTAATGATAATTAATTGAATATACAGAGCATCAGGATTAAACTAAGATGAAGTTATGAGAAAGCCATGTTAAAGTAATGAGTTTTTATCAGGTTTTTAAAGTGCTCCACCATATCAGCCCGGCGAATTCCCATTGGCAGGCTATTCCAGATTTGAGGTGCCTAACAGCAGAAGGCCGCCCGAGTTTTGCTCTTGGAATTCTAAGCAGACACTCATTTCAAGATCTAAGGTTATGATTTGGAATATAAGATGTCAGACACTCCGATATATGAGAGGGAGCAGAATATTGAAGGCTTTGTAAACCATAAGCAGTATTTTAAAGTCAATTCTGAATGAGACAGGTAACCAGTGTAGTGACGCTAAGACTGGCGTGATGAGGTCAGATTTTCTTTTCCTAGTTAGGACTCTAGCAGCTGCATTCTGCACTCCTTGTAATTGATTGTTTTTTTTTTTATTGGGTGGTCCTGAGAGGAGTGCGTTACAGTAATCTAGTCAACTGAAAACAAAAGCGTGAACTCATTTCTAAGCATTTTTCAATGATATAAAAGGTCTAACTTTTGTTATATTTCTTAAGTGAAAAAATGCTGTCCTAATGATCTCATTAATATGTGATTTAAAATTCAGGTCACAGTCAATAGTTACCCCTAAATTCTTTACCTCTGTCTTGACTTTTAATCCTAATGCATCAAGTTTGTTTCTAATAACCTCATTATATCCATTGTTGCCAATCACTAAAATTTCTGTTTTCTCTTTATTTAGTTTGAGAAAATTACTATTCATCCAATTAGAAACACAACTAAGATATTGTGTTAGTGAATCAACAGAGTCGGGGTCATCAGGCGCTTTTGATAAATACAGCTGTGTGTCATCAGCATAGCTGTGGTAGCTCACGTTATGCCCCGAGATAATCTGACCTAACGGAAGCATGTAAATCGAAAAGAGCAGCAGACCCAGGATAGAGCCTTGTGGACCACCATATAGAATATCATGTGTCTTTGAAGTATAATTACCACAACTAACAAAGAATTTTCTACCTGCCAGGTAGGATTCAAACCAATTTAAGACCCTGCCAGAGAGGCCTACCCACTGACTAAGGCAGGTTAAAATCATTTTGCTGTCAAATTACGAGGGACGTTCAAAAAGTTTCCGCGGAAACCTTTTGAACGTCCCTCGTATTTCCAATTCTGATTCTGCGATGTTTGAAACATCGAGAAAAGTTCATTTTAGCACAGTGTCCGTGAAAAATTAAAATTGATTTTCGAGTCTTATGGTGCTTGTTGGGAAATTTTGACATTTTAAATGTTGTGTGGAGTGTCTGGATGACTGCATCCTAGAATGGCTACTGAAGCCGAGAAAGCGCGGTGTGCTTTAGGAACAAATAAACTTCTATCTATTTGCGAGGTATCCAGTCTGAACACGGAGACCTATGCACCACGATCACTTCCGAAAAGATCTTCTTTAAAGAAGGTGCATCATGTTTGCCTTGTCACAGTGTAACAATCCACTATCCCCTCGTTGAGTTACTAACACCAAGGTTGAATTCTAGAATGTTCGAAAAACTATACCCCTTTAATTTACGGTGTGAAACAACCAAAATATATTTAGAATTCTAGAATGAATGCATCAATAACTACAAACACTGGAACCATACGTATTGTGATAGAAACACAGACCAGACATCGTGAAAAGGTTTGGGGCAGCCACCCGTATAATATCCCCGGCTGCAAAAGGCTTTTTGAAAAGAACAGAGTTGTTCACAAGACACAACTAAGTCATTGGTGGTAAGATGGCGGCTTTAAAGGCCTGTACAGGAAGTGACTGCATTGAAGGGGCCGGAAACTAGAAGTGACATCGTCTGGACCAGAAGTGATGTCATCGAAGGGGCTGGAACCAGAAGTAATGTCTTCTGGACCAGAAATGATGTCATCGAAGAGGCTGGAACCAGAAGAGATGTCATCTGGACCAGAGGTGATGTCATCGAAGGGCTGGAACTGGAAGTGATGTCATCTGGACCAGAAGTGATGTCATCTAAGGGACCGGAAGTGACATCATCTAAGGCCCCGAAGCCAGAAGTGATGTCTTCTGGACCAGAAGTGACGTCATCGAAGGGGCTGTGACTGCAAGTGACATCATCTGGACCAGAAGTGACATCTTTGAAGGGGCCAGAACTGGAAATGAGGTCATCTAAGGGGCTGGAACTGTAAGTGGCGTCTTCAAAAGTCCCGGAACCGGAAGTGATGTCGTCTGGACCGGGATTGATTTCATCGACGGGGCCAGAACCGCAAGTGAGGTCTTTGGAGGCGCCGGAACCTGACAGGATTTCTCGGGAAAGGTCTGCAGGGAACTGAGAAAGACAGTGAGTGCACCCCACCGCCCCCTGGTCAGATGTGGTATTACCGTTACTTAAACCCTTTAGCTGCCTCCTACTCGCACGTGTGTAACAGTATCTATGAAAACAGAAAAACAAGGTTAAAATAAATTCAAGCAAAATGAGTCTTATTTTGTACTTTTCCACCAACCAACTGTTTTCATTATAAAATAGGACTGATCTCATCCATTCCTTGCGGACCTTCTTAACGCCATCCAATGCTGTTTTTTTTTTTTTTTTTTCTTCTTTGTCTAGAGGCAGGGAACATCCAGTAAGTGTAATCCGTTATGTTAGTTATTTGGAAGCTTCTCCATTCCACCTAGAACTCCACAACCACTTTGTAATACTTTGTCGTCCTTTGTAATCCTCAAGACAAGTCCTCGCAGTCGACTCTTCAGGCCTGTTTTTTTTTTTTCTGGGATGCAGGATCTCTTCTCTCTTTCCTCTCTTATGGTTTTTCTTTTTTTTTTTTCTCTCCCTTCCTCAGGATGACGAGCTTCTTGTTATACGTTCCATCAACATAAAAGTCCTTCCTGTATTCACCTTATCTCTGACAGTCTTTTCAAAATAAAAGCTTAGAACGGAATTGGAGTTTCAGTATCGTCCCCTGTCCCAGACACCCCATCCCTTCCAAGTGTAAAATTCTTGCTCACTGTGCCTTCGTCACAACAGGCTTCAGGTGTGCTGTTTCTGGCCCAGCTCGGTCCTCTTCTTACCTCCATATCCTTCCCAGACCGTGTCACCTCTCTCTACTAATAACTGCCTTAGAACTGAGCCACTATCCCACCAGGCTGTCCTCCATGACATTCACATCAATGATTCAACTCGGCAGACTCTTCCAATGAGATTTTAAAAGAAGCAAAACGCCAAGCCCTTTGGAAAATGGGAATGCTATTAGGCAATAATTGCATTTTTATTAGCTAGGTAAAGGATGGCTGTTTGTGTTGCTCAGCTTTATTTTCTCTTTAGTCTGTAATTGAGACTATTCTTTCCTCATCTGATTATTATTGACTAAAGTATAGTGTGCAAGCAGAAGTTAATGAAATTACTAGCTGGTCGTTCTCATTGTGCAGAAGTACAAATTATTTAAAGGCACAATGACAGGAAGAAGGGGGGAAAAAAACTCAATTTAAAACATAGCAGCAGAAGACGAAAATGTCTCTCGGGAGTTAAGAAGAAAGTAGATTACTACTTCATCACTGTAAAATTATGCAGGAAATATTAATGGTCCCTTTTTAATTTGCATTTGAAAGCACTGGGGACATTTCAGTGGTGCCGCTGCAACAGAGATTGTTTTTTATTGTCTAAGATTCGAGCTGTAGCATTTCCATCAAGGTGGATGTTGCCAGGGTATAAAAAAATAATAATCATGGAATTTGTTTAGCTTTCTCCTAGTTTTATTCCCTTAAGTGCCTTTATAATAACACAGCGTAGATTTACTTGCCTTTAAACAGACTGTTTAACGGAGAGCATTGAATGCATTTTGGGCATTCCTTCTCACTGGCGTGGTGTTTAAATAAATAAGAAAGTTTAATCCTAACCCTAATAAGTCACTGACTGCCCCTGAGCTCTCACCGGAGCCCATCCCAACCACCCATCCCACTTCTGAGTAAACCTCCAACCCCATACGTGAACCTCCTCCTCCTCCAAGCCCCACCCCATACGTGAACAACCTCCTCCAAGCCCCACCCCATAAGTGAACCTCCTCCTCCAGGCCCCACCCCATAGGTGAACCTCCTCCTCCAGGCCCC
>JANRMT010062840.1:53107012-53122410 GCA_026402145.1 Polypterus bichir lapradei | reverse complement strand
CAAGAGGTGCAGATACCTGCCAATCACCACAAGGTATTGTGTTCAGCTCTGTAAAGGGAAGAGGAGGGTATCCCAGAGTCCTTTGCAGTTCATGCTTCATGGCGGGCAGTTAGTCTGATGAACAAAGCTCAGTTTTAGTCTCATTACATCAAATGTTCCAAAATAGGAGCCTTCCTTCACCGCTCCTTTGTTTGGCCTTCCTGTCTGGGTAAGGGTCCCATACCCATCCTGGACGGGGTGCCAGATAATCGTGCTTGGCACTCGCAGTATACGTGTTGTTGTTGAGATATTTGTGGTTCCTTACACTGCATTTCTTCTTCTTAGTCTTTTTATATTTAAAACGTGTGTCATTGTAAGATTATATTTGCTGAACAAACCAAGCGAATTCCCATTTTGGGATAAGGAGGTGAAAGTTTTGTTAAAATTCATTGTGGACAAGGACCGATTATAACCATGGACTTTCTTGCCCAGTTAATTACAGGGTGTGTACCCCGTTACTGATGTGTGTAAAGATGTCAATAACGTCACTTTAAATAATTATTGTCTGTGTGTAGTATGGCAGCACACCGAGGATCACCACTGCAGCCCTCACTAAGTGACATCAGGCGTCGCCGATTGGCACACTGCAACACAACGTGACCAACACATGGCTGGATGTGATGTCACTCTGGAAAGTCCTGCGTTCGTCACCAGGAGGAGTGGTGCCATATAAAACATCGGGACCCTGCCGCCTCCCTCGGTGCTCTAATTGACTCTTATTGATCATTCCATCTCCTCAAAGTGAAAATGGAGTTCTTGACCGCTTTGTAATTGGCAGTGTGTGGCGTGTCCATCTGTCCCGCCAGGTGAGCTTATTGTCTGAAATCTGGACGTGATATTTGGGCGTCATAATAGAAATTACAACCCTGTGGTGCGCATTTTAGGTCTGCTAACTCCGACTAATGGCTGTGTAGGGTCCTGCTTGAGTTGGGGCGACGCCGGCCCCTTAATGGCACTGGAATTGGCTAAAGTGGGCATCAGTCCTCTGGCCTGCACAGCATTCTGCGTCTCTCACCAGTGAAAGATGGCATCAATAAAAGGGTTAACGCCTACCTTTAAAAACTTAGGGCTGCAAATTTATGAGTTTTCTGTTTTTCCTAATCTTGCCTAATTTTCTTATGTGTGAATAATAATGACAAGAACTAATGCAACAATCCGAACATTCATTATTCATAACTAAAAGCATCAGATAGGGAAAGTAAAGCTCTCTAAATGTAAAAAAGGGAAGGAACGAGTGCGAACAAATGCATCTCAGTGTCAAGTGCCCTCCAAGGTAATTACTGTGCCATCATTCGGGATCAAATGTTTAACTTTTTTTTTTCTTTTTTAACTGTAAATCTGCGGTGTTTCATGGAAATATTATGATGATTTATGCCACACAGTTTTCAAGTAAGCAACGTGTTCTTTTAAAACTGCGAATATTTGAATGTGGAGTGATGGATGGATGGATTTGATTTAATTTGATTTTTTGATTTGAAATGCTTTTTTTCATCCCCCCCCGCACGATCGCGCACTAAGTCAGATCCTGACCTTTTGGGGGTCTGAGCACAGGGTCAGTCATTGTACAGCACGCACCCCTTAAGCAATTTTCAGGTTAAGGGCCTAATGCAAGGGGTGGGTAAAGTCGGTCCTGGAGGGCCGCAGTAGCTGCAGCTTTTTGATCCAAGCCAGTTGCTTAATGAGAAAACAATCCGTGCCAATAATTTAATTTCATGGCTTGTTAGTGACATGTCAGGCCTTTCTGAGGATATCATCCAAACGATTTGAAGTCTGAAACGGACGAGTAATTCTCAGACTTTTTTCTCTTCACTTTTCTTCCAAGTATTCAATTAAACCCAATAGTCTGAGGTAAATACACACGGGTTTAAACTGTAACAAGCTAAATGGAGGACTGCTGCTTTCTTTTGTCATTCGCTTCTTATCTTATATGTAAATGTCTATGCGTGGAAGTGTGTCTGTCTGTCTGTCTGGTCCAGAAGTGAGAGGTGGAGTCGGGGTAAGAGCTCCGCCTCCAAGGAAACAGAAAACTCATTTAGACGCTCATAACACAAATGGGGCCAGCACATAGGCATTGGTTGAAGGCTCCACCCTACTCATGAATATTAATGAATTACCTTGGGCAAAGTGCATGAATATACACAGCATAATGTTATTTTATCCAGTAGATGGCAGCATTTACCAAGAATTATTCAAGCTTAAACCTGTAAACTGGATCATAACAGCTTAGACACTCGGGGTTAACCATTTTTACACAGAATTTTAGGTCCAGGAGACAGTTGAGATTAACAGCAAGGATGTCAATGACACAATTATAAGATCAAAAATACAAAATGAATAAAAAGCAGTTATAGATACTTAAAAGATATACAATTAAATGTAGAATGCCAGCGTCTGGTCCATGTGATTGATGAGCCCCTTGTGTTATCGCAGTCGACCACAGCCGAAGGCTTAATGACTTCCACATTTCCCCTAACATGAAATCTGACAGTTGCAGCATTGTGACCTGTACTTAGGGGGGTAACGTCTTTCTTGTCCTTCCTCTTGAGTGCAGTCACTTTGCAATTATGGCCATGATGAAGCTTCACTCAGCCCACCGAATTCACCAGTTGTATCACGGCGGTTCAGTCGTATGTTTCAGTTTCACTATCCTGTCAATGTCTGATTGTCACATTGTCCTCACTAGCGTTTGGTTCAAGTTCAGTTTGCTCAAACACTGGCTTTACAGCTTTCTGTTTACACACCGTTGTGCTTTTCAACTAAAGGCTCCACCCCACTCATGAATATTAATGAGGGGGCAAAGTGCATTGATATACTCAGCATAATGTTATTTTATCCGGTAGATGGCAGCAGAATAGTTTACTTTACCAAGAATTATTCAAGTTTAAACCTGTAAACAGGATCACAACAGCTTAGACACTCGGGGTTAACCGTTTTTACACAGAATTTCAAGTCCAGGAGACCAGGAGGATGTTAATGACACAGTTAAAGCATCAAACTTACAAAATAAATGAAAAAACAAGTAATAGACACTTAAAAGATATACTAATAAACTTTTAATACCAGTGTCTGATCCGCGTGATCGATGAGCCCCTTGTGCTATTGCAGTCGACCACAGCAGAAGGCTTAATGACCTCCACATTTCCTGTTGTGAACATTGTTAGTGACACAATTGAAACATCAAACATACAAAATGAATAAAAGAACGAGTAATAGATACTTCAAAGATACACAAATCAGTACTCTTATGAATGCCATCCGCACACCACGTACCGTATGTTGGGACTCTTAAACAATTTTGAACTTAAGAGATAATTTTCCCAATTTGGGGCCTGTTTAGGCCGAAGCCTGCAGTGGCGGTTGCTGCATTGTGAACTGCACTTAGTGGGCTAACGTCTTTCTTGTCCTTCCTCTTGAGTACGGCCAAGCAACATAGGGTGAGTAACAGATACGAAAAAATCTCATTTTTTGGTGGGGTGTTGCTTTCGCCTTAACATTGTGGGGCTTCCACTCTTCTTTATTGTCTCCGTCTTCCTTTCCTTTGACTTCTTCTTATTTTTCCTTCTGTCTACAGTTTGTTTATGGCCCCCTCATTCTGTCGGCAGGGTGAGGGCCTCATTTCTAATGAGGCCACTCCGATGCCCTGCTGTTCTGATTTAGTGGAGGTCGATGGCGTCAATACTTTTTTGACATTTCCACCGGCCCCTTCTCAAGGATCAGCGCTCCATGCCTTGTTTACATGCCATTCCCGGTTGGTTACACCTCCACTTCAGTGTACTTGAGCCGCGTCCTCGAGTAGTCACAGTTACTAAGCAACTGCTTTTGCTTTTTTTTTTTTTTTGCTTTTCTTGGACCTTATCGATGAAGGAATTCAACTGCAAACAAACGACACATTTCCTGATCGAGCCGACCTCACTCACCTCTAATGCTCCATAATTTTTTAGGGCTTCATTTCACGTTTCCAGCGAATGCATCCTTGAACATGGCTCATTACTTTTCGTTTACAAGGCTGTTAAACTCTCCGCCGCAGTGCCGTCGTCCCCCGATATTCCCATGTCAGCAACATATGTGTGGCAATAAGAGAGGCCACCAGGGGCTCAGGGAGGGAGGCCACCAGGAGGGCAAAGAGGACATACTGTATATTAGGCAGAATTTAAACAAATATAAATGATGGAGAAAGATCCAAGTATAATGTCAAATGAGCTAAGCTGACAAAGTCATTCTTGATTGCAGGGGGGGGGTCTCGCTTTCCTCCTTCATTCTGGGTGAGGGGACCACTAACCTGAGTGGTGGAATTAACACAGAACCTGACAGCAGACTGTGGAGCGGGTGACACTTCAGTACTCTTATGAATGCCATCTGCATACCCCGTACTGTATGTTGGGACACTTAACCAATTTTGAACTTAAGAGAAACTTTCCCCAATTTGGGGCCTGTTTAGGCCGAAGCCTGCAGTTAAGTTAAAGCAATTGTTTAAGAAAACCTGTTTAATGGTACCAGTGGAAGATTAATAATGTTATACCTAGTGGCTTTTTTTTTTTTTTTGAAGATGGGGTCTATACACTGGCTTTGACCTTTCCACTAGTGCCCTAAGCCAATGCCGTCTCAAAGAACAAGGCCCGCTCATGCCTGTGGTGACGTCACAATCGAGGTGCTACAGCAGCAACAGACGCATATAGAGAACCTGTCGCGTTGTACGCGTGTAAATAAATTATTCCCGTGTAAAATTAATTAATACAATGCGTGAAATAACAAAGGCAAGTCAGTTGCGTTATGCATTTTATTTATTTTTATATAAAACGTCACACATAACGTTTAATTCACATATTTGACATACTTAACATCGACTATTATATAGATATCAGCAACTCAACATTATATCAAAAGAACTGGCTTATTAGTTACCTCTTTTTTGTCAATGTAGCCAGTTTACGTTTGGGGTTAGCTTTTTTTTTGCACTATATTGACGTTGTGTAGCAAACAACAAAGAAAACTGATCAGTCAAAAAACGTAAACGAGGGTATATATCACAGCCATATTCATCATCATCACTCAGCCTGCTACACAAGTTGTCTAATTCTCTTGCAACACAAGCAACTGTGTCAGTAATTGACATGTTACCATCATCATTTTCCACCAAACCACACAAATGACTTAATAATGTTGATAACTGTGACCAGCATGTTAACATGCAGTCAGAACCCAAAACCCATTCTAAACAATGCATATCAATCTGCAGCTCACCTTTATATACATGAACATGAAGTGTTCCATTAATTATGACAGAAACTGTAATACGTGGAATATTAAACAGTTTAACACGATATATGAAAATGCAGCCATCCTTCTGAATTGTAATCCAGCCATTACAATCCTTAATAAATCCATCAAGTTTATCACATAGCACATCAAAGCTCGCAATAATGTCATCAGACAGCCAATCTTGAAAAGCCTGTTCATGTCTAATATCAACTTCATTGTGTCGACAGTCTGGAGCTTTTCGCTTTTTTGGAGGTTCTGATGACAGGTATGCCGGTGTATTGGGGAACATTGTAGGAATAGCATCTGCAGTCAACTTGGGAATTTTCCGGTCAACACGTAGAATTGATCCATCTGGTCGAGTCACGGTATCCACTCGAACAATAAATTGAGGTGCGAAGTGTTTCTCACAAACAAACGGCATTTTACTGACATCCAAATTTGCTCGTGGTATCATGCGCTTCCATTTTTTCTGCATTTCGGGATCATCTGGAAATCGAAACACACTAACTTTCTCATATGGATGATCCTTTGTTGCTCGATAGTTGCCTCGACAACCAGGGACACAGCAGGTTGATGGCATCTTGTGACCTATATAAAAAATAAACTACTTAAATTCACATATTTACAACACTAAATAACACCATGCCTGCGGCTTAACATTCCTTTCTTAGGCCTACTCTCGACAATAACATTGGTAATACTACTCTGTATTATTGTATGTTTAAAAAAATTTGTCGTGGCGAAACCTCCCATCATTTCACTAGGCAACACCTAACACAGGTCACGGAGTCACACCATTATACTGCATTACATGCCCTAACCTCCGTTTGCAGCATTATCGAGGTTACCCGCCACGCGGTGCAGTTGTTCGCCATTAAAATAAACAAAACACATCAAAATATTACATTGCACTGCACCGCAGACATCTGAACTTATAACCTTTACGACTGCAATAACTTTATATCAAAAAATAAAACGCCATTAACTTTCTTTACCACTTCAACGACGATCTTAGACGGAAAGTTCAGCAGGCACTGTTTGTAAACATAGCACCTCGATTGTGACGTCACCGGACCAATAAGTAACGCATGAGCGGGCCTTGTTCTTTGAGACGGCATTGCCTAAGCCCCACCGAGTCTCCTGTATGGTGTCACCCCAATGGAGAGACCCCACGTGCAGACTCCCCACACAGTGGCTGGACAGGGATTTCAGTTTGTATCCATGGAGCTGTGAGTCCACCCTGCTAACCGCTGCACCACCCTGCTGACCTGCTCTGTACTCCTGCCATGATTTACATACCAAAAGAACCTTCCAGCATTTGTCAGTGTCGGATCCCATCGTGCATCTTGAGGACATTTGCAGACAAGCAGCGGGATGACTGAGCACGTCCCCACTCCCCAAGCATCAGTCAGCCATGATCAATGAATATCTGACAAAACACGAGACAGCATCCTGGGGGGCTCATCCGGCAGGCTTTCAAGTCTTCCTGAAAATGAAAGTGTTGCTGAAGGGCTGCAGGAAAGGTGAAGCGATTTGCGTTAAGTGCATTTAAAGAGATCATGAAGAACATCTCAGATGCGCGTGGGAAGAAGACAGCACGATAATCCTTGGTTCACGCTGGAGAAAGCTCTGTGCTTTTTCCGTGTGGTTTCTGGAAAAGTCCCTGCCGCTAAAAGCTGTCCCACTTGCATTTCCATTAGATTGGGGTAGTCAAGCATACTGTATTTGTGCCAGGTCAAGTCAGACATGGGGGGGCAAAAGTGACTGCCATAAAGTGGACCTACCGGGCCATTAAGGCCCCATATTATAGTAAGGTGCCAGGTCTAGTAGAGAAAAGGGAGTGCCAGAAAGTGGGGGTCTGAGTCCATTAAGACACCTGGTATTGTAATGAGGTGCCAAGTAAAGTCACACACAGGTGGGCAATAGTGAGTGTTACAAAATGGGGGTTTGGGCCCATTAAGGCCCTGTAGTGTCTGGTCAAGTCGGGTGATGGCAGATAGAAGGATGTGCTACAAATGGAGTCCGGGCCATTATGACCCTGTATTGTAGAAAGGTGAATAGTCCTGTTGGGCACGGGAAGGTAAAAGTGAGTGCTTGAGACTGAGGGTCTGGTCCATGAAGACCCTGTACTGTAGTAAGGTAACATGTCAGGTAGGGAAAAGTGGGGGTCTGGGCCCATTATGGCCCCTGTATTAAATCAAGGTGCCTAGACAAGTCAGGCACGGGCAGGTTAAAGTGAGTTATACAAAGCAGGGGTTTGGGTCTATTAAGACCCTGCATTATAATAAGGTGCCAGGTGAAGCTGGGCACAGGTGGGCAAAAGTGAGCGCTACAAAGTGAGGGGCTGAGCCCATTAAGGCCCTGTATAATGGCAAGGTATCAAGTTAAGTCGGGCAAGGGCAGCTAAAAAGATGTGTTGCAAAGTGGGGTCCAGGCCATTAAGACCCTGTATTGTAGTAAGGTGACAAATCAGGCAGGGAAGAGGGAGTGCTAGAAAGTTGGGTTCTGGGCCCATTATGCCCCCTGTATTAAATCAAGATGCCAGGACAAGTCAGGCACAGGCAGGTTAAAGCGAGTTATACAAAGCAGGGGTTTGGGTCCATTAAGACCCTGCATTATAATAAGGTGCAGGGTGAAGCTGGGCGCAGGTGGGCAAAAGGCCCTGTATAATGGCAAGGTGTCAGGTCAAGACAAGCACAGGCAGGTTAAAGTGAGTTATACAAAGCAGGGATCTCTAGGGGTCTGTGTTGTAGTAAGGTAGGGAAAAGGGAATGCCAGAAAGTAGGGGTCTGGGTCCATTATGATCCTGTATTATAGTAATACGGTGACGCCATGAATGACAGGAATTATTACAATACAAAACTTCATTTGAATTAAATAGAAAAAGCAATATGTTTAAGATACAATATAATAAGTAGAAAAGAAACTGTACCACTGACAGCGTGACAGATGATAATAGAACAAGATGAACATTTGGGGCACCTTATGGCAAACCATTTAACTACATCGCCAGCTGGGCCAAAAATAAATCAAAATGACGATAAAAAAAAAAAATAAAAGATAACTTCTACAGTCAGAGCTTCAGTCGTTCACAGGCGCCAGTCCCAATGTACAGTATGTATTATGGTGGAAGGGAAATGGATGTGACATTAGTCTTCATGCTTGACTGCTGTCAAGTTTGTGGGTAATAGAGAAGAAGGTGTTACTGACAGCACCACCTTGTGCATCGGAGTGGTATTACAATTCAATACATGCAAGAGAACAGCTTGATGAAAAGTGCTATATAATAGATAAATAGGAAAGGCACTATATAATACTGTAGATAGGAAAGACACTATATGAGATAGATAAGTAGATAGATAGATAGATATTTTAGTGTAGTTGTCAGGATAGGATAAAATAAATAGACAGACTTTTGCTGTTACCCAGATGTCTTCTGAGTTAGGGTTAAGGGATGGCTAAATAAAACATCCTAGGCCTCACAATTGATTTGATGGCACATCACTAAGGCCTTATAATTCTATTCACTTTATCTCTTATACTTGCTAAGTCACTGTAATGGTGGTGGAATCCAATCTGTGGACCTGCCAGCTGGCACCTTAAAATCTGTCCAGTTTTGTTGGGTGAGTAAATGTTTTATATGATGGACTTTTTTTAGAACAATCTATTCGAGAACAGGCCATTCAGCCCAACAAAACTCACCAGTCCTATCCGTGTAATTCTTCTAAAATAACCAAGTCATGCTTTGAAGGTCCCTAAAGTCCTGCTGTCCACCACACTACTTGGTTTCTTATTCTGTGGTTTGTTGTGGTTCTCTGTGTGAAGTAAAACTTCCTAATGTTTGTGTGACATTTACCCTTCACAAGTTTCCAACTGTGTCCCCGTGTTCTTGATGAACTCATTTTAAAATCACCATCTCGATCCACTGCACTAATTCCCTTTATAATTTTAAACACTTCACTCAGGTCTCCTCTTTATCTCCTTTTCCTTAAACTGTAAAGGCTCAGCTCTTTTAATCTTTCCTCATAACTCATCCCCTGTAGCCGTGGAATCAGCCTAGTTGCTCTTCTCTGGACCTTATCTTGTGCTGCTATGTCTTTATGGAGACCAAAACTGCACACAGGACTCCAGATGAGGCCTCACCAATGAGTTATAAACCTTGAGAAGACCCCCCTGTGACTTGTACTCCGCACATCAAAGCGCTATATAACCTGACATTCTGTTAGTCTTCTTAATGTCTTCTGAACACGGCCTGTCAGTTGATCGTGTCGAGTCCACTACGAATCCTACATTCTTCTCATCAGGTGGACCCTCAATTTTCAGACTTCCCATTGTGTATTCAAACCCACTTGTTTCTCCTCCAGTGTTGTTGCACTCCACAGGTTCCTCTAACTTCCAATATTATTCCAATGGTACGTGATATCATCTACGGTTGAGTTCTGCTCTGTACTTGTAATATTTCTATTGTACTATTGTATTGTATTGTGGCTTACTTGTGTTCTGTTCTGTGTATTGTATTGTGTTTACCCGCCCTTTTTTATTTTTTGACACGTACTCCTCGCCCAGCCTACCTGGAAGGGGGTCTCTCTCTGAATTGTCTTTCCCAAAATTTCTTCCGTTTTTTTCCCCCTATGATGTTTTCTTCTTAGACAGTCAAGGCCCTTGTCAAAAAGCAGGGCCTGTTAAAGCCCATTGCGGTCCTCCTTGTGTCAATAAATTATATTATATTGTATTGTATTATAAATGAACAAAATTTCCAGCATTGGTCACTGTTGTGGGGTACAGAATCTGTACATTTTGGTTTCAGTTTCCATTAAATTTTGTTCAAGACAAGACAACAGATGAACTACATTCAGGAAAAATCAAATCATGCCTTCTTCTCAGTTATATCTCACTTTTAAAACAGCTGTTCCAATAAAGAAAGGAAGACATGCTGGTGGCTTAGGCTATCAATTACTTCATAACCTGAGAAAGGATGGACATCTAATTAATTTTTCAGCCTGGGAAAGGAAGACCTGCCGATACCTCAGAGAACATCAAAAGTTTTATTGTTTGGGGAAACGGACAGTGAATTCATTCATCATATTGACAACCAGCCAATCAGAATATCTTAAAATCACATCTTACAAAACCCCCCGGTAGAATTTTATATAATAAATATGCCTCGTCTGAGGAACGATATAGTAAGGAAGGAGGGACGAAGACGTCAGAAGAGAACGGAGCAATGTTACTGTAAAGCCATTTCCATCTGATCGTCAGAAAACATCATGAACAGCTACGAGTGTGAGATCGTAAGCTGCCTGCGACATATGTAACTTTTTGGTAAGCTTTTTCTAAAGACTACATATATCCAGACTTTACTATCAGTCCTATTTTCTATTATTCTTTGTTCCAGTGGTATTATCTTCATGTCTAGAGTGATTGAAGTAATAAGTTAGATTTCTTTGAGCACCTGGTGCAGCTGGAGGTTCTCCATATGCTCTGTGCTGTGAGATTTATTAAGGCTGAGGGTGAGAGCTCCACCCAATAGTAGGGAACAGGATGTCAAGTAAGGCATTCTTGGCTGATAAATGGCCGATAGTCAAAAGTGCTGAGCCTTTGTATGTTTAAATGTATTTTTGGAGACCAAAAGTAATATTTAGGCCTGAGATATCATTAAAACGTCGTATGTTGTTCGTACTGATAATAAGGAAGTCTCATGAAGTCCTAGGAGAGTGACAAGTTGTGTTATTCCTAAGGTGCTTGTGTGGTTTAAAATGCCAGAGGTTAACCAACTGTGTGTGTGTGTGTGTCATTCATTGGGCACTGTTGAGTTTCTGTGTGTGTGTGTGTGTGTGTGTGTGTGTGTGTGTGTGTATAGCTATGTATGTGTGTGTTCCTCTTAAAGTGCAACAGTAGACCAACCTGGTAACGAATCTGATGAGTACTTACCCCTAGGTAAAGGGTAAGTAGAGGGAATTACTACGATAATACCGTCACCATAGACAACTATCCTATCAGAAACGTTGTTATCTATATTCTGTGTGAAAACATGATATTCAATTTTTATTATAAACAACATGGAGTGGGTAACATAAAACAATATTATTTTTTGGGTGGGTTATTCCTTTAAGGGGGATTGCATTCTCAGTGAACATCTGGAGGCACTACTGTTCATGGTGGCATGGCAATCTGGAACAAAGAGACTGTTGTCCTCCCCGTGTCCGTGCCGTCCAGAGACGTGCAGTCTGGTTCGACAGTGGTCCCTGTGTGTGTGTGTGTGTGTGTGTGTGCGCGCGTGCCACCCAGCGATAGATGTGCGCCTTGTCCATTTGATGATTCCAGCCTTGCACCTGATGTTAGTTGTTCCCCCTTGCTCAGAATAAGTGGGCTTCAAGATGGAGGGGTGGATTATTATGGAGTCACGGAGTTGAGGTGGAGACTGCGGTAACGTTAATAAAGTAGCAAGAAGAGACATCAGGAAAGCAAGCGATGAAGGGAGCAGGTGGTCTCGATGGACTCGTCTGCTCTTCTCTTGTCTGTCTTCTGTTGATATTGTTATACAGTTAAGTTCAAGTTCAAGTTTATTGTCATGTGCACAGTAAGAAAATACATTTCCCTTTACAATGAAATTCTTTCTTTGCTGTCCACACCAAATGATAAAACCAACATATAAAGATAAACATAAATAATAAGTAGCAGATAATTAATAAGTAACAGAGGCAGCATAAAGTATAAAAACAGGAGCAGAAGTATAAAGTGTGATGTGCAGGTAGGTGTGTGATGGACAATTCAAACACAGTTGTGTGAGGTCGATAGAATGAGGTGGACTGCGGTTATGAACTCCAGTCAGTTATTTAGGAGTCTAATGTCCTTGGAGAAAGAAAGAGTTCTTTAGCCTGGACGTCCTGCATTTCATACTCCTATACCTCCTGCCTGAGGGTAGAAGTGTGAACAATTCGTGTTGGGGTTGGGTGGGATCCCTGAGGGTCGAGGCAGTTCTCCTGCAGACTCCCCAGTTGTAGATACTCTGCAGAGAGGGCAGTGGGGTCCTGGCGATCTTCTCAGCAGTCTTTACCACTCTCTGCAGGCGTTTGCAGTCCATAGCTGTAGTGTTGCCGTACCACACGGTGATGCAGCTGGTCAAGATGCTCTCAGCAATGCAGCTGTAAAAGTTGCCGAGGATGCCAAACTTCCTTATCCTCCTCAGAAAGTACAGCCACTGTTGTGCCCTCTTGACCAGCTGTGTGGTGTTAAGAGTCAAAGTGAGGTCCTCACTGATGTAGACGCCCAGGTATTTAATGCTGCTCACCCTCTCCACTTCAAGCTCTCAGATGAACAGTGGCCGGTGAGGTCTCCTCTCCTTCCTCATGTCCACTATCATCTCTTTTGTCTTGTCTGTGTTGAGGGTGAGGTTGTTGTCCTCACACCATGACGCCAGACTGTCCATCTTTCTCCTGTAGGCCGCCTCTTCCCCACCAGTGATGCGTCCCATCACTGCGGTGTCGTCTGCGAACTTCAGGATGATGATATCTTTGTGGGAGGTGACACAGTCCTGGGTGAACAGGGTGTAGAGGATGGGGCTGAGGACGCATCCCTGTGGGGTGCCTGTGTTTGTGGTAATGGTGGCTGAAATTCCAATTGCCAATCCTGACAGACTGGGGCGTGCCAGTCACAGAGGGTGGGGGGCAGGCCCAGTGCAGACAGTTTATGGGTGAGTTTATATGAATAAAAAAACAACCACCACCTCGGTTTCATTTTAATTATGTTTTATATTTAGTGTTTAGTGATCTAGAGAGCTGAAACTAATGATAATAAATTATTCACATTTTAATAAGCTGTAAGGCTTCAGTCAAAGTTGTGTATTCTTATTGTTTTTGTCCGGAGCGAGAAGCAAATGATGTTAATTTCATATCACTCGCTCCATATTGGGATTGATTTTCTACCCTTATTATTTGTGGTTAATTTCATTTAATTTTTTTTTTTTTGGTGTTGGGTTTGCTTCACATTTTGTTTTTTTATTTTCCATGCTGGCGCGTTTTTTCCTTTCACTTCACGTCAACACACTGGAGTGTTGCTTTCTCTTTTGTTAGACTGTTGCCCTCTTGCTTTCTCAAAATTCATTTCCTGCTTTCTCTTATTTCGTGTTATTTCTTAACATGTTTTGGCCAAGATTTTTTGGCTGTCGTCTAAATGTTCGCACTCATCTGTTCAGTAAATCACATGCTTTCTTTTTGAAGGAGTTCTCCACCCCAAATCATTTTTTCCTCCCTCTGTTTCTTAGCCCTTGTTAGGTGTAGTGAACTGCTGCGTCCCCAGGCCACACCTGAATGTCACGCCGGCCAGGCCTGCACTTTTCTTTCTAACTTGTTTCAAACTCATTTCCTCTCGTCACTTCTTTCAGTTAGTTTGGTTTTCACTTACTTGTTTCTTAAATTTTCTTCATACAGAATATAACCTGTTGGTTAATTTCACACTCTGATTTTTTTTGTCCGTTTATAACCCCTTTTTAAAATTCCATTTCTTCCGCTGACTCATTTCGACTAATTTTGTGCCTTCAATTTCATCTTTTCTTTTATTGATTGAGAGCTTATTTCCCTATGTGTGCTTAATTTTCACTCTTACTTGTTTCAATATTTAAATACACCTTTTATTTTAAATCATTTTCTCTCTCTCTGTTTTTCCACTTGTATTTCATAGCCTGATTTTTTTTTTTTTTACATTCATTTCTTCTTCTTATTCATTTTGCCTAATTGTGGTCTCTCATTTCAAATTGATATCCTGTGGATTCAGAAAATATTCAGACCCTTTCCTCTCCGCGCCCTCGATGGTGCTGTAGATTTCGTTTTAAACTGACGAATCTGACATTTGTGTCCATCAATCCACAGTCAATAACCCATAATGACAAACTGAAAGCCTGTGGCCAGCAAGGTTTGCAAAATTATTACCCAAAAACTGAAATCTCTTATTTAGATACGTACTGAGCAGGATAGCAGGGGAGAACGGCAAGGTCCTTTACGTGCAATGAGTCTTCACGTCATGCGGGACAAGCCGAACGCATTTACAGAAATGTCTGTCTATTGAGCCTTGAGCACGGGAAAGGTGGTATATAAAGAAAATGTATTATTATATAGTGCCTTTCATATCTGTCTATCAATTTATTTATCTATCTGTCTGTCTATCTATATATGCATTATAGTGTCTTTCACATCCATCTGCTCAGTTTAAAATATATCAATCATATAGCGCCTTTCATATCCTATCTATTTTATCGCGCCTTTCACATCTATCTACCTATTAATTATATAGTGCCTTTCACAACTATCTATCGGCTGGAGTGATTTTCATGAAACTTGCTACACGTGTTTCTCATGGCTTGACTAAAAATGCTGTGGGGTGAAATCAACCCTAAGCCACCTCCTTCTGGCTCTGGCGATCTTGTGGTCTTGTATGCATGTTATCATCCAGTTGGCGAACTGGAAGTGACTGCCAGCATTCTTTTATGTTTGAGCCCCACCACCACCACCACCACCACCACCTCACGCCCCTGTTGCTTTTGAAATGAAATCGAGTTGGCCAGTTCAGAGCGTCAACTGGATGATAACATGCATACAAGACTGCAAGACAAGCTCGTTAGTGAGTCTTCATTGTTTGTTCATTTATTTTTATTTTTAAAGTTGTGTTTTTTTTTTTTAATTATACTAAGGGGCTTTGCCCCCTACTTGTTTTGCTTGCCAATCCTACATATCACCTATGTCCATATATTCAATTTCTTTTCGCTGTTCCGTTATTTCAACAAGTAATAATTTCCATTTGTTTGCGCTAATGCGATCTTTACTATCAGTTTTTTTTAAACTTTCGAAATTTAATACTTTCATAATCTCTAACCTGCTCTGCATGTGTATCACGGCAACGTTTTTGAACCTCTTTGCAACGTTCTACTTTGTCATCTACTCTTTGTCTTTTATTTCTGGCCCCGGGCCTAGTTAAATCTTTTGGCACAAAGTTTTGTCTCGCAGGATATGAAAGTATCTCTCTGCAAAAGTCACATTTCATCCCAAGATAAAAAGTGGCGCCCCGTCCCCGGCTAAAAAGTGGCGCCCCGTCCCCGGCTAAAAAGT
>JANRMT010062840.1:53051333-53085411 GCA_026402145.1 Polypterus bichir lapradei | reverse complement strand
TATGAAAGACACTATATGATTGATAGATATGAAAGGCACTATATGATAGATAGATAGATAAATAGATAGATATGAAAGGCACTATATGATAGATAGATAGATAAATAGATAGATATGAAAGGCACTATATGATTGATAGATATGAAAGGCACTATATGATCGATAGATGAATATGAAAGGCACTATATGATAGATAGATAGATATGAAAGGCACTATATGATTGATAGATATGAAAGACACTATATGATCGATAGATAGATAGATATGAAAGGCACTATATGATCGATAGATAGATATGAAAGGCACTATATGATTGATAGATATGAAAGGCACTATATGATCGATAGATAGATAGATATGAAAGGCACTATATGATCGATAGATAGATATGAAAGGCACTATATGATTGATAGATAGGATTCTGGTCCCACAGACGCACTCCAGAATCTTGTGGAAAGAACAGCGGGAGCTGTAATGGCTGGTGACTCCATAGCAGTGCCCCTGGTCTTGGAATGGGAATTTCAATAAGCTCTTATACTGTAGGTGTGCTGGTCGGGCATCCATAAATGTTTGACCATATTGTCTATGTTTTGGATGAATTAAATGACCCCCAAAGTCCCAAAAATGAAGGGGGCTGCCAGCACACGGGTAGCAAGGCCGTCCAAAGTCCAAGCTTGTAAAGAGGGCACGTGTGGCAGGAGGGACTCAACCTGCAATCTGGCTTATGGTATTGTGACAGGCCTCCATGACAGCTGATCTCTGTACTGAAGGTCATTTTATTAATGGGTGACATAAAAGGTGACGAGCGAGAGGCACTTCAAATAGAGGTACACAGGTCCGTAAGTCGCCGTCTCCTCTCACATGGGCACAGATGTAAAGAGCCAGTGTCGCCCAGACCACGTCCTTGTGCTGCACAGCATTATTGGCTTCCAGCTGGCATCCCTTTGCCGCTCTCTCTCTCTGGCTGTCGCTGCTGGACTCCGAAACTGTTTGCTAAACTCATTTCGACTCCCATTTCTATTTTCTTTCTCTCTTTCTTTCTTTATTTATTTTTAAACATTCCTCCAGAAAAAATCAATACGTAAAATTAAATAAGAGACTGTGGGAATCAAGTGGCAGACTGTCATTCATAGATCAATATTCTGCCACCGCCACCCCCCTCCGCCCCGTGCCCATCTCCCGACGTATCCCACTCACAGACCTTTCTAGCATCGTGGAACGTGAATGTGATCAAGGCACAATAGGCGCGCTGTCTCGGGGGCCTGATGGGTGACAGATTGTTTCTTAATTTGCAGAATCCTGTTACAGCGCTATTAGAAAATACAGCGTCAGCTAAACATGAACAGGGATGGCTAAAAATATCACAACACGGCCTGACATTTTATAACGCAGAACACCGGTAGGCATCACAGGCGGAGAACTGCGTCTCTGCACCCCCCTGATAGAGCCGTGGGGGTGTCTGTCTGTGGGAAAAGGCATCATGGCCTGGATGAAGGGCACCGTATGGGGCTGATAGATGACAGAGAAATAGTAAAGGCCGTATGTAATAGATATCGATATGAAAGGTGCAATATAGGAGGGTGGAAAAGCACTAAGATATATAAATATACATATGAAAGGCACTATATGAATGGTAGATAGATAGATAGATATGAAAGGCATTATATGTTAGATAGATAGATAGACATGAAAGGCACTATATGATAGATAGATATGAAAGGGACTATATGATAAATAGATAGATAGATATGAAAGGCACTATATGATAGGTAGATAGATAGATATGAAAGGCTATATAAATGATAGACATGAAAGGCACTATATGATAGATAGATAGATATGAAAGGTACTATATAATAGATAGATAGATATGAAAGGCTATATCAATGATAGATAGATATGAAAGGCACTATATGTTAGATAGATAGACATGAAAGGCACTATATGATAGATAGGTAGATATGAAAGGCACTATATGATAGGTAGATAGATAGATATGAAAGGCTATATAAATGATAGACATGAAAGGCACTATATGTTAGATAGATAGACATGAAAGGCACTATATGATAAATAGGTAGATATGAAAGGCACTATATGATAGGTAGATAGATAGATATGAAAGGCTATATAAATGATAGACATGAAAGGCACTATATGATAGATAGATAGATAGACATGAAAGGCACTATATGATAGATAGAAAGGCACAACATAATAGATAGATATTTTAGCGTAGTTGGAAGGATTAGATAGATAAATAGATAACTAGATATGAGAGGCACTATATGGTAGGTAGATAGATATGAAAGATATGATATTATAGATAGACAGATATGAGAGGCACTATATCATAGATAGATTATTAGGTAGATAGATATGAAAAGCACTATATGATAGGTAGATAAATAGATAGATATGAAAGGCACTATGTGGTAGGTAGATATTTTAACATAGTTGGAAGGATTAGATAGATAGATAGATAGATAACTAGATATGAAAAGCACTATATGGTACGTAGATAGATATGAAAGGCGCTATATAAATGATAAATAGCTATGAAAGGCACTATATGGTAGATAGATAGATAGGAAAGGCACTATATAATAGATAGATTAGATATGAGAGGCACTATATGGTCGGTAGATAGATAGATATGAAAGATATGATATTATAGATAGACAGATATGAGAGGCAGTATATCATAGATAGATTATTAGGTAGATAGATATGTTTGGCACTATATAGTAGAAAGAGTGAAAAGTGTTTTATAATAGACAGATGATAGCCAAGTCACTATACTGTATTATTGATTGATTGATTAATTAATTGCACTTTGCTGATTCAAGGGGGTATTTCAGAGTTCAAGCAGCTTACAAATAACAATTTTACGTTCAGGTTGAAACTATAAAATGAATAGCACATTTATGAAATTCTTAAATAATTCCCATTGCACAAACCTCAGCACTTATCCAAGTTTATTGTTAAGCCGGTTTATTGCACTTTAAGGTCCTGGGGGGCTTGAGCTGCTCAGCTCTATCGGCTGAGAGGCCCTGGGTGGGCTGCAGGTCGTTCACAGGGTGGTCTCGTGTACTCACACACACTCCCTTGCAGTTTCTCATGTATTCCCTCCGTGCCTCGAGTTTGGAAAAGTAGAAACAAAAGAGTAAACTTAAGATGTGCTGAAGTCGACTTTGACGGCTCTGCATATTAAGCAGGGGCTCTCGTATCTTCAATCTCGTTCTCCCCGAATGACAGCGCCAATCAGTCATTAGAGCCGGTAATTAAAATCTCGCTTGTGTTTTCGTCAGTAACCTCTGCCTCGGCTGGTGATGTCAGGCAGCGCCGGTGTTTGGACCCCTGGGGCAGCAGGATCCTTACATGTTCAACAGGAACCCAAAAACGAAGATTTTTTGTGAGCGAAAAAAATGCAAATGCCGAGAAGCAAAGAGAGATCTCGTAGAGAGCCTTCTGCACGGAAACGTATGGAGTGTCCCCAGGGAGTCGCTCCGTCGAGACGGATAAAAAAATACAACTATGGACTGGCTTAAAGACATTTCCTGTCATCTTTAATTCCTTTCAACCAAAGACATGCTGTTCTTTTGGAGTGTGAATCTTAGCAGGGGCCGATTCAGACTCCATTCTTCAGATATAAAATAAATCTCATTTGCATATTAATACAATTCCCAGTCATTATTCTGTGATGAATCATAAATTAATTAGAAATAACTTATAATGTAGCTTTAAGCAACACAGTTTCTTCCCCCCCCCCCCATCTCATCATTCATTTGTGAAGCTTTCATTATTGATGGCACCGTGACGTGACGCTGGGCACAATCCCCAGAGGGGTCCAGTTGTTTTTTGTGTAGGGCTGGGTTGGCATTGCCTCCTAAACTCCCCAAAGGTTCTCCAAAACTTCGCCATCTGTCAAGTCGAGGAGCGCTTTGGAACAGCAGACGAGACTCTCTCTCTCTGTTTCCTCTTTATTTTATTTTATTTTATTTTTTTGCTCTTGTCTTGCTTTGTCAACTTCTGCCTTTCTGTTCTCACAAAGGTGAAATTGACAGAATGAATAAAAATACACCGTCCTGGTGAAGTGGAGACACAGCCGTGTCACAGTGGCTAATCGTCAGACTGGCTGCTCTGCAGAGGACTCAATTGTTTTTGAGGGCTGAGTCTGGAAAATGTTTACATTGTGGGAGCTAGAAATGTGTATAATGAGGATGAGGAGGAGAATAAAGAAAAAGAACTGTGTGTCAAATGAAGAAAGCAAAATCATCTTTAATTAGAACAACCAACGAGCGAGACCCTTGGATAATGAGTGAAGATAGGTAGATAGATAGATAGATAAGACACTATGTAATAAGATGGATGAATAGGCAGACAGATAGAAATAACAGGCACTATATAATAAGGACAGATAGATTGACAGACAGATGGACAGGCAGGCAGACAAACAGATAGATTGATATTTTAGCGTAGTTGGCAGGATTAGATAGATAGATAGATAGATAGGGCACTATATAATAGATAGATAGATAAGGCACTATATAATAAATAGATAGATGTGAAAGGCACTATATAGTAGATAGATAGATAGATAAGGCACTATATAATAAATAGACAGATATGAAAGGCACTATATAATAGATAGATAAGGCACTATATAATAAATAGGTAGATAGATATGAAAGGCACTATATAATAGATAGATAGATAAGGCAGTTTATAATAGATAGATGTGAAAGGCACTATATAATAGATAGATAAGGCACTATATAATAAATAGGTAGATAGATATGAAAGGCACTATATAATAGATAGATAAGGCACTATATAATAGATAGATAGATGTGAAAGGCACTATATAATAGATAGATAAGGCACTATATAATAGATAGATAGATGTGAAAGGCACTATATAATAGGTAGGTAGATTGAAAGGTAGATGGATGTGAAAGGCACTATATGATTGATAGATAGATACTGTAGACGTAAAAGGCACTATATAATAGTGTGATTTTCTAACTAACTGGTGTAACTGTAGAACTTTAGGGTGTCAACCTGTTTGTCCCTGTTTATTTGCAGGTAATATCAACAAAAATGACACTCAATGGCATTCATCAAAAGTTTAAACAAAACAAGGTTGCCCCTCAGCAGTTGGGCTAATCAGAGGCTTTTGACAAGATTCTTTCAGTCATGTTGTCAAGCTCCTCTCCTCGGGTTGTTTAAGCCATTAGTGACACCTCCCTCCAGATGGTCTTCTTTTTATAGCCCAGGGACCAGAATGGACGAAATTAGTTGCCCTCACTAGTCTGTCTTTCTGTACTGTGCAACCAAGAGAAGACAAGGAATTCAGTGGAGGCAACTCCTCTTCTCAGCTTGGGGTGGATGGACAGACAGGCAGATAGATATTCTAGCATAGTTGGCAGGAATAGATAGATAGATAGGACACTATATAATAATGATAGATGGACAGACAGATGGATGGACAAACATTCATACAGATAGAAATAAAAGGCACTATATAATAAGGACAGATAGATTGACAGACAGATGGATATTTTAGCGTAGTTGGCAGGATTAGATAGATAGATAAGACACTATATACTAATGATAGATGGACAGACAGATGGATGAACAGACATGCATACAGATAGATAGAAATAAAGGGCACTATATAATAAGGACAGATAGACTGACAGATGGACAGGCAGGCAGGCAGACAAGCCAATAGATATTTTAGTATAGTTGGCAGGATTAGATAGATAGATATGAAAGGCACTATATAATGGATGGATAGATATTGTAGATGGCAAGTCCAATAATCACTGATTATCATGATTTGCAGGGTTTAGGGGTGCAGGACCACTGCGAACATAAACATCTGTGGATACCTTCGGACCCCATGATTACTATATATTCTAAATTTAGTGATGCAAACATTTTCAAGAAACGTGGCACAGAATGATGAATGGGCAATCAAATTGCATGTGTGAGGCTGGCTGCCGTGACAAAGATATGTGGCGTCCTCCAAACAAAGTGTGTAGTTCAGCAGTTTTTTAGTTAAACGGTCACCGTTTACAAAATGTAACTTGTTATAATACATTTGAGTTTATATTTATGATGGTAAATGACAAAGAAAGATTATTATTACACATGCGAAAGAAATCCAAGAAAAGACTAAGGACAATATGATTAACAGACCAGTTTCTCAGACGCAGATGATGGTGGTCTGGTTATGAAATGAAATCCCCCTGGAGCAGCCTCCTGAAAGTTACGTAACGTTTGGCCTCTCGTGATGCCGATGTAAATGAAGATTTGCAGAAGATCTGAGTGTCCCCCGACGAGGCCGTTTTCCAGCCCAGGCCAAAGCACACAAACCAGCAGGCACAAGACCAGAACATAAATCCAGAGAAAGGCATCATTCATTGTAATCGAATTGCATAACGCAGTGTTAAAACAAAAAGACTCCACCAGTTGCGATCCTGACAGCTTCTTATGGCTCACTTTTAAAACTCGTTTCACCCCGCAGCCCTTGTGACAAACTGGCGAAGCCGCTGCACTCACGGGGCTGCTGGGATTTGCAGTCCGTTTAAGTAGCATTGCCACCGTGTGCGTCTGTGGTTTTC
Source organism: Polypterus bichir lapradei (assembly GCA_026402145.1). NCBI lineage: Eukaryota > Metazoa > Chordata > Cladistia > Polypteriformes > Polypteridae > Polypterus > Polypterus bichir. The sequence continues at coordinate 53,078,778 of JANRMT010062840.1, read as the reverse complement.
TGTAATAAGTCACAAAATAATTTCTATTTAATTATTGACGACAAGAAGTGGATCCACAAATCGTATACCTGCGAATCGCAAGGGCCAACCTGTACGTCGTTTACTTGAGACGTGTTGTGATTACAGTTTTTTCTCAGCCGTAACTACAAACTAAATGGGGTGAGGTCATTTTTGGGTGGAGTATTCCTTTAAGAAAAATATATTTTGTAAAAATGACAGCAAAAGAAACTCGTAAACAAAGTAAAATCAGCAGATTTGAGGAAAAGAAGCAAAAGCAAAAGTGATGGGCGAAACCGAATCCCCCTCTAACCAGAATACGAGGAGGTTTTACAAGTCGGGCTCCGTGCACCGTAAGTCCCTCGCCCGTCTCAAGTGAGATTTTCTCCAGTTTTCAAACCAATATTCCTGTCACTAAAGGCCCCAGTGATCTGATGACACATACAAAACACAGCCATAATGACAGACACATTCATTACCACCAAATATATGCAGTGCGGCTCTTCAGCTGTCGGCGGTGACAGACAGAGGCCGCGGCCTTGTAAACCTGCTAACATCTACAAATTACATATCGCTTAAAGAGCGCTACAAGACGATGAGGAATTTGTGGCTAAAAGCTACAATTAATAACACCTAATAACTGCGGTTAAAACCGGATTCTCAAAGTTGCCAAAATACTAATTGACATTTTTTTTCCCTCCCTATGAATTAAATTTAAATAGAGGGCCGGGAAAAAAAATAAAATAAAAATAAATAAATAAAATAAAATAAAAACCCAGAGCCGGCCTCGATCAACAGCTTACATTCAGCCTTGACAATGCATTAAATGTGACAGTAACAACTTGTACGGCGCTCTCTCGAGTGACGAGTGCAGGCTTTCAGCCCGTCTGCTAACCAGAATGTGCTCTATAAATAAATTAAAAAAAAAAAAATCATCTATCGAAAAACAGGACGAGCAAATTAGCCGGTAAGTGTAGCGCCACTTTTTTTTCTTCCCCTCTGCTTTTCTTTCCTAATTGACAGCCGCCGAGCACACAAGGTAGAATATGTAAGAAGAGCCGTGAAAGGTGTGCTGTTTTAAGCCCTGAAAGGCTGCCAACACGGGCTCCTCAGTGCCAGGGCTCGTTGAAAGTCGTGCAAAAAAAAAAAAAAAGTAAAATAATGTGAGGGTCTCTACCGCCAGTATCGGCGATGGGAAGGCTGCGACGGAAATGGATTGTAGTCCTTTCATGTCGTGTTGCTACAGTGTGATTGTCACGTGTCCGCAAACTTTTGGCCGCATAAGAGTTACTTCAACTTAAAAGTTCGAGGTGTTTATAAGAAATGATTTGTCTCTCCCTCTCATTCATTGGTTAAGAATCCTGCCTTCAACATGAAACACAATAGACAAGCACAATCCTCCATGGCCTCTTGCGGCCTCCTTTAAAAATCCAGCATCTCATCTTCTATCACCCAGCAACACCAGAGTGGGCAGCAGAAGTTGCCTAGTGGTGCAGTGATCCTGAGGCTGCTGGGAATTGGAGTCCTTTCAATGCATGCTGCTACAGTGTGATTGTCAGGTGTCCACAAACTTTTGGACACAGAGTTACTTCAACTTAAAAGTTGTCTCCCTAATTCGAGGTGTTCATAAGAAATAATTTACCTCTCCCTCTCATTCATTGGTTAAGAATCCTGTCTTCAGCAACAAACACAATAGAAGATCCCAATCCTCCATGACCTCTTGCAGCCTCCTGTACAAATCCAGCACCTCATCTTCTATCTCCCAGCAGCCCCAGAGTGGGCAGCAGAAGTTGGCTAGTGGCGCAGTGATCCCGAGGCTGCTGGGAATTGGAGTCCTTTCAATGCATGCTGCTACAGTGTGATTGTCACTTGTCCACAAAGTTTTGGCTGCACAGAGTTACTTCTACTTAAAAAACTTCAAACATATCCTTTAAGTTTGGGAGGGTAGGCTCATTTTTTTTTATAGTAGGTGTCACTGGAACTTCGAGGTGTGTATTTTTGGGATAACCTTGGTCTCTTTGTTTGTTGGGCCATGAAGAACCACAACATGACCAAAAGGTCAAAACTATCATGTGTCCAAGCTGATACACAAAGCAAAACCTCTGAATTAGTGCAAGTCTCCCTAATTCGGTGGCCCAGTGGCTCTAGAGTAAGCAGCAGAAGCCGCCTAGTGGTGCAGTGATCTCAAGGCTGCTGGGAATTGGAGTCCTTTCAATGTATGCTGCTACAGTGTGATTGGCAGGTGTACACAAACTTTAGGCCACAAAGGGTTATTTTGACTTAAAGAAGGTCAAACGTATCCTTTAGGTTTGAGAGGGTAGGCTCATTTTATTTGATATGTATTACTGGAACTTTGAGGTGTGTATTTTTAAGATAACCTTGGTCTCTTGTTTGTTGGGCCAGGAAGAACCACAACATTACCAAAAGATCAAATCTATCACATGTCAAAGCCGATTCACAAAATGAAACGTTTGAATTAGCGCAAGTCTCTCTAATTCAGGGTGTTCATAAGAATTGATTTGCCTCTCCCTCTCATTCATTGGTTAAGAATCCTGTCTTCAACAGCAAACACAATAGAAGATCACAATCCTCTTTGGCTTCTTGCAGCCTCCTTTTCAAATCCAGCACCTCCCTTCTCCCAGCGGCCCTAGAGTAAGCAGCAGAAGCTGCCTAGTGGTGTAGTGATCCAGAGGCTGCTGGGAATTGGAGTCCTTTCAATGTGCAGTGTAATTGTCAGGTGTCCACAAACTTTAGGCCACAAAAGGTTACTTCGACTTAAAGAAGGTCAAACGTATCCTTTAGGTTTGGAGAGAGACTCGTTTTTTTTAATGAGTACATCTCTGGAACTTTAAGGCGTGTATTTTTGAGATTGCCTTGTTGTCAAGTTTGTTGGGCCAGACGTAGAAGTGTAGCGACCGGACAGGCATGGCAGGCAATTGCTTGAGGCCCCAAACCTGGAAGGGCCCACCTGAGTGCACCCATCTACGTAGGTACTCACCGCAATGGCAAATACGCAGGACCCCCTCCTTAAAGCATAGGATTGACACATAACAACGACACAGTCGGGAACCCCCTAAGGGGGCCTACAGGATTAAAATAAAGGGTTTGTGTTTATTATTCTTTCTGTTGATTTTATCAATTTAGACTTTGGATGAAGATAAAATGAATTAATTTTACCATGTCGGGACTTGAGAGAGGGTAAGTTTGAGGGCCCCATGACCCATAGTTTAAGACGTTATGATTTACATTATGAGAATGAACACAGCATGTCAGTTTGATGTGTCATTTGTTCAAGCAGGTCACCTGTACCTGTAGGCGCTGCATGAATGAACAGCAGATGTTTGTCTGTCAGTTATATACAAACCTTCAAGTTATGAACTTTCAAAGATGTGAACGTGCATGTTCAATGAATTAAAAATCATCTGATAAGTGAAAAATTGCCGCGCAACTTCAAATTTCACAGCAGCACATAAGTAAATTCAAGTGTCCGGTGCTTGGCGGAGCGCAACCCCTCGCTGTAATTGTTTCCATTCTCAGTCACGCGTGTGCGTCCCCTACAAGTGTTTGTGCTTTTGGCTGTGTCTCTATTTACGTTGAGTTAACGCGCTTTATTTCAAGCCCAAGATGTCCGGAATTAAGCGTGTTCAGCAAGTTGGAATCTCGTTAAGGGTAAGTTCTTCTTCACTCAGACAACCACATGCCATACAAAACCACGTAGTGTGGCGGAGTGCAGCTGCAATAGGGAGCTTGGGTCGGAGCTCGTGAATGGCGTGTTCTCATCAACTTGTCCTGATTGACTCTAATGTTTGATCTTAAGATAATGAGCATCCCATCAGGAGTGCCGCAGGCTTAGCGAGGACTTTTATTTTGATACACGGAAGTGCGTTTTTGTGATTTTTTTTTTTTTTTTTTTTTTCCTTAGCTTCCAAACAGTGGTGCCAGTCGTGCGTTCGGTTTTCACAACAAATTGGGCTTCTTTTCAAATACTGTCGTGGGAAAATTTAGGCGGTGCCGGGTTGCGGTTTTTGGGACTGTATTTCAACCCCATCTATGACGAACGGTTATTGTATGACATTGTGTGAAAATAAATGTACGGACTTGTATTCTTTCAAAGATATGTTTGATTGATTATACACTAGTTATGGGTTACATTGAACACTAATAAAAATTTCGGAGCGTCTCGTTTAATCATATCATCATCGTGGGTAAGTGGTCGAAATCCGAGCGGCGCTACTGTGCAGAGTGGGAAAAAGAAGCAAAAGTTAAGGACTGGATCCAGAGAATTCCAGCCGACTCTACAAAAGCTTTCTACAAGTATCGCCGATGTGAAATTCGCTCTCATCGGGGTGATTTGAAGTCGCATTGCGTTAATGAAAAGCACCATCGCAACGCAGCTCCTCGAAGTCTTTCTGACGTCAGATGTTGGCCCGCGAAGCCGCTCGTCATTGACAGCTCAGTCAAGGTGGCTGAAGTGCGGTTAGCTGTACACATGTACGCTTCATCTATGGAAGGCGAAGACAGTGATGACCGTGATGCTTTAAAGTTCTCCTAGTTGACAATATTCTAAAACGAATATCCTCTTCTGCTATGGCGTTAAAGTATTTCTCGTTAGCAGTTAACGTTGTCGTACAGCCAGACACAAAATGGTGTCTTGCACCTTGAATACCACAAACAATTCATGTTATCGTCTTTCTGTTTGTTCTGCACACTCTACGTTTATGTGTTTATGCTTTCTTTTTCCGGGATTCTTATTTTCTGGCATTTGCATTGGCTCTGACACTGTCCCTGAATTGTCACTATGCTGCACTGAATGTCACGTTGTGTCACTGGCTGTGACTGAAATTATAGTTAAGGTGACACACATAAGCAGTTTGCATGAAGAATATCAAAAGTTTTCACAATGATCTTCAAATATTAAACAGTGCAGTAGTGGAAAAATGATGAGTTTTGATTTTATTTCTGTTACATTGTTCAATTTGTTAAGTTTCATTCGGCTAGTTTTGCTACTTTTGGGCTACTTTTTGGCCTAAGCTTGCAGACCCTCTGACAACCCTGCTTGCAAACCTTCCAAGAATCTTCACCACAAACCCTTACTGGGCATCGGTATTAAGTGATGGGCAGTAGGTGTCGAGAGATGATGCCATCCGATTGCTCACTTTGTGTGTTCAGCCAGAAGTCGATTCTCAGACGATCAGGTGGACTCGTTCGCTCATGTTAAGCGAGTCTACTGTACCGAGATCCGACAATGGAAAACAATGGGAATAAAAAGTGACTACCCGTTGTTTATTGTTAAAATGCACTAGAAATCTATAACAAAATATACAAATATTAATTTTTAAAAGCACATTCTTGTGTACTGTACAGTACAAATAAGTTTTCGTTAGTAGTTGAGGGGAGGTAGGTTAGGTCTGCGTACTGATAGCATAAACGTCGATATCTGCGGAAAGAAAACAATGGAAACAAAAATGAACTTTCTGTTGCTTATTACAATACAAAAGAAATCTGTAACAAAATCCAAATATTAACTTTTAAAAGCATTTTTTTATATACAAATAGCTGTACATGTGCATGTTTCCTATAGGAGCTTCGGAGTGCATCGTGTTTGAACAAGTGGACTTCCAAACTCGCTCTCGGAAATGGAACTCCTTTGTTTGTCCTTCCATGGGGTGCTCTGACTTTCTCACATGACTGCAAATGGATTCTTTATGTTTGAAAATCAAAATGACCAATGAACACAGGCTCAAAAATAAAAGTGTGAAGCCCAAAATAAATTAACCGAGCCACCCTCAGGCACCCCAGCCCAGTCGGCGGGGCCACTCTCAAAGACGGCGGCACCGAGGAGACGGGCATCACTCTCCCGGTGGCACAGGGGGGGTCTCGATGATTACGATTGTTATTACATTTTCTTTTTCTTCCTTTCATTCTGCTGGCTGAATCTCATCGGCACATAACGCACACATTTCAACGGCGGTAGGTAGGATGCAGCCCGTCAGGTGAGGATTCTGAGTGCGTCAGTTTAATTTCGGAACCTAATTCTTAATCTCCCACAAGAGCATAAAAATTAAAGCACACACATACAAAGCTAGTAATTTAATTACAGTCTATTAAACTGATTTACTTTAAGTTTGCCAGCCAGGAAAATCTGTGCTCGGGGGTTTAACAGCAAAGTACTAATCAGGTTGCTTTTTGCATCTTTCCATGCACCGCGGTATTATTTGGTGCGATGTAGTTTCATTAAAAATGCTAATGACATTACTGCTACTAATGTTTAAAACCAACATTATAATCCTGATTTTTAATCAGCAATTAGAATTAATCATTATAGCACAAATGGGATATATACTTGATAATGTTCCTGCTGTATCTTTTGGTCCCCAGGGCTCCTAAAGTTCTGAAGTGTTTAATTTTAATCTCATTCTGGAGCGTCGCGGGTGCCACGCACTCACACTCTGCAAGAGCAGGTTTCTTCTTGTGAGTGCAGTCTACTGGAAGGTGGCATGTGCGTCTAATTTTAGTTTAGATGTCCACGGGGGGCACACAGACAAACTTGTGGTACTCACATTAGTCATAAACTCCTGGATTTGAAACTCAACCAATGCTGCGCTTTACAGTCCGGTTTTCCATTTTTTTTTTTAATCTACAAGGCCATGGGAGCAACGGCCCAAAATTAGATAGATAGATAGATAGATATGAAAGGCACTATATGATAGATAGATAGAGAGCATAGTTGGCAGGATTATATTGATAGATAGCATAGTTGGCAGGGTTAGATTGATAGATAGATAGATATGAAAGGCACCATATGATTGATTGATTGATAGCGCAATTGGCAGGCTTAGATTGATAGACAGATAGATAGATATGAAAGGCACTATATGATAGATAGATAGCGTAGTTGGCAGGATTAGATTGATAGATAGATAGACAGACAGCATAGTTGGCAGGGATAGATAGATATGAAAGGCACCATATGATTGATTGATAGCTAGATAGATAGCATAGTTGGCAGGCTTAGATTGATAGATATGAAAGGCACTATATGATAGATAGATAGCGTAGTTGGCAGGATTAGATAGACAGATAGATAAATAGATATGAAAGGAACTATATGATAGATAGATGGATATGAAAGGCACTATATAATAAATGAATAGATAGATGGATGGATGGATGTGAAAGGCACTAGATAGACAGATATATAGCATAGTTGGCAGGATTAGATAGATAGATAGATAATATGAAAGGAGCTATATGATAGATGGATATGAAAGGCACTATATAATAAATGAATGGATAGATGGATGGATGTGAAAGGCACTAGATAGACAGATAGATAGCATATTTGTCAGGGATAGATAGATAATATGAAAGGAACTATATGATAGATAGATGGATATGAAAGGCACTATATAATAAATAAATGTTGGGTTATATAGATGGATGGATGTGAAAGGCAGTATATGATAGATAGAGAGATACAATTAAATAATTGTGAAAAAACCCTAGATTAGCCAAAGCAAAATAAGAGCAAATAGAATTTTCCTAAAAAGGCAGTCCAAGGCAAACAGGCCCCAACACGTAATTGAGAAACTTTAATCCCAAAACCAAAAACAACAAAATATCCACAAAACGGAAAAATCTAAATATTCACAAAATATCTCCAAGTAACACTTAATGATCCACTGCCAGACCCGCCTCTCTAAGTAGGACAATGACATCAAGGTAGCCCCGCCTCCTTGGGGTTGTGACTGGGAGTCACAAGCAGGGTGAAATGGATTTGAGGCCTCTTACAAAGGTACCTCACCAGCCTGCCCAAGGAGACTCACCCCAAATCCAGCTAGTCCTCACTGCTAACTGCTGGTTTCTGGCCTAGTGCCCCCCAAGCAAGGAATTAGTAAAGTCCTAAAATAACAGGAAATGCCCCAAAAGGAGGAGAATGACCATAAGCCCCTGGTTAGCATACAAAATGGTAATTTTTATAAATTAGGATTTATTTCATATATATTATTATTTCATACCAGCTGAAAGGCTGTGAGATCCATATAATTGAAATTTAATAAGAATAACAACAAACAATTTATTATTGCAGCTAGTTTTGACAATTTCTAGAAAAGGGGTCACCAAGTCCGGTCCTGGAGGACCACCATAGCTGCAGGTTTTCATTTTAACCCTTTTTTAATGAGTGCCCAGTTTGTGCTGCTAATTAACTTCTTGTGAATTCATTTTAATTGATTTGTTCCCCTGAGTGTCTTCATCGTTCCTCTGAGTTGCTTCATTTCTTTCCTTAAATGGCACCCAAACAGAAATCAAATGTGAAGTGAGGGAGCCAAGAGAAGACCGACTAAGTCAGGGCCTCAAACTCCAACCAATTTCACTCCAACCAGCTGCTTAATGAGGTGCCGATTCCTGTCGTTAATTAAACTCGTTCTTTAATTCTGTGGCTTGTTGCTGCTCTTGTGGTGCATTAGCAGACATGACCGAAATTGTGAATTTTCTCTTTTCTAAAAGCACTGGGGACCTGAGCAGATCGACATTCCTGAGACCTTCATCTTTCTTTATTTTCAGATATTGTATGATGGACACCAGTTGTTTTGGCTCATTTTGTATCTCATTATTGTTTGGCTGCTAATTAAGGATACAGAAACAATTAAGGCGTCCGAGCAGCAAAAACAGGTCACTCATTAAGAAAAGGGTTAGAATGAAAACCTGCAGCCTCTGCGGCCCTCCAGGACTGGAGTTGGCAAACCCTGTTCTAGAACATGATTTCCTTTTGTTTGCCTAAGTACGAGTCGCCTGTACTCGGTCGGCTGTAAATTATCATACACATAAATTCAAACAGATACGTAGCACTTGGGGTTTCCCCCAGAGTCGTCTTAATGTATGGGCACAATGGGCACTGGCCGGGACCCAAGGGGCCTGCTCTGTTTCTGATGCCTATGGATTGCTATCAAAACAGGGGCCCCCAGCACACTTCTTTGCCCCTTGGGGGTGGGGGTCTATGATGCTGGTGAGACGACCCAGGAAAACACAAGGAATGGCAGAACAATTCAAAGGCAAAATACACAAATAACAAATAATAAGCAAACTTAATAGAAAACACATAAAGACGTGAAAGACAATCATCCAGAAACAAACAACCAGAGAGAAAATAAAGCAGAAAATAAACCCTGGCTGAAAGGTAACAGTAATCTAGACGTGCATTACACCTCCAAATATAAAATCTAAACAGCTCATCTGAATTTCATCATTTTTATCTATTAATAAAAATCCAATTTATTACAGTTTTTCAGTTTGGGTAGAAAACCCGCTGTTTGTTTGTTTGCTACTAGACAGTCTTCATTAAAATTCCGGCAGAGTCAATAACAGGTACCTTGAGTGAGCTCACTCGTGCACAGGCTTGTGCTAATTTATTCTCTGTTTACGCTCACGGGTTATTCATAGTAAAGCAATAGCTTTTTATGCAGAAATAAAGGCCAACTGTTGCCATTGGTATAAATAAATGCTGTGTGTCTTTGAAAGTTAAGGAGACTATCTAAATTTGAAACTTCCACCCATTCATTCTTCCATTCATTTACTTTGTGAACCCCCCTTTTTTGCCTTAAATTCCCATCTCTTCCCTCACATCCACCAAGTCACAATAAGTCAGTCAACTCTTTTCATCCATTCGATCGATTCAGTCTGCTTTGTCCATTATTCAGTCTGTCCAGGGTGGGCTTACTTGGCAGGGTGGGCGGGAGTCACTTCTACTGTATAGACGGTGATGGGCAGATGAGGTCAGACAGGAGTCTCCGTGGACTGTGATGTTTGTAGATGACATCGTGATCTGCAGTGAGAACAGACAGAGGTGAACCTGGAGAGGTGGAGGTGCGCACTAAAGGGAAGGGGAATGAGAGATGGTAGGACAACCTGAGCGTGAAGGAGAGGGAAGGTGGTGGACTGCATGGAGCAGAGATGGTGAAGAGAGACGAATTTCAATACTTCAGTACACAGCTGAGATGTACGATCCTGGAATATACAGTCATATGAAAAAGTTTGGGACCCCCTCTCAGTCTGCATAATAATAGGCTCTCCTTTCAACAAAAAAGATCTTTCATGTCCTAGGAACATCGGAGTACTGCGGTGTTTTCTGAACAAAGATTTTTAGTGACGCAGTATTTAGTTGTATGAAATTAAATCAAATGTGAAAAACTGGCTGTGCAAAACTGTGGGCACCCTTGTCATTGTGCCGATTTGAATGCCTGTCACTGCTCCATGCTGATTACTTGGTTGGATGAGCTCATTAAGCCTTGAACTTCACAGACAGGAGTGTCCAATCATGAGTGGTAAAAGGTATTTAAGGTGGTCAATTGCAAGTTGTGCTTCCTTCCCTTTGACTCTCCTCTGAAGAGTGACAGACAGCATGGGATCCTCAAAGCAACTCTCAAAAGATCTGAAAACAAAGATTGTTGAGTCTCCTGGTTTAGGGGAAGGCTACAAAAAGCCATCTCAGAGGTTTAAACTGTCAGTTTCAACTGTAAGGAATGGAATCAGGAAATGGAAGGCCACAGGCACAGTTGCTGTTAAACCAACCCAGCAGGTCTGGCAGGCCAAGAAAAATACAGGAGTGGCATATGCAGAGGCAGGATTGTGAGAATGGTTACAGACAACCCACAGATCACCTCCAAAGACCTGCAAGAACATCTCGCTGCAGATGGTGTATCTGTACATCGTTCTACAATTCAGCACATCAGTATGGCAGGGGGATGAGAAAGAAGCCCTTTCTGCACTCACACCACAAACAGAGTCGCTTGTTGTGTGCCAATGCTCATTTAGACAAGCCAGATTCATTTTGGAACAAAGTGCTTTGGACTGATGAGACAAAAATTGAGTCATTTGGTCAGAACTAAAAGCGCTTTGCATGGCGGAAGAAGAACACCGCAGTCCAAGAAAAACACCTGCTACCTACTGTCAAATGTGGTGGAGGTCCCATCATGCTGTGGGGCTGTGTGGCCAGTTCAGGGACTGGGGCCCTTGTGAAAGTCGAGGGTCAGATGAATTCAACCCAATATCAACAAATTCTTCAGGGTAATGTTCAAGTATCAGTCACAAAGTTGAAGTTACTTACTGTAAGCAGGGGTTGGATATTCCAACAAGACAATGACCCAAAACACAATTGGAAATCTACAAAGGCATTCATGCAGAGGGAGAAGTACAATGTTCTGGAATGGCCGTCACAGTCCCCTGACTTGAATATCATCAAAAATCTATGGGATGATTTGAAGCAGACTGTCCATCAAATTGAACTGAACTGGAGAGATTTTGTATGAAGAATGGTCAGAAATACCTCCATCCAGAATCCAGACACTCATCACGGGCTACAGGAGGACAGCGTCTAGAGGAGCAAAGGAGCAAAAGGAGGCTCAACTAAGTATTGATGTCATATCTCTGTTGGGATGCCCACATTTATGCATATTGCATATTTTCTGTTAATCCAGTAAACTTAATGTCACGGCTGAAACCCTACTGTTTCCATAAGGCATGTTGTACATTAAAAGGAAGTTGCTACTTTGAAAGCTCAGCGAATGAGAAACGGAAATCCAAAGAATTTAGAGGGGTTCCTAAACTTTTTCATATGACTGTATCAGTTGCCAATGATCACCCCAATGATGATCTAGAGAAGTGGAGTTGGTGTGATTGCTTACAAAGATGACGTTTATGCGGTAAGCGATGTAGAATCCAGAGACGCTTTTGTTCTGGTCTGAGCTATGCTTCTATGGGTGAAGGAAACAAGCTTCGCAAAGAGCTCTGTATTATGATAAATGAGGTTTCAAAATTGTTACACGTCTGCCTTGCTGGCTGTTGCACCCTATTGTGTTTGCCTTTTTCTTGACTGAAAGTTCATTTGAGTAAGCGTCAATCTTTCATCCTGTCTGTCCACTGTCATCCTGGATTTCCTTTAGGCTTGTCATAGGCCCCATCCACACTACTACATTTTCACTTAAAAATACAGACATTAGCTATGTGAGCAGATTCAGCAATTCAGCGTAATGGGGATTGTAGAAGAGAAGTGAAAAAGAGAGTGCAGACAGGGTGGAGTGGGTGGAGAAGAGTGACAGACGGGTATCGGCAAGAGTGAAAGGTAAGGTCTACAGGACGGTAGTGAGACCAGCTATGTTATATGGGCTGGAGACGGTGGCACTGACCAAAAAACACAGAACACAGAGCTAGAGGTGTCAGAGTTAAAGATGTTAAGATTTGCATTGGGGGTGACGAGGATGGACAGGATTAGAAATGAGGACATTAGAGAGTCAGCTCAAGTTGGGAGACAAAGTCAGCGAGGTGAGATTGAGTTGGTTTGGACATGTGCAGAGGAGAGATGCTGGGTATAATGAGAGAAGGGTGCTAAGGATAGAGCTACCAGGCTAGAGGAGAAGAGGAAGGCCTAAGAGAAGGTGGTGAGTGAGGTCATGCAGGTGATGGGTGTAACAGAGTAAGGTGACGAGGATAGGAAGAGATGGAAAAAGATGATCCGCTGTGGTGACCCCTAAAGGGAGAAGCCGAAAGACTAAGAAGAAGAAGATCTGTGAGCAGCAATGTTGTTTCATACCAGGAAAGAGTACTACAGATGCAATGTTTGCTCTAAGAGTGTTAATGGAGAAGTACAGACAAGGTCAGACAGAATTGCATTACATGTTTGTGGACAAGGTGCCAAGAAAAGAGTTATGGTGCTGTATGAGTAGATCAGGAGTAGCAGAAAAGTATGTGAGAGTGGTGCAGGATATGTATGGAGCACAGTGTGACTGGGGTAGGAATGACTGCCTGGTTCAAGGTGAGAGTGCGATTACATCAAGGAGCGGCTCTGAGCCCTTTCCCGTTTGTAATGGTGATGGACAGATGAGGTCAGGCAGGAGACTCTGTGGATTGTGATGTTCGATGGATGACTTTGTGATCTGCAGGTTGAGATGAGCCTGGGGAGGTGGAGGTACACACTGGAGAAAAGTGGAATGAAAGTCAGTAGGAGCAAGACAGAGTACATGTGCACGAATGAGAGGGAAGGTGGTGGAAGGGTGCGACTGCAAGGAGCAAAGGTGGTGAAGGGAGACCAATTCAGGTACTTGGGTTCAACAGTCCAAAGCAATGGAGAAGTGTGGCAGAGGGGTGAAGAAGGGAGGGTGGACCGGGTGGAGAAGAGTGGCAGGAGTGATTTGTCATAGAAGAGTGACCACAAGAGTGACAGGGAAGATCTATAAAACGGTGGTGGGATCAGCCATGTTGTGTGGTTTGGAGACAGTGACCCCAGGAGGCACAGCTGGCTAGGCAGGGTTGAAGATGCTATGATTTTTGTTCAGAGTAACGAGGGTAGACAGGATTAGGAATGAAGATATTAGAGGGGCAACACAGGTACTTCAATTTGGGGACCAAGTGACAGAGGTGAGACTGAGATGACCATTTGCAGAGGTGAGATGAGGGGTACATTGGGAAAAGAATATTGAGGGTAATAATACGAGGGATATCCAGAAAAAAGGGTTACAACAGCTGTTAAAAATCGAAAAATGAATATATTTCAACCAAATTTACAGGGTATGTTCCAAAATATGTGTTTATTTCTCAACATAATCGCCGTCAACTTCGATGCACTTCTTCAGCCTGGGCACCAGCTTTTTCTTACCCTCGAAGAATACGCTCCGCTCCACCTCCGAAAGCTACTTCTCCACTGTCTCCTTCACCTCCTCATCATTGGAAAAACGTTTCCCACCCAAGAATTCTTTCACAATTCTTCCACAAGCTGACGATGGATCTCGGCCGCGGATTCGCGATGCAAAGTGAGGAACTTGATGACCGAATAAATCTCGCATCGGCGGTAGGAGGAGCAAGCGGCCTCAGCAGAGGTTGACGAACTCGCTTGCTGTGATGACATTTCACAACTGACTGACGCGGTCCCGGACTTATTTTGACCGTTAGGACCCCCCTACACGCAGGTATGCCAACCTTCGAAAAAAAAAATTCCCTGCACCCTCCAGGGCACTTGTAACCTTTTTTTCTGGATAGCCCTCGTACTAACACATTTTATTTCAAGGCTTCTTTCTAAACACTCAAGGACACGGTACAGATAATCAACATATTAAAATCAAAAAAAACATGCATGTACACATATACATCTTATATATAAAAACGTCTTTGCGTGGAAGTGTGTGTGTGTGGCCCGGAAGTGTGAGGCTACAGCTTGAACCTCAAAGAAAGCAACTCTGTCGCCAAAGTGAAACCGCCGAGAAAAGAGAAACTCAGCCACGAATACACAAGAGAGATGAGCACATTGGCAAAATGAAACCGAAGAGGAAAGAAAACCTCGCTTAGCTGCTAATGCACAACCAATGTGAGCACATCGGCAAAACGAGACCTCCGAAGAGAGAGAAAATCAGTTAGTCACTGATAGATAACAGAGGCGAGCACGTTGGCAAAACGAAACTGCAGAAGAAAGAGAAACTCGCTTAGCTGCTAATGCACAACCGATGTGAGCACATCGGCAAAACGAGACCTCCGAGGAGAGTGAAACTCGCTTAGCCGCTGTTAGATAACGGAGGTAAGCACATTGGCAAAACGAAACCGCAGAGGAAAGAGAAACTTGCTTAGCTGCTAATGCACAACCGATGCGATTGATTGATTGATTGTGATAGAATCCATGGTTTCTAGGAGCCCGGGCTCTTTACAGCACGGCCTTACGCAGCTAGTATATCTCTGTCTATGGAACTGAGGAGGTTTAAGGGAGGACGTGAAGGCAGTGGATGTGGCAGAAAATGATATCAAAGACAGGGATAGAGTGAGTCTGCTGTGGATACCCCTAAATAGGAGCAGCCAAAAGAATATCTTTTTCTCTACCATTTGCCGACATTAATAAATTATACATTTAAGGTTATCATTTTAATCGTTCATTACTCCAGCTTTGTGAGGACATTGTCTCTCTCGACAAGCCAGCTGTTTTAGCTAAGTGGTAGAAAGTGCTCCTTGTAATTCTCGATGTCCTAAGTGCCCATCACAGCCATGCCACCTCAAGGAGTACAGCTGCTGGGTGGTGACAATCTCAGGAAAGACAGCACACCTCTGCTGAGGGATCGATCGTCCCTATGTAGTGAGTTATCATCGTAAGGCCTTTTCTAACTGCGTTATTTTCAAAAACTGTAGGATATTCAAGTGTGAGGTTGACGTACTTTACCTACCGAGGGTGTGCTTGGAGTTGTTAACAATGGATAAAGCTCTCGAAAGCCACAGAGGCCTAACATTTTATAGAACTGGCCTGTTGCAAAGATTTCATTTTTTCTCACAAGCTGAAGAGACTTTAAACCCCTTATGATAGCCTGCAGAGGTGAATGCCTGCACTGTTAAATTAAAAACATCCTCGCGCTGAAGAAAGTGCAGTCGGCGATGTACAGAATCGAGTGAATAAGAGACAACTGTCCATATTCCATCGGACCTCCCAGAGATAACAGACCCATCAGGAGCTTTTTACCTGCGATGAGCTCTGCTGCCAGCAGCTTATGAAGTTTCACCGCCTGATAAGCGATTCTAAGCCAGTGATGAAACAGCCCAGTTGATAAGAGCCACCGATGGCCGCGCGAAGCCAGCGCACTCCAAATCAAGTCGCAACTCTGTAATCAGGGCTCTTTCAGATGTTTTCAGACACCCCATTGATGACAGATTAAGAACTTAATCTCAGATCTCCTAGAATGAAAACTTCTGAACAAGCTTTGAAGGCACATGATGACCAGAGCACTTATAGAATTAGATCTGAACAGACACAGTCGATTATATGGAACTGACCCGCAAAAAGGGAAACTGCATGGCACAAGTGTTAAGTCACATTCTCTGAATGACACTGAAGGGTCAAAGACAGGTTTGGAATCCGTCCGTTCATACAGCTGAGGGTCACTGG
Source organism: Polypterus bichir lapradei (assembly GCA_026402145.1). Classification (NCBI taxonomy): domain Eukaryota; kingdom Metazoa; phylum Chordata; class Cladistia; order Polypteriformes; family Polypteridae; genus Polypterus; species Polypterus bichir. Next base: position 53,062,874 of record JANRMT010062840.1, on the reverse strand, counting down.
GGATGGAGGATGTCCCAGAAACGTCACGCACGAGGCAGGAGTCAACCTTGGGCAGGGTGGCAGTCCATTGCAGGGCACACATACTTATAGTAAGTTAACATAAAACATAAGCGTCTGGCACATGGGAGGAAAACCAAAAAAACAGACATGGACACAATGGAGAAGGAGGAGAAGATGACTCCCCAGGCTGGAATTTGAACCGAGACTCCCAGTGCTGTGAGGGAGCAGCATAGTACAAGGAGGGGAAATCAAAAAGTAAAGGCAATTAACCGCAATGAATAGAAGCCGACGCGATACAACACATTAACAGTGGCTTATGTGTAGTTCAAACACACATAGTGTACTGTAGTTGAAGCCAAGATCAAATGACCATGGACAGGTTTGTAGGACTTCTTTGGGCGTAAGGAGTGAAACCTGATGAGATCCACCGAAGGATGTTGGCTTGTGCAGACCAGTAAGCTTTTTTTGGGATGCCCATCTTGTGCAAAGCTTCTGGTGCCCCAAGTCATCACGTACTACAACACGTGCAGATGCCTAGCTGGCATCCATAATTTGGAGGTTGTGGTTTTTGGTTGTCCACTGTAGGTAGAGGTAGATGCTGTGCCCATATCCAGTTCTCTGTGACAGGTGAGCCTTCTTCAGGTTACAGCAATGTTCTCCACATGTGGGAAGAGGGAGACAAAAGGATCCTTAAATTAAAGTCTGCCACTTTATGCACCTAGCAGGTCAGGGAGCCAGCCTTGCTTAGTCATCCATCCTTGTGGTCGAAGAGGTCTACTAAAGATCTCAAAAACTCAAAACATGACTCTTGGGGCCTGGCATGTTCACATGTTGCTATACAGAGATGACAGGCCCCTAAGACTGCATGGCTCTTGTTGGCAGATTGCTGGGCCAATACCAGGTGGACTCGGCAGCTTTAGTGAAATAAGCTGTTCTGGTAAAACACAACTGAGGGAAGCTGGTGTAGCCCACACCTCCTTCTGCACTGGGAAGCATGAAGATACCCCGAGAACGTCTGATGTTGTATTTGCTCTTTCTTGACAGATTAGTTTGAATGGCAAATACAACACCAGATGTTCTTGGGGTATCTTCAAGCTTATGGTGCCCCAAGTCATCCCCTTACTACAGCATTTGCAGATGCGTAGCTGGCATCCATAATTTGGAGGTTTTGGGTTTTGGTTGTCCACTGTAGGCAAAGGTAGATGTTATGCTCATATCTAACTTCTGTGACAGAGTAGCCTCCCACAGGGACATCTACATGAGAAGGGGGAGACAAAAGGATCCTTAAATAGTCTGCCACTCTATACACCTAGCAGGTAGCCAGCCTTTCTTAGTCATCCAATCTTGTGGTCGAAGAGGTCTACTAAAGATCTCAAAACATGACTCTTGGGGCCTGGCATGTTCACATGCTGCTATACAGAGATGACAGGCCCGAAGGCTGCACAGCTCTTGTTGCCAGATTGCTGGACCAATACCAGGTGGACTTGGCAGCCTTTGTGAAATAAGACACAACTGGGGGAGGCTGGTGTAGTCCACACCTCATACTGCACTGGGAAGCCTGAAGATACTCGACAAGCTATCTTGACAGATCCATTCGAATGGCAGATACCCCGAGAACTTCTGCTGTTTTATCTTCAGGCTTCTCAATGCAGTAGGAGGTGTAGGCTACGCCAGCTTCTCCCAATTGTGTTGGGAAGCCTGAAGATATGTCGAGAACTTGTGGTGTTGTATTTGCCATTCAAACTAATCTGTCAAGAAAGCTGACAAGCTATCGTGATCGATTAGTTTGAATGGCAAATACAACAGCAGAAGTCCTCGGGGTATCTTCAAGCTTATGGTGCCCCAAGTCATCCCCTTACTACAGCAGGTGCAGATCCATAGCTGGCATCCAGACAAAGATGGCCACCCAGATCGAGCTTTGTCGGTTGCTCTTGTTCTTCCTGGTATAAACCATTCTATCCGTTCCTAAACGTTTTGTTGAGTCCTGCTGCTTTCACTTCCATACTGAGCTGACATGTCAGCTTGTCAGATATCTTCAGGCTTCTCAATGCAGTAGGAGGTGTAGGCTACACCAGCTTCCCCCAGTTGTGTTGGGAAGCCTGAAGATACACCGAGAACTTCAGCTATTGTATTTGCTCTTTAAATATAACATCTGAAGTTGTCGGTGGATCTTCAAGCTTATGGTGCCCCAAGTCATCCCGTACTACAGCCTGTGCAGATCCATAGCTGGTATCCAGATGTGCAGCAGCAGTGGGCAACGTAATCTGTTGGTCTCCTCTGATGAAGGTGCTCAACCATGTTGATGTGGGCTTATGTGCGTGATGAAGATGGCCGTCCAGATCGAGCTTTGTCGGTTGCTCTTGTCCTTCCCAGTATAAACCGTTCTACCTGTTCCTAAACGTTACAATGAGTCCTGCTGCTTTCACTTCCGTACTGAGCAGACATCTTTTGATGAATTTCAGGAGGTTTCACTCCTGCCGCCCAAAGAAATCCCCCTAATGCCACCCATGTTCATCTGACCTTTTCTTCAAGTAGACTAATGGCAGAGTGCTATGCTGTGCGTGTTCAAATTACCCATAAGTCTTTGCAGACGTGTGGTATTGCGTCAGTTTCTTTCCGTTGCGGTTACTGCATAGTTTTCAAATTGCCTTTACTTTTTGGTTTCTCCTCACACAATATAACCATACTGTGGCCTCCATCCCGGCTTGGCATCTTTGAAGAGATAAGGGTACTAGGGCTAGGAAAACTGATGGGGGTTAGACAGGGCGAGGGGTGTCCCTCGGAGAGGGTCAAGTTTAACGCTCCCATATCCTTTCACTTTCCCAACAGAGGAAAAATCAGCTTCAAAAATTTGGTGGGCTTGGGTTAGGAAGGCAAGAAGGGGGCGTTGGACTCCAGGTGAGAATGTGGGTCTTGTAGTTAATCATCCAATGGACCCCTCTCGGCTACGGGGCAAACACTATTTACATGTATCACTGCACACGTTGGGGTGGTAGGATGCCATGTCTTCACTTTATCTAAGCTGACTGTGGTCTACCAGAGGGCTGTTTCTTCATCTCAGGTTTGACCGCATTGTTAACTGCACAATCTGCTTGTATGTTGGCAAAGACACCATAGTGAGAGCCCAGATGTCAATAATTGCGTTCAAAGATGTGTCTAGTCAGGAGCCGTCCATATTCGACTTTATTGTCGTCAAAAGGCAATAGTAAGAATGCCACTCCACTCGGTAAATGTGACAATAAGGACCCTGTCCTCCCTCTCTTGAGACTTAATGAAACATACATGAATGCCTCACCGTTAACTCCTCCCGAATGTTTTATTATCTTATTCGTCTGACAGCTGACCGACCGACAGCATTTGGCATACAGTTGGTCCCATTTCTTTTTGTTTTTCCAAACGGAGCACAGACAGGTGAAGTGACTCGCTCAGGGTCACACCGTAGCGACAGCAGTGGGATTTGAACCCCAAAACCTCAGGATTTTGGAGCCCATCGCCTTAACCACCACACCACACTGACTGAATGTCAGCAGATAGTCACACTTTCTTCTTCCAGGTCCCTAATGCTTGCTGCCCCACACACACCACAATCATTAGCGCTGATTATTCAATCCCGGCCTGTGAGGAATGGAAATGGGAACCGCGCCGCATTGAAAAGAAATTAAGATGTGAGATGGGAGCTTTGTGAGCTGAAACGCTGATTTATTCTTCTTTGCTTTGGTTAATTTGGTTGATTAACTTGTGGTGTTGACACGATGGAAGCCTTGTTTATTCCACTCAAACTTAATTCAAAATGGTGTCTTAATTAGTTGCAACGTTGCTAGGGTAAGAAGCACCGCATACAGGAAGGGTATTGGGTGACAATAAAATAAAATAAAAGCATTCATTCATAGCTGGCCTGCAGGACCACTGGCCTTAAGGAGCTGCCAATCGGGACCACTAAGGATTTCGCTGTCTCTCCAGTCAATCAAGCAGTGGTAGGACAAAAAAGAAAATGGGGGAATGAAAATCATCAGCCATCAGTCCAGCCGTCCATTTTGAAGCCCTCGTGTCCTGAACAGGACTGAGGAGAAGTGGGAGTCTCTCCCAGCATGCATCAGGCACAAGGCAATAAGAATAAGAAGAATCCTAGTGATGCTGAAATGTCAGGAAAATAAATAGATGGGTAGATAATATAATAATAACCAATGACACTTAATAGTCTTAAAATTGAAATAATAATAATAATAATATAATAATAATAATAATAATCCTAGTGATGCTGAAATGTCAGGAAAATAAATAGATGGATAGATAATAATAATAACTAATGACACTTAATAGTCTTAAAATTGAAATAGTAATAATAATAATAATAATCCTAGTCAATCTGGAAAATAAGATCATGGACAGAGGAATAAAAAAACAAAATAATGATCAGTGACACTTAAGGATCAGAAAATTAATAGATCAATGCTCAGTAATGATAATAGTATCATTGTCTTTGTTATCAACAAATAACACAACAAGGAATTAATAATAATAATAATAATAATTCTAGTGATGCTGAAAGATGAGAGTAGTAAATTGATGGATATTAATGATAATAACCTTTGACACTTAATTGTCTGAAAATAGATAGATTAAAGCTTAATAATAATAATGCAATCATTACAATCATCATCATCATCATCAACATCATAAGATACATATGAAGGGATTAAGAATAATAATAATACTCTATGTCAATCTGGAAAAACGGAAATTGGACAAAGGAAAGATATTATTATTATTGTTGTTGATAACAATAATAATAATTATCACCAGTCAGTAAGGGTCAGAAAATCAATAGATCAATTCTCTCTATTAATGTCATTATCATGATCCTTAGATAACAATTAATGAATAATGATGATGATGACGATGATAATAATAATAAAAATTTAAGTCAACCTGTAAAAATGAGAAAATGGACAAAGGAAAAAATAACGCTTAATAAAAATAACAATTACCCCTGGGATGCTCTGGGATATGAAAATAAATTTATAAAAAAAGGATAATCATTATCAAATAACAAATGAAGGAATACATGGTATCCATAATGATAATAATAGTGGTAGTCATATCAATAGTCTTAGCATTTTTGTTGTTGTTGTCCCAGTGATGCATAAGGATCAGAGAAAGAATGGAAAATTGGTGGTAATAATAATGATAATAATGATAATAATGATAAATACATTGAGAGATCTGAAAATAAAAATTAAAGGATAAAACTAATAATAATAAAAAGAAGAAGAATATTATCATTAAATAATAGGTGTTACTACTGCAAAAAATAATAGGAATAGTAAGATCCCCTGCCCTTAAGCAGTTTGGCGAGTTTGATGATAATAATCGCCATGTGAGGCTGTCGGGTCAGAAAGTGGCCGGTGATGCACAGGCAGTTCTGTTTTGTGAGCGCCCCCTGCTGGTGTGCGGTGTCACAGTCATATCAGTCATTCCACTAATAAATAATAAGTTTACTATGCCGGCTGCAGGTGCCGATGCGGCCCTTAATTTTACAGATAGAATTCACTTGCCAGGTTGCGAGTTATTTTTCATTTCCAGTATATAAGCATTTCCTGACGTTTTTCATAACCGCAGGTCTGGCGCTGCCACTCACCTCACACTGGCACAGTCCACTCCTGGCAGGCATTCCAGAAGACCTAATTGTTCAGTTGTTTTTTTTTTATTTATTTTATTTTCCTTTCTTAAAGGAGATGTTAGTGTCTGTCTGTGAGCTGACGCTCTCGTCTCCTCGTTATGACTTTATATTAAGAGACCTAAATCGCTCCAAACTGTGCCAACATGTCCAGGAGAGGCACTCTTCAGTTTGTCTTTTAATTTTAAATAAAAGAATGAGGAGTGTAATTAAGCACAGGACACGTTCACCGATTAAAGGAATGAGCAGATCTGAGCTCGAGGCCCGTCGCTGACGTTTTATTTTATAAAGGCACAATGTCTCACCTCTGCGCACAGCACATTTGATCTTAACAGGCTGTGGCTTTTTGGACTTCGTCGGTGTAAAAAGTTGGAAATTGAATTTTCTTTAACCATTCTTTCTGCTTTGAAGTTATCTAAAATAAGTAAAAAAATAAAATTCACGGGCCTCATTTAATAAAGCGTTTCCTACAACAGATGGCTAGCTAAAATAAAAAAAGAGGTGTTCAGCGGGAAGTGTGGAAGATATAATTTAAAAAAGCTTTATGACAATTTTAATGCACGTCTGAAAGTGAATGTGCGATACGTTTTGACGGTGCGCCTTCAGACGGCTCGAGCTCAAATCCATTTCCTACACAAGCGCGGAGCTTTCAGATCATATCATTCATGGCGCGATGAAAGACGGAGGAGAGAAGGTGCAATCCATGCCTCTGCTGCCATTATAGTGATGAGGAAGAAGAGCCGATATTGAAATGGCAGCTGATGAACAAGAACGAGGAGTTGATTCACCCTGGAGGGCTGGCTTTGTTTGGCTCGCTGCTGATTGACTAGAGATGGGTTAGCCGTTAGAAAGGTGCGGGGAGCTAAGGGTGCCACCCAAATCCCCCCAAAAAGTGCCTTCTGCCGGTTAAAGCGTGTAGTGTGCAGTTATAATATTGCAGGAATTTCACTCTTCCAATTCATCCATCCATCCATTTTCTGACTTTGCCCAATCAAAATTCAGGGCTATAAAGTGCCGGAGCACATTCTGGATATCAATGGGGGGCAACACAGGAGCCCATCCAGCATGGCGGCACCAGCCTGGCACAAAGTAGTATGTATGACGTTATGGGAGTTTCATGTATTCCTACTGTATGTATCAGCTTTATATTCTATGAATATGGTAATATATGTATCCCAGTGGTCCGCAGTTTCATAATTGAACATGTAATTTATAAATTACACGTCTACACGCACATTTATACACACTTCGCTTTTGACACATTTTGTTGAGTTGCAGCCTTGTGCTAAAATTCTCTTCAACACTCAAGCAACACTCAGTACCCCAGAATCATCATCCTCTTCTGCCTCTTCCATCTTCTCTGTGGGGCCGATGTGCTTGAGCTGCCTTCTCCTACACCTCCTCCTCCTTGCCAGGCAGCCCCCTTTTCCTTCAGACCTTCTTTTACTTCATCAAATCCCCTCTGCTCTGGCCCTCCTCTTCCCCATCCCCGTCACTCTTTTGCTGACATCTTCATCGTCTCTCCTTATCACGTGTCCATACCACTTCAGTCTACTTTCCTCTTCTTTCTTAGATTTCTCTCCCATTTTTGTTGAACCTCTCACTGTCTCGTTTCTTATTCTGTCCCTTTTTTGTAACCAGAAAAACTTAGCAGTCAGGATACCGGGCTTTGGTAACAGAGATGGCCAAGAAACTAATAATCACTGCATCTGAGCTCCAAAGAGCCCGGGTGGAGACGAGAGAAACTTCCAGAAGGACTACATCACTACAGCATCCCACTAATCTGGGCTTAATGGCAGAGTGGTCAGCATGACGCATAAAAGCCTGCTTGGAGTTTTTCAAAAAGTCTCCTAAAGGACTCTTAGACGGTGAGAAACATGGTTCTCTGGTCTGATGAAGTCTCTGTCGTTCCAACAGATGGTGCATCACAAACATTAACACAGCTTTTAAGAATCCCATACCAAATGACATACAACAGAGACATATGCTTTGGATTTGTCATTCCAACAGATGGCGCATCACCAACATTAACACTACTTTTAAAGTTCATACCAAATGGCATATAACAGAAACATATGAAGTGCATGATGCATTAATGCTGAGGTGTATATTGACTACTTAGATTTCAGCCCATCTTACACTGATAGCACAGCTGGTGTGTGTACTATATATATATATATGTGTGTGTGTGTATATGTATATACTTTAATATACAATAAAATAGGACACAAACAACAATAAAAAGTTGGGGCACCACCTTGGTGACCCCATATAACTGAAAGGCTTAAAGCAAATATAAACACTCAAGACGCAAGTTCATAACAGAATTGACTGAAAATGGCCAGTTTCTGTGTTACAAGGTCAAATGGCAGGGCGGGGAGGGTCCTGGTGGACGGACAAAGACATAACAGAGATGGAGTGTCTGTTAATCTTCCATTCTGCAGAAGCAATAGAAGAGAAAGCATCAGTTTACAGTGCCAACCACGGACCGGTGGGTAATTACCACAGCTATGCCCACTTGCGTGACATATATATATATATATATATATATATATATATATATATATATATATACATACATACAGTACAGGCCAAAAGTTTGGACACACCTCCTCATTCCACTGAGGGCATCAAAACTATGAATGAACACATGTGGAGTTATGTACTTAACAAAAAAAGGTGAACTAACTGAAAACATGTTTTCTATTCTAGTTTCTTCAAAATAGCCACCCTTTCCTCTGATTACTGCTTTGCACACTCTTGGCATTCTCTCGATGAGCTTCAACAGGTAGTCACCTGAAATGGTTTTCACTTCACAGGTGTGCCTTATCAGGGTTATTTAGTGGAATTTCTTGCTTTGTCAATGAGGTTGGGACCAGCAGTTGTGTTGTGCAGAAGTCAGGTTAGTTGGACGATCATTTATTTTTCAACAGGACAATGACTCCAAACACACCTCCAGGCTGTGTAAGGGCTATTTGACCAAGAAGGAGAGTGATGGAGTGCTGTAAATGGTCATGAAAATAAAGAAAACACATTGAATGAGGAGGTGTGTCCAAACTTTTGGCCTGTACTGAATGTATATATATATATATATATAATATGTCACACAAGTAGTAGTATAATAGTAGTATATATAGCAGTACATGTACTTTTTGAAAGTGCTTTATAGTGGAGTAGATATTGGCACTCTGAACGTCACTTTAATCTCAGTTCAGTCTTTGAGGAGTTGGCATGTTCTCTTTATGCCCGCATTGATTTCTCTCTCCAGGTCCTCTGCACATTCCCCTAATAACCCAAACTCTTGCAGAACATCTTCACTGGCCACTTTACATTGGCCTGCTTTGAATTAGTGGACTGGCACCCCACCCAAGGCTGGTTCTTGCTCTGTAGGTAGGCTCTGACACTGTTGACCCCGAATCATATTAATAATTAACAGATGACTACATGGATAGTTTAAGTTAAACAGCATAGAGGAAAACTGCAAAGTGGCGCTTCCTTCCAGTACTGGCATGATTATCATCTGTGTGGAGTCTGCGTGTTCTCCCTGTGTCTGTGTGGAGTTTTTCTCAGGTTCTCCATTTTTGCAGATGTCTATGGTAGGTGAATTGAAGACTTAAAATGAATGTGAGAGAGTGCCCTGCTGTGGATTGGCACCCCATCAAGACTGATTCCTGCCTTGTGCCCAATGCCGCCTAGACAAGCTGTGGCTTTGGCAGCCCAGAGTTAACAATGAATAGATGTGATAACAATGCTGCACTTTTTGGCCATATGTAATTTTTCATAAGCAGTGAGTTACATTGATAGTAATACTCAATATCTCTAAAGTTTTGAACTTCTGTAGAAAATCACTATGATTAGCACAGTATTATTATTTTTATTCTTATTTTTTGAATTTGTTAAATTCATATTACAGCAAAGCAAATCCTTTTTCTACTTCGGTTGTTTCACCAGTGGCTTAGCCGGACCGTCCCTATTTTACTTTTATTCTTCTTTCCTCCGTCTTATTTCGGACCTTCTGCTCATTTCTTTCGAGAAAGGCTCCGCTTAGCAAAGTCGTGAAGTCAGTCCTGAGCGGGATTAGTGGACAGCGAGAGCCCAGAGGCGCTCCAGTAAATGGAGACAGCTGTTTCCATCATGTTGAGGAGCAAACTAAAGCCTGCTGATTTAATGCTCCCAACAGGGGACAATTATCTAATTAGCTCCGTTTTAAAAACCCAGCAGATTGGAGAATTCCCTGTATAGCAGCAGGTAAGAGTAATGCTGTACGCAGGAACAGCTGTGTGATAAATTGAAAATTGCTAGTGTTTTTATTCAGAAATTGACCTTTTTTCACACTCTTTTGACACAAACCAGCAGATGACAGACACTGAGATGTCACCTTGGGGAATTCTAGTGGCTTATGCTGAGAATGCTTCATACTTTTGATAAGGGAGTCTGTGGAGCTGCACAGGCTGTCACACAGGTAGGATGCTGAATTTTAGAGCGAGCCCGTTGAAACTGACTAAAGACTACATTTCCCAGCAGCCCTTGGGGCGCATTCATTTTTGCATTTTAACAGCAGTCTTATTTATCCAATTTTTCCAGACTGGCGGTATTGTGCAGAATTTTTAATTAAAGTAACTAGAAGATGAAATGTTAACCTTAACCCAGGCAAAGCTCCTTACCAGAGCAGGCCTTTCAGATTTTATCAAAATGAGAATAATAGGCAGAAATCGTAGTCGAAAAGTCGTTGCTAGAGCTCAACAAACTAAAGTCAATCCAATCACAGGCGACCAGGAGGTGCATCACGCTGATCTTTAAATTGCCTTGTTGATGACCTCACCGGGCATCCACTCCCAGTGATTCTTGGGTAGCAAAGTCACAGCAGCAGTAAAGAGCTTTTGAACAGAAGCGCACTTGTTCTGTTATATCTGTACCTTTTGTGAAAGTGTTTGTTTGATATTTGGAATTCAGGCTTCACACATTACATACTTCATGTCTACATTTTGTCAATTATTACCAAAACATGAAAAACGTTTCTGTTTTAACAATGTGTTTGCTGTACATAGATTGCTGTAGACACGGAACACACATGAAATACAAGTGTTCCAAATAACAATGATATAGTATTTATAAAAGGTGTCATTTTGCTTGACTTCTAACTCTGCTGACACGCAGGTAAACAGACTGTGTGGGGTGGGGGGGGATGTAATAGTAGGCTGCTTGCCACACATTTAGAAGACAAAAGACGCTGACAGAGAGGTGCGAAGTGTTTTAAGGTGGGATGAGTTTTTTCGTAGGCTCTGGTAATTCTAGTGTTAAGAAGGACCTGGATGAGCTATGGAGACATCAATTAAAATGGCAATTAAAATGTTAGGTTATATCACAAAAACTGAAGCTGTGCAGAGGAGAACAAGCAAGTGCGTCTCAGAGCTTGAGGACGTGGCCTACTGTGACAGATTCAAAGAGTTAAACCTGTTTAGTATGAGCAGAGGAGATGGCGTGGGGACCTCATCCAGGTCTTCAGAATCCTCAAAGGCATCGATAAAGTAGATCCAGCAACATTGTTTCAGCTTAACAATGAATCCCATAATCGAGGACAGTAGACATTAAGGTGAAAGCATTTAGGACTCAAGCCATGAAGAACTTCTTTACACAAAGAGTTGAGGGAATCTGAAACAAACTACTGAGACATGGAGTTGAAGTAGAAACCTTGAGAACCTTTAAGGAGGATCTGGATGAGGTATGGAGACATATGGTAGGTTATATCACAAAAGCTGTTGATTATAAATCGAGGGACATTATGCTAAGATCATTTAAAGCACTAGTGAGACCACTTCTGGAGTCCTGTGTGCAGTTCTGGTCACCACACTACAAGAAAGACA
>JANRMT010062840.1:53035015-53046906 GCA_026402145.1 Polypterus bichir lapradei | reverse complement strand
TTTTATTACAACATATGTTTGCAATGTGCCATCTGTTGGAATGACAACTGCAATGCATTTTCTTACTACTGGCATTACAAAATACTTTCCGATAGACGATGCACTGAGGTCCGCGTTGATTTCTTAGTCAGGTAGCCCAGCTAGTGTGTATGCGCCCGCACACACCTTCCAGTGGTAGAGCGTGAGCTGAACAGCCGCAGTACACGACAGCAGATCTGATGAGTTTCTAAGTCTGACCACAGAGCCATTAAGGTGCCTTTAATTATAGCACTGCGTCGTCTGGCTCATACATTTGTTCTTTCTAAATGCCACTATTCCAGTGTGCATAGTGCATCATTTCTGTCAACAATACATTTGAAGAAAGCCTCTTTTTTAGGTTTTTCTTTTAATTTTTGTCAAGTTTCACAGCAGGCTAGCACAACTCTGACAGGCGCGATATTTTACCTTTCTATTTATCTATTAGTATGGACTCTAAAGGGCAACTCAGCGCTTTACACATATCCCGCTCTTTTTAAAATTCAATCGTGAACTGATTAGGGCTCTCCAAATGGCAAGCCAGACATTAATTCGATGACATTTTAAAGACACATTCAAAATATCTGTTGCCTTTGGCGTAGTCCACAACCGATTTCATTGTGTTATTAGAAATCAAACCAAATCGTGTTTAGCAGGGTTTACTTAAGCCCGTTGCGTCTTTTTTTTTTTTCCGTCCCGTGATGAAGCACCTTCTGCTGCTTTATGGATGTTCTATCTGATGATGTATGCCGCTGCAGTCGGCTTCATTTTTTAAGGCTTTGTTTTCAGGTTTCTTCTGGTGCCCTATTGACTACAGCTGGAAAAGTCACCAGGGAGGCTGTTCTTCTAAATTTATAAATTCAGCTTTACTTGACAAAGAACATTTCCGGGACAAAAAAGTCCACACCATCAAAAAATATAAATAATAACTTGAAACTCGTATGCAAGGTTTACATTCAGGTTCAAATTTAAGAGGGTCTCTTTCAAAGTGCTTGGACATCTGTATACTCGTACCAGTATTTGAGTACGTTCATTATGTGTGCCCTCAGTTGGGTAAAACTCGACCCCAAAGTGCAACTCCTCTATTAAAAATCAAAATAAAAACATACCTGGTGGTCTGAATTTTAATTTGGGTCAAGGCCTTTAAGCCCAAACACTAAACTGGATACAGACGACACTGGGCAGGATGGTGGCGCTGTGCTGGCCATGGGAAGGTTGCCTTTTCAAATCCCGAAAATGCCAGAAGTGATCCCACTCCGTTGGGTCCTTCAGAAAAGCCCTTAACCTGCAGTTGCTCCGTCTCGGGGTATGACGTGGTGGGTGCGACAACGCAATGTTAGCAGTGCAGGCTTCTAACCTCTAACAGAGGACACTGCAGGGCCAATTGTTTAGAGCTCCTCCGCTGGAAAGAGGCTGGCAGCGCCTGGCATGAAGGGTGCAGTGCCTGCAGAAAGTCTTCAGACCCCTTCACTTTATCAAATTTTATGTTGCAGCCATGTGCTGCAAATGTTTGCAATGTGCCATCTGTTGGAATGACAAATGCAATGCATGTTATTACTACATATCTTTGTGATGTGCCATCTGTTGGAAATGACAAATGCAATGCATTTTATTACTACTGGCATTACAAAATACTTTCCGATAGATAATGCACTGAGGTCCGCGTTGATTTCTTAGTCAGTTAGCCCAGCTCGTGTGTATGCATGCGCCCACACACACCTTCCACTGGTAGAGCGTGAGCTGAACAGCCGCAGTACACAACAGCAGATCTGACGAGTTTCTAAGTCTAACCACAAACTGAAAACATTTCAATTCATTTTTTCCATCATCAAATGTTCAGTACGCCAGAATGAGAAACAAACCTGGTTTGGAGTCCACTTAAAAACCGAACCACGAGGTCAAATTAATATTAATCTAGTGTGTTGCGGCCACTTGTTTCATTTATATGTTACCGTATTTACTCGTGTATAAGTCTGGTCTTGGAAACCCGAAGAAATGATCATAAAATCAGAGCCCGACTTATATGCCCATTCAAAAATACGACACTTCAATTTTTTTTTTTCATCTTCTTGCTTCCTCCAATCTCTCATCAGTTTCTCCGACGCATCAAATTTTGTCGCAGCAGCGCAGTTACCAGTTTCTTTCACCACTTCAATGACTTTTAACTTAAAACCAGCTTCATATTTTCTTCTCGTCGTAGATAACAGATGCTCTTACGATAAAAGTGTATGAGGGTGTGAGACATGAAAAACACTAAACAGTGCAAACGTCACTTCAGAATAGTGTGAGTATCACCGTGTGGTCACGTAGGCACAATACATAGAAATACAAAGGCCGTGTGCGCCGTGGTGACTCTCTCAGGTGGGCGTTAGCATATCATAATCTCTTGGACCAATAGCACGAGTTTCCCACATTCGACTTATACGACCGACATTATAAAAATACCGGAAATTATACAGTTAAAATCCAGGCCTGACTTCTCCGCAGGAAACCTTAAACGTGAGTATATACGGTAGATGCCCTTGTCGAGGCTTTCCAAATAGATCAGAATGCAGCTACCAGAAGGGCATTGCAGCAGTTAGTATTTCGTTTGATGGTCAATATTAATCCCCGAGGGGAAATTGTCTTTTCACGTGACCTTTTGGGGTGGTCTCCGAGCACAGGGTCAGCCATTGTATGGCACCCCGGTGCGATTTTCAGATGAAGGGTCCTGCTCAAGGCCCCAACAGAGTAGAATTCCCTTCTGGCAGTAACGGGATTTGAACAGGCAACCTTGCAGATCCTTAGGCGTCGGGAACCACCGACTCCACCTTAGTAGGACTCGTTTACCAAAGAAGCTCCACAAGTTGAAGGGTTTTTGTTTGAAACGTCGCAGTGAAATGCAAAGCAAACAGTTTGCACGAAAACGTGAAGAACAAAGTTGATGAGTTTTCCGCATTCGCCTTATATGACCGACATTATAAAGTAAGTGAAATTATACGGTAAAATCAAGTCCTGTCTTATTCGCGGGAGAACTTTATCCCCTTGTAGACGATTGTCGTGAAATCGCTTCAAATCGCTTCATGCCTGAATGCAGCCGAGGTGGTTGATGCGTATTCGATGCGTACTAAGGATCGTATTGCAAGCACTGGTCACGCCATCTATCATCGTGGAAACTACATCAGCCTGATGGAAGCGAAGTGTTGGCGTGGCCGTGCACGTGGATTTTGGCTGTTAATTTCGAGAGATTGTCCAAATCTGAGGTAAGTTATGCTAAAATAAAAATACTTATTGTTTGCTTATTGTTTGCTTGTGCGCTATATTCATATTAACAATCGGCATTAATTTAGCATCTGCTTGACAGCAAAAACACAAAAGAACTTCTTTTGTACTCCGGTTTTCTCCCACAGTCCAAAGACATGCAGGTTAGGTGCGATTCTAAATTGTCCGTAGTGTGTGCTTGGTGTGTATGTGTGCGCCCTGCGGGTGGGCTGGCACCTTGCCCGGGGTTTGTTTCCTGCCTTGTGCCATGTGTTGGCTGGGATTGGCTCCAACAGACCCCCGTGACCCTGTAGTTAGAATATAGCGGGTTGGATAATGGATGGATATATTTGTAAATAAATGTAGGCAACAAGGGGTTAAACGCGAGTAAATGCGAAAATGGAATGAGATGATGGCATGTAGGGATCATAACAGGCAAAACAATGAATGTGAAGAAATAAAGCTCAGGATCTGTAACCAGAATAGTAATCAACGCACAGAGCAGTACAGTAAGTCAGAAGCCCAAATGAGCACACGGGACATAAATGATAATCAGAGACCAGAACACATAGTAACAGGAAGAGCTGACATCAGGAGCTTTTATTGTGTGAAACTCATCCAAGTAAGTGTTTCCCACACCACAAACTATACTCTATCGTTCCCATCAACGCGTCATCTGTCCATCCGCTCCTCCAGCAAGCTTCGTCATCCTCCTCCTCCTCCCGACTCACTTGGATGAAGGAGGCTGCTCCTTTGATGTAAAACCTGAGAGCCTGGCAAAGTAGGGTTTGTAAATTCCATCAGATGGCAACCACGGGACCAAACAGGGCTGGCCAAAACAACTACAATTCCCAATATGCCCTGTGTGTCTCCGTAGCGGTACTGAAGCCCAGGAGGGCTGCCACCTAGGATGCTGGGGGAGACAGTGTCCTGAATAAATTGTCTTCCCCTGTCCTGCCTGGTAAGGATACCAGTTCTTCTCCCGCCATGATGGCCAGCGTGTCCCATCTCCCCCAACAGCAATGCTTTATTAAAATTGTTCTCGTCTGCAGTTCTTAAGCAAAAATTCATTTTTAATTAATATTGGAAATTCCTTTTGACAAGTGACCACCCTCCGAAATGCAAATGCTTTGGTTTGGGGCGGTGGGTCTCCTCCATAGGACAGTCCACAAATTCTGGCGGATCATTCCAGTCAGTAAAGTCTGTCTAATAATTATAAGAATCTTTCTAGGTGAGCTTCATTCCAAATATTCCTAATCACTCCTTTCAAAACAGACATTGTCTAATAAATAATACCTGACATGCCAGAAGGAACACTCGCTGTAAAATCGGCAACAAAAGGCCTTTCATAAAAGTGTTGCCAAGCGGCGTACATGAAAGATCGTCTCGGCCCTTGTTTGCCAAGAGAGATTTTTCAAAACAATCTTTTTCTCTGCTTTGTTCTATTGATCTTCGCTGGAAGCCTTCAGATGTATCCGAGTCATCCTTAACAAGGATCATTTGTATAATATGAAAGTCTTTCATGGAATATTCTTCATCGAGGTTTTCTAAGCGTACTCACTTTATCGAAGAATCGGAGCAAGAAAGCGGGGAGGGACATGAAAGACGTGAGAACAACGTGAAATTCAGCGGCCATCTGTCATTAACCTTGCAAGTGTAAAATGCCCACACGTCTGCAGAAAGTGCCAACCTGACTGTTAACACGGCCGCGGTTAGGAATTGGAAACTCGTGTATCAAAGCAGCGGAATCACAGGGAGGGGAGTCGATTTTGTGTACGCAGGACTTGTGACATGGCGCTCATAGGAACATAAAAGATGTGACAAACGACAGCAGACCATTCAGTTCATTTGTCACTCGTTTGTTTCTCAATTAGCTGAGGAGGAGGAGGAGGAGGTTAGGAGTCTGCGTTGATACAGCGCATTGCCACACCCACCACATGACAAACCACCTGAGGATCCCAGATTAGGACCTGAGTGCAGCCATGTGACAGGTGACATCTCAGCGTAAAGTTTTTTTTTTAATGGTGGCTGGAGTGCCAATCCTACCATCAACCTCCAAGTTTTCCCTTCAGACTGGAGGCCCTACTTGCAGGGCTGGATGCAAATTAAGCTGCCCACCCATATCTCATCCAGATCCTTCTTAAAGGTTCTCAAGGTCTCTGCTTCAGCTCCATGTCTTGGTAGTTTGTTCCCACAACTCTTTGCGTAAAGACGTGCATCCAAGCTTCAGTTTTTATTGTTCTTCCCCTTCATTTCCATTGTTGTCCTTGAGTTCGGTGATTCACCCTTCAACCAAAAGAATGTTGTTGGATCTCCTTAATCGATGCCTTTGAGGATCTTGAAGACCTGGATGAGGTCCCCACGCAGTCTCCTCCGCTCAGGCTAAACAGGTTTAACTCTCTGAGTCTTAAGTCCTCAAGCTCTGAGATGCACTTGCTTGTTCTCCTCTCCACGGCCTCAAGTGCTGCTCTGTCTTTCTTGTACGGTGGTAACCCGAACTGTACAGAGGACTCCAGATGTGGTCTCACTAGTGCATTATATGGTCTTAGCATAACGTCCCTTGACTTATAATCAACAGTTTTTGTGATATAACCTACCATATGACTCCATATCTCATCCAGATCCTCCTTTAAGGAGGTTTCTGCTTCAACTCCGTGTCTCAGTAGTTTGTTTCAGATATCCACATCTCTTTGTGTGGAAAGTTCTTCATGGCTTGAGTCCTAAGCGCTTCCCCCTTAATGTCTACTGTCCTCGATTATGGGATTTACCCCTAAGTTGAAAGAATTCTTGCCGGTCAACTTTATCGATGCCTTAGTGGATCTTGAAGACCTGGAGGAGGTCCCCATGCAGTCTCCTCCGCTCAGACTCAACAGGTTTAACTCTCTGAGTCTTAAGTCCTCAAGCTCTGAGATGCACTTGCTTGTTCTCCTCTCCACGGCCTCAAGTGCTGCTCTGTCTTTCTTGTAGTGTTGTGACCAGAACTGCACACAGCACTCCAGATGAGTGTGGCCATGTGTGTGATGGACCAGCACCCCATCATGGACTGATTACCCTCTTGTAGTTGACGTTGTTTGCAAAGGAACTTACTAAGCATTTGTTTTAGAATCCCCACAATTCCTTGAGTAAAGTAGTGCTTCGTGTCTACAGGCCTAAATGCACTTCCCATTCATTGGTGTCCTCGAGGACGACACTCACCCTTAAGTTGAAAGAATTCTTGCTGGTCTAATTTATCGATTCCTTAGTGGATCTTGAAGACCTGGATGAGGTCCCCACGCAGTCTCCTCCGCTCAGACTAAACAGGTTTAACTCTCTGAGTCTTAAGTCCTCAAGCTCTGAGATGCACTTGCTTGTTCTCCTCTCCACGGCCTCAAGTGCTGCTCTGTCTTTCTTGTAGTGTGGTGACCAGAACTGCACACGGGACTCCAGATGTCGTCTCACTAGTGCATTATATGGTCTGAGCTTAACATCCCTTGATTTATAATCAACTGTTTTTGTGATATAACCTACCATATGACTCCATATCTCATCGACATCCTCCTTAAAGGTTCTCAAGGTTTCTGCTTCAACTCCATGTCTCTGTAGTTTGTTTCAGTTTCCCACAACTCTTTGTGTAAAGAAGTTCTTCCTGGCTTGAGTCCTAAATGCTTTCCTCTTAATGTCCACTGTCCTCGATTATGGGATTTACCCCTGAGTTGAAAGAATTCTTGCCGGTCTATTTTGTCAATGCCTTTGTTGATCTTGAAGACCTGGATGAGGTCCCCACGCAGTCTCCTCCGCTCAGACTAAACAGGTTTAACTCCCTCAGTCTTAAGTCCTCAAGCTCTGAGATGCACTTGCTTGTTCTCCTCTCCACGGCCTCAAGTGCTGATGTGTCTTTCTTGTAGTGTGGTGACCAGAACTGCACACGGGACTCCAGATGAGTGTGGCCATGTGTGTGATGGACCAGCTCCCCATCAAGGACTGGTCACCCTCTTGTAGTTGACGCTTTGCAAAGGAAATTGCAAAGCATTTGTTGCAGATTCCTACAATTCCTCGAGTAAAGAAATACTTCCTGTCTTCAGTCCTAAATGCACTTCCCCTTCATTGGTGTCCTCGAGGGCAAGATGTTAAAAAAATATATAATTTCAAAAGATCGTAACATGGACAGACACAATGGATGACTGAAGGACCTGCTCTCCTGTCTGACCATATAAAGGCAGAGGGTGGTCCTTCATGAGGGATTTCATGGTGGCTCCACCTCTTAGGGTTCCTCCCACAAAATACAAAGAAAGGAAGAAAATGTAATACATATGCAACACATAAATGCAAAATAATAAATCAAAAAACAATATTGACATAAACTACATCAAAATAAGAAGCATTTGAAAGATAATTTAAAAATAGCGATAGGGTAAGGAGCTCAGCAATTTTGGAGAGGCTTAGAGAAGAGTCGCTGCTCCTCCATATCGAGAAGAGCCATTTGAGGTGGTCTACGCATGTCGTAAAAGGGGGCTTCCCTAGAGCTGTTCTGGGTGTGTCCTACTGGGTGGAGACCCTGCAGCAGACCTGGGACACGCTGGAGGGATTGCGTCTCTCGGCAGCCTTGGGAACACTGAGAGATGGAATCTGTAGCTGGGGACGGGGAAGTCTGAACTGACGTGCTTGGTCTGCTGCCACTGTGGCCCTCACCAGGAAAAATGGACGGGAAAGATGAGATGAGAGGGAATGAGAAGATGGCATGTAGGGATCAGCACAGGCAAAAAATGAATGTAAAGAAATAAAGCTCAGGATGTGTAACCGGAATAGAAACCAACACACAGAGCAGTAAGCTGGAAGCCCAAATGAGCACACGGGACATAAATCACAATCAGAGGCCAGAACTTATAGGGGCTTATTTATTTTTGTAAATCCAAACTTGGATGATGCCTCAAATGTGGCGTCAACTTTTAAAAGATCATGACCTGCAGGATCCACGCCTCAGCAGTGCAGCGGTGCATCCTAGCAATCAGTCGCCAACATGGTGGTGGGCACAAGGAAAAGCAAGTTGGCACCATAGAAGGAGGAAGAGCGACCAACTCAAGGAAACAAAACACAAATACAACCGCCAGACTCCTTAGCCTCAGAAACCCTGAAGACCACATTCAGATAATCTGTAGAGACCCCTGAGCATTTGGGGAAAAAAAAAACTGAATACATAAGCCAGATCATGACATGACACTCCGATATGCTTAGCCAATTTAATTTGTACGAAAACTGTAAATATTTGGAGACCTGACTACCACAACATTTCTTCTGACAGTTACTATTTGTGACTCTTCAGGGCCGGCCTGACAGCCAAAAATAAAGAGAAAAAAAGCAAACATATCACAGTGAAGAGGACATTTGTATTAGTCGAATGTGTTTAATTAAGGATAACGTGCAGATTAAGTCAGACATCTGATTAAATGCTACAAGGTTTATTAATTTAGCACACAGTGTGGTGTCCTTAAATAGTCGTTAGAGGGTACAGCCTCGTTATTTGATTTCTGTTTATTTATTTCTTTTATAATGACAGGAAGGTTTCTAGTGCAGGTGACACAGTGGTTAGCATTGCGGCTTCACAGCTCTAGGAGACTAGAAAACAGGTGATAGACAGATACAAAAGGCACTATATAATAGATAAATAGATAGGAAATGCACTATATAATAGAAAGGCACTATATAATAGATAAATAGATAGGAAATGCACTATATAATAGATAGATATTTTAGCGTAGTTGGCAGGATTAGATAGATAGAAAGTAGTTGGTATAGTAATCAGGATTAGATAGATAGATAGATAGAAAGGCACTATATAATAGAATATAATTTATTCCTTCTTGTTCAGCGCCACTGCATTGTCAGACCAGTTCAGTTCATGTGTAGCTCTGTACCACTTCCATGTCCTCCCTGTGAATGGTGACTGGTCTCAGAGTCTCCTTGGCACATTGGAAGTCCACCGCCAGCTCTTTTGTGTTACTGATGATGAAGATATGAAAGGCACTATATGATGATAGATAAATATGAAGGGTGCTATATAATAGATAGATGGAAGGATGGATGGATGGATGGATGTCATATTTCTCCAAGGATTCCACCCGTTTGTTTAGTGTCTTTGTTGTACATTTTAGATTTATCTGAAAGTTTACTATTTCTTTTGTTTATAATTTGCAGTATTCTTTACTTTTTATGCATTTGTATCTAAACCTATGCCATATTCTATGTGCTTTGTGCGTGATCCCCTGAAAGACAGGACCACCTGCCAGTCTCCAACTGGAACTGCCCTCTGCGCTCTAAATCTGGAGAGTCTCCCACAGTTCCTGATGGTTCATTCTGAATGTACTAGGGAATGCCAACTTAATTTGCTCTGTGCTTTCTTGATTCTCTGAATATTTTGATTTCCTGCTCTGTTTTTGACTTGGTTTTTTTGCCTTCCTGTATTGGGACTCTGGTTGCTTTGGATTGCCGTATTGTTTAGGGGAAATTCTTTTGAATTTGTACTCCATAGAGTTTCATTATTATGGAGGAGCATTTTTTCTACATTAAACTTTTATTGTATAAAGACTCTGTGAGGTCCATTAGCTGGGGTTTTTGACAGGATTTTCCCTCTAGTGGGCCTTTTTGGAAGTACTTTTGGGACTTGCATGCTTTGGCTCTTCAACTCACAATGGTAGGTAGGTAGGTAGAGTGAAATGAACTGATAGATAGACAGACAGACAGACAGACAGAAAAGGCACTATGTAAATGGTAGATATTATAGCGTAGTTGGTAGGATCAGATAGATAGCTAGATAGATATGAAAGGCACTGTATAATAAATAGATAGATATGAAAAGCACTATATGATAGATAGATATGAAAGGCACTATATAATAGATAGATAGATATTAACTTAAGAAAGAAATGAACTTTAGACACTAAGAAAAATTGTGGTACTACTTTGGCCAAACCATGTTTGATGATAACAAAAAGAAAAATGCAAAAGCAAGTCACAAAAAAAGCACTTAGTGCTGGGAGCTCTACCTGTACCAGCTGTGGGGCCAAAATGAATGCCCCTTCTGATTTGTCATCTCGGTTTTAGAGTGCACTCCTGAAAGGGGCGGGGCTTCCTGGGCTGGTGCAGAAGTGATGTCAGTCATGTGCTGGCTTGGCTTGGCTTACCTTTGAAATGCAGAGGAGAAGAGTGACTGAGTTAACAATAGTGTCCCCTTTTTATTTGGGGTGATGCTGCTTACCTAGCCTTGATTGTGTTCTCTATTCACATGTGTTTGACAATAGATAGATTGATAAATAGATTTCTAATGGACAATTTTGGAAGATCTTTTGGGACTTGAGGTAGGTAGGTAGATAGATTCTTTCTTTCTTTCTTTCTTTTTTTCTTTCTTTCTTTCTTTCTTGCCAGTCTATTGCAGGACATACTCACTTATGCCAAATCATTGGAAACTTTGGAAGGAAAACCCCTTGGACTGGAGGAAAATGTGTACAATGGCAAGACTGGGGGGCTTGAGCTGTCTGGTGAAACCCTAACCACTGTGCCACCACCTCTTGTGACATTTATTTGAGTGGAGCTTGAGGTGACATTTGTGGTCATGTTGTTCATCAGTTTGAGCACCGGGAGGTGAAGTTAGAGGTCAGCCTCCCTTTTTAATATTTTTTATTCTACTCATCCAGCCTGAAAAGGTAGAAGTCGGCTGAATGAACCTCAATAGACTAAGCACATCTTTGCCAACCATCTGTGGTTATTGTGCCATCCCGTACAACACGTTTACCTGCACGCTGTTGCCAAGAAACAACACGTCACGTGAGGGCAAAGCTTGAACATTCGTTCACAAGCACAGTTTTTCTAGAGAATAAAAGTGGCACGGTACCAAAGGAAAAAACACTTTTGCTATTTTTATGGTTTTTTTTTTTGTTTTACACCCCAGTTGCCAGCATAAGAATTTACAAGAGTAGCAAGCCGACTAACCTTCCAAGGCTAAAAATGGCGTACGACTCGAACCTGAATGTCACATGGGGGAGTAAAGCTGCCGCTGAACAAATCCACTTTGGCAGCAGAAGTGTGCTTAGTGCTTCACACCGCAGAAAAACTAAGAATAGAAGTTTTTGTATTCTGTTTTTTTAATTATGATATTGTGGGAGTAAAAAGATTTGTGAATGCACCTGCTTAATACTCACCCCTGCTGCCAGCCTGGTGGAGAATGAAAACTTTCAAAGATGCAGCAGAATGTGGAAAAGATAAAATGTCCCTCCGTCTCCTCTGTCTTTTCTTCTCTGCATGGAGTGTCACGTAATCCGTTAAACATCCCAGGCCATCAGACTGCTGATCTGCTCATTTGCCTATCAGTCTTCCATTCAAGTGTTGGTAGTGTAATTTCAATAGTGGAAAAGCAACAATTTTTTAGGTTTAGATTTCACTCCTTTCTCTCTATCCATCCTCCATCTACCTCCATCCATCCATTTTTCTATTTTCTGATACTTACAAGGGCAGCAGCCTAACTAAAGACACCCAGGCGTCCCTTTTCCCTGCCAACCCTACCTTATCCAACTCCTCCAAGGGAGAAAATATCTATCTGATCCTGCCAACTACGCTAAAATATCTATCTACCATTTACATAGTAACCTCTATCTATCTATCTATCT
>JANRMT010062840.1:53014475-53025057 GCA_026402145.1 Polypterus bichir lapradei | reverse complement strand
TATCTATCTATCTATCTATCTATCTATCTATCTATCTATCTATCTATCTATCTATCTATCTATCTAATGGTGTTTCCTTATAAAATTCCAAGAATTTCTAGTAATAAAATGCACTGCATTCTTCATTCCTACAGATGGTGCATCATAAACATTTGGGATTAAGGCGTTTACATTTCAATAATTAAAAATGTCCAGGTTACAACTGACTCTATGCTTGTGTTTCCAGCATTTCACCGTCCTCTATAATTTTAAGAACAGTAAACCAAATGGTGAAAATCTGGGCGAAACGGGTTATCTCTAGCGATAGCAGCTCGCACCCTAATTTGTGAAGTTTTGTCTTTGTCCTTGTTATGTACTTGTTGTTTGAGGAATTGTGTTTCAACTGTCTTGCCTGTTAATATGTAAATATACTTCTTTCTTTCTATTCCATTTCGTTAATGCGGTTCATCTTATGCTGATTTGGAACGTGTGGTGAGAGGGTCAAGTAGGACGAGTGTTGGGCACGTTCTGCTCTTCTGGTATTCTGATTGCGTGGCTGCCCAAGGCTTAGTTGTTCTCCCGGGGTAGCTGTACACAGTCCTCTAATCTGACATACCTTACAATATACAGTATATTTCTTTATTTTATTGTTTTAGTTATCACTAGTGAAACACATGGACGTGCACTCCCAAAATAGAATGCTAAAGAGAAGGCTCGACGTAGTAAACTCTCTGCCCGCTGTACAAACGTAAGACTTTACACGTGGTTATGAGTTCTGAACATGTGTGAAGCGTGTCCTGTTTGAATATCAGTGGAGGGGCTTTTGAGAATTGTGCTTTAATTATAATTTACAATTAACTCTTTGGCCCATCGGTAGAGTGCTCCATCTACCTAAAATGTTTTGAATTTCCAGAACGTGTCGCGTCCTAAGCTTTCCATTAAGTCCAAGAGGAAGGCTCTCGTCTCAGTAGTTGGCGAGTGATTATGTGACAGGCGAACACATTGTAGCATTTTAAATCTATGGATTTTTTTTTTGGGGTTTAATTTTTCTGTACTTATGTATCATTTGTAATTTTTTATCTTCTTGTAAAGTGCTTGGAGCTACTTAACCTTGTGTGAAAAGATGTTGTTGTTTTCCTTGGGAAGGACTGTGGACCCCCCACTCCAGGACCCTCAACTGGACTGACTGACTGTGTTTTTACGGTATATGGCTATTGGGGACAACTAGTGGAGACCAGGAGGAAGTGCAAGACCAGAAAGCACCTTCATGGCTTTTACCCTCCTTGGCATTAACCCTGAGCATCTCTCGGGCTTGGAATTCAATGTAAAAACAGTTAAGCCCGAGTGCTTCTCGGGTCAAGCTGATCTCCTCCGATTTCAAGTGTTAAGCCTGAATGACGCTTAGGACCGTATTCTTGTCGCCAGCTAGGGGATAAAATGAGATCATGTGGGCAAAAAAAATATTGATAAAGATTTCTACACATTTTGCCACTCTATGGTAACTCATCAATATTCATGAGCGGGGCGTGGCCTAAAACCAAAACACACAGTAGCGTGTAAATGAAAAAATGTACTGTATATACTCACGTTTAAGTTCTCCTGCGCATAAGTCGGCCCTTCATTTTATCATATAATTTCCGTTATTTTATAATGTTGGAAAACTCGCGCTATTGGTCCAAGAGATTACGATATGCTAACGCCCACCTGAGAGAGTCCCCACGGAGCACACGGCCTTTTACTTGTGCCTACGTGACCACACGGTGATACCCGCACTATTCCGAAGCGACGTTTGTACTGATTTGTGTTTTTTGTATCTCACGCCTTCACACGCCTTTATCATAAGAGCATCGTTTATCTACGATGAGAAGAAAATATGAAGCTGGTTTTAAATTAAAAGTCATTGAAGTGGCGAAAGGATCTGCAAGGTTGCCGGTTCAAATCCTGTTACTGCCTGAAGGGAATTCTACTCTGTTGGGGCCTTGAGTGAGACTCTTCATCTGAAAATCGCACTGGGGTGCCATACAATGGCTGACCATGTGCTTGGAGACCACCCCAAAAGGTCACGTGAAAAGACAATTTCCCATCGGGGATTAACATAGACCGTCAAAGAAAATACTAACTGCTGCAATGCCCTTCTGGTAGCTGCATTCTGACCTATTTGGAAAGCCTCGACAAGGGCATCTACCGTATATACTCACGTTTAATTTCTCCTGCGGGTAAGTTGGGCCTTCATTTTATCGTATAATTTCCGGTATTTTTATAAAGTCGAATGCGGGAAACTCACTTTATTTTATAATGTCATGTAATGTTGGAAAACTCCTGCTATTGGTTCAAGAGATTACGATACGCCCGCCTGAGAGAGTCACCACGGAGCACACGGCTTTTTTTTTCTGTGTTTTGTGCCTACGTGACCACACGGTGATACCCGAACTATTCCGAAGTGACGTTTGCACTGATTTGTGTTTTTCGTCTCTCACACCCTCATACACTTTTATCGTAAGAGCATTCCTTATCTACGATGAGAAGAAAATATGAAGCTGGTTTTAAATTAAAAGTCATTATAGTGGCAAAAGAAATTGGTAACTGTGCTGCTGTGACAAAATTCAATGTGTCTGAGAAACTGGTGTGAGATCGGAGGAGGCAAGAAGATGTAAAAAAGAAAAGAATTTAAGTGTCGCCTTTTTGAACAGGCGTATAAGTCGGGGTCTGATTTTATGATCAATTTTTCGGGTTTTAATACTCGACTTAAATGCGAGTATATACGGTAATTCCAGCTTGAAACTGAACCGATAGTGGAATAAAGTGGCAGTGGTGACAACGTGACTTGGTCATCAGACCTTGACACGGATAGTGAGAGTGACGCATATGACCGAACCGCTATGACACACCGGGTGACTTCAGTCTCGTTAAGGCTCACTGTGCTACAAAAACAAAAAAAAGGCAAAATGATTGCGATTAAGTGGAAGGACATAAGCCCCCAAACTAAACCCTGTTCGCAGTGCCGTAACTGTCAATGTTTGATGTGAAGGTCGCTACGCTTTTGCGCTGTTTTAGCCGATAACAACACAAGGGGCCCATCGATCGAGCGGATCAGGCACTGCCATCCCAGCGTCTTAGCTTCAATATAAGAAACGTGTGCAAAGAAATTGCCTGCACTCCCCCCGATTGTGATGGCTGGCTGCGTGCTGGTGACTTTCTCAAAACGTGTCACACGGAGGAGGACGTGCGCTGAATCTGCATCGGCACACCAGCGGACCCTCGACGTGCTGTTATGCTGGCATTTCGATCCTGGCCTGTTTCTGTTACACGTAATTGCAGTTTATTTGCTGAAGGAAACTATTTTGGCTCCTTTTTCCACGACATGAGCTGCTGGGGGTCACGGTGCCATTAGTCGCTCGCACCAAACTCTGCCGGTGGATGTACTCTCATATTTTTTTTTTACTCTCTCTAAATGTTATTTTTTGATTTGCCCTGATGCCTACTAGAACAAGCTCGGTATACATGTGCGCTTCTGCAAGGCCTAAAGGGTCAATCTCTTGTGTAAATATCTCCAGATCTGAATAATAGAAAAGTAATAAAAGCTGGTAATTCCGCAGTCTATTGGAATTTACTAAACTAATTTAAATGGAAGTTGATTTACGGACATTTATAAGGGACAAAATAAAATAAAGAGACAAATGCAGTGCTACATATCCAAGTAATCATTTTCTAGCACCGAGCAGCATATTTCAATAAGCCCGGCTGTGACATTATTAAAAAATGGGTACCGTCGGGATTTATTGAACGCATTCTCTTCTGTGCTCCCTTAATTCCATGTTTAGCGCTGCTGGCAAAACTCTCTTTGGCCTCTTTATTTTATTTTATTTTTTTGTTTTTGTTTTCAGCCAGTAATAATGCAGGATAAGAGGATTGCTTTTTAAAGGAAATAAATATAAAAAAAAAACTGGCAATACAAACAGACTGGCACCCTTGGCAGGGCTGCTTTCTGTCTTGAACCCAGTGCTGCCAGGATGGGCTCCTTGTCACCTCTGAGTTTTAGATCGTGATAATGAAATTTTTATTTGCATGTCTCCTCAGAACAGTTGCAGTGACACAAAGGAAACATTGGGTGCAATGCATTAGGGCACCTGTAAGGGGCACACAACTAAACAACCCAGCCGATGGGTTCAAATACCGGGTGACACAATAACCTTCACAGGGTTACATTTTTCTCCTTTTCCGGTAGCACAACAAAGTAATACATTTTTTCCCACGTAGTCTCATCCACCTCATGCAGGAAACCCAGCTTCTTTAATGCCAAGTACACAGGAAGCACTTCCAGGTCAGTTGGATGGCATGGCAATCCCCTGCAGTTCCACCAAGCGGCACCCATGCATCCTCGACAGGGTTGTACCATGGGAGTGCAATTCCTTCTAGTATCCATATGGGTGGTCCACATGTTTATGGTTTGGGTGGGGGGGGGGGTGCCCCTAGGAAGCAGACACCCTCTGTCCTTCTGTGCAGGCCTCCCTTATCCACCCTGGTCGGAACGCCAGTCCATCCCTGTCCTTCCATTGCAGCTTCCGTTTCCCAGCTTCTTTCTGGGTCAGGATGCCAGTCCGTGGCATGATGTGTTATAATCGCTTTATGATGCCAACACATTGCAGTGGTTCAACTGAGCTATTAATGCCTTGTTGCTGATTTTCGTTTATCTTCACATCTGCTGCTTCTCGTTTCAGTCTGATGGCCCCCGCTTGCCCTGATCCTGCTTTTCCGTCATCGCAATGTCCTGGTGACACGTTTCACCGAGTTCGTCACTGACGGCACCGGGATTAGCAGAGGAGGAGTCCAAGTGAAGTGTGAATCTTTAGAGACGCGGTACACTTCATGGTTTTGTATGCTTTGGAGTGTGTTGTCAGTCAGCTGGGTGTAGTTTGGTGCTCTGTAGCTGCCAAGATGTAAGTCGCTTTGGATTAAAGTGTCTGCTAAGCAAATAAATGGAGATGTCAAATTCTCAACAACATCCCCGAATTCCTTCCATGTGATTCCTTCCATCCACACTAGCAAATCTCGTCTTGGTTGACGTCTTTGATTTGTGGACCAACAAAAATGTCTTCTTCCTTCAGCCTTGTAGACACTTTCAACAAACACTACTGCATACCTGGGGTCTTTAGAGACCTGACAAGTATTTCTATTTGAATCAAGCCACAAAAAGCCAAAACTGTCCAAACTTTCATTGAAACCTCTACCATGAACCCTTGTTTTTAAATGAATGTTAATACTTTTCATTTTCAATATGTGTGTACTGTATATATAATTACACAATCATAATTTACTTCTCAGCACAATAATCACAGAGCACAGTTCAATGTTTGGGATCATTGCAATGTTACTCCTGGCATATCCAGTGATACCCAACATATGCCACACCTTCTGTACTTTTTGTCCACTTTTTGCTTCTGTAAGAAGTTCCTTCAGGTGATGTGACTTGTGCTGTGTCACTCTCTAGTGCTATGGCTGCCTGTCCCCTTCGCTTTCAACCTCCTCCTCCTCCTCGTCTGAACTCTGCCCCTTCCCGATTACTTAACTAGGACATTCATGATCTAATGGCATCAAAAGTGTGAGTATCTGAAGTAGACAGACTGCTCAATTTAAAGTGTGTGTACAGCGGATTTAGAAAATACTCAGAGCCCTTCACTTTCTGCACACTGGCGTAGATTTAATTTAACCGAAAAGTCTGCCATTTTCTGCCCATCAATCTACACTCCATAACTCATCACGACAAAGAAAGGTTTGCAAATGTATTCTTCATTGTCATTCCCATTTAGTTAAATGTCCGCTCTGTCCACACTCCTCCCTCACCCCTTAATGTCCTTTCTCTGGACCCTTCCCTGGGGCGGGGGTTGGGGGTTATCAAATTAGAATCTGATGTGCCATCTGTTGGAATGACAGAGAACTGAACTGGACACACCGCTACACAGACACTTGGCCTTTTGTTAAGGTGGATTATATTGTGAATTTCTACCCTGCTCTTTTCTTAACCCGCTTATCCAGAGCAGGGTAGTAGGAAGCTGGAACCTAACCCAGCATGCACTGGGGCAAGGCAGGATCGATTACTGGACATACGTACCTCCTCTCTATTACAAGGTCATATAGTATTATGTTTTGTTAGGCTGCCTTCCATTTTTTTTATCCTGCTCATTTAAGGCAAGGCTGAAGGAGAGGTGGAAACTAGCGCCGAAAATCATTAGGGCACAAGGCAGGAACATTCCCTGGTGAAGGTGCCAGTCCATTGTTATATTATATCGTATTATATTATCCATCCATCCATCTATCCATTATCCAACCCGCTATATCCTAACTACAGGGTCACGGAGGCCTGCTGGAGCCAATCCCAGCCAACACAGGGCGCAAGGCAGGAAACAAACCCCGGGCAGGGTGCCAGCCCACCGCAGATATTATATTATATTATATTATACTAGCAAAATACCCGCGCTTCGCAATGGAGAAGTAGTGTGTTAAAGAAGTTATGAAAAAGAAAAGGAAATATTTAAAAAATAACGTAACATGATTGTCAATGTAATTGTTTTGTGACTGTTATGAGTGTTGCTGTCATCAAGGATTTGATTATCATTATTTCTTTCAATCAGGTTCGTATTTGGAGGACGTGTTGTGTTCAAGTTACATTCCGTGTTTGTCAACCGTTGTAAAGATAACAGGTTTCATTCATCGAAGTGTTCACCACCCAAATCGCTACTCGTGAATCTAAGATGTTTAACAGGCATTCCCGGTATTAAGTTGTGGATTTGCCTGCGAATATTTAGCGGCAGCGTCTCTATGAACGTAATTTAACCTTAAGCTTTACACCGTGCTCTCCTATTGATATGTCTACAAAGGCTTGTTCAGATTCAGAGGATTGTTCCTTTTTTACTGCATCAATAAACAGCTCGTCTTCCTCTTTATCTGAGACATCACACACTGCATGCACAGGTTTACCTTTCCCAGTTCTGCAAACTTTAGCGAAGTGCTTCAATTTACCACATTTTTTACACTGTCTTCCTTTAGCTGGACATTGACTTTTTCCGTGTGCTTTGTTTCCGCAGTAGCTGCACTTATGAATATGCTTGTATGCGTCACACGCGTCATATTCTTTTGCTGCCTTCTCAATTGTGTAATGCGTTTTTTGTTCAGTGCTCTTTGGAGCTCTTGCTTATTCTCTGCGTACTGCATTCACAGTCAGTTGATGTGAGCCGCTCGGTGTACATGCATCGAAGGTTCTCAGCTGTGCTTGTGCTATCTCGTGCGATCTTGCGATGTCCACGGCTTTATTTAATGTTAACTCACACCTGGCACTTAAAAGTTTCTCTCGCAGTTTCGCTGAGTTTGTGCCAAACACTAGTCTATCTCTAACCATCTAATCTTCATTTGCATAAGCACAGTCCTTCACACACGAATATTTAGCGGCAGAGTGTTTCTATTGGATTGCCGCTGACGGACGGCCTTATATGGGCAGGCACTCAATTACCTGGGAGGCGTGACGATGAGGGACGTAACTCAGCCTCACACGGCGACCGAGCTGCAGGCTATGGCCGTATATATGTACATAAGTAGGATTCAGTTATGACCGTTACACGTAGAATTTCGAAATGAAACCTGCCTAACTTTTGTAAGTAAGCTGTAAGGAATGAGCCTGCCAAAGTTCAGCCTTCTACCTACACGGGAAGTTGGAGAATTAGTGATGAGTCAGTCAGTCAGTGAGGGCTTTGCCTTTTATTAGTATAGATTATATTATATTATATTATATTATATTATATTATATTATATTATATTAAATTAGCCGACGCCCACCATAGCATACGGCGGTGTAAGAATAGGAGCAGAAAACAGTGAGAAAGGAATTCAGAAATCAAGAAGAAAGAAATACTTCTTGAAAGACGCAGTTGTGAATAGGTGTTGTGCTGGAGACGACAGATAACGAGTCGAAAGATCTAACCCTAGAAAAAGCCACGTACAACAATAGTTTTGCTGCATGTATCTTGGACTTCCTGGAAATGTGGACGGTAATCTGATCATTCTGCCTACATGTACGTCGTTATTTTCAGCCTTTGCTTGCAGTGCGTCTGATACTCCTTTGTATTTCTGCACGCGCTGATCTTGTCGATGTAGTCTGAGATAGTCGAGTCGCGCGCCCTCTTTTAACATACGCATCTACAACGTACTGTTGGAATAATTCGACACTGGAGTGCAAAATACTAAATGTATTCCTCATTGATAATCTGTACACGTAAAATTGGCATTGAGTAAGTCTGATTCAGTTGGCATTTCTTTTATCGGGAACATGTTGTAAATCTTTGTGCCAGGCAATGTCTCCGTAAGGGAATAAAAGTCGGGTAAACCATAGGATCGCAATTCATATTGAGCGTGGAAATCTGTTTACAGGAGTTGTCTCTGGGATAGATGCAAATGTCCCTTAACGGCAGGGGGTTCGCCATCTTCTCCGAAGAAAATCGCTGCAACATCGGTGTGACATGTCGGGGCATTGTAGCGTCGTAAATCCTGCCCAGGGTTTTCCTCGAAAACCATTCGTACAGATGCTGTTGGAATGGACTGAGCGATTTCATGCACGTGTTTGTATGATTTAGCGAAGGGGTTGATGGTTCTGAACATGGGATCTAGCCGGAGAAGTCCACTTTCGCTGCATGCAGAGTTTGCTTTATTTTGTAAGTGTACTTCAGTAGCTAGCGCTGTGTCAAAAACCTACAACTGTCAGTATCCTGGAGAGGTAGAAGTGTTAGCGTGTAGTGGAGAGATTTGGTGATAAATCTGCCCGTGTATTTTAAAACAGTATGGTCCGTGGCCAGGAGGTTGAGTTATCTGTGGAAGAGGACGAATAGGAATCGAGAAATGCCATGGGGGCGGGACCGGTTTTGAAATGGAAGCAGGACGAACCAGAAGAGAAATATATATAAGAGATTATCCATCAATCCATCCATTATCCAACCCGCTATATCCTAACTACAGGGTCACGGGGTCTGCTGGAGCCAATCCCAGCCAACACAGGGAGCAAGACAGGAAACAAACCCCGGGCAGGGCGCCACCCCACCGCAGATATTACATTATATTATATTATATTAATTCCTCCATTTTTCTTAACTCTCTTATTGAGTGCAGGGTCTTGAGAAGTTGAGGAGTTGGCAAGCATAGTGGCAAGGTAGGATCAATTACTGGATGGAGCTCCTGTCCATTACAGGGTTATATTATATAATATTATATTTTAGTATCCATCCTTCCAATTTTTTTAAACTACTTATTTAGGGCAAGGTTGCAAGGAAGCTGGAACCTAACCTTGCAAGCACAGGGCACAAGGCAGGAACATTCCCTGGATAAGGGTGCCAGTCCATTGTTATGTTATGTTTTATGTTAGGTTATGTTAGGTTCATCCTTTGATTTTCTTAATCTTCTTGTCATCGAGGGCAGGCTCATGGGTAACTGGACACCTGGACCTTATGCCAGCAAGCATAAGACACAAGGCAGGATCAATTGGTGGACAGGGTAACAGTCTGTCACAGAATTATTTTATTATACAGTGTTATATTATATTATATTATATTATATTATATTATATTATATTATATTATATTATATTATATTATATTATATTATATTATATATTAATCGTTCCATTTTTTTTTCTTTTTGTCAAGGGCTGGGTCATGGGAAGCTGGACACTATGCCAGCAAGCATAAGACACAAGGCAGGATCAATTGGTAGACAGGGCAACAGTCTGTCACAGAATTATTATATTATATTATATTACATTATACTAGGAGGCTTCGCCCACTGCTTGATTCGCTTCCCAAACCCGGGGATGGGCGCTGGGCCCCCATCTATCCTGCATTTGAGCCGCTCCGTTCGAGAAAGCAATCGTATTTAAAGATATGGTACGAGCCACGAACGTGCGTGCCTTCGGTCCCCAACCCCCGGTTACGGCCTGAAAATCTGAGAATCTGAAAATCTAACAACATCACATCAAAGTGCAATAAATTCTGAAAAGAATGATACCAAACATATATATGTAGGGTTTAAAATAAGCCCGATTTAAAGCGTGACAAAAAAAATCATTGCATACAATTGTTGCACTTTTAGGCCTAGGATTTTTTATATATATATATATATATAGAGAGAGAGAGAGAATTATATTATATTCATTCTTCCATTTTCTTAACCTTCTTATCGAGAGCTGGGTCATGGGTAGCTGGACCCTATGCCAGCAAGCACAGGGCACAAATCAGGATCAATTGCTAGACAGGGCAACAGAATTATGTTATGTTATATTATATTATCCTAACTACAGGGTCACGGGGGTCTGTTGGAGCCAATCCCAGCCAGCACAGGGCGCAAGGCAGGAAACAAACCCCGGGCAAGGCACCAGCCCACCGCAGGGCACACACACACACACACACACACACACACACCAAGCACACTAGGGACAATTTAGGACCTCCAATGCAGCTAACCTGCATGTCTTTGGACTGTGGTAGGAAATCCACACAGACACGGGGAGGACATGCAAACTCTATATTATATTATATTATATTATATTATATTATATTATATTATATTA
>JANRMT010062840.1:52974753-52991295 GCA_026402145.1 Polypterus bichir lapradei | reverse complement strand
AAGAAGAAGCAATAGAAAAAGAAGAAACAGAAGAAGAAATAGAAAAAGAAGAAGAAACAGAAGAGGAAATAGAAGAAGAAGCAGTAGAAGAAAAAGAAAAAAGAGGAAATAGAAGAAGCAATAGAAAAATAAGAAGAAACAGAAGAAGACACAGAAGAAGAAATCGAAGAAGAAAAAGAAGCGGAAATAGAAAAGGAAGCAATAGAAAAAGAAGAAGAAACAGAAGAAGAAATAGAAAAATAAGAAGAAATTGAAGAAGAAAAAGAAGAGGAAATAGAAGAAGAAGCAACAGAAGAAGAGGAAATAAAAGAAGAAAAATAAGAAGAAATAGAAGAATGTGAATGCCTTTCGTTTTCTCTCTCAATAATGACAAGAGGATGTTATGTTAACTGCACTTGAGGTCTCAAATGAAAGGTCAGAATGTCTCAAGAGATCTTTAAATTCACTGTCAGCAGATGTCATCTGAAGATACCTTGAGCTGCGTATCTTAAAAATACATTTTATTTGTTGTTTTTTTTTTTTTTTTTTTCTAATCTCTCGCTCAGATATCCGACTGCACAGCTGAGCGCGTACTGAAGTTCACTTCGAGACGTCGCTAAGAGTTAATTGCGCTCGCCGGATGGCCTCTGCTATCGTTGCTCCAGTTAATCTGGGAGCCCCCCGTCCCCCTCCCGTCCCCCCGCTCATCTTGTGTGTAACAAATGCCTCACTGCAGGAGTGAACCCCCAGGTTCATCGCTGTGCCCTTACAGAGCAGATTAGCCATATGGTCCACCGTTAAGCAATTTATTTACAAAAAGCCAGCTGAGACCTGGCATTTTCTTCGACTCCGTTACAGGAAGTGTTTGTCCACGGCTGAAATACTGCGGAGAAATCCATGAACAGTGAATGATCTTAGGGAAGTGAGCAAATACCATATACAGTGTAAAATGTATTTATATATGTAATAAAAGTAGTGGCGTTTTAAGATGCTGTGTTTACTCCCAGTGGGCTCATTGTCTGCTAGGGGAAAGGGCTCAGTTTGGGGGCAAAGCGCCTCAAGCCTCCCCCCGCCACACACACGGTGCACCTCTCGTATCCCAGGCACAGGACACATTGTCATTAATGACCTAATTAACTCTTTCTTAATTGGATAATCGAGGAGTCAGCCATTTTAATAGAAGAGATGTTAGTGAGGACCGCTTCAGTGGTATCGAGGGGCTTCTGATGTGCTGCGGTTGCTCGACTGTCCTTTCTCAATCAGGATTCCTCCCCTGGCTGGAGTTCAAATGCTTGTCTTGTGTCATTGTTGCTCATTTTTGCTTTATTTGTATCTGTTACTTTTTATTTTATTTATTACTAGCTGTTCCCCGCGGCTCCGCCCATGTAGTCCTTAAACTGGACAAACTTTAAAAATCAATAAACAAATGAAAAAAAAAATGTAATAATTTGTATTGAGAAGAATTTCTATCGATAGCTTTCATATCCGAGGGCCTCTTGATATCCAATATTTTTGGTTTTGCTCTCAGGGGTGAGAATGTCACTGTGATCCCTTTGCCAAAAATATAAAAAGTTGGCAAGGTATCTCTGGCCAAGCAGTAGGTAGGTACGCGCCAGTGTCAAACGTTGGCACTGTATCTGATCGTGTTCAGCTCTGACGGGAGAGCGTCCCGCATGTGGCCGTGATATCTCTGACAATCAGCAGCTACCCTCTCAGACACACGGAGCTCTGATCTCTCTCTCAAAAACGGCAAACGTTACTCCTTAACAATCTGTAGATGACAATGTCTGCTGAACAAACGGGTATCACTAGCTAAGTGGAGGCGAGGTGCGCTCCAACACGTGGCGACAGGTAAAGTGACTCGAATGGAGGCTGGAGCGTGAGTGAGGAAGGCCCCGCCCACTTCCCCCTCCTGAGGTGCCGCCTGCCCCTCCCTTCAACCCACAGCCTCTCTTTCAGATTCACCGCAAACGAGCTATGATGCTGACAGATGAGAGAAGTCACGGAATGTTCAAGCAATTTCTAGAAGAAAACCCGATCTAAATCCATGAAGTAGTTCTCTCGTGAAAAGCGGACAGACGTTGGATTTTATATATAGTGAGATGGAGAAATCGCGAGTCGATGATTAGTGAGGACCACTTCAGCGATATTCGGGGAAACGGGCTGTTTCATTTCATTTCATTCAGTTCATTTTTTTCCCTCAATAAGAAAGACTCCATACACCAGAATGACAAAGCGGGCACAGGGTTTTAGAAATTTTCGCACGTTTATTCAACCTAAAAAAACTGAAATATCCCATTCAGGCCCTTCCCTCAGTAGTGAGCTGAAGCCCCTTTTAGCAGCCTGGGCTCTTTTTGGGTCTGACCTGGATTTGAGGATTTTCTGCCATTCTTCTCTCGCGGATCCTCTCAAATGTCAGAATGGATGGACGGCTATTTTCAAGTGTGCAGAGAACCCAGCCACAGGGGATGCACAGACCAGTGTGTTTCTTCGTGCCGCTCCCAAGCCCGGATAAATAGGGAGGGTTACGTTTGGAAGGGCATCTGGTGTCAAATTTTGCCAAATCAATATGCGGACAACGATACAAATTTCCATACCGGATCGGTCGAGCCCCGGGTTAACAATGACCGCCACCAGTACTGTTAGCCAACAGGGTGCTAGCGGAAATTGGGCTACTGTTGGCCGAAGAAGAAGAAGAGCAAGATGCAGAGGACAGAAAGATATGGAAGAAGATGATCCGCTGTGGCGTCCCCTAACAGGAGTAGCCGAAAGAAGAAGAAGATGATTCAAGTCTGGGCCATAGAAGGATGTTCCCAGAGTTGTCACTAAGCCCCTCCTGTGTTGTCTTTGCTTTGTCCCGCTGGAAGATGAGCCTGCAGCCTGGTCCTGATTGCTCCTGAGTAGGTTTTCATCATGGATGTCTCTGATCAAGCAAGAAAGAGAGAAAGAGATATTTTAGTGTAGTTGGCAGGATTAGATAGATAGTAGTTGGTATAGTAATCAGGATTAGATAGATATATAGAAAGGCACTATATAATAGAATATAATTTATTCCTTCTTGTTCAGCGCCACTGCATTGTCAGACCAGTTCAGTTCATGTGTAGCTCTGTACCACTTCCATGTCCTCCCTGTGAATGGTGACTGGTCTCTGAGTCTCTTTGGCATGTTGGAAGTCCACCACCAGCTCTTTTGTGTTGCTGATGATGAAGATATGAAAGGCACTATATGATAGCTAGATAGATAGATAGAAACAAACAATATCCACCAATTAAAGAAACACACATAAAAACTTCTGGATTGGCTAATCGAGAGCTGCTGTTGTCGATTACAGGCCTGTAGGTGGCAGTACAGTGAGGTCAGACCGGTTCAGATTGTGGATACTTTATTATTCCGATCTTTGCTCCATTCAGCTTTCCCTCAACCCTGACTAGTCTCCCAGTCCCCGGTGTTCCCACCAACATGCTTCACCGCTAGAATGCCATTACACAAGTTTAATAAGCTACGCCCGGTTTCCTCACAGACATGACACTTCACAATTGAGGCCAAACAGGTCCATTTTGGTTTCGCGAGACCAGACGATCTGAGAGCCGTTTGGGTGCCTTTGGATTCTTGACCTGTCTGAGTAAATCTGCCTGCACTCGTCTCATAAGATGGACTCTCGAGTTTCTGACCACAATGGGTCGTCTGAAAATCGAGAGTCTGCCTCATGAGAAGGATTTAGGAGTCGTAGTGGACTCTAAGTTATCGACTTCCTGACAAGTTGTCTTGCTTTTAAGCAAAAGCTTTTGATACCAAGATAGGTGGATTAGAAGATAATTTGGAATCCATTATATCATCACAGAAGAACTTGGACAGCAGACAGGCTTGGGCAGATTTGTGGATGATGAAATTTAATGTCAGTAAATGTAAAGAATTACTCATAGGAAGTAAAAATGTGAGGTTTGAATACACAATGGGCGGTCGGAAAATCGAGAGTACGCCTTATGAGAAGGATTTAGGAGTCGTAGTGGACTCGACGCTATCACCTGCCAGCCAGTGTTCAGAAGCCATTAAGAAGGCTAACAAAACGTCAGGTTATATAGCGCCTTGATGTGTGGTGAGTACAAGTCACAGGAGGGTCTGCTCAGGTCTTTATAACACACTGGTGAGGCCTCATCTGGAGTCCTGGGTGCAGTTTGGGTCTCCATAAAGACATAACAGCACTGGAGAAGGTCCAGAGAAGAGCGACGAGGCAGATTCAGGGGCTACAGGGGATGAGTTAGGAGGTAAGATTCAAAGACCTGAGCCTTTACAGTTTAAGGCGATGAAGAGGAGACCTGAGAAGTGTTTAAAATGATGAAGGGAATTAGTGCAGTGGATCGAGACGGTGACTTTAAAATGAGTTCATCAAGAACACGGGGACACAGTTGGAAACCTGTTAAGGGGAAATCTCGTAAAAACATAAAGAAGCTTGTCTTCACACAGACACGTGAAATCTATCTATCAATCATAAACTGTAGTACCTTTCATATCCATCTATCGAGAGTACACCTTATGAGAAGGATTTAGGAGTCGTGGTGGACTCTAAACTATCGACTTCCCGTTAGTGTTCAGAAGTCATTAAGAAGGCTAACAGAACGTCAGGTTATATAGCACCTTGACGTGTGGAGTACAAGTCACAGGAGGTTCTGCTCAGGCTTTATAACACACTGGTGAGGCCTCATCTGGAGTCCTGGGTGCAGTTTGGGTCTCCATTAAGACATAACAGCACTGGAGAAGGTCCAGAGAAGAGCGACTGGGCAGATTCAGGGGCTACA
Organism: Polypterus bichir lapradei; assembly: GCA_026402145.1. Classification (NCBI taxonomy): domain Eukaryota; kingdom Metazoa; phylum Chordata; class Cladistia; order Polypteriformes; family Polypteridae; genus Polypterus; species Polypterus bichir. The sequence continues at coordinate 52,986,520 of JANRMT010062840.1, read as the reverse complement.
GAGAATGAATTATGAGGAAAGATTCAAAGAGCTGAGCCTTTACAGATGATGAAGAGGAGACCTGAATGAAGTGTTTAAAATTAGGAAGGGAATTAGTGCAGTGGATCGAGACGGAGACTTTAAAATGAGTTCATCAAGAACATGGGGACACAGTGGGGACTTGTTTAGGGTGAATGTCACACAAACATTAGGAAGTTTTACTTCACACAAAGAACGACAGACACTTGGAATGAGTGACCAAGTAGTGTGGTGGACAGGAGGACTTTAGGGACTTTCAGAACTCGAAATAAGTGGACAGGACTGGCGAGCTTTGTTGGGCTGAATGGCCTGTTCTCGTCCAAACTCTTCTGCACACTTTACAAAATGTTACTGCCCGGCATTTAACAACCGGAGGTCTCACATCACGCCGATTGTATCATCCCTCCATTGGCTGCCCGTAGAATTTAGAATTCAGTTCTTACTTAGAAAGCCCTCCATGGCCAGGCATCCCCCCCGCCAGTACATATGTGACCTTGTGCTTCATCACATTGCTGGTCGAGATTTGAGAGACGGGGTCACCAGACTGAGGCTACGTGGTCTTCGTCCATTTGAGTCTGTTGCAGTAAGGCCTCGTGTTATTTTGAGGACAAAACGTAACACTAAGGGGGTTAAAAGTGCTCTGTTAGTCCAGAGCTGACCCTAAGCCACTCGTGGGTTGTCTTCACTTTGTTCTCTTGGAAGGCGACCCTTCGGCCCCCTTTGAGCTCCAGAGTGCCTTGTTGCAGGTCTTCATTAAGGACGTCTCTGTTCAGCTTTCCCTCCACCCCGACTAGTCTCCCAGACCCCGATGCTGCCCCCAGCATGCTTCACTGTTGGAACGGCATTGTGCCAGGTGATGAGCCATGCCCAGGTTTCCTCCAGATGTGACGTAGAGCTGAAACCACACAGTTCAAACTTGCCTTCAGGTGACCATTGTTTCTCACCATACCTTTTTGTAAACTCTAAGTGGACCTTAATGTGTTGTATGACCCCTCTTGTCATGAAACCCAAACCGGTGGAGTGTTGCAATGATGTTCCTCCTTCTGGAAGTTTCTCCCATCTCCACATAGGTTCACTGGAGCTCACCCGGAGCGACCGTTGGCTTCTTGGTCACCTCTCTTAACAAACTCCTTGTCCAACAATTGCTCAGTTTTCCCTCCGGCCGTCCAACACAATATTTATGTCCCCATGTTTTTGGAATCGGAGGTCCAACAAGCCCACATAGGTGTGATGGATGTCCACCAACTTTTGTGAGGTCCCCCCCAGTGCCTGGACTATACGCACCTTCAGAAACACATTTGGCCATATATAGATATACCAGTAGATCATTTCTCATGGACAGAAATCTGAAATTGTAAAATAACAGTAAAACAAAGATGATTTAGTTTCTTCTTCACAGGTGTTTCCATCTCACAGTAAGGTGGCTGCCTAGCAGATTGGGAGAAGAACATTCATAGGACCTCACGAAGGGGTTGAGGTGACAGTAGTAAATATTAATTTTAATGACACCTCGGAGACGACACCTTTTGCAGAAAGCTGGAATCGGATAAGCACGACTTGCCAGCAGCTGCTAACGCTGCCAGACAGGTTTCTTCAGGTGCTGATTAACAGGAGATGGCAGTTGGCAGCCGCTCTCTTTCTTGCATTGGCGCGGCCGTCTTTCGAGTCTTCGCGAGGTTACAGAAGGAGCTTCAGAGAAGCGTCTTCGTTTCCGAAGAGAATGCAGAAGCTGCGCTTTGAGTAGAGAGGCTTGAATTCTTACAGCGGCGAGACTTGAGAACAGCGGCGCGTGAGGCACGTTCAGAGAGCGAATGCGTGAATTGATTTCCATGTTTGTCTCGATAGCTCTAAACTTTATTACATACAACAAGAGGAGACATGTCTGAGTCATGGACCAAAACCATGCTGCACAATTATGGATTTTACATTTAAGGATTTGTCGTGTTTATTTCTAGTGCTGGTTGAAGCCATTTTGGAGTTCTGGGTGGGGTTGGTGGATGTCACCCCTCATTGTCAGGTAGATAGATACTTTATTAATCCTAAGGGGTAATTTCCATACTCCAGCAGCAGCCTACTGATAATAAACAATATTAAATTAAAGAGTGATAACAATGAAGGTATAACAGACAATAACTTTATATAATGTTAACGTTTATCCCCCCGGGTGGAATTGAAGAGTCGCATAGTGTGGGGTCTCCTCAGTCTGTCAGTGGAGCAGGACGGTGACAGCAGTCTGTCGCTGAAGCTGCTCCTCTGTCTGGAGATGATCCTGTTCAGTGGATGCAGTGGATTCTCCATGACTGGCAGGATTCTGCTCAGCGCCCGTCGCTCTGCCACGGATGTCAAACTGTCCAGCTCCATGCCTACAATAGAGCCTGCCTTCCTCACCAGTTTGTCCAGGCGTGAGGCGTCCCTTCTTTATGCTGCCTCCCCAGCACACCACTGCATAGAAGAGGGCGCTCGCCACCACCGTCTGATAGAACATCTGCAGCATCTTATTGCAGATGTTGAAGGACGCCAGCCTTCTAATGAAGTATAGTCGGCTCTGTCCTCTCTTGCACAGACCATCAGTATTGGCAGTCCAGTCCAATTTATCATCCAGCTGCACTCCCAGGTATTTATAGGTCTGCACCCTCTGCACACAGTCACCTCTGATGATCACGGGGTCCATGAGAGGCCTGGGCCTTCTAAAATCCACCACCAGCTCCTTGGTCTTGCTGGTGTTCAGGTGTAGGTGGTTTGAGTCGCACCATTTAACAAAGTCCTTGATTAGCTTCCTATACTCCTCCTCCTGCCCACTCCTGATGCAGCCCACCATAGCAGTGTCGTCAGTGAACTTTTGCACGTGGCAGGACTCCGAGTTGTATTGGAAGTCCGATGTATGTTGGCTGAACAGGACCAGAGAAAGTCCAGTCCCCTGTGGTGCTCCTGTGTTGCTGACCACAATGTCAGACCTGCAGTTCCCAAGACGCACATACTGAGGTCTGTCTGTAAGATAGTCCACGATCCATGCCACCAGGTATGAATCTACTGCCATCTCTGTCAGCTTGTCCCTGAGGAGCAGAGGTTGGATGGTGTTGAAGGCGCTAGAGAAGTCCAAAAACATAATTCTTACAGGACCACTGCCTCTGTCCAAGTGGGAGAGGGATTGGTGTAGCATATAGATGATGGCATCCTCTGCTACCACCTTCTTCTGGTATGCGAACTGCAGAGGGTCGAGGGCATGGTGGACCTGTGGCCTTAGGTGGTGAAGCAGCAGCCGCTCCATGGTCTTCATCAGATGTGACGTCAGAGCAACAGGCCGGAAGTCATTCAGCTCACTAGGAAGTGATACCTTTGGGACTGGGGTGATACAAGATGTTCTCCAAAGCCTCGGGACTCTCCCCTGTTCCAGGCTCAGGTTGAAGATGCACTGTAGAGGACTCCCCAGCTCCAGCGCACAGGCCTTCAGCAGTCGTGGCGATACATCATCTGTATAGATAAGGTAGTCGGTATTATTAGACTTTGATAACCTGATACACCCCACAATGTCCAGATCACGTGCCCCTTGATGTACTTTCATAAACTGTGCCCACCAGATAACAATGCCCACTCAGTATCATCAGAGCTTGATGACCCGGATGAGATGAGGTCTCCATGGTGTCCATAGCAGGTAGTCAGGATTATTGGACTTTAATGATCTTTCCCCCTCGGTATCCAGACCATGCGCCCTTTCAATAGCAGAACCGGCACCCCTTGATGTTCTTTCATAAACGGTGCCCAGCGCATAACGGCACCCACTCGGTATCATCAGTTTCACAACCTGGGCGAGGTGAGGTCCCCCACAGTGTCTAGACCACACGTGCCTTCAGAAACACATTTGGCCATCATTGCATACATATCACAGACATTATTATCATACTTCTATGATCCCCTTCAGTGTCAGGAGCTGGCACCCCTTTATATATAAACTGCTAGGCTATAAGGCGCACACATGCCACTTGCTGTACTTTCATAAACAGTGCCCAGCGGGTAACAATGGCCACCTTCTCCGTATCATTAGAGTTTGATGACCCAGATGAGGTGAGGTCCCGATGGTGTCCATAGCAGGTAGTCGCTATTATTAGACTTCGATGACCTTTCCTCACTCGATGTCCGGAGCATGTGCTCCTTTAATGGTAGAACTGGAACTCCTATGTATATAGACCACAGACTTTCAGGATCACACGCCCCTTGACGTACGTACTTTCATAAACGCCACCCTTTCAGTATCATTAGAGTTTGATGACCCAAATGAGGAGAGTTCCCCATGGTGTCCATAGCAGGTAGCCGCTATTATTGGACTTTGATGACCTTTCCTCACTTGATGTCCGGAGCATGTGTCCCTTTAATGGTAGAACTGGCACCCCTGGAGCATGTGCCTCTTTAATGGTAGATCTGGGGCCCCTTTATATATACATCACAGACTTTAAGGAGCACACGACACTTGACGTACTTTCATAAACGCCACCCTTTCAGTATCATTAGAGTTTGATGACCCAGATGAGGTGAGTTCCCCATGGTGTCCATAGCAGGTAGTCGCTATTATTACACTTCGATGACCTTTCCTCACTCGATGTCCGGAGCATGTGCCCCTTTAATGGTAGAACTGGAACCCCTATGTATGTAGACCACAGACTTTAAGGAGTACACACCCCTTGACGTACTTTCGTAAACGACACCCTCTCAATAACATTAGAGGTTGATGACCCAGATGAGGTGAGGTCCCCATGGTGTCCAGACTACAACTGGCACACATTTGCTGCCCCCTTTGTGCACACACCATGGGCATTATTATTATCATTCTTCTATGACCGGGTGGGTAGGGTGTCCCCCTCAGTGTCCAGAACACGTACCCCTTAACTAGGTGGCACCCTATGTCACCTAATGGATTGATCAGCTCTATTCATTTAAAATGTGAGGGGGCAGTTTCTCTACTGGGGTATTTGTTTCAGCCAAGCAGCCAACAGCCATGTGGATTACTAACTACCAGCTAAAATTTGAAATGGCATTGAAGAAAGAGATGGGCCCACCTGTCAATCCCTGCCAGGAACTGCCCTGTAAATATAGCGGGTGTCCCATAGTTGGTGGCGGTTCGTTTTGAATGCGCTGGGGAGTTGGTGAGTGTTCACTTGTGTTTTGCTGTACTTTGGTATCCTTTGTAGATTTGTGAACCTGTGCTCCTTTTTTTGGATTCGGGACTAGGATCACGTTTGCCGTGGATTGCCTCGCCTTCTCAGGCCATTCTTTTTAAACACGGTCAGCTGTTTTAAAATTGTCTTCCACAGCCGAGATTTAACTGGCTGGACATGTAACTCTTCATCCACCAAGGAAGAGACGATGGCAGGAAAACTAACGGCTGTAATAAACAAAATGAGCCATGAGCAGGTTTGTTAGACAAAATGCAGTCCTCACATGGAAGTGTACAATAACTCGAGGAACGCTGCTGTCATATAGAAAATATTGGTATACGAAAAAGAAAAGAAAATTGGTAACAGTTCCCAGAGCTTTGAATAATATGATGTGACAGCTTGGGGACGTGTTGGGAACAAAGCAGTTTGGCTTCAAGTGACAGACTGGGATTTACTTTATCATGAAACCCGAGGACCTTTCTATCAATAATGATGCATTTGGGGATGGCGCCGGAACACAAGAACTTGTATACGTTGCTGTTATGTGGTGGAGAAAGTGGGCCTCAGGGCCGCAAAGAAAGATTGATTGGTTTCATGCGCTGTAGATGTTTACATTTTTTAAATTCTATAAAGCACTTTTATAAAAACACACACAGAGTCCACAAATAAGAACCCAAGCGTATCTAGGAACAGAATCTTGATTGTGAGAGGGTCCTCAATGCCACCCAAAGGGTAGCAGGTGGTCCAGACAATCTCCTGACAAGCAATCACAGTTTGCTTTGGTCATTTCTGCACGTAATTATATTTAACACCACATTTAAAGTTGAGGGCTCGTAATCCTCTTGTAATTTTGCATGCCCACCAAGTCACTTTTTTTTTTTTTTTTTTTTTGAACATTTTCACAACTCCTCACGACGGCTGCTGATTGGGTTCTCTTCTCTTTACTGGGCATGCCGTGACCAGGAAATGCAAATAGAAGACAATTAGGAGGCGGGGCATGCAAAAGAGGAGGGTTGACAGTGCCAGGAAATGCAAATAGAAGACAATTAGGAGGTGGGGCATGCAAAAGAGGAGGGCTGACGGTGATCAAGAGGTGTGGCGATTTCAGTCCGAGAATCGAGACTTTTAAAAGATGAAGCGAGCTGCAGGCAAAATAACTGTGTGATCCGAGTGACTGGACTTTAAGGAGTTGGGGTGCCAACTGGGCTACCCTGCTGGCAAAAAAAAAAAAAAAAAACAAAAAAAGCAGTAAAACAAATGAACTGGTCCAAGGTCCAATAGAAGAATTCAGAAAGAGTTTGCCACAGTATGGCATCTCAAAACAAAGGGTGAGGCTTTGGGAGAGCTCCCATCTCTTGAATGCTTTGGTCCAAAATGCGACACCACCTTGCACGTTTATATATCGTCTGGACCGGAAGGGGCGGGGCTTCTCTCACTCAGTTGCCCTCATTGGATGGCTTCTTGGCAGCTGTGGGGGGAGAGGGGGATGAGGTGACAGTGCCCCCTCTTGTCCCGAATGGTACTGCATACATCAGGCAAACCCAGAAGGTGATCCTTTGGTGCTCATGTGTGACAACAGCAAGTCGGGGTAATGACACCCCTTGTCTTTTGTTGACATGGGTACAGAAACCCCTCAGTATATGCTGGCGCACCTGCCCTGCGATGTGCCAAATGAGGTCACGGGCAGAAATCTGCCGTCAGACCTTCATTATGCCATCTCTCTCCTGTCTCTGACTATCAGGAACTCGTCCCCTCTAGACCGCATCTGAATGCTCATTTCTTTCGAAAGCTGTTCCAATACACCGTAGAGAGTATTTGTAGTTATTAAATAAACAAACTGAGTTGAATGGCTGGAATTGTAAAACGCTGCTTCTCCTTTCGTTTTGTTCATCCTTTCATGTTTTGCATTAAGATTTGATCGCACAAAATATTGAAGGCGTTACTGGGTAGACACATCGAGTGGATTCAGAAAGTGTTCGGACCTCTTCCTTTTCTGCACACTTTGTTGCAGGTATCTCAAATTCCGGTCCTGGAGGGCCTCAGTGGCTGCAGGTTTTCATTCTAACCCTTTTCTTAATCGCAGACCTGTTTTTGCTGCTAGTTAACTTCTTTTGAATTCATTTTAATTCACTTGCTCTTGAAGACTCAGACCTCTTAATTGTTTCTTTTTCCTTAATTAGCTGACAAACAATAATCCATCCATTATCCAACCTGCTATATCCTAACTACAGGTTCACGGGGGGTCTGCTGGAGCCAATCCCAGCCAACACAGGGTGCAAGGCAGGAAACAAACCCCGGGCAGGGTGCCAGCCCACTACAGGGCACACGCACGCACCAGGGACAATTTAGGATCACCAATGCACCTCCCCTGCATGTCTTTAGACTGTGGGAGGAAACCTACACAGACACGAGGAGAACATGCAAACTCCACGCAGGGAGGACCCGGGAAGCAAACCCAGGTCTCCTAACTGCGAGGCAGCAGTGCTACCACTGCGCCACCGTGCCAAACAATAATGAGATACACAATGAGCCGAAGCAGGACCAGCAAACTGTGATCATCATAGAGTATCTGAAAATAAAAAGGGTGGAGGTTTCAGGAATGTGGATCCACAAAACATTTGAACTGAGCTCTTAGAAAAGTAAAGACAAAATCCACAATTTCGGACATGTCTGCTATTGCACAATGAGAGCAACAACAAGCCGTGGAATTAAAGAAGTTTAACGAACGACAAGACTTGGCGCCTAATGAAGCCACTGGTTGGAGTTTGAGGCCCTGACTTAGTGGGTCTTCTGTTGGCTCCCTCACTTCACCCTTCATTTCTGTTTAAGGAAAGGAAGGAAGCAACTCAGAGGAACGAGGAAGACATTCAGGGGAACAAATCTTAAAAAAAAAAATAAGTCAAATAAAATGAATGGAAAAGGAGTTAATTAGCAGCAAAAACAGGTCACTCATTAAGAAAAGGGTTAGAATGAAAACCGGCAGCCCCTGCGGCCCTCCAGGACTGGCGTTTGAGACTCCCGCTTTATTGTGTTGTGGATCCCATTTGAAATGGACACCTTTGCCATTCTTGTCCGTCAATCTAACCTCAGTGATCCAAAATGACAAAGTGAAAGCCAGCTTTTCAGAAAGGTCTGCACATTGATCACAAATCAAAAACTGAAATCTCTCATTCCTAGGAGCAGTCAGTCTCTTTGGTGACACTCCAGTTGTGCTCAGCTGCATCCTAGTGGGTTTGATTTGCCTCGAGATGTGTCCAGAACTCCATTGAATGGACTGCCCTTCTCTTAGAAAGGCACCCACGGGCACTTGTGTGTAGAAGGTCCAACAATTCACGCCACATGTCAGGACACAAACCAAACCAAGAAGTCCAAGGAACTCTCTGTAGACCCCCGTGATCAAACTGTAGTGAGGCATACATAAGGGCAAGGGGTTCAAACCATTTCTAAAGCTTGTAGAATTCCCAGGAGCACATTGGCTTCATAAATTGAGAAATGGAAGACATTTGGAACCACCAAGACACTTCCTGGAGTTGGCTGTCCAGACAAACAGAGTGACTGGGCAAACTTGGCCAGGGAGGTGACCGTGAACCGAATGGTCAGTCTGAGCTTCAGAAGTCCTCTGCTGAGATGGGAGAACCTGTTAGAAGGAGAGCCATTTCAACAGCACTTTGTCAATCAGGCATTTATGGACTGGAAGATTGAAACTAGCAGGAGTTTTCTGAGAAGAAGTGGGCTGTCAAGCAAAAATGAGTAGCCAGGCAAAAAGGGCCTTGTGTAGGGAAGTAGTAAAGACCCCAATGGTCACTCTAAGAGAGTTTCGGGAGTTCTCTGCTGAGATGGGAGAACACGTTGGAAGGATGGCCATCTTTGCAGACCTCTACAGTCAAATTGTGGTGAGGTATGGATCAGGGCAAGGGGATTTCTAAAGCTTTGAGTATTCCCAGGAGCTGAGTGGCCTCAATAATTAAGAAATGGATGAAGATTGGAACCACCAAGACTCTTCTGGGAAGTGGGCTGTCTGGCAAAATTTAGTAGCTGGACAAAAAGGGCCATAGTTAGGGAAGTGGTAAAGAGCCCAATGGTCACTCTAAGAGAGCTTCAGAAGTTTTCTGCTGAGATGGGAGAACCTGTTGGAAGGATGGCCATTTCTGTAGAACTCCACAGTCACATTATGGAGAGGTATGGATCAGAGCAAGGGGATTTCCAAAAATTTGAGAGCTACCAAAACACAATGGCCTCAGCAATTGAGAAATGGAAAAAGTCAAAGACTTTTCCTAGAGTTGACTGTCCAGACAAACTGGGTCAGGGAGGTAACCATGAAGACAATGGTTAGTCTAACTGAGCTTCAGAAGTCCTCTGCTGAGATGGGAGAACCTGTTGGAAGGATGGCCATCTCTGTAGACCACCACACTCAAATGGTGGTGAGGTATGGATCTGGGCAAGGGGATATCGAAAATTTAGAGAGCTCCCAGGAGCAGAGTGGTCTCAATAATTGAGAAATAGAAGAAGATTGGAACCACCAGGAATCTTCTGGGAAGTGGGCTGTCCGGCAAAACTGAGTAACCGGACAAAAAGGACCATAGTTAGGGAAGTGGTAAAGAGACCAATGGTCACTCTAAGAGAGTTTCAGAAGTTCCCTGCTGAGATGACAGAATCTTTTTGAAAGGATGACCATCTCAGTAGCACTCTGTCAATCAGGCATTTATGGCAGACACACGGAAGCCACACTTGAGTAGAAGTTATATGACAGCCCACCTGGGCTCTGAGAGTGTGAGGACAAAGAATCTCAGGTCTGAAGAGACAAAAAATGAAGTTTTTGGGCAGAACTCCAACCACTATGTCTCGTGAAGACCAGGCACTGCTCATCACCTGCCTAATACGATCCATATGGTGATGGCATCATTATCATGTGGTTGGAGTAAAGGGACAGGGAGACTGGTCAGAATTGAGGAATGGATGAATGCCACCAAAGGCCTTGAAGAAAACCCACTCCTGAGTTCACGCCATCTCAGACGTTGTGGCACAACAATGACCAGACAGTGAAAACAGTGCTCCGAGGGTCATTGAGTGGCCCAGACAGAGAACCAGAAGATGGCAGTTTTCAGACGCTACTCATCCAGTCTAAGGGAGCTTGAGAGGTTCTGCGTGGTAGAATGGGATTAACTGCCCAATCCCAGGTGTGCAAAGCTTGTGGAGACGTAACAAAGAAGTCCTGAAGGTGGAATTGCTGCCAATTGTGGCTTCTACAAAGTACAGAATGAAGGCTCTGGATACTTCTAGGAATGAGAGATTTCAGTTCTTGATTTGTAATAAATGTGCCAAACCTTTCTGAAAATATGTCATCACTCTGTCATTATGGTTCATTCAGTAAAGACCGGCGATTCCCAACATGAGGCGCACGCCCCACTGGGGGGCAGTTCGAGAATTTAGGTATGTTAAGCAATTTATAAAATGAAAAAACAGAAATTCACTGTTAAAAATGATAGAAAAAAAATAAACAAATCATTTTTTATTTTTTACAGAGACATTTATATATTTATATAAAGATAGAAGGGATGGTGAAGAACCCCTTTAATTTATGATTTTACATCTGGCTTGGGTTTTTCTACTTAGAAATTGTGTTTACTATTAAAGTAATATGAATTGTAACAATGATTATAACATTTTGCAATATAACAAAAATATGAAATGATTGGAAAAAATTACAGAAAAAGCTGTTATTAAAGTTATATTATATTTATGCATATCACGTCTCTTATTCCCGTGACCCTGCGTTAGGATATAGCGGGTTGGGAAATGGCTGACATGACTGACTGACGTCTCTGATTATATGTTTTCAAAACTGTATTTGCTGTATGTCTCGACGCATGCTCGATAATCCAAGTAAGGAGATTCTAGAAAGTTGATTCTGTTTATCTAGACATATACAGTGGAACCTCGGTTCACGAACGTCTCGGAACACGTACAAATCGTTTTACGACCAAAATGTTTGCCAAACGTTTGCATCTGTTCTTGACCACACACTCGATATGAGAACAAGCCAGTTTCCCTTTTGGTTTGTGTGCGCCGATGATTTCCGCACGTGTTCAGTCTCTCCCTGCGCAGCGAGCGAGCGCGACACACACACACACACACGAGAGAGAGAGAGAGAGACAGCGAGCGAGCGAGGGCTGGAGGCATAAGGCAGAGAAGGCAGTTAAAGAATGCACCGGGCTTCTTTTTGTTTTTTCATTTCTATTTACAGTGATCAGTTCGTAGCATGAATTGTTACAATGTTACTTTTCTTGGTGGTTTATTAAATTACGGATTTTTCAAATGTTCATTTTTTTCCCAGTGCTTAAAATTTATTAAAAAAAAGTGTTTTTAGCGAGCAGTTGGTAGCGCTATAGCGTGAACTCTTGCAGTGTTAGTTTTCTCTGCTGTTCAAGGTTTTCTCAGTGTTTTTACATTTAGTTTACTATTACACTGTGCATTCTATGGTATAATTAACTATATTTGTGCTTACAAATCTTAAAAATATATATATATTTACATACAGTTTGTACGGTCTGAAACGGATTAATTGTATTTACATACAATCCTATGGGGGAAATTACTTC
>JANRMT010062840.1:52948373-52964753 GCA_026402145.1 Polypterus bichir lapradei | reverse complement strand
TGCATGTTCACTGGGTGTTTCTCCAGATGATACACTATTCCCCAACCCCAGTGACATAACATATTTCCTTACCAAATATAGAGCGAGTGATGTCACCATCTCATACTGGCAGCTTACGTGGCTTACACAATAACAGGGCGATGCACCCCTCTCCCACCCATTCATCCTACTTGTGAGAGACTCTATAAACTCAGTGCCTTTCAATTACAGAACAAGACATCCCTTATAATGTGCCCCCCCCCCCCCCACTTGACAGCAGTCACAATGTTGTGACCAGATTTGCATCATGGCTCTGCTGCTATACTTAAAAAAGAGGAACAGACAGAGTTAGGCCAACACCAAAGTCCTATTCTATTTTCTTTCCCACCTAATCACCTGGATATTAAACATCAATAACAATTTATTTATTTTTATGCCCAAAAATCACAAAGAATTCCTCAATATCCTCTTTCTTTTTTTACCCAAAGCCTTGACTCTCTGAAAAGACAAGAAATAATTCAGACATGAGTGTCAGTCAACCCCAGGAACACCAAGTTACCCACACTATTCTGTAACATTTACTTACCGCTCCAATGCCAATCTTTCCGAACATAAAATAGGCCATTACAATAGGAATAGATGAGAAGAATTCAGAATTAATGGCACAATTACAGTATCTGAGAGTTCCTCTACAACAGGGGTCCCCAACTCCAGTCCTGACAAAGTCAAAGAGGTGAGATTGTACTGCTTTGGACGTGCAGAGGAGCGATGAGGTGTATAATGAGAGAAAGGTACTAAGGATAGAGCTATCAGGTAAGAAGAGAGAACACAAAGGCCTAAGAGGAGGTTTATAGACATGCTGGTGGTAGATGTGACAGAACAAGATGACAAAAACAGAAACATATGGAAAAATATCATCTGCTGTGGCAACACCTACCAGGAGCAGCCAATAGAAGAAGAAGGTTCTCATAACACAGCATAAAGTTATGGGAAAGAGTAGTGGAAGTGTGACTTTCACAAAGATTGACAGAATTAAAAATGAGCACATTAAAGGGTAGGACAGTTGGTAGACAAAGTCAGAGAGCTGAGATTTCATTGGTCTAGGCATGATCGGAGCAGAGATAAGGGGTATAATGAGAGAACGCTGCCAAGATCTACAGCTGCCAGATAACAGGAGATGTTATGGATGTGGTGAGAGAGGACACACAGGTGATGGGTATAACAGAACAAGATGGAGAGGACAGGAAGATATGGAAAAAGATGATCCGCTGTGGCAACTTCTAATGGGAGCAGCAGAAACAAGAACAAGTTTCTTGGGACAGGATTACAAATGTGGACATTAGAGGATCCACTCAGGTTGGCAGACAAAGTCAGAGAGGCGAGATGGCATTCGTTTTGACATATCCACAGGAGAGACAAGGGGTATAATGAGAGAAGGGTACTAATGATAAAGCTGCCAGATAAATAGAGAACAGGAAAGCCTAAGAGAAGGTGGTGAGAGACGACATGCAGGTGATGGCAGTGACAAAGCAAAATGATGAGAACAGGAAGATATTCAATTAGATGATCTGCTGTGCTGACCCCTAACAGGAGCGGCAGAAAGAAGAGTCGTCGTTACAATATAGAATGAATACAAAATTAGAGTTACATTAAAACCAGCTAATTAAAATTGAATATATCAACTAAAATTTATATCAACCAAAATAAGCAAACATAAAGAGGTGTGTCTAAAGGTGGGATGTAGAAAGGAAGTCAATGTTACGGATGTCTTATGTGACAGAATCCCAGAGATGAGGGGCCACTTGGATGAAATCTCTGAACCGTACAGTATAAGATTCATGGAGGAGAACATCTAACAAAACGGGCAGGACTGGAGACCTGAAAATGATCAGAGAGTTACGGAGGTGCCAGATTGTGGAGGGTCTCGAAAGTAAAAACTAAAATCTAAAAATCAATGCAGTATTTAACATGGAGCCAGTGAAGCTGCTGGAGAACCCCTCCATGAAGGGTTCTGGTAACGGTATAAGGAGCAGCAATCTGAACCAGCTGGAGTTTGTGAGGAAGACCAAAAAGGACAGCATTCCAATTGTAACCAGAGCACGTACAAGAATAGCAGTGCTATCAGCTGTACGAAACGGGCAAAGACGGCTCATATTACATAGATGGAAAGAATTTCATGGAAAACCCACCCCACCTCAAACTCAACCTCCTACTCTGCGCTCAAATGTTGTATCACCATAAACAGAGTACCACCGGTAATGTGGTTCCACTTCAAGTACGAGACGTTCAAGCAGCGTTTTGGTCGCTTACTACGTGCACGTGTGGAGTGTTTTGTGCTCCAGTCTACCTGAAGACATCACGCGATAAGTAAAGCAAGCTCAAGGGTCACCACCGATGAGAGAAGCTGGAGCAACAACACGCGACTCCACACAACATCGGACTGTTAATCTGCGTCTGTCACGCCTACCATGTTAACTTTTCAGAACTCTTTCGGGACCCCAAATGGGACGACACGCCAAAGTGCATCCCAAACCGCGATTCTGCGTCTGTTGCCAGGGCAACCGCAGGCTGCAGCGGAGCACCGCAAAATCAAATCCGAGTAGAACGCAGTCGCACTATGAGCACCTACCGTCGATAGGTGATGCAGAGCACATTCAAAATGCAGGGAACAGGATTACCTGGCTGCTGTGTCTGTGTGTCATGGAGTGGCCGGTCCCGCTACATGAAACACACCGGGCTGTTCCTGTTTCAAGCGGAATAAAAGCTGGTTTGGCTAAGGTACTGAGACTCACCTTCAAGTTTGCAGGCTCAACACAGGGACTCACCTGTCACACCTGTGCACACAGTTATCATATTTCTATAATACTTTTGTGTTTATTACTATATTGTGTTATTCTGCTGCTGAAAATGAGTGAACTTCAGATACCTTGGTGAAACTCTAATGGCCGGACAGACCCCAACTACAGAGCAAGGTAAGTCAAATAAAGCAGGAGCCTTCATTCATTACTGATAATTAACAAACTGATCGGTAAACACCAATCAAACGATTCTTCTTCTCCATCAACACCTCCACATTCTCCTCACAACTCTTATAATATCTGCTTCAGTAAAAGATCTGAAATGAAAAAAAGTGAAGATCTGAGAATTATCGATCCATTCTGAACGGTAAGACTTTCTGATGGTGTTTGCAGGAAAAAAGAAAACAAACCATTTGGGAACTGTCTGTTGTGGCAGAATGAGAGCACTAACAAGCCAAAGAACGAAATAACGGGGGCCATTAAAAGCAACGGCTGCCTTCTAATGAAGAAATCGGTGGGAGCAAAAATGATGAGCTGCTCTTTTGCAGAGATCTGTTTTCACTTTTGACATTAAGGAGGATTTTTCTGTTGATCAGTGTCAACAAAAAAAAAAAAAAAGCCAAATGAAATCCTTTGGCAATCAATGTCTACGTGAAAGACAGACAGAGAGAGAGAGAGAGATGTGAAAGGCACTAGATAGATAGACAGACATGTAAGGCACTATATGATTGATAGATAGTCGACGAAAAAGGGGAATCAACAGTCACTGAAAAATGTCTACCAGTAAGATATATATAGACCCACTAGATGCTCCAATGTACATGTGTACATATATATATATATATATATATATATATATATATATATATATATATATATATATATATATGTGTGTGATGTGTATAGTTATGTTTATATATACAGAGTACAGATATATACATATTATATAGTACATACTAGGGGGTTCCCCTGGCCTGGGCTACACACCAGCCTCTTCACATCTCTACCCCTTGCATTGTGAAGAGGGGGGCTGAATACACCCCAAGGAGACAAGGTCGCTCCTCTCAAACCCCCTCTTAAATGGTGATACAATGGGAAACAAGTACAGTTTTTTGTTTTACCTCCTCTTTGCTTCATCAGCTCCTATGTTGTTGCTGCGGCTGCCGTGCCACGTGATCTACACCTCGTATGCTGCTTCAAACATTTTACACTAGCATTACCGGAGCCTACGAGAAAACTCATAAATCCAGCCCACCTTAAATCTGTTCGCACCTCTCCAACAGCGTCTTTTGTCCTTTAAATGTGCCGATAAAGACAAGCAGCAAGCAGCCTGCTATTACATCCTCCCACAGCTGCAGAACGGTCACAAAGCTCTCCTAGCTCCAGCCTTGATGGATTATCTGGGAGTGAAGTGCTGAAGATTTAGAGTGGAAATAATAGATCGTTATTTGGAAAACACGCATTTCACGTGTGTTCCATTTCTACAATAATCTGTGTAAGCACATTGTTAAAACAGAAATGTTTTTCAAATTTTAGTAATAAATGACAAAATGTAGGCATAAACTATATAATGTGTGAAGCCTAAACTCCAAAGATCAAATAAACACTTTCACAAAAGATTCAAGAACGATACAACACCTTCCGTGGCACAGCGGTAAGATTTGCTAACTTGTAATCAAGAGTCCCCGGTTCACTCCTGACTGCCTCCTATATTTGCCGTTATCAGTAGTGTGCTGCCTCCCCCTCCCCTCGGCCTGCAGCCTCTCTCTCGGATTCATGCAAATAAATCAGTACCACAAGCAAACTCTGATTATTATGACAGAAGTCGCAAAATCAACCGGAATGTTCAAGGAAATTACACAAAAGAACCTAATCTAAATCCGTGGACTAGTTCTCTCGTTTGCTAACTTAGCGGAGGTCACGAACACCCAGAGGCTGGCGCATGAGTGAGGAGGGCCCCGGCCCACAGCGTCTCTCTCTTGGATTTGCACAAATAAATCAGCACCGCAAGCGAACTCAGATACTTATCGTGATGAGAGAAGTCACAAAATCAACCGGAATGTTCAAGCAAATTCTACAAAAAAACCCGATCTGAATCCATTACAATACAATACAATACAGTTTATTTTTGTATAGCCCAAAATCACACAGGAAGTGCCGCAATGGGCTTTAACAGGCCCTGCCTCTTGTCAGCCCCCCAGCCTTGACTCTCTGAGAAGACAAAGAACTCCCCCCAAAAAAACCCCAGTAGGGAAAAATGGAAGAAACCATTCAAAGAGAGACTCCTTACAGGTAGTTTGGGCGTTCAGTGGGTGTCAAAAAAGGGGGGTCAATACATTACAATACACAGAACAGAACAAATCCTCAATACAGCATAAAAATAAACATTTTAGAAGTACGGAGCAGAAATTAACAGTACATGATATCATGTAATAAGATTTGGATATTTTTAGAGTCCTGGAGAGCTCATCCATCAAGCTGCCTCCCCCATTTGGCCATTCCACGGCTGAAATAGTGCTGGGCCAGCCAATCCGATAAAAGTACCCCTCTTTCCCATGATTCCTGCGATCCTTCATCAGGGATGACTTTACCTTAGGCAGGCAAACAACTTGGCAGGTGGGCCGTGGCACCAATTGCCACATTTGAGTACCGAGAACAGAAACAAAATAGGTGAGGGTTAGTATCAAATTCTAACTCTCATGTTACTTCTGTTTAGTGCTAATGACTAACAACAGAGATGCAGTCTGCACGGTTGATCAGCAGCTCTAGTCAGGATGTGCTAAACTGAAGTTGTGAGTCTTCAGCCCGGGATTTGAAAGTTGAGACTGAAGGGGCATCGATGGGCAGTGGGCACCAAGTGCCACATTTGAGAACCGAGAACAGAAATAGAATAGGTGAGGGTTAGTATCAAATTCTAACTCTCATTTTACTTCTGTTTTAGTGCTAATGACTAACAACAGCGATGCAGTCTGTACAGCTAATCAGCAGCTCTAGTCAGGGTGTGCTAAACTGAAGTAGTGAGTCTTCAACCGGGATTTAAAGGCTGAGACCGAAGGGGCATCTCTTATAGAAGCGGGAAGACCAGTCCACAGTTTAGGGGGTCCTGTAACTAAAAGCTCGACCTCCCACTGTTATTTTATTAATCCGTTAAATAGCTCTCTCGTGAAAGCGGACAAACATACATACAGATAGACATACAGAGAGACGGTGGATTTTATATATATATATACACATATACATATATATATATATATATGAACATTTTTGTGTATGTGTATATATTTCTTCAAGGAGGCTCTCTTCCACGCACTCAATAACATGTACGACAAATCGAGACGACCGGCCGCCTTCATTTTTTATCCTTCCCGGTTGAATTCTGTCTTCCTTTTTGCCACTTTTGATGTGAGTGTGCTTTCTCGTTCTGACTCTTCAGTATATCCAACTCTGTTCCCTAGCGTGGGCTGTTCAATTTTTAATCTGACACTACATAAGACATTAGCATATTCATAAAGGCCATTTCTTCATATAGCTTTGCAAAACCCCAGACATTTTCAGCAAGCATGAACAAGTAACATTTTTTAAGTCACTTGTGCCAGTATCACTTTTTTTTTCCTTTCTTTCTTTGTGGCTCCGTGCAGGTGGGCACGGCTGCCATCCTCCACTTGAAGTTCCTGGTTCAGTTCTGGCCTGAGGCGTCTTGCATGTGGGCACCTTCCAAGGACCACCATGAGAATTCTACAGGGCTAAAGGTTCTGCTCATTATTATGAGGGCAGCTGGGCTATTCACTTCAAACTGCGTCTGTTGGACGTTTGCTTTTAAAATGGGAAGAAATGTGTGTGAACGCGGGTTGGTGGAAATCGGCATCGAGCTTTGTTTTTATTTATTTATTTACTTTAATTCCGCCTCTTAAAAAAAAAATACAGTGTTTCCAGGCCCCTACACTTGAAACATGTTTTGGTTATTTTAAACTCGGGTGCTTCACCTCCTCCATTGACAACCATGGTATGGTACTGAAGAGCTCAGTGACTTTAAACGTGGCTCCGTCACACGATGTTGTCACCTTGGGCACAAGTTAGGATGTGAAATTTCTGCTCAGCTTGATCCGTCCCGGTCAACTGGCCGTGCTCTTATAGTCGTGTGCTGATGTACGGCCGACAATTTGGCTGTATGTTGGTCACAAAGTGTACAGGTCATTGCAACTGAGGCTCTGTGGGTCCGGTGTGCGTCACTGGTACGTATTCACTAATTGCTGGTACCCAGTAGCACAAACCGATCTTCACGTCTCGGTGGCCTCATGTTTGGTCTATCCAAGGCAGCAACCAGAGCGTCCCAGGTAGCCGTCAGTTTGTGAGTGTTGGGTTGCGGTGGGTTGCCTAAGCCAGTATTTCTCGACCACTGGGTCACGACAAGGGTTGCTTCTGGTGGGTCCCAGGATGCCATCATTGCTTTGCAAGTGAGTCACCTAAGCAGCTCTGTATGATGTGTTTTCGTATTTCTAAGTTAGCCGATTTAACCGATCACATTTGTTTTGCCAAGAAAGGCAGTTTGCAGTTGCTGCTAGTGGGTCGCCAGTTAATTTAAAAAGGCAAAACTAGGGTGTGGGGTGATAAAGATTAGGACACAATGGTGTAAGGAAGATGATGCGGGGCAAATATATAAGAATTGGCCATGAGGAGCAAAACCAATCAAAACAAACCTTTATGAGCCCTCCGAGAGTCAGAAAACATGAGACCCCATGAAATAATACCACCACCACCACCGACAGATGTATTACTGTGGCTGGCGTAGGCCATTTCTAGAACAGTATAACCCAATTGCTGTCCAATGGCATGGGGCTGAAAGTGTGAATTGTCTCAGCTTGGTCAGCTGTAAATCAGCACTCGACTGTACTGTGAAGTGGAAACGTCGAGGAGCAACGACAGCTCAGCCATGAAGTGGTGGACCACACAAACTCAGAGAGCAGGGCCGCCAAGTGCTAAAGCGCATCATGCATAAAAGTGGCCAATCCTCTGTGACATCACTCACAAGACATTCCACCCTGACTCTGCAAGCAACATCAGCACAAGAAGTGTGCATCACGAGCTATCATATACAGTCATACCTTGAGATACGAGTTGAATTTGTTCCGTGAACGAGCTCTTAAGTCAAAATGCTCTTATCTCAAATGAATTTTCCCCACTGAATAAATTGAAATGCCAATTAATCCATTCCGGACCCCCTAAAAACACTGCAATTTTTTTTGTTACATGTTTTTAAATAAGAAAAATGTACTTATAACGAATAATGTATAAAAACACAATACAACAGAATGTACTGCAATAAACTGGTTTTATTAAGTACAGTATAATGTACAGCATTTACCTTGGAGATCAGACGAGTTGAAGATGCTGACGGAGGTGGTGGACAAAGGCTGAACTGAATAACTGAATGTTATTCACTGATTTTTGCCCTTTTCGCCACACCTTCCTCACTTTCATCTGCAGGGGTTTTCGATAAAAACCTGTCCAATGAGGTCTGTTTCATCCTCTCTTTCAGAATGTTTCTAAAATGCGTTAGGCAAGTGTCATTAAATAGCGCTGCTGAGCGATCAGTTGTAACTTTTTCAGGATGTTTCTTTTCAATAAAGTCAAGCGTTAGGCAAGTGTCATTAACTCTTTTAGGGCGACTTTTGTCGACGGGAGGAGCTGAGGGCGAATGTCGACATCCAGGGATAGAGGGCGACAATCAGCTGTTAATGGCGACAAAACTCATTGTCACGTCACAGGCATTCCCTCTCTGCTTGGAGGAATGTTAGACTCGTTGACTCAGCAACTAATCCTTGCGTGAGCGTGAGTTGCGATATGTAAACAAGTAGAAACAAAGGCAAGATGGCATCAACATCTCATGCGGGAGCGAAGCGAGTGCAAAAAAGAAAATACTCGGCAGAAGACATTTTGCGCATTACCGCGGAGTCGGACTCTGATTTGTCAGAGTCAGATTTCTCTGATAGTGATCGGGAGATCGAGGAAGAGACTGAGGAGCCGGCATCAGCCGATCGGAGACCGGCCGATGCCACCGCAGAATGAGCGCATTCACACTGCCGGTGCACCTACGGCAAGGTTCGCGTGGGAGGAATACCCAGAAATTGATCCTTGGGAGCCGAACTGGCTACCGGACTTTACAAGAAGGCACGGCTTGCTGCTGGACACAACGGATTACAAGCCGCTGGACTATTTCAGGCTGTTTTTTCCTGAGGCAGTTTTTCAGCTGATATCTGACGAGACAAACAGGTACGCAGAGCAACAGACAACTGAAAAAGAGGCACCAGTGCAACACGTATTGTAAGCAGTGCAACGTGGCAATGCATGCAATTGGCTGCTTTGAGCGTTATCATACTTTGCTTTGTAACATGTACAGTATGTGAAATAATAATATGTTCAATTATATAGTATGCAGGCTTATTCAAAATGCAAAACAGTTATATTAGTCAAAAATAAATATTTTTTGTTGATTTGATAAGTTAAACAATTGTTTTGTGTTCTTTTTTTAAAAAGAAGTTTTTGGAAAAATATTCAGCCCTGGGAGAAAAGAAAAAAAAAATTAGCCCTAAAAGAGTTAAATAGCGCCACTGCACTCTCTGTTGCATTTTTTTCAGGGTGTTTCTTTTCTTTAAAGTTTGAAACTTTTCCCCAAATTGCAAACACTTCCTTTATCTCACTTTACGAGGTAACCTCCTCCGCGATACCGATCTCCTGCAGAACCTCCGTATGTTGCCGCGTCTGTAGTTCCGTCAACTCCTCCGTCGTCAGTTCCTCTGAATGTGCGGCGACAAGCTCTTTGATGGCTCGTATTTCAAGGCAAAAAAATCGACCTAGTGACGGCTCGTATCTCAAAAAACTCGTACGTTGGGGCACTCGTATCTCAAGGTACTACTGTAGTACCTTTCACATCCATCCATCTATCTAATCCTGCCAACTATGCTAAAATATCTATCTATCATTTAGTGCCTTTCTGCAGTGGGCTGGCGACCTGCCCTGGTGTTTGTGTCCTGCCTTACGCCCTGTGTTGTCTGGGATTGGCTCCAGCAGACCCCCATGACCCTGTAGTTAGGATATAACAGGTTGGAAAATGGATGGATGGATATAGTGCCTTTATATATTATTTTATATTATTAAATAGTGGCTAGCTCTCTATCTATCTATCTAATCCTGCCAACTACACTAAAATACCTATCATATAGTGCCTTTATATATCTCTCTATTATAAAAAGAAATCCTAAAATGCAAAAGCAAGGCGACGATATGTGATTTTCTCAGAAGTTCTCGAAAGACATTTAAAAGACCCGCGAGACAAAAGAGACTTGCCACGGAGCGTCTCGCGGGGACCGTAAACCTGAGACGGTGCCAGGGCCGTCTCGCGGAGATGTGGAACATAAGATTCTAGCAAGACGAGCCCTACTTACAACAGATATATATCAGAGCACATCCATCAAAAAACAGTCACTCGTGTAAAATCACGTAGTGCACACAGATCCTGTGCTCTCAACACATATAAAGCGTGTAAGGACAATACGGAGAACAGACACCCAAAGACGTTGCAGAGAAAAAAAAGGCAGATAAGAGATTATGAACCCAGTAAAATTACAAAGTATTGCAGCGTCCCAGCCAGGCTGCGGCCTTTTTGGTTTTAAGTGACTGTTCAGAGTACAGCACGGAAGACTGATAGCGGGGTATTGATTGATACGGTAAGGGGGGGCCCGAGACACGGGGAGGACGGGTGGGAGAAGGTGCTAGAAAGCGGTGTTTGGGGTTACGAAGTCAGCGATTGTTCAAGTAAAACTTTTGTGACACTTTATCATGTCAGTCGCTACAGTATCAAAGAAAAGATAGAAAAGATCGCATTACCGAAAAACAAAAGCTGATTAATCATCAGAACCAGGTGTAATAGAAAAAAGAGCAGGACAAATCGAGGTCAGAAATAAAAGGCAAAGAGTAGAGTCTTTTCACAGTCGCATCATTCTTATGCACAAAACGAGGATTTACACAATAATAGACCATACGCTATGAGAATCTGTGGTCCCGCAACAGTTAAAGCAACGACAAGTTGAATTTCAAAGAATACACACTTTGGTCAGGTGTATATTTATGATCACGGAGAAGCCATGCAAATCTTAACAGGCAAAAAGAAAGGTAATGTATATATTCCGCAAATAACATTACACACCAAAGGAGATCTTGATACGCCATTCGTATTAAAATGTTTACAGTTTCCCATGAGAAAAGCTTTTGCTATGACAATCAATAAATCACAGGGACAAACGTTAGAAAAAGTCGGATTATTCATTAGAGAAACAGAAACAATATTCACTCACGGGCGGTTATACGTTGCGTTATCACAATGTGTCTCCAAAAAATATTGTTTTTAATGAAGCTTTAAAGTAAAAGTGCAAATAATGAAATTGAAGCAATTCCAAAGAAAAAAAAAAATAAAATTGTATATCCGATTAACCAAACACAGGGGTTGGCAAGCGAAGTGAGCAGGGGGCGAAGCCCCTTAGTTATTCTATATTATTAAATCGTGTCTATCTCTCTATCTAATCCTGCTAACTATGCTAACATATCTGTCTGGTCTGTCTATCTATCTATCTATCCCTGCCAACTACGCTAAAATATCTATCTATCATATAGTGCCTTTATACAGAAGGTCCTCGGGTTACGACACAGTTCTGTTCCTACAACAGAGATGTAACCCGAATATTGGTGTAAGTCGAAACACACCTTAGCCTAAGTCACTTGCCTATCTTAATACATTTGCAAAATCATAATCTAGAACATAAAAACACAACTAAGCTGCAGAAAAAAGAAAACATAAATATACTGTACTGTACACTGTACTGTAGTAACAGAAAAAATGAGTGTAAAAAAATCCTTACCTTTAATCATTCTCACGTCTCGATTTTTTTAAGTTTTTATGGGAGTGAGTGTTGTATGTCAACAACAACAACATTTTTTATATAGCACGTTTTCATACAAAAAAATGTAGCTCAAAGTGCTTAACAAAATGAAGAATAGAAAAATAGAAGACACAATAAAAAACAAAAATAAGTCAACATTAATTAACATAGAATAAGTAAGGTCCGATGGCCAGGGTGGACAGAAAAACCAAAAAAAAAAAAAAAAACTCCAGAGGCTGGAGAAAAAAAATAAAATCTGCAGGGGTTCCAGACCAAGAGACCGCCCAGTCCCCTCTGGGCAATCTACCTAATATAAATCAAACAGTCCTCTTTGTATTTAGGGTTCTCATGGAAGGACTTGACGGTGATGGTCACGTAGACTTCTGGCTTTCAGTCCATCAATGTTGGAGCTTCATGAAGCTTTGAGTAGGTGGTGGTGGCGCAGGCCGCCACCACAAAGAAACCGGAAAAAGAAACAGAAGAGAGAGTAGGGGTCAGTACGGATTTTAGAGCCACTATGAATATAGTTATTATGATGAATTGAACACACAGAGTATCAGGATTAAGTTAAAGTGAAGTTATGAGAAGGCCATGTTTTCAGCCAATGTGTTTTCAGCAGTTTTTTTAAAGTGCTCCACCGTATTAGCCTGGCGAATTCCTATTGGCAGGCTATTCCAGATTTGAGGTGCCTAACAGCAGAAGGCCGCCTCACCACTTCTTTTAAGTTTAGCTTTTGGAATTCTAAGCAGACACTCATTTGAGGATTTGAGGTTACGATTTGGAATATAACGTGTCAGACATTCCGATATATAAGATGGAGCGAGATTATTTAAGGCTTTATAAACCATAAGCAGTATTTTAAAGTCAATCCTGAATGACACAGGCAACCAGTGTAGTGACATCAAAACTGGAGAAATGTGTTTGGATTTTCTTTTCCTAGTTAGGATTCTAGCAGCTGCATTCTGCATTCGTTGCAGTCGATTTATGTCTTTCTTGGGTAGTCCTGAGAGGAGTGCGTTACAGTAATCTAGTCAACTGAAAACAAAAGCGTGAATTAATTTCTCAGCATCTTTCAATGATATAAGAGGTCTAACTTTACTTATGTTTCTTAAGTGAAAAAATGCTGTCCTAGTGGTCTGATGAATATGCGATTTAAAATTCAGATTACAGTCAACAGTTACCCCTAAGTTTTTTACCTCCGTCTTAACTTTTAATCCTAATGCATCCAGTTTATTTCTAATAACCTCATTATATCCATTATTGCCAATTACTAAAATTTCAGTTTTCTCTTTATTTAGTTTGAGAAAATTACTATTCATCCATTCAGAAATACCAGTAAGACATTGTGTTAGTGTATCGAGAGAGTCGGAGTCATCAGGTGCTATTGATAAGTACAGCTGTGTGTCATCAGCATAGCTGTGGTAGCTCACGTTGTAACCTGAGATAATCTGACCTAATGGAAGCATGTACATCGAAAAGAGCAGCGGACCCAGGATAGAGCCTTGTGGACCACCATATCGGATATCATGTGTCTTTGAGATGTGATTACCACAACTCACAAAGAATTTTCTCCCTGTCAGGTAGGATTCAAACCAATTTAAGACACTGCCAGAGAGGCCCACCTATTGACTAAGGTGATTTCTAAGAATATTATGATCAATGGTGTCAAATGCGGCACTCAGATCTAAGAGGATGAGAACAGATAAATGGCCTCTGTCTGCATTTACCCGCAAGTCATTTACTACTTTAACGAGTGCAGTTTCTGTGCTGTGATTTGTTCTGAAACCTGACTGAAACGTATCAAGAATGTCGAGACGTTGTAACCCGAGGACCCCCTATATATTATGCTATATTATTAAATAGCATCTATCTATCTATCTATCTATCTATCAATCGATCAATCATTTGGTGCCTTTATTTTCAGATACTTTATAATGGTCACAGTTTGCTGGTCCTGTTTTGGCTCATTTTTGTATCTCATTATTGTTTGGATGCTTATTAAGGAAAAAGAAGCAATTAAGTGGCCCCAGTGTTCAAGAGCAAGTCAATTAAAATTATTTCAAAAAGACGTTAAAAATTAGCAGCAAAAACAGGTCACTAATTAAGAAAAGGGTTAGAATGAAAACCTGCAGCCACTAGGACCCTCCATGACAGGACTTGGGGACCCCTCATTTAATCTACATGGACATTTTCTTCTGGCGTGGTTTTAATATTCGGGTGTCGGGGCGGAGATCCTGAAGGGCTCGTGTGTGGGCCCGATTCCCTCTGTCCCTCCTAAGGGACGCCACCTCCTCTTATATTTGTCCACTGATACACACCGCCCTGCCACACCTCACTCTGTTCACCCAAGGTCAGAGGTGACCCATATGCCACACTAACCCGCCACCGACTCTGTGAACCGAGCCAAGGCCAGGGTCCACATCCAAGACTTGCTAGCGGCGGTCACACGGCACGGCTGATAGACTCTGTCAGCTGGGAGACGCGTCCGAAGTGCTCTCTCTCTCTCTCTCGAAGTACCGCGTCTGCACCCCCTCATTTTAAACGGGTAGCAGCTTCATCGCTACACAAATCTCGTGCTAACCTCTGCGCTCTCCTAGACGTCGGGGTTCGCTCCAATGTCGCGCATGTTGCTTGGTCTACACTAAAAAAACTGACCACAAAACGCAAAGGTTGTTCATCAGAGAGTGCTGGAGTAATAACCATGTCACAATATGAGATATAGCAATAATAACTAAATATAAAGCCATGTGATGAATTATTCACTTTAAGTTATAGGAATAAAAACAGGAATTATTCATAATATTCTTTATTTCTGTCGACAAGCTACACCAGGTACCTACAGCTAGTAAAAGGCGTAAGTACCGTCATGAAACGGGTGAGCCCAAATGAGAAGGAGACCCACGACTCCAGCAGGACACACTGGATTAGGAAGCCCCCCCGTAATGAAGCGAGCTGACAATGAGTTTATTTGAGGACTCGATCAGCCGCACTTCCCACTGAGCTGCTTACTCGAGATGCAGAAACGAGCCCGGGGCCTGTAAAATGCAGCAGACAATACACCCAGCGTTCTTCTTAGCTTTTGTTTATTCGTTTTGAAATTAATGAAGGAATAACAGAATAGGCGCAGCTAGAGGGATTCACTTGTCTGCTGCGAGATGCAGAATTTTAAGCACCGTTTAGTGATCTACAAATTAAAGACATTTGTTTGTGTGGGCAGCAACTGGAAATGAATTTGTGGGATGCGGCGACTTACGTTGGAGTTTTGTTAGTCAGTATTGGTGTAACTCAACAATTTAAATGGACAGGTCACGTGTACGGTACAGCATAAGACACAATAAGATGACACACATTGAAGGGTCGTAGAGTGGGACCAGCAGAGGTCTGGCATGTGGTGTATCACCCACTGTTTGGCGGCTTTCATGTTGTTTGAGAAATTCTAACCTTGGTTCCTCATCAATGACTCGCCTCTTCCTCTTCTTATGTTCCTCAGTAATCCCCCTTCGGGTCCAATGGCACAGACCGCCCGGCCACGCCTCACTCCGCTCACCCAGGTGACCCATATGCCACACTACCATCGACTCTGTGAACCAAGCCTATGCCAGGGTCCACATCTGAGACATTTGAACTTTAGAACACTCTGGATGAGAACAGGCCATTCAGCCCCAAAAAGCTCACCAGTCCTCTCCATTTATTTCTTCCAAGTCGAGTTTTGAAAGTCCCTAAAGTCCTCCTGTCTATCACACTAGTTAGTCACTTATTCCAAGTGTCTATCGTTCTTTGAGTAAAGAAAAATTTCCTAATGTTTGTGCAAAACGTTGCTTCGGAATAGTTTGGGTATTACTGTGTGGTCACGTAGGCACAATACATAGAAATAAAATGGCCATGTGCGCCACGGTGACTCTCTCAGGCTGGTGTTAGCATATCATCATCTCCAGGACCAATAGCAGAAGTTTTCCACATTCAACTTATACGACCGACATTGTAAAATAATGGAAATTATATGATAAAATCAAGCCCCGACTTATCCGCGGGAGAACTTAAACGCGCGTATATATGGTAATTGGTTATTTCACTCTTAAACAGCTGGATTCACTGTTTTTAATGGCTTCTTATTAGCAGTAAGATGTCAATGACAAATGGGCCGGCAATTCTCCACCTGACTTGTTTCCATTTACACCTGTGTGGCTTCATCACGGACTATTTAGTTTAATAAAACACTGAAGAGAAAAATGTAACGGACTGAGGATGATCTGTTTAAGGCTTCAGATCATTAGGATGATATCCTTAGAAAGAAAAAAAATATAAGAACCTGACATTGCAGACTAAAAGGCGTAAAACTAAATAAGAGTCTGAGACTGGCAAGGATTGGATTCTAATTAAGCAATTGGGTTGGAATGAAAACCTGCAGCCACTGCGGCCCTCCAGGACCGGCGCTGCCAACCTCTGCTATAGTCACTCTGACATCTGTTATATAGTGCCTTTATTATCTATCTATCCATCTATCTAATCCTGCCAACTACGCTATCTATCAATCTATCTTATCCTGCCTACTGCACTAAATTAAATTCTATCTATCCCTGCCAACTACACTAGCCATCTATCTCTCATATAGTGCCTTTCATATCATCTATCTTATCCTGCCTACTACACTACATTAAATTCTATCTATC
>JANRMT010062840.1:52935161-52948363 GCA_026402145.1 Polypterus bichir lapradei | reverse complement strand
CTATCTATCATATAGTGCCTTTCATATCATATATCTATCCTATCCTGCCTACTACACTACATTAAATTCTATCTATCCCTGCCAACTATGCTATCTATTATATAGTGCATTTCATATCATCTGCCTACTACACTAAATTAAATTCTATCTATTATATAGTGCCTTTCATATTATATATCTTATCCTCCCTACTACACTAAATTAAATTATATCTATCTATTACATAGATAGGTGATATGAAACGCACTATATGATAGATAGATAGATAGATGATATGAAAGGCACCATATGATAGATAGATAGATAGATAGATAGATAGATAGATAGATAGATAGATAGATAGATAGATAGACATGAAAGGAACTATCTATCTATTATAGTGCCTTTCACATCTATCTATCTATTATATAGTGCCTTTCACATCTATCTATCTATCATATGGTGCCTTTCATATCATCTATCTATCTTCTCCTGCCTACTACACTAAAATTCTATCTATTATATAGTGCCTTCAATATCATCTATCTATCATATAGAAACTTTCACAACCATCCTTCCATCTGTCTAAATTTCCAAAAGAAAGATGTCAGAGGTGCTCAGAGGTTTCAGGCGTCCCCCAAACCCCCCCACCCCTGGCATCAATGACTGCTCTTCTTAACGTTTTAAGGCGAGGCAGAGGCACACAGAACGTTTCATTCCCCGTTACGTGATGTCATTTGACTCCTTCGGTGGTTTCGGATCTTGACGTAGTTTATTTTTTTCTTCTCCTTTCTTTTCTCTTTTATTTCCAGTGTGATGAATGTAAGATGGCAGCAGCTCCCACATGCTTTAGCATGAAGGTGATGAGGTTTAGGAACACGAGAGATGTCAGAGCGTACCGAGGCTGTGCCCACAATTCTGACCCCTTAGGACTGGAAAACAACATAAATTAAAAAAACCCAAGTAAATGCAGTCTCAGTGTTTTACAGTACCGTGATGGTGAAACAATGCGTAATTCCTTATTCTTTGTGTATTCACGTTACTTATGTGAGGCCATTTATACTCTGCACACTCTCTGTGGCCTCACAAAGATGCTCCAGCAGCCCATATTTGTGAATAACTAAAATCGACATCAGTGCTCCCTGCACAGAAGCGCATCTTTCAAGAGTGGGTCCCGGGCTTGAAGAAATACCCCACGGTGATGTCAAAGCTTAGGGGGGCCGAGACTTGAGCACCTACGACACAAGCAGACGCATGGACAGCCCCAAACAACAGGAGCAGCACCGATTTCGTTTTGATTGACCCTCGTAGCTGACGTTCCGCCATTATAGATGAGATTCTTGACTGAAACTGCACAGCTGTCCTCCATCCACACAAAGCTTTTCCTTTACACCCCTCACAGTCCTGTCCTGCTCCTCTGTGCCCCCCATGCAGGTTGTAGTCAGACTTTGGAGTGCGTGTGCTCCCTTCTTCGTTCTTGTCAAAATGCATTTTCACTCTTTATCTTCGTTTCTTGCCGAGTGCAAATAGCGATAAGAAGCCAAGTTCCACATCTGCTGTTGTCCAAACATGTGCTATCAAAATAAAGAAACAGAGCCCCCTCGATAACTTCGGACACATTCGCTTCCCAACGCTAGTCTCATCATCCAACCAGGTCAGCAATGTTCTGGTGGTCTGCATAGAGAGGTGGCCACTGAGAGCCCACGAAGGCCTTAACAGCACAGCAAGAGAGGATGAGACGACAACACTGAAAGACCCCTTAACACCAGGCCAGGACCTTCACTCGTCCAAAAATGGTGGTGTCAAGCCCCTTGAACCCAGCAGGCCAGGTTTTGTTGACAGCTGCAGAGCGGTATATACTCCAAGGGCTGATATAAAAGCCCACCTACCTATCATCATAACCCCTGCTAGGCCTGAATAAGACATCTACGCATATCTGTTACGCTGCTCTCTAAATCTAGTAGTCTGCTGCTGTAGAGACCCGTTTTTCAAACGCCGCTACTCCTCTCTGCCACTCATTATCTCTCTATTATAAAAAAAATCTTGGAAGGAGACGAGGCGTGACTTTCTCAGAGAGACAATTTCACGTCCTGCGAGACGAGACTTTGTGCCAAGAGATTTAACCACAGCTGGGGCCGGAAATAAAAGACAAAGAGTAGGTGACAAAGTAGAACATCGTAAAGAATTCAAAAACGTGGGTGCGGTACACACGCAGAGCAGGTTAGAGATAACAGAAGTAAGAAAATGCGAAAGTCTCAAAAAAAATGATAGTAAACATCGCAATAGCGCAAACGAACAGTAAAACAACTGAAGAGCGAAAAGAGATTGAATATATTGTTTGAATTTAAACTTTAAGTTGGAGACTTGTAGATCGTCTAATTCATGTTGCCATCAGTGTTTCTTCCCAATGAAGAGACGTATCCACGAGAATTAAAAGATTTGTTGTTTGGTGAAAGTGAAATCCCGCGAGAGAAAATTTCCAGCCCCGCGAGACGAGACTTTATGTAAAGAGATTTGGAAAAGTCCCGCCCACATCTAAAACATTTACAGCCACGCCCACAGTTCAAGCATTTCTCATTTGTGTGAATGCTGTTGTCAGACACAGTTCATGTAGAGAGCAAGAAACGATATTCACTCACGGGCAGTTATACGTTGCGTTGTCACGATGGAATTCCAAACGCAAAATCAAAATTCAATGCGATATTGACAAAAAGCGAAAAGAGATCGAGTATATGGACATGGCTGATATGACACAAGTATGTAGATATTGTTCGGCTTTAACATTTAAGTCGGAGACTTGTTGATCGTCTAATTTGTGTTGCCATCAGGGAAAAGTCGTGTTTCTTCCCAATGAAGAGGCGTATCCGCAAGAATTAAAAGATTTGTTATTTGGTGAAAGTGAAATCCACAAACGCGAGCGGCAGAGATGGGAAGTTTTTGGCGTGTACTGCAGTTGTGGGGTTTTGGTGAGTGAAGCCCCCTAGTATAATAATAATTTACACTTAATAATCAAAATAATGGGCATAACGGTGGTGCAGCTGCCTCGCAGTAACGAGACCCATCTGGGTTCGCTTCCTAGGTCCTCCCTGCGTGGAGCTTGCATGTTCTCCCCGTGTCTGCATGGGTTTCCTCAGGGTACTCCGGTTTCCTCCCACAGGCCAAAGACATGCAGGTTAGGTGCACTGGCGATCCTAAATTGTGCTTGGTGTGTGTGTGTGTGCCCTGCAGTGGGCTGGCGGCCTGCCCGGGGTTTGTTCCTGCCTTACGCCCTGTGCTGGCTGGGATTGGCTCCAGCAGACCCCCATGACCCTCTGTCAGAATATAGCGGGTTGGAAAATGACTGACTAATCAAAATATTGAAAATTGTTGGTGATGGCAAAAGCAAATGTCATAGTAGAAAAAAAAAAAGGAGAGCTGCAACATCTGCTGAACATCAAGCAAATCACAGAAGTGGAAAATCTGATGAAGAACTCCATAGTAATACTACTACTGCTAATAATAATAATAATAATAATAATAATAATAATAGTAGTAGTAATAGTAGAAGAAGAGGAGCAGTGATGTCTGCTAAGCATCAGGTGCAGGATACAGAATACAAGAACAACAAAGATGGAGAAATGCACGTTGAGCACCTAGAAGATCGTCAAATACGAGTTCAGAATTCATAATCAAATGTATGTTCTTAACGCGTGTAAACATTTGGGAGAAAGCGGACTGTTGTTTATTAACTGGCCCTTTTGTTGCGTAACACAAACCGCTCCGTAGCTTGAAGGCCACAACGATTTACCTTCTGAAAACGATGTGCTTATAAAAGCAACATTCTGTTTAAGAAAGAATTATATTTATTGAATATTGAACTTTACTAAACATACAGTACATAAAGGAATGCAAAGAGACCTGTGGTCGTGTGTTTATAACCAAAAAAAAAGTGCTAACCACCATAATGGAGGAGAATAAAGAGGAGGAGGAGGAAGAAGAGGCGACATCTGCTGATCATTAAGCACAAAGGTTGTTCTGAGTGAAAAAGAACAAGAGAAAGAAGCAACTACTTATAGAACATATATAGTATCAAGAGCTTCTTGGCCTTATCTTGGTTTTTATTTGCATTTTATTTTAGGACTGGGGGTCCACGTGTTTCGCTAGTGAATGTATAATTGCTTTTCTTTGAAAACTTGATAGCACTGCTGAATTGCAGCTCCTTTCTCTTTGTTGACCTTAGCTTTCTATTTTGAGACTGCGTGTTCCAATGAGTGCCTTAACAGGTAGCATCCCTTAGGGACTCAAAGTCACAGTCCTGCTATATTTAGCAGACATCACGGACCCTCTGATATTGCAGCAAAGGTGAAACGACCTCCCACTGTCAGAAAGAAAAGTACAACTTCTCAGTCAGTGGGGCTCAGTTTGATTAATGAGGAGATCACACGTCTTCTTTTACACCTCTTTGACTACTCGCGTCCCGCTAAGCATCTGTAAGCGTCTGGACGGTTTCTTTTTGCTTGCGCTCGGGTTTCGGGAGATCGGAGAGAAGTCGTCTGCCAGACACAAGTAAAGAGGGCTGAAAGCAAATCAATTCAGAGCGGCAGCCCTACTCTGAGCAGTGATTGGGTGAGCTTTAAGATGGACGTGCTGTCGAGGCGGAGTCACTCCTCAGGTCACCGTCACAAGTGTACAGTCATATGAAAAAGTTTGGGACCCCCTCTGAGCCTGCATAATAATTGACTCTCCTTTCAACATAAAAGATAACAGTGGTATGTCTGTCATTTCCTAGGAATATCTGAGTACTGTGGTGTTTTCTGAACAAAGATTTTTTAGTGACGCAGTATTTAGTTGTATGAAATAAAATCAAATGTGAACAACTGGCTGTGCACAAATGTGGGTCCCCTTGTCATTGTGCTGATTTGAATGCCTGTCACTGCTCAATGCTGATTACTTGGTTGGATGAGCTCGTTAAGCCTTGAACTTCACAGACAGGAGTGTCCAATCATGAGTGGTAAAAGGTATTTAAGGAGGTCAATTGTAAGTTGTGCTTCCTTCCCTTTGACTCTCCTCTGAAGAGTGACAGACAGCATGGGATCCTCAAAGCAACTCTCAAAAGATCTGAAAACAAAGATTGTTGAGTCTCCTGGTTTAGGGGAAGGCTACAAAAAGACATCTCAGAGGTTTAAACTGTCAGTTTCAGCTGTAAGGAATGGAATCAGGAAATGGAAGGCCACAGGCACAGTTGCTGTTAAACCAACCCAGCAGGTCTGGCAGGCCAAGAAAAATACAGGAGCGGCATATGGAGAGGCAGGATTGTGAGAATGGATACAAATAACTCACAGATCACCTCCAAAGACCTGCAAGAGCATCTCGCTGCAGATGGTGTATCTGTACATCGTTCTACAATTCAGCACATCTGTATGGCAGGGTGATGAGAAAGAAGCCCTTTCTGCACTCACACCACAAACAGAGTCACTTGTTGTATGCCAATGCTAATTTAGACAAGCCAGATTCATTTTGGAATAAAGTGCTTTGGACTGATGAGACACAAATGGAGTTATTTGGTCAGAACAAAAAGCGCTTTGCATGGCGGATGAAGAACACCGCATTCCAAGAAAAACACCTGCTACCTCCTGTTAAATGTGGTGGAGGTCCCATCATGCTGTGGGGCTGTGTGGCCAGTTCAGGGACTGGGGCCCTTGTTAAAGTCGAGGGTCGGATGAATTCAACTCAATATCAACAAATTCTTCAGGGTAATGTTCATGCATCAGTCACAAAGTTGAAGTTACTTAAGCAGGGGTTGGATATTCCAACAAGACAATGACCCAAAACACAGTTGGAAATCTACAAAGGCATTCGTGCAGAGGGAGAAGTCCAATGTTCTGGAATGGCCGTCACAGTCCACGGACTTGAATATCATCGAAAATCTATGGGATGATTTGAAGCAGGCTGTCCATCAAATTGAACTGAACTGGAGAGATTTTGTATGAAGAATGGTCAACAATACCTCCATCCAGAATCCAGACACTCATCAGAGGCTACAGGAGGACAGCGTCTAGAGGCTCAAAGGAGCAAACTAAGTATTGATGTCATATCTCTGTTGGGGTGCCCACATTTATGCACCTGTCTAATTTTGTTATGATGCATATTGCATATTTTCTGTTAATCCAATAAACTTAATGTCACTGCTGAAATCCTACTGTTTCCATAAGGCATGTCGTACATTAAAAGGAAGTTGCTACTTTGAAAGCTCAGCCAATGAGAAACGGAAATCCAAAGAATTAAGAGGGGTTCCCAAACTTTTTCATATGACTATAAGTGCTGATGTGGACGTGTTAAACAAGACCACCACCTGGGCATGGCACATTTAGCACTGTGACCTCTGCAGTAACGCTAACTCAAAACCAGAATACAGACCATCATCAGGACTTACTTAACAGGGCAAAACAAAGTACGCCAGTCCTGCCCACTGACTCCCACCCCCCAAAATAACATCAGGTCGAGTTCTGAAGGTCCCTCAAGTCCTACTGTCTGTCACACTACTTGGTCACTTAATTCCATGTGTCTGTGTGAAGAAACACGTCATAATGTTTGTGCGTATTTGCGATGGGTGTGATCCAAGGTGACTTTAAATGAAATAAATAATTCAGAGCGTGCATGCGTGCGGGCACACGTGTCGATCTGAGGTTGACAAGTGCGCCGTTCACCCTTCAGAGTCGGTGATTTTGTCACCAGCGGCTGGCGACAGCTTAAAAAGGGAATCACCTTTGTTCACAAAGTTGTCTTGGAAAAGTAAGCGGGCCCACATTTTCCACAGACGTATGGACTCTTACTACTACCACCCACACCTCCCACACTCCATTCCCACAATTTATTTTATTACTGCTAACCTACAGCGGCTGTAATAAAGCGATTAAAAAAGTTATTACAAATTTCATTTAGAGAGCCTGTTTGTTTGTCACCAGTGTGTGATTATGATAGTGACGCGGTCACAGATGCAACCTCCTAGCCGCCCCCCCCTAGGATCGAGTTCAATTACTAAGAGTTAAGCCGGACAGGAAGTGCCCACCTGAGGGCCTTCAACAAGCTGGCTACGCCACTCGACCGGAGTCAGTGAATCGGGGACCTCAGCTTCTGGAGCACACCAGGCGAGGTGGAGCGTTCTTGACTTGTCACCCCAGATATGCTGATGGTTGTTTTGTAGAACAAAGCGCTTGTAGGCACAGCGGCCTTGTGAAAGCAGGAAGTCCTGTTTGGTCACATCACCATCTGGAATTAAAATGGATTTCCAAGTGGTTGGCACCATTTGATTTACACGACATGCCCACCACTACACTTTCACAGGGCGCTGCTGTAGGAATACGCGAGAGCATCTTTAGCATATAGCGGATAACACGGTGGGAAGATTTACATTAAAAAACGAGGGTCAGCTTAACGTAAATAATGGAAGACGATGGCTCCGTGCGGTTTGCAGGGTTAGGGCTGCAGGATCCCAGCGAATGTGAAAATCCGTGAATACGTTTTGGCCCCATGATTCCTGTATATTCTTGCCTTGTCATCCTGGAGCGCCGATGTTGTGACCTCTCCAGTGACGCTACCCCAAAAAACGGAATACAGAACATCAGCATGGCTTACTTGGCAACTTCCTGCCATTCTAATTCTGATAGAAACCAAAAAAAAAACAGTTAGCTAAATCAAAAAATGAATCACCCAGTGAGAAGTGAGCTTGACGGCCAATTTCAATATCGACATTTTTATCAAGTCCCTTCGTTTTTCGACATCGATATTGAAATCAGAAGCTTAGCAGAGACTCGAGCGGCCTCCCCGCTGCCTTCTCTCTGAGCTTCAGGAACAAAAGATGATCTTAAGGAGCCATTGGAAGAATAAAAAAAAAATGTAGTCTGTAGTCCGCGGCTCCTCATTGTCGGGCGGTGGTCGCACGTCAAGCTGGCCCGTCATGTCACGTGGACTCAAATCGCAAGGCTGGTACTGAGAATCACAATGAGGGCTTTTCTAGTGCTAAGAAAACTTCAATGACTCCAGCACACTTTTTATTTTAATTATTCATGCTTGTCTTTGCGAGGTCACTAGCATTTCACGCTGAATTACCTTAGCACAAACTCCCCACAGCACCAGAGGTGTTAACTAGGTAATTAGCCATTAGGTGCTCTTATTTCATTCATCACTTGTGCTTGTCAGATAACTAAGTTCTCAGCTCAAACTATTTTTAAGGTGTACTGCATACAGAAGGCACCAAACATGCTGGGGTGAGCACTTTGGGAGTCGAAAACCTCTGTGAGGCGTCCGCGCACAGCTGATTCATGGGTACTGCAAGACTGGGCCTACCACAGGATGAACCATAGACTTACATAGATAGACGCCGCATTCACTGTGTTGCCCAGTCGACACGATACGTCAGCGCATCCGCCACATTGCGAGTAGCAAAAGTGCCATTTAAACTAAAACAAGTAGACGTGGAAACCGGGTTTTCTGATGAAAAAACAATAACGTTGAAAACAGTATCGTTTACATACAACAGATTTTGGCGAGTCCTTTAAATGCAATTATTTATATCAATTTATACACTAATAATGGCAATTATTACATAATAATTAAATAATTCCTCCGATATAAGTAACATTTCTCGGACTGCCTTCTTCCATCTCCTAAACATTTCTAGACTTCGTCCTGTTCTTACGTAACACAGTACTGAAGTATCGGTTAATGCCCGAGTCACCTCACGTGTAGATTACTTTACACTGTGTGCACAATTATTAGGCAAGTGAGTATTTTGACCATATCATCATTTTTATGCGTATATTCCAACTCCAAGCTGTATTAACTTGAATGCTTATTGGATTTAAGCACATCAGATGATGTGTATTTGTCTAATGAGGGAGGGTGTGGCCTAAGGAGATCAACACCCTATATCAAGGTGTGCAGAATTATTAGGCAGCTAGTTTTCCTCGGGCAAAATGGGCCAAAAAAGAGATTTAACTGACTCTGAAAAGTCAAAAATTGTAAAAAGTCCTTCAGAGGGATGCAGCACTTTTGGAATTGCTAAGATATTGGTGTGTGATCACAGAACCATCAAACATTTTGTTGCAAATAGTCAACAGGGTCGCAAGAAACGTGTTGAGAACAAAAGACGCAAATCAGCTGCCAAAGATTTGAGAAGAATCAAACGTGAAGCTACCAGGAACCCATTATCCTCCAGTGCTTTCATATTCCAGAGCTGCAACCTACCTGGAGTGCCCAGAAGTACAAGGTGTTCAGTGCTCAAAGACATGGCCAAGGTAAGGACGGCTGAAACCCAACCACCACTGAACAAGAAACATAAGTTGAAACGTCAAAACTGGGCCAAGAAATATCTGAAGACAGATTTTTTTCAAAGGTTTTATGGACCGATGAGATGAGAGTGACTCTTGATGGACCAGATGGATGGACCTGTGGATCAGTAATGGGCACAGAGCTCCACTCCAACGTGGAGGTGGGGTACTGGTATGAGCTGGTATTTTTAAAGATGAGCTAGTTGGACCTTTTTGCATTGAAGATGAACTCAAAATCAACTCCCAAACCTACTGCCAGTTTTTCGAAGACACTTTCTTCAAACAGTGATACAGGAAAAAGTCTACATCTTTGAAGAAGACCATGATTTTTATGCAGGCCAATGCTCCATCGCTTGCATCGAAGTTCTCCACTGCGTGGCTAGCCAGTAAAAGCCTTAAAGACTGAAGGAATAATGACATGGCCCCCCTTCCTCATCTGACCTAAACCCTATCGAGAACTTGTGGGCACTTCTTAAACGCTAGATTTACGGGGGAGAAAAACAATACACCGCTCTGAAGAGTGTCTGGGAGGCTGTAGTCACTGCTCCACAAAAAGCTGATCGTCAACAGATCAAGAAACTGACAGACTCCATGAATGGAAAGGCTTATGACTGTTATTGGAAAGAAGGGTGGCTATATTGGTCATTGATTGATTGATTTATTTTTTTTGAAATGTCAGAGATGTTTATTTGTAAATTTTGAGGTGTTTGTTTATTATTCTCACTATAACAGATGAAAATAAACAAGTGAGATGGGAAAACTTTCATTTTTCCTTTAGTTGCATAATAAATCTGCACACTAATAGTTGCCTAATAATTGTGCGCACATATGTATTCCCCTGATGATGTTCACACTCACATTTCCGTTGTGAAACATTCAGGTTTCAGGTTTATTAACATTTTGGATTGACTGATAGCACTGTGTTTGTTCCATATTAAAATGAATCCTCAAAAATACAACTTGCCTAATAATTGTGCACACAGTGTAATGCTATTCTGTCTGGCATCCCACAAAAACATATCCATCGCTTACAACTTCTTCAAAATTCTGCTGCCAGGATAATAACCTGCTGTTCTAAATCCACTGAACATATCACACCGATTCTCTCTCGACGTCACTGGCTCCCTGTTCACTACTGAATACGATACACAATACCGCTCTGAACATTTAAAGCTCCCCCCTCCATCTGATCTCCTCCAGACTGGCACTCCTCTCGCTCACTCAGATCCTGTAATTTGAGAGGATTCAGTCTGGCAATGTGGTGCAGCCTTAGTCTGTGGAAGACAGACACAACTAAAGACATGAGCATGAAATGATGGTTGTGAATTTCAAACTGTGTTTCCTCAATCTGCTCCTTCATCTGAACAAACTGACTGATCAAAGATACACTGACAGCTTACCCTCATGTTGACTGTCAGATAACACGCTCAGCTACTTTGACCACCTTGACTGGACCCTCAGAAGGAATCATCAAACCTCCTTTGTTTTTTAATGTGAGCGAGTGGTAGCTTTGATCATATGATGTCGGTACAGCGTCTGTTACCAAACTAGCACGGCACACATCACAGGACAGCTTTCTCCAAATCCCGTCTAAGGGCTACCTGACCTCCCACTTCTTCCCGAGGTGGATTTCTTTGGG
Source organism: Polypterus bichir lapradei (assembly GCA_026402145.1). NCBI lineage: Eukaryota > Metazoa > Chordata > Cladistia > Polypteriformes > Polypteridae > Polypterus > Polypterus bichir. The sequence goes on along the minus strand of JANRMT010062840.1, from coordinate 52,937,437 downwards.
AAACTTTCAAAGTTTGAGAAATGTTAACAGCTAACAACAATCTACATAGTTAATAACTAAATACGTTTAGCCAAAATGCTGTTTGGAGGCTCACTTGAGCACATGAGTGCATAGCTTTGCTAGCTTAGCCTGGCGTAGCTAAAGTTAAGATTATAAAACGGGATTTTCTAATGGCCAAATATACCAAAACAATTGTTCAGCCTTACCTATGAAATGTAATCCCCCGGAATCTGGTTTGGAGCGTCCAGCGGTTTGTTCAATCCCAAGCAGCACATGTGTATGGCTTCTTATCCATTACTTTATTCCACAGCAGTGCCACTCGCAATATGGCGGCAACGTTGACGTACGATTCTGCTGGTCATGAGGCGTCTAGTTATTCTATGTCTATGGGATGAACAGCTTGGCCATTCAAGCTGTGGCCTTGAAATAAAAAGAGCTTGGCTGCCGTGCAGAGCATCACAACAGACGCCATCAGCTGAGCAAATCGCTTCGGGGTGGGGTGTTCTGTTCAAGGAATTCCCCACCCAAACACCACCAGATTTTTATAGTTTATCAACTTCATGTACTTTGGGCTGTGCACCTAGAGTTCCAAAAATACACAAGTCTGAAAAGTTTCAAAAATACTTCCAGTAATGCCCACTAGAGGGGGATATACCGGCAAACCTTGGCTAGATAAACCGGCAAACGCAGAAACCTGAGACTTGCGACACGACTGCGCACCTCATCTCCCAAATCCGGACCGTCAAAGTATTCAGTAAGGTTGAAAGCTTTCAGTTTCTTATTATTTAACTTTTCAAGCTTTTAATCGCACACCACATTGTCCAAATTATAAAACTCTGTGAAATCCTCTAGACCTCTAACTCATGCAAGCAATGCTGAGTCAGGACAACCGATCCTCAATCTCTGACAAGCAGATAGATAGATAATGATAGGCACTATATAATACTATAGTATAATATATAAAGTCACAATATGATAGATAGATATATAGATAGATAATATGAAAGGCACTATATATTACTATAGTATAATATATAAAGTCACAATATGATAGATAGATAGATAATGAAAGGCACTATATATTACTATAGTATAATTTATAAAGTCACAATATGATAGATATGAAAGGCACTATATGATAGACAGATAGATAGATATGAAAGGCACTATATGATAGATAGACAGACAGATAGATAATGAAAGGCACTATATGATAGATAGATAGGTAGGTAGATAATTAAAGGCACTATATGATAGATAGGTAGATAGATAATGAAACGCACTATATGATAGATAGATATATAGATAGATAATATGAAAGGCACTATATATTACTATAGTATAATATATAAAGTCACAATATGATAGATAGATAATATGAAAGGCACTATATATTACTATAGTATAATATATAAAGTCATGATATGATAGATAGATAGATAGATAGATAGAAACAAACAATATCCCCCAATTAAAAAACACACATGAAAACGTCTGGATTGGCTAACAGAGCGCTGCTGTTGTTAATAACAGGCCTGTAGGTGGCAGTACAATGAGGTCAGACCTGCCCCAGGTTTATATTTGGCCCTTCCCTTTACACTCAGCCTCGTTTTTGTCCTCTAACTGCTACTTTGATTTGATTGGCTAGAACGTTACTTAATATTCATGCTCTACAACAAAAAAAGGTCAGACGTGGAGAATGAGTTATGTTATCTACGTATGTGACAGCAGCATAATTTGCAAATTTCAGTAACATTTTCACAAGAACGCAACTGTTCATAAGATCCATATAAGTTTTCTATATACAGTTCAGCCTGTCACTGATGTGGACCCCCAAATACTTGTAGGAGTGGACGACCTGCACATCCACTCCCTGACTTATGATTGGACATAGAGGCCCTGTGGTGCAGTGAACATCAATCACCAGTTCCTCGGTTTTGCCCATTTTAAGTTACAGACAATTCTTTCTGCCTCAAGAAATAATACAATAACAATCTAAAGCTTCAGCATTCTAGTGGTCTTACTTTGCCAGCTTTTCTATTTACAGTGGGTATAGAAAAGAATCCTCCCCACCACTTTGAAATATTCCCATTTTTTTTTTTTTTTTTTGCTTTACAGCCTTAAATGAACACGCAAACTAATATTTCTTCCCAGCTTTACTTACTCAATGCCACCACTAACATCCAAGTGAAAAATATCACAGCTACAGTTCAGAAGAATGATAAAAAATCAAAACCAAGACCTACTGAGATGAATAAAGGATCACCCCCCCCCCA
>JANRMT010062840.1:52918504-52933106 GCA_026402145.1 Polypterus bichir lapradei | reverse complement strand
AACTGACTACGGGTGGCAGGCCACTTTCAGAAGATCTCAGGGACAGAGTTGTGGATGGACATAAGGCAAGAGATGGAGACCAAAACATCTCAAAGGCTTCATCAATCCCAAGGAGCCCAGTAAAGTCCATCATAAAGAAGTGTTTGTTACTACTAGGACCCTCCAAACTGGATGGAAGAGCAAGGAGGAAACTGGGAAGAGAGGCGACCGAGAGGCCAATGGCCACTTTGAAGGAGTTACAGGATTTGATGGCACAGAGTGGTCATTAATGGTGTGTATGTGACAACAATTTGACAAGCACTCCACAATTGTGGCTTGTTCGGAGGGTCGCACTTCCCAAGTAAGCCCACATTAAGGTTCACTTCGCTTTCCCAGAATGCACCTTGAAGATTCTGATGCCAAGTGGAAAAAGGTCTTCTGGTCAGATGAGACCAAAATCAAACTATTAGGTCTTGACACCACACGGTCCACCAATGCAGCTCACCATCCACAACACACCACACCTACAGTACAGCATGGAGGGGGCAGCAATCCTGTTGTAGGGGGCCTTGGGCTCTCGTTAGGGTAGAAGGAAACATGGATGGGGCAAAATACTTGAGGAAAACCCGCTACCCTCTGGCAGAAAGCTGAAGATGGGCAGAATGTTCACCTTTCAACATGACAGCGAGCCGAAGCACACAGCAAAACTGACCACACGGTGGCTGAATGTCCTGGTGTGGCCAGTCAGAGCTCAGACCGAAATCTGTGGAAAGATCTGAAGATAGGAGACCACCAACACTCACCATCCAGTGTGACCGAACTTGAACAGTTAAACTGTAAAGAAGAGTGGGGGGCAAATATTGAGTGGGCTCAATCTAGGTGGGCAAAGCTGACAGAGGAGAATCAACAGACTCAAGGCTGGCATTAAAGCAAAAGGGGGGGCAACAAAATGACACTGATATGAGGGGGTGATCCTCTTCTTTTTATTATTTACCTTCTTCCCCTTGGCACTATCTTTCATAAACATAACATTAATTTTCACTGTTACGCTGATAACCCCCAGCTCTGCCTTGCTAGTAAACCCACCTCTTCCTTTCCACCATCTTCGCTTATTGACTGTATTGCTGAAATTAAATCCTGGTTTTCTTCGAATTTTCTTAAATTAAACAGTGACAAAACTGAGGTTCTCCTCATTGGCTCAAAAATCCTCATTATCCAAAGCCAATAATCTTTCTCTTATTATTGATAACTCCGTTGTTTCCCCATCACCTCAGGTCAAGAGTCTGGGTGTCATCCTCGACAGGACTCTATCTTTCTAATCTCACATTAATAACATCACCCGGTCTGCTTACTTCCACCTTCGTAATATTAAATCACATCCGCCCCTCCCTCACTCCCTCACTCCCCATACCGCTGCCATTCTAGTCCACAGTCTTGTTACTTCTCGTCTGGACTCCTCTTTGGTCTCTCTAATAATTCTCTTCATAAGCTTCAGCTAATCCAGAATTCTGCTGCCCTCATCATCACTCGAACCCCATTTCTTCACCATATTACTCCGGTCTTGCAGCAGCTTCATTGGCTCCCGATTAAGTTTCCAATTGATTTTAAGATTCTGCTATTAACATTTAAGGCCATTCATAACCTCGCCCCTCCATATCTGTCTATCTGACCTTCTTCATGTTGCCATTCCCTCCCGTAACCTTAGATCCTCTTCCTCCATCCACCTGAGCATCCCTCTCGCCCGTTTAACCTCCATGGGGAGCGGAGCGTTCAGCCATTCTGCTCCCAAGCTCTGGAATTCATTACCTACCGAGCTCAGAAATATCAAATCATATTCATCCTTCAAATGTAAACTTAAAACACATCTGTTTAAAATGGCTTTTTCTTTATGCTTACAGTGGCTTTGTTTGGTTTTGATTTTTATATCTTCTGTTTTTTTTCTGACGTTTTAAGTTGTTTATAATGTGTCTTTTTGTTTATTTATTTATTTATTGTTTGTTCAGTGTCCTTGTGTTCTCAGAGAGGTGCCTTGTATAAATATATGGTGGTCCAGATCTAATTATGCAATTTTCATTACGCTATAACTTACGAGGTTTGGTAGAAAAGTAATGAGACTGGCAACACTGCGCTGTTGTCCTTGATAGAGCACGTGTATCAGTACCTTCCCATAGCTCAGTGCGAGTTTCAACTCCTTCCGTTAACTACGTGATTTTTGTGACTGCTATTAGCGAAGTTGTGTTTTTGGTTGTGCGTCACGCAAAATGGAACAGCGGAATTTGGAGCAACGTTGTGCCATTAAATTTTGTGTTAAGCTTGGAGAATCGGCAAGTGTGACGTTTGAAAAGTTAAAACGGGCCTTTGGGAAACATTCTTTATCCTGAGCTCAAGTTTTTCGCTGGCACAAATCATTTTTGGAAGGCAGAAAACATGTTGAAGATGAACACCGTTCAGGGAGGCCTTCAACTTCGAAAACCAATGAAAACATCGAACGTGTGAACACTCTTGTGAGATCAGACCGTCGTTTAACATTAAGAATGTTGAGTGAACAATTAAATTTGAACAGATTTACCGTTCATCAAATTTTGACTGAACATTTGCACATGCGAAAGGTCTGTGCCAAAATGGTGCCAAAAAACCTCACAAGGACAATCGAAAAAACGCATTCCTGTGGTTCCCCAGCCCCCTTATTCACCTGACCTCAGTCTGTGTGACTTTTTCCTTTTTCCTAAACTGAAAAATGTCCTCAAAGGACGTCATTTCGGGACTTTAGAAAACATCCAAAAGAGTGTAACGGACATGCTGAAGACCATACCGGTTGAAGACTTCCAGCGCTGCTACCAACAGTGGGAACAACGTCTCCATCGGTGTGTAGCTGCCCAAGGGAACTGCTTTGAAGGGGATAACATTGATGTTTGAAAAAAATAAAAACTTTGGTAAATAAAAAATCAGTCTCATTACTTTTCTGCCACACCTCGTATTAAGTTTATTGCATAGAAACTCACCCAAAAAATCCCGGACCATCGAGAAATGTGCGAACTGACAACATTAAGAATCGTCTTTGCGCCCGAACTGGAATCGTCCCCGCATAAATCAAAGTCATCCAGACGATCTGGATCTGCATAATTAGATCTCGACCACCCTGTATAATGTATTATTATCCTTAATTCATCTCAGTAGGTGTTGCTTTTGATTTTTTATCATTCCTCTGAACTGTAGCTCTGATATCTTTCACTTGGAGGTTAGAGGTGGCATTGAGTGAGTAAAGCTGGGAAGAAATATTGTGTGTGTTTTCATTTAAGGCTGTAAAGCAAAAATAAATGTAATATTTCGAAGGGGGGATTCTTTTCTATACCCACTGTAGGTAGTGCCATGCCACCATCTGTTTCACATCTCTGTATAGTCGGCTTTTTGAATGAGTGGGTGTTTTTGAATTCCAGATGAATGATGTTGTTAGAGGGCGGCACGGTGGCGCAGTGGGTAACGCTGCTGCCTCGCATGGAGTTTGCATGTTCTCCCAGTGTCTGCGTGGGTTTCCTCCGGGCGCTCCGGTTTCCTCCCACAGTCCAAAGACATGCAGGTTAGGTGGATTGGCGATTCTGAATTGGCCCTAGTGTGTGCTTGGTGTGTGGGTGTGTTTGTGTGTGTCCTGTGGTGGGTTGGCACCCTGCTCAGGATTGGTTCCCTGCCTTGTGCCCTGTGTTGGCTGGGATTAGCTCCAGCAGACCCCCGTGACCCTGTGTTCGGATTCAGCGGGTTGGAAAATGAATGGATGGATGATGTTGTTAGAATGTTGTGGTGCGCTGAAGGACCTCTCACTTTCCATCACTGAGGCTACACTAGGCACGTGGTCACCAAAACTGGATACTGGATGGACTTTATTCATCCCAGGGGGAACTTGACTTCAGCTTCTACAGAACTTATAGAAATATGATTAATAATAACAAACAATGATGACCCCCCCTAATGCCCCAGGAGAATGCGTTATTATAATAAGAGAGCAGTCCTAGTTAGGCACTATAAAGACGCATTGCCACTGCTATGAAGGAGCCACATTCACACTTCCTGAGACGATTCTGCTGAAGAAGTTCAACAGAAATAATAAAAAGCTAACAAACTTTGGGTTCAGTATTCCACTAAGTACGTCTCTAGAGGGTGGCGGGGTTTATCATCTGGGAAGACGTGAGTTTGTTAATCCATTTCCCGAGTCAGTTTGCGTTTTTTATTTTAGTTTTTAATCACGGCTTTGTTGTAATTTGCTATGAAGTTTTTGGTTTTTTTTTTAATCCTTATCTGCATATCTGTGTTGTGGAATAATTAAACACACAAAATATTCACTAACCTAATCTTCCAGAGATACTTTTCTGCCTTTCTTGTCCAGTCTTAGATCTCGTTCACGCACATGAAAGCTTTCTCTGCGGTTCTTGTAATTAGAATATTACCTGGAAATTATGTCTGATACACGTATTGATCAAAGAAATCTGCGCAGTAATTGATTAAACAATAAACATTAAAGGCGTCAGAGCCAAACATTGAGGCTTTTATTTGCTTGAATACTAATTACACATTGGATAAAGTTTACCTTGTGTGCGCCTGGGGTGAAAGTTTCTTCTACAAAAGTTTTGGAAATCATCTGCCGGCTTGGATCGGGACCTCTCGGTGTGGCCTTCTCTCTGTGCTCCAGTCACCAACAGTCACTTCCGGCTTACTCGTCACTTCAGATTGTCCTCCACTCACTCAATGTACAGAAGCGGCCTACGGAGGAGACGCCACAGTCTGCTGCTCCATTACGGGATAACTCCCTCAGCGACACAGCATTGGAGTGCTGCGAATCCTGAGGCGTCTCAATCTACGCAGTGCGAAAGTTTCTTAAGATCAACCCGCTTGTAAGGGTGGGATTCCTTCAACACGCTTATTATGATTATTTTTAATTTACATGTTAGGAACTTCATAAAAAGAGAACTTGCCTAACTTCCCTAACTCTCCACTAACGAAGTATTTTAACTAGTAATGACATTGGCAGCATTTCTGGACTGTATCAGTTATTGTCACGGTGCTCACTGCTAGACCACCGTAGACAAGGCAGAAGTAAAGACCACTCTACCGGTCATCATGATGCTTTGAAATTTCACCTCATACAGCATTTTCATGTCATGGCAGCAATTTTTGCGTACCATTGTCAGGGGCGTGTCCCTCGTTTCTAGGGGTGTGGTCTCCAGGGTCAGGGCTTCAAATTAATCAGCTGACAGGATTAAAGGTCAGCCTTTTGCACTGAGCCTTATCTGATCTGCAGATAAAACCTTCTACACCTCTTTGAATTCTCTTATTATGATTAGTTTTTATGTCTTGCCTGGGCGGAGTGCTGGACCTGTGCTAGCAATCGGAAGGTTGAATCCTGTAAACACCAGAAGTGACTCCACTCCATTGGACCCTCGAGCAAGACCTTACCTGCTGAGCATGACGTTAACCTGCAAGCAGATCCTCCAACTTACAGGGAAAACTCAGGCGTCGACGGCAGGATTGGCACTCCAGCCACCGTCAAAAACCACCCACTGTTCCACGGTGGTGCTGAGGTGTCACCCGCTACACTCGGGTCCCAATCCGGGTGGTTCTTCATGTGGTGGGTGCGGCAACTCATGATCAGTGCCTGCTCCCAATCTCTGGCTTTGACTGCCTTGAGCTTGCTTCAGTTTATTTTAATTTTCATTTGTTTTGCCTTTTGCGCGCATCTCCTGGATTAACTCCAGAAACTAGCAATCGGTCAATTGTGACGTGTCAGGACACCTGAGGATCTTGTAAGGGTTGTCACTTCAGAAAACATGTTGGCACTGGAATATATCAGTAGTCTGTCTGTCTGTCTAGCATTTCTCAATGGATTGGACTATATTATCAGTATTATAAACAGGATCATCTCCAGACAGAGGAGCAGCTTCAGAGACAGAGGCTGCTGTCACCGTCCTGCTCCACTGACAGACTGAGGAGACCCCACACTATGAGACTCTTCAATTCCACCCGGGGGGGTAAACGTTAACATTAGACAAAGTTATTGTCTGTTATACCTGCATTGTTATCACTCTTTAATTTAATATTGTTTTTTATCAGTATGCTGCTGCTGGAGTATGCAAATATCCCCTTGGGGTTAATAAAATATCTATCTATCTATCTATCTATCTATATTAGTAGTCAGTCAGTCCGCCCCTTTCTTTCTTTCTTTCATTTAGCTTTTCTCAATGGAATGGACTAGAGTAGTAGTAGTAGTCAGTCAGTCAGTCAGTCAGTCCCTCCGTCCCTTTCTTTCTCTTTCTTTCTTTCTTTCATTTAGCTTTTCTCAATGGAATGGACAAGAGTAGTCAGTCAGTCCATCCGTCCGTCCGCCCGTCCCTTTCTTTCTTTCTTTCTTTCTTTCATTTAGCATTTCTCAATGGAATGGACTATATTAGTAATCAGCTGCTGGAGTATGGGAATTTCCTCTTGGGATTAATAAAGTATCTGTCTACCTATCTATCTATATTAGTAGTCAGTCAGTCCGTCCGTCCCTTCCTTTCTTTCTTTCTTTTTCTTTCTTTCTCTTTCTTTCTTTCATTCATTTAGCTTTTCTCAATGGAATGGACAGGAGTAGTAGTCAGTCTGTCCATCCGTCCGCCCGTCCCTTTCTTTGTTTCATTTAGCTTTTCTCAATGGAATGGACTAGAGTAGTAGTCAGTCAGTCAGTCAGTCCGTCCGTCCGTCCGTCCCTTTCTTTCTTTCTTTCTTTCTTTCATTTAGCTTTTCTCAATGGAATGGACTATATTAGTAGTCAGTCAGTCAGCCAGTCTCTCTCTCTCTCTCTCTCTCTCTCTCTCTCTCTTTCTTTCTTTCTTTCTTTCTTTCATTTAGCATTTCTCAAAGAGGGGGAAAAAATTGCATTTGTATGACATAATGAAATATCCACACTTGAGTCATTAGTGTGTTCTGCAGCTCTGTATTTAAAGCGCCAGCCTAACATGTGGTTTACAGTGATGGTGACAATCTAATTAATGAGTTTCTTCCTAACGCAGCTCCATTCAGGTTACTGAAATAAATGAACAAGTTTAACATAACCACAAAATTCAATACAAATTGAAGCATAATGATCATCTTTAAACATTTACCCACTGCTCTTATTCACTGATGTTATCCAACAGAGCAGTGCACAGCCTCAGACGGCTTTTCCATTGAACGACGGACTATGGAGAACATTTTCTTTACATACAAATTAATAGCTTTTGTCCTAAATGGTGGTGAATAACAGACAGTGGTGTTTGTCGAGCTTTACCGCCCGTTTTAACGAGTGCCAGTTTGTAAAGTGGTTACAGTTTGACTTCAATCACCCTTTACAGGGCATTCAGAAGCTGCAGTCCTGTTGCCCTTGTGATTGCTGCTGCTGTTGTGTCAGAAAGAGGATGTGAGGCTTTGTTCATAACGGCCATCACTCGCTCCTCCACCACTCCCTCCAGCGGGATCGGAGTCAGAGGATGGCCCATAACTGAACCAGGCAGTGTGGCGCCTTGGATTTCAAACCCTGAGGTTGTGGGTTCAAATCCTGCCACTGACACCACTGTGTGACACCTGAGCGAGTCACTTCACCGGCCTGTGCACCAGTAGGAAAAAGACAAGTATGCCTGTCAGACAGCCTTGGGGGTCTCAATCCCTTCTAACCCACTAACAGCTGTGTTTGGTGGGCTCCCAGAGGGGCTTAAAGTGGAGAAGGACAAACAAACTGGAATGGCCCTTACTTCACTATTAACACGTCGACTCGTCTCGCTCACCTCAGCTCAGTCAGTGTGGTAACTGATGTTCTGTATTATCTGAAATTGGAAAAAATCGAATTCTCCCTTAGAGGGTCTGTGCAACACTTCTTCAAAACCTGGCAGGATCTGATCAGTAACATTTTAGAATAAGCATTTAAATTGACGAAGTGGATTTGCTTTCCTTTTTTATTCTAATTATAATTATTTATTTACTTACTTTGGGGCTCTGCCCCCTGCTCACTTTGCTCGCCAAACCCCATGCGGCACTATGCGGCTCTGCTGCTCACGTATGGGGATGCGGATGTACAATTTCAACAGATTGTTATCCATCCATCATCCAACCCGCAATATCTTAACTACAGGGTCACGGGGATCTGCTGGAGCCAATCCCAGCCAACACAGGGCGCAAGGCAGGAAACAAACCCCGGGCAGGGCACCAGCCCACTGCAGGGCACACACACACACACACCAAGCACACACTAGGGACAGTTCAGAATCGCAAATGTACCTAACCTGCATGTCTTTGGACTGTGGGAGGAAACCCACACAGACACGGGGAGAACATGCAAACTCCACACAAGCGAACCCAGGTCTCCTTACTGTGAGGCAGCAGCGCCACCTTCACAGATTGTTAATTTCATGGGAATTGTCACATATGCCTAATAGAACTAACTATTTTACATTACAGCGATTAAAAAATAGTAAAACATAATCAATTGAAAGAAAACTATATTTCATGTTGCATTAGAGTTATTCGCTGCGTTATACGTTTTTGTTCTGTTTGGCTTTGAAATTAACACGCAAATACTTTTCAAACATACACTTTTACTGTACAACTTCAGTTAAAAACAATATTTGGAATTAACTTTTCGTCAATATCGCATTGAATTTTTATTCCATGTTTGGAATTTCATCGTGACAACGCAACGTATAACTTAACTGCCTGTGAGTGAATTTTGTTTCTCTCTCTCTAACAAATAAACTGACTTTTTCGAATGTTTGTCCCTGTGCTTTGTTAATTGTCATAGCAAAATCTATTCTAACGGGAAACTGCAAACATTTTAATACGAGTGGCATATCAAGATCTCCTTTGGTGTCTAATGTCATTAGTGAAGATAGACTACATTACCTTTCTTGTCGCCTGTTAAAATTTTACATGTCAGAATCGTCCACCCAATTTTGAATACAACTAATTTTGTCCTCTGGCAGAGCCCATCATTCAGACATAAATTACGCAATTACATTATGATACATCCTGCTTTCTACTGTAATTCGGCCGGTGGAAGACCGCACGGTGTTAACGGTTGTAGATATTCTTCGTGATATTGTAAGTAGATGTTTTCATCTTCTGCACCATCACCACCAACTGTTTCAGCAGAGTCTATTGATACGCATTTAACCAATTGGCCGTGAAATCGATCGACAATTTTAGTGTTATTTCGTTTCTCTGTGTCCTCATTTCTTCTGTTGATAACCCTTAGGGATGAAATTCTTCAATAAGATTTGGACATAATACATCTTCTTTAATTGGGAACTTAAAGTGAGGAAAACGTTAAAATTTATAAGAGCTGAGAGCGCAGGAACTGCGTCTGACAAAAGCATTCCAACCAATAAGAGGCAAGAGGGCCGTGGGCGTGGCTGAAAATGGTTGAGAGGAGGGCGGGACTTGGAAAAAAAAAAAATCTCATGGCCAAAGTCTCGTCTCGCGGGACTTGAAAAAATCTGTTTGAAAAAAGTCTTGTTTCGTCTTTTTATATAATAGAGAGATTTATTTATTTATTTATTTTTCCTACTACTAAAGTTTTACTCTGTTGGCCCAGCTCTCTTTCTCATTGATCTGATTCGAGCCAAGTTTTGTAAAACTTGACTTGCTTGCATAGAATATTTTTTGATTTTAAATAATTTCAATAAATGTTGAAAAAAAAAATGTAATGTAACCAATCATATCTCAAATGTCGTAAGTCGCTTTGGATAAAGGTCTAAATGTAAAGAGCTTGTTGATTTGGTGGGCCTCTCCTTAAGTGCTTCGACTGGCCCATCAGCTTACGCCAAGTCAGAATTTTTCCCCCAAATGAGTCCAATTCAATTCAGGTCCAATTCAAGTACAAATGTTATAATTGACATTGAATGTTCAAATGAGTCCAATTCAAGGTCTAAAGGAGGAGAAGCGTCCATTAAAAGAAGGAACAGGTGAAGAAGCAACATGGACAGGAAATCTCTATTTGATTGGTGTTCATGAAAGAGAGAGTACGGCACACTGCTGGGCTCTAATGCACCACCATAGTGGACTTTCAGGGGCTTCCGTGTGCCCCCCGCAATCCAGCGACGCTGTGTAATAAAGTGAGAATTTAAGAGAACAGCTGGCAATGGCACACCAACCACATGCGGACCACCGTAAACATCACGAAAGCCACTTGCCCCCTTTTAGCAAGCCATAGGATACCTACAGGGTGAACCTTTTTTGCCCGTGTAGCAGATTGACAATTATGTTAATAATTAATTCTTGTGATCTTGTTTTCATCCATTATAATCGGGCATAATTAACATGAAAGACTTATGAAAGGAGTCTTTAAACATATTAAGCATAATTAGGCCTTTAACATATTTTTTGAAATAAATTGAATATGCTGCTGAATATCAATTAGGACGCACAGTCAGACGCCGTAATAGCGGCACAGAAACACTCATTATTTACTGGCGTAGGGTTTAATTACCTTACTGACTTGGTTCCAGCCATTAATGACACTTCTGTAGTGCAGATTACGAGGTCAGCGTAATAATTCAAAAACAATGAATCATGTCTGTTTATTTATTTTTACTAGAGGGCATTCAACATGAGAAAGTCAAAGGAAAACAATGTTAAGTGAAGGGGAAGAAATGCATAAATTCTAAATTTAATAGACTGCAAGTCGTTTTACAGCTTGCAAAGGAAAACACCCCGTCGCCCACGTGCAATTGGGAGGCAGCTAGAGGGCCTGAATAATAGCAGTACTCCACTAGACCAGGGGATGGCGAGCTGCACTCACTCTCTCTCAATCCTCTGTAGACCATCCATGGGAAACCCCACTAGGCTCCGGCGCCATTGAAGATGTCACTTCCGGCTCTGGACCCATTGAGGACATCACTTCTGGTCTCGAAGACGTCACTTCCGGTTTGGGCGCCATTGAGGACATCACTTCCGGTGCCATCAAATACGTCAGTTCCGGTCTTGAAGATGTCACTTCCGATTCCAGTGCCATTAAGGGCATCACTTCTGGTCACATTGAAGACGTCACTTCCAGTGCCATTGTAAACGTCACTTCCGGTTCTGGCTCCATTGAGGACGTCACTTCCGGTTTGGGCGCCATTGAGGATATCACTTCCAGTCTTAAAGATGTCGCTTCCAATTCCGGTGCCATTAAGGGCATTAACTCTGGAGTCATCGAAGACGTCATGTCCGGTACCATCAAAAATGTCACTTCCGGTTCTGGTGCCATTGAGGACGTCACTTCCGGTATCGAGGACGTCACTTCCGATTCCAGTGCCATTAAGGGCATCACTTCTGGTGTCACTGAAGACGTCACTTCCAGTACCATCGAAGATGACACTTCCGGTTTCAGTGCCGTTGAGGATGTTGCTTCCAGTCTTGAAGATGTCACTTCCGGTTTGGGCACCATTCAGGACATCACTTCCGGCGCCATCAAAGAATTCAGTTCCGGTCTTGAAGATGTCATTTCCGATTCCAGTGCCATTAAGGGCATCACTTCTGCTGTCATCGAGGACGTCACTTCTGGTTCTGGCGCCACTGAGGACGTCACTTCCAGTCTTGAAGATGTCAATTCTGGTTTCAGTGCCGGTGAGGATGTCACTTCCGGTTTCGAAGACGTCACTTCCAGTTTCCGGTCCCGATGATGTCACATCCCGTACTGGACTTTAAAGCCGCCACATTTTTCTCTTTCAGGTCAGTTCTCTTTTGGACGTTGAACCAATCACAACTCAACAAAATCACCCAGTTTTGCTGCCTAGGTATGATATACGGGTGGCTGCCCCAAACCTTTTGAGTCTTTTTGTGACAACACTTACATGCAATAACAAACAGATGGCTACGGAACTTGGGTCGTTACAGCCACAGGGGCTTCTTCTAGCTTGCATGTTTTCTCCATTTTTTTTTTTTTTTTTGGTGCCTCGTTTGTTTATACTGAAATTTGTATTATTTGTGTGTTTATTGTGATTGTGTCAATTTAGTAGCCGTGTATGCACAAGACGTCCCGCCGGCAGGACGTTTCCATGTTTCAAAGTTGGTTGTGTATGTTACAGTAAATCCACGAGTCAATCAAGAGCAACAACGGTATTTGTGCACACCCAAGGGGTGGCGTCTTTCAAGTTGTCATGTTGTCTGCTCTCCTTCATTATTAAAATATGCAACTTGGCGCACGTAAACCCTGAGCAGCGCGTCACAACTGAGCAAATCTACTTTTGTCAAAGACCTCACCGTCTTCAAGCCACATACACCGAAAGGCTCATCACTATTGGCCAGCTGAATTTCAGCCCATTCTAATAATGTATACTTGTCTGTGATTGGCCGTTGCTGTTACGTGTCACAGCCGGGCGTAAAGGACAGGAAATAAACGGCTTCCGCGACATCTCATCTTTATGCACAAAGCCAGAGTCAGAATATCAGCTTATTTATTATCAGTGCTCTGTCTTTTCAGTCCCACACCAATAACATCACCCATTCTGCTTATTTCCACCTGTGCAGGGACATGCGGTCAGGAGAGGCAGAACCTCACCAGTCATCATGAAAAGCAGAAAAACTAATAATGATAACTTAAAATAAATGTGTCTACTGGTCTGTGCTATACATTTGTTTTCTGTACGACTCCAATACCTTTGATCATTGTTGTAGTCAAAATCGCTGAATTGGCGCGTTTGCTGTTCCAATACAGGGGAGAAACAAGAGGTGCGGCAGCGACGAGCCTCACCTCACCTTGGACTGCACTCTCCTCACACACTGACTGGGTCGATGCCTGTCGCTGTCTCTCTGTATGTTATAATATAATATAATGTGTGCAGACACCTTTATTATACACCCTGACATTCTAATACAATGGTACCTCTGGTCACGACCGTAATTCACTCCAAAACTCTGGACGCGACCTGATTTGGTTGCAACCCGAACGTAATTTCCCCATAAGATTGTATGTACATACAATTAATCCGTTCCAGACCATACGAACTGTATGTAAATATATAGATTTTTAAAGTACAAAAATAGTTAATTATATCATAGAATGCACAGATTAATAGTAAACTACAGTCATATGAGTTTGGGACCCCCTCTCAGCCTGCGTAATAATTGACTCTCCTTTCAACAAAGAAGATAACAGCGGTATGTCCTTCATTTCCTAGGAACATCTGAGCACTGCGGTGTTTTCCGAACAAAGAGTTTTAGTGACGCAGTATTTAGTTTTATGAAATTAAATCAAATGTGAAAAACTGGCTGTGCATAAATGTGGGTCCCCTTGTCATTGTGCTGATTTGAATGCCTGTCACTGCTCAATGCTGATTACTTGGTTAAATGAGCTCGTTAAGCCTTGAACATCACAGACAGGAGTGTCCAATCACGAGTGGTAAAAGGTATTTAAGGAGGTCAATTGCAAGTTGTGCTTCCTTCCCTTTGACTCTCCTCTGAAGAGCGACAGACAGCATGGGATCCTCAAAACAACTCTCCAAAGATCTGAAAACAAAGATTGTTGAGTCTCCTGGTTTAGGTGAAGACTACAAAAAGCCATCTCAGAGGTTTAAACTGTCAGTTTCAACTGTAAGGAATGGAATCAGGAAATGGAAGGCCACAGGCACAGTTGCTGTTACACCAGCAGGTCTGGCGGGCCAAGAAAAATACAGGAGCGGCATATGAGAGGCAGGATTGTGAGAATGGTTACAGGCAACCCACAGATCACCTCCAAAGACCTGAAGAACATCTCGCTGCAGATGGTGTATCTGTACATCATTCTACAATTCAGCACATCTGTATGGCAGGGTGATGAGAAAGAAGCCCTTTCTGCATTCACGCCACAAACAGAGTCGCTTGTTGTATGCCAATGCTCATTTAGACAAGCCAGATTCATTTTGGAACAAAGTGCTTTGGACTGACGAGACACAAATGGAGTTATTTGGTCAGAACAAAAAGCACTTTGCATGGCGGAAGAACACCGCATTCCAAGAAAAACACCTGCCACCTCCTGTCAAATGTGGTGGAGGTTCCATCATGCTGTGGGGCTGTGTGGCCAGTTCAGGGACTGGGGCCCTTGTGAAAGTCGAGGGTCAGATGAATTCATCCCAATATCAACAAATTCTTCAGGATAATGTTCAAGCATCAGTCACAAAGCTGAAGTTAAGCAGGGGTTGGATATTCCAACAAGACAATGACCCAAAACACAGTTCGAAATCTACAAAGGCATTCATGCAGAGGGAGAAGTACAATGTTCTGGAATGGCCATCACAGTCCCCTGACTTGAATATCATTGAAAATCTATGGGATGATTTGAAGCAGGCTGTCCATCAAATTGAACTGAACTGGAGAGATTTTGTAATGAAGAATGGTCAACAATACCTCCATCCAGAATCCAGACACTCATCACAGGCTACAGGAGGACAGCGTCTGAGGCTCAAAGGAGCAAAAGGAGACTCAACTAAGTATTGATGTCATATCTCTGTTGGGGTGCCCACATTTATGCACCTGTCTAATTTTGTTATGATGCATATTGCATATTTTCTGTTAATCCAATAAACTTAATGTCACTGCTGAAATCCTACTGTTTCCATAAGGCATGTCAGATATTAAAAGGAAGTTGCTACTTTGAAAGCTCAGCCAATGA
>JANRMT010062840.1:52830649-52855138 GCA_026402145.1 Polypterus bichir lapradei | reverse complement strand
ACAAGTTCGTTTATGTTTGGTGTGAGGTTCTGTGTTGTGGAGATTCTCAAGATGGACTGCAGGTGCTCATGAGTGAGGCGACTCCTGTGCGCTGTTTTGTTAGTCTTCATCACTGAGAAGAGCTTCTCACACAGATATGTGCTACCAAACATGCACAAGGTTCGAGCCGCATGTAGACGGACTTTTTTTGTTCTTCAAAGTCACCAAAGCGCCGTGCACTCAGTTTATCAGCAAAGTGCGTATTTGGGAACACCGTAGTGAAGACTTGGTTCAACATTACTTGGCAACTGGGAAAGTGGGGCAAGTTGCACTGGTGCATTTGTGTCTCCCATAAAAGCAGCTTCACTTGAAATCACTTTGTGATTGTGCACGGGTAAAAACGTCCGCTGAAGTGTCAGATTCTTATTTAATTTTTCTGCTTTCTGTATCTTCTGCATTGCATTCAGGTCTTTCAGGTTACCCTGATGTTTTGTCTCATAGTGCCGTCTTAGATTAAATTCTGTAATTACAGCCACATTAGCTCCACAAATGAGACACGCGGGTTTACCGGCAATGTCAGTAAACATATACTCAGCCTCCCATCGGTTTTTAAAGGCTCTATTTTCAGAATCAACTTTTCTCTTCAGCATCGTGTGGGCTAGCTTCGCAATAACTTGCAGCATCATAAGCTAGACTTGATTAACGCGGTAAGTGTTCGGCAACGCAGCTGAAGCGTTGCATTATGGGATCTGTAGTTTATTGTGTTACCAGCGCTTCATATACCTGGGCCATTAATAACAATAATACAGCATATAAAATGATCTCGCGGGCCGGATATAATTACACGCCGGGCCGGATGTGGCCCGTGGCCCTTGAGTTTGACACATATGGACTAAATAGAACTTGAAAAGATATATTTTTTCAAATGTGATCGCGCAATTTAGATAGAGTTGATGCGCACTACAGCCTGCATGCCTTAATAAGTGACCCTCCCCTCGGTCTTACTTTTTTACCGTTCATCTAATGAATACACTGAGTATGGCTTTACCAAAACAATCATTGATGGCGAATAAAGTATCCATTATTCGAGTATGTAGATCGGGATATATATATACCCGCGTATCGCAGCAGAGACGTAGTGTGTTAAAGAAGCTATGAAAAAGAAAAGGGAACATTTTAAAAATAACGTAACATGACTGTCAATATACAGTAATTGTTTTGTGAGTGTTACTGAGTGTTGCTGTCATCAAGGATTTGATTATCATTATTTCTTTCAATCAGGTTCGTATTTGTAGGATGTGTTGTGTTCAAGTTACATTCCGTGTTTGTCAATCGTTGTAAAGATGACAGGTTTCATTCATCGATTTGTTTCTTACTGCATCAATAAACAGCTCGTCTTCTTCTTTATCTGAGACCTGACACACTTCATGCACGGGTTTTTTTTTTTTTAACACTGTCTTCCTTTAGCGGGACATTCACTTTTTCCACCGTGTGCTTTGTTTCCGCAGTAGCTGCATTTATGAATATGCTTGTATGTATCAGACGCTTCATATTTTTTGGCTGCCTTTTCAATTGTGTAATTCGGTTTTTGTTCAGCGCTCTTCGGAACTGTTGCTTTTTGTCTGTGCACTGCGTCAGTTCACGTGAGCCGCTCGGTGTACATGCATCGAAGGTTCCCAGCTGTGCTGGTGCCATCTCGTGCTATGTCCATGGCTGTATTTAATGTTACCGAAGTCCTGGCACTTAAAACTTTCTCTCGCAGTTTCGCTGAGTTTGTGCCAAACACCACCCTGACCATCTCATCTTCCTCTGCATAAGCACAGTCCTTCACCCGTGAATATTTAGTGGCAGTTTGCTATTGGATTGCCGCTGACGGACGGCCTTATATGGGCAGGCACTAAATTACAAACGCCAGCGGCAGCCTGTCTATGAACTTAATTTAAAGTTTAGATTTACATCGTGCTTTGTTTCCGAAGTAGCAGAACTCATGAATATGGTTGTATATGTCACTCGCTCGCTTCTTATTGTTTCGCTGCCTTCTCAATTATATAATGCATGTTTTCTTCAGCGCTTTTTGGAGGTCTTCCTGGTTTTCTATGTACTGCGTGATTACGTGGGAGGCGTGATGATGTTGCACGAAACTCCGCCCCCACGGCGTTCAAGCTCATCTCCATTACAGTAAATGGAGAAAAACAGCTTCCAGTTATGACCATTACGCGTAGAATTTCGAAATGAAACCTGCCCAACTTTTGTAAGGAAGCTGTAAGGAATAAGCCTGCCAAATTTCAGCCTTCTAACTACACGGGAAGTTGGAGAATTAGTGATGAGTCAGTCAGTCAGTGAGTCAGTGAGTGAGTGAGTGAGTGAGTCAGTGAGGGCTTTGCCTTTTATTAGTATAGATATATATATATATTACAAAGTTTTTTACTGTCAAATATTGCAAACAGTACGCGACACGTGTTTCACCCTAATTCTATACACACATAAAAAGGTTGCCTTTGCGAGCAGGGACCCCGATTGTGTACCCAAGTCCAGATCTGGCCAGACGCTGCCATGGTGTGTGACACACAGCCTTACAAATCAACAGGTAAGTTCCCAGCTATTCAAAAGCTAATCCAAGGTAACATTTCTTTTGTCAGATGAGCCGCATCAGCACAGCAAGTTTTCTGTTCTTAAAATAAAACCTGAACATGCAAGCCAGCGCAGCACTTTTTAAATTCTCATCCTTCCTTGTTTGTGTAGACAGGATTTCAAATCTTGGAGCTCATAAGTGCCTAATAAATCCCTGCACGCGGTAGCTTTGGGTGAGGAGAGCCCCCTTAACTATTGATCCAAAGCCAGAGGACTTTCAGGTGAGCAGTAACAAGTCTCCAAAAATGCTGGGTAAGCATACGGGGAAATGGAACACATGGCACAATCAGAGAGCTGAGAATTATTGGAGTTTCTCGTCCAAAGAACACAATGAGAAGAAAGGAAGCGTGAAAACAAAGACAAATACGATTGTGACTGGAATATGACGGCCAAGAGAATTATGAAAGAGCAACTCGCTTTGAAATGGCAACTGCTAATACTGTGTGAAATAAAGACAACGGGGAGATGATAAAGGATTGGGGGACCTTGAGGCGAACCCCACATATATTTGATTGGAAAAAATAACTCAAACGAATTGACATGTTATTGATATGATTTTCCAGATGCGAGTCTCGGTAGAGATGGTTACAAGATGGCGGTGGCACCCCCTTAAGAAGAAGGCAAAGAGGAAAGGGACCGGAAGCAGGAAGTGATATCAGTTGCCAATCATCAGATGTGCCAAAGAGAAGGGAAGGGAAAGCATCAGACAACAGCGCCATTACCATTCAAACACATGTATGTGACAACAGCATCGACAGTATGGAGCGTAACTGAGACTGAATGACAACAAAAGACAGCCTCTCTACAACATATAAAACACTCGGAGAGGGATGAGTAAAAGGAGAAGTATAGTTTAAAAATAAAACATCAATGAAACGATAGTCGGTCACACGCGTACGATTAGGGGACAGTGAAAGGGTCCAATTCAGGGAGCGAAAGCACCGGAAAAAGGGTTAGTAAGGAGTACTAATGTCTTCTCTCTCTCTTCCTACACATCCACAGAGGACTAAGTAAGTTTTCCATCCCTTTCCAGATGACCTTACTACTGCCCAAACCTGATGACCTCACTTCCGTCCCACCTTGATGACCTCACTTCCATCCCTTTCCAGATGACCTCACTACTGTGCAAACCTGATGACCTAATTTCCGTCCCCTGCTTTGATTACCTCACTACCATCCCACCTTGATAACCTCACGCCCTTCCTGTCCAGATGACCCCACTACTGTCCA
The DNA here is from genome assembly GCA_026402145.1 of Polypterus bichir lapradei. NCBI lineage: Eukaryota > Metazoa > Chordata > Cladistia > Polypteriformes > Polypteridae > Polypterus > Polypterus bichir. Next base: position 52,851,298 of record JANRMT010062840.1, on the reverse strand, counting down.
AACCTGATGACCTTACTTCCATCCCGCCTTGATAACCTCATTACAATCCAAACCTGATAACCTCACGTCCTTCCTGTCCAGATGACCCCACTACTGTCCAAAAGTGATGACCTCACTTCCGTCCCCCGTTTTGATGAACTCACTACTGTCCAAACCTGATGACCAGACTTCCGTCCCGTCCAGATGACTGCACGTCCTTCCTGTCCAGATGACCTCACTTCCTTCCCTTTCCAGATGACCTCACTACTGTCCAAACCTGATGAACTCACTTCAGTCCTGCATTGATGACCTCATGTCTTTCCTGTCCAGATGACCTCATTACTGTCCAAACCTGATGACCTCACTTTCATCCCGCATTGATGACCTCACTTCCTTCCCTTTCCAGATGACCTCACTACTGTCCAAACCTGATGACCTCAATACTGTCCAAACCTGATGACCTCACTTCAGTCCTGCCTTGATGACCTCATGTCTTTCCTGTCCAGATGACCTCATTACTGTCCAAACCTGATGACCTTACTTCCGTCCCGCATTGATGACCTCACTACTGTCCAAACCTGATGACCTTGCTTCCGTCCCGCATTGATGACCTCACTACTGTCCAAACCTGATGACCTCACTTCCATCCCGCATTGATGACCTCACTTCCTTCCCTTTCCAGATGACCTCACTACTGTCCAAACCTGATGACCTCACTTCCGTTCCGCCTTGAAGACCTCACATCCATCCTGTCAGATGACCTCACCCTACTTCCAGCTGCCATAATATAAAATCTGAACCATCCATGTTTCTCATTGTCTCTTGCCGTTTCATAGCGCCCCAGAATGGTATCAGTCCTTTGTGACTCCTCCAAACTACAATAAAGGGGGTAAATCCCCAACTCTTTATTTTGTGTGACTTATATTTATTCTATTCTATTTAAGTCATAAGGAGTTACAGTGGTGCCTCAGTTTGCGAGCATAATTCATTCCAGAAACGTGCTCGCAGTCCAAAGCACTCGTATATCAAAGTGAATTTCCCCATAAGAAATAATGGAAACTCAGATGATTTGTTCCACAACCCAAAAATATTTATATAAAAATGATTAATACAAAATATAAAGTAAAAGTACATCAAACACATTAACCTGCACTTTACCTTTAAAAAGAATCGTGGCTGGAGTGAGGGAGACGAGAGAGAGGAGGAGGAGGAAGAGGAGGGTTATGGTGTAGGCCGACTTTCACTCTAACTAACAGAATCCCAGCTATCTGTCAGCTCACTGGAATCTTCTTCTTTTTTTGGTGACTTTAACAAGGAGCCTCTCCAATGACAGTTGCGTTTGCCTGAAGAGTCACTACACTTGGACACAAAATTAAAAAAAAAGCTTTACGCACTGTAAGGTTTCTAAACTCTTTTGGGATTTCCCCCAATTGGACGACACGGAGAAGAGAGTCCCAAAGCAAGCAACCGCACGCTCCCAGCGCTGTAGCAGTTCGTCTCAAAAGCGAATCCAAACAGATCGCAGTCATGCTACAAGTGCCTGCCGTCGATGGGTGATGCACGGAACATTATAAATGCTGGGCACAGGATTACTTGGCCATTAACCTGGCTGGTCCCCCCCCCCGACCCTGCCCGATTGCGGTGTCTGGGTATAAGAGAGGGGCAGATCCCGCTACAATAAATAACCGTGCTGTTCCTGTTTCACGCTGAATAAAGCTGGTGTTGTTAACTCAGCTTCGTGTTTTGGGGTGCAAGACGGGGACTTACACATCACACACACATGGTCACCATGCTATAGTACACAGTATATGCTCGTATAGATGTTGACTATACGAGTGAGGCACACCGACTGAGACCGAGCGTGGGAGACGATTACCCACAATCCCGCAGTGAGAGACAGAAAAGAACCATCGGCTCAGTTGTGATCGCGTGACGCTCGGCAGACAAAGTGTATACGGATTACTCGTATTGCATGATCTCGCTCGTTTATTAAGTTAAAGTGTATTCAAAATTTTAGCTCGTCTTGCAAAACACTCGCAGACCAAGTTATTCGCAATCCAAGGTTTTACTGGATTCTCTTTTAGAAAATGTAGAATCCACCTACTAGTGCTGCCTTAGGGATTAGTCCAGGCAGGTGACAAGCAGTGCCAGGTCTTCTCCAGACACACTGCTAGGACTTCTGCCCACCATAAGGTTGCCTGTTCAGATCCCGTTGCTACCAGAGGGGGATCCTACTCGACTGGACCCTTGAGCAAAGCTCTTAACCTGAACATCGCTCCAGCGGCGCTGTACAATGGCTGACCCTGCGCTCTAAACCTCCAGACGTCAGGCGAAAAGATAAGTTTCACCTCAGGGAATAACAAAGCTCCGAAATCAAAGAGTTTTGACTCATCCAACCAGAGAATCTGTGTCCACATTAAATCACAGTCCCCTCTGGGAAACTCCAAGCTGCTTTACCATCAACACCCAACTGACGGAGTGCTGCAGAGATGATTGTCCTTCTCACAGGTTCTTCCATCTCAGCAGAGGACTTCAAAAACTCTGTCAGTGTAACCACTGAGTTGTTGGTCACATACATGACAAAGGGCCTAGTTCTTCAATTTGGCCGGATGGACAACTCTAGAAAGAGCCTTGGTGGTTCCAAACAATTACTGAGGCCACTGTGCACCACCTGGGAACACTCAGAGCTTTGGTTTGATCCTCTTGACCAGATTTGAGCCTCACCACAAGTTGATCATGGACAGCTACAGAGAGTTCCTCAAACGTCTTGGCTTGGGCCTTGCAGAGTGCACTGTGGCACGTTATATGCTCAGGTACACACGCGCCTTTCTAAATGATGTCCGGTCAATTCAGTTTGGACTCCAGTCAAGTTCTAGAAATAAAGCAAATAGGGGGCACTTGAGCGCAATTTGGTGGGCCACACACACCAAAGGCTCTGAACACTTCCAGGAATGAAAGAGTTCAGGTTTAGACTTTGAATACATTAGCATCCCTTTCTGAAAACAGGCTTTCACTTTGTCATTATGGGACAATGAGTGTAAATGGATGGGCAAAAATTGGCACATTTATCCAATTAAATGCTATAACTGCAACATAATAAAATGTGCAGAAAGTGAAGGACTTTGAATGCTTTCTGATTCCGCAGAACATAAATTCTATTTTTTGTGATAATGAACTGGAGAAGTCTAGGCAAAAGAAATTATATATATATATATATATATATATATATATATTGTGGACTATGGCCAGCAGATATCCCGGCCAATACCCCCAAGCTGCCAGGTGGAGCCCTTCCTGCAGCGTGGAGATGCCCCGAACTCCAGCAGGGCATCATGGACCTTGGAGTTTTCCTTTACAGCCCTGCTGGATACCATGGGGGCCACCAGAGGACGCTGCAGGGAGGCTCAAGGACTTGTATTCTCCGTTTAGCCCGGAAGTACTTCCCTGTCACGAAGACGGAAGAAATAAAGAACTTCCGGACTGAAGAAAAAAAGAGAAGTTTTCACCTGACCCGGAAGTGCTGGGTAATCACATGGACTGAGGGATCAGAAGCACTTCCAGGTCGAGGACTAGAAAGGATTGTGGGAAGCCCCAGAGCGCTGAGCTGAGTTGGGAGAAAGGGTGACAACGCGTCTGGGAGTGGAGGATTGAATTGGATTATTGATTATTGTATTGTGGATTACTGTTTATGAGTATAGTGGAGTGGAAGGTGCTCTGTGCACATTATTTAATATAATATAATAAATTCATCATTTGGACTTTTATCTGGTGTCTGGCATCTGATCTGAGGGTTCAAGGGGACGACAGCGCCCCCTATTACTCCACAACATATAAAGATGGAAATAGCTGAAGAAGAAAAAGAAGAAGAAGGAGGAGAAAAAGAGGAAGGAAAAGAAAAAGAAGAAGAGGCACAAAGAAGAAGAAGAGGAGGAAGAAAAATCACAAAAAAAAGGAAGAAGGAAAAGAAGAAAAAGGAGAAGCACAAAAAGAAGAAAAATCACAAAAAGAAAAAGATGGAAAAGAGGAAAAAGAAGAAGTAGAAGAAAGAAGAGGAAGAAGGAAAAGCCAAAAAAAGGCACAAAAAGAAAAGAAGAAGAAAAAAGAAAAAGCAGGAGGGAAGGAAAAGAAGAAGGAAAAGCACAAAGAAGAAGAAGAAAAGGCACAAAGAAGAAGAAAATACACAAAAAAGGAAAAGAAGAAGAATAAAAATCACAAAAAGAAAAAGAAGGAAACAAGGAAAAAGAAAGTAGAAGAAAAAGACAAGGAAGAAGGAAACGAAGAAGAAAAGACACAAAAAGGAAAAGAGGAAGAAGGAAAAGAAGAGGAGGAAGAAGAAGAAGAAAATGAAGGAAAAGAAGAAGGAAAAGAACAAAAAGGACAAAAAGAAGTAGAAAAAGAAGAAGAAAAGGCAGAGGAGGATGAAACAGAAGAAGCCGCGGAATTCTGAGCTGAAAGTTGTCACAGGATGACACGCCATATGGAGATCCTTGAGGTCTCGGTATGCCCTTCAGTCATCCACCCATTTTCAAGCCCACTTATCCAATTCAGTGATGCAGAAGATGAAACCTGTCATGGCAGCACTGGGTGTAACGAAGAAACCAGCTGTGGTTTGGAGCCTAAGTCCATTATGGGATACCCTCACACGCTCCATCATACCGGACCATTTTACACTCGCCACTCCATCCAACCATCTTTAGGATGTGGGAGCAAAAATCCAAGCAGACACAGGAAGAAAGGGCAAGCTCCACATTGGCCGTTAGGCCGTAGTGCCAAATACCGTGCCACCCAGCTTCAGTGATGTTAACTGAAAAAGGAAACTCCTGGCAAAATGGAGTGGTGCTGATGCACATGGAGCACAGCAGAGCCACTGTCACCTGATGACATCAGTCACTGTGAAGCGAGAGGATTTTGTGAAGGCACATTTGCTGTCACTTGACAAGAAAGGAAAATATTGGAGTTGCCGATTCCACCACAGGGTGGGCACCTGTTTCTTCACATGGGTGCTCAGCCCTTGCAGATTCAAGCAAGCTGAAAAGTCGAGGCATAACTTCGAGAGGATGACGGTCTCGAGAGGCCTCGGCTTCTTTGCTAGCTGTTTAATCAGATGTTAACGCCACCTGCCTTGACAGACACGCAGAGATCTGGCTGGCTGATCCTGTGCCAGTTCGCTGCCAAGGGACACTCATCCGGATTAATGATCTGCTGTCCTGTCCAGATCTGCCTTTCAGTATTCAGTGACGACTCAACCAGGCTAAATCAGCCAAAGCCTGCGTCATCGTAACAAACAGAGAAGACATCCAAAGGCAGCCATGGAAGAACAAAGCACACGAGCATGGAGGGGTCTAATTTAGAACTGGAATAACGGCTTTTTTATTGATTTTCTCATCAAATTATAATAGTAAGTCACATTTACTGCTAATTCATATTATAAAGCAGGGGTGGGGCAACAACAAATAGTCCAAGACTAAAATTTGGTTTTTATTATTAGATACTCTTGTAGTCAATGGTTTGTAAGGCAAGCAGATTTAGAACATTCTAGAAAGCTCCTTAACCCCCACTTTTTTTTCAAAGCTGCATTTTACCTCAACTTGTTATATACACTGTGACCAGTAGGGGGGTATTGCAGCACCCCAAACCTCAGACATGACAACCACGACACAAGTCCTGGGTTTAAATCCAAGTTTTAAAACAATAAAATACTTCACAAAATATATAATATATACCTCACTATAGTATCCATCCATTACAGCCTCCTGACTGGCCCATGGATCTCCCTTCATCCCAGTTGGGGTGCCAGCTGATCACTTAAGGCACTTATAACACATATTGCAATATCAGACACTTCTTGGATTTGTAATCATTCCTAACCTCTGCGCTTCTCTCTTTGTGTTTGTGCTTTTCTGCCAACTGCCACCTGATCAAAGTTCTGTAAATCTACCCTGTGACTTTGGAAGGAACGTTTGGGACATCGAAAGAGACCCTACTGCTTCTAGGAATAAGCTTAAAAAAATAACAACAAGGAACAACTTAAGTAATAACTATTGTTATCATCACTACAGACGTAAAAATGAGCTTAGCACTTTAATCCAGAATGACGTATGTGCTACTTGTTTATCTGTATCATGACAGTGCATATTGTGTATAAAGTGTCACACATGGGAGGCAGCTAAAAGGAACAAAAGAAGGCAATTCCATGCCAGGCCAGTGGGTGGCAAGGTGCAGTAAACCTTTCTCTTTTATCTTTGCAGACCAGACACTGGAAAATTTGCTTGACTCTGATGATGTCTCTTCCGGGTTCCTGCTCCAGATGACATCACCGCCGCCGACCAGCCATTAAAGAAACCCAACCACCTCTTTGCAATCAGTTTTGTTGTGGACTCAACCTGTACACTTCTGTGCAACCAAAACCTCATTTGTTGGAGCCAGAATGAAGTATACGGGTAGCTGCCCCAAACCTCTTTTGGTGTCAAGGTCTATTTATTTCCAAATATATATATACAGAACAAATACACATACATATATACAAATATATATATATACCGTAGATCCCGGAATACAAGCCGACCCGGTATATTAGCCGATCCCCTTCTCTACCTACTAAATTACATGTATTTGCCGATGACCGGTATTTAAGCCGACCCCCTTCTCCAAGCAAAATTTTCTAAATTTCCTTAAAAGTGTCTCTTCGGGTATATTTATAATGTTTATCAGCGAGAATTTGAGACTGCCGCCATTTTTGATGGAAACCAGGAAGTGATTGCGGAGAAGTTTGGTAAAATGGAACCTTTGTGTTGAAACTGTATACGCAAATACGGTACATCGGCGGGTGGATTTCCGGAGACTTGTTATAAATTTGATTAACTTAAATACGCAATACAGTGGACCCTTGACTTACGAACTTAATTCATTCGCAAAGGCTAACCCATAATGCGTTCCGAACCTCCCACTGCAACACTTACTTAACCTTTTCATAATAAAAAACACCAATAATTTTTCTAACGTACTAACCAAAAAGTTATAAAAAGTGCCTAGCCTACTTCGATTAGGCTAGGAGCATGGCGGAGCGCATCGTCACAGCGGATCAAGGCTCTCCTTTTCAGTGCACTTTTTTGTGGTTTTTGTACTTTTTTTTTGTCCTTGTTTGTGCACGATCGGTTCGGCGAACATCCGCTACACCATTCAGAACCTTATAGACATCGGTGCCCAGAGCCAGACATCTGTTTTGAGTGTTTTTCATCACACGCACAACATCCCAGACAACATAGCGAGACCAGCGGGCTCTCCGTGGTTTGTTGTCGGGTCTAGGAGACGACACAGACGGAGGAGGGAAAGAAAGCAGAAGCGGGGCCGCAGATACGGCGTTATGCTAAGGCTAAAAAACAACCATACAAGCCCAATACAGAACTTTTTTCTGCACTGAAGGAGCTGCTTTTAATCTCATTGTAGATGCGTATAGTGACAGTAAAAGGCATTCTATTCTAGAAACAATTTCATACTGTACTCACCATTTAATTTGACATCTTTGGGCTGCAGGAAGGGAGGAGGAGGAGATATTTCCACACAATGTCCATCTTCGTTTCGAAATTACATCCACAAACACATGTATCTGGGCTCCGACTGACGCTACTAACGCTCTCGGTGCAAGCGGATACACGTGACCGCATCCGTTTCGTAACGCAAGATCTGGATTGTAAATCAAAATAAAAAATTTTATTTTAAACTTCCCGATAATTTATTATAAATTTTATTAATAAAATCAACAACTAAAACACTTTTTTGAATAAATTCTTTATTTAAAGTACCGGCATGCAAAGTTACTTCTTCATCTGAAAGATGGCTCTGTGGTTTCGTCATTATTTACTTCCGTATTCATCGGCAAAACCGGCATTGCGCTGGAAATATTGAATCTGAAATGATACTCGTTGTATAAACCGACCCTTCAAACTCCAAGCCAAAAATCTAGGATGAAATTCTCGGCTTGTATTCCGGGATCTACGGTATATATATATATATTATATACATACAGTGCATCCGGAAAGTATTCACAGCACATCACTTTTTCCACATTTTGTTATGTTACAGCCTTATTCCAAAATGGATTAAATTCATTTTTTTCCTCAGAATTCTACACACAACACCCCATAATGACTAATAATAATGGCTTTGCCTCAGGCACTGATGTCCGAGATACGATCCCCGTAAAGGAATGCAAAAGTGCGTACACCTGACGAACCCCAAGTAGGGTGAAACACGTGTTGTGTACTCTTTGTATTATTTGGCAGACACTGTATCACATATCTATGGTCTGCTTTCTACAACTGAGAGGACGTAGCGGGTGTTTGCTGACTGTCTGACCAACCACAATTGTTACCTGGTAGGTAACCACTTAATAATCAGATTGCAATTCAAATACTGTATGTAAGGGATGGCCGTCAGCCATAACCAAGCAGGATGCCCATGAAGTGGAAGGATAGGGGAAGGCAGCTTCTTTAGGGCACTGCTTCCCCTGGCATGACAGATGGCTGCGCCCCACCTCCCCCAATCCCCCACCTCACACTGGGTTGCAGCTCTGCCACATTTTCCCACAGGGCATCATGGGAACTGGAGTTCTTGGACTCAGCCCTGTTTGGTGCCGTGGGCGCCACCAGGGGGTACTGCAGGAACGACGGAGCTCAACTTTGTCGGGATTCCGCCTCACCCGGAAGTGCTACCGGACCATGCTAAAGGTCCACTGAAAATTACTCCCTGGTGCAGGAGGATGAAAGAAGTCTGCTGTCACTGCTCCAGGAGCCAGAGTTGAGGAGGAGAGGACGATGCTCACGAGTGGAGGAGTGGAGGTGGAGAGAGTGAAACAAAGAAATAGAAAGAAGAATAAAAACACATTGCTGTCTGCTTAATTGTGTTATGGAACTGTGTTGTCCTGTGCTGTGGGAAAAGATTTGGGAAGCATTAGGTGTCTGCATCTGTCTGTGTCAGGTTTGGGGATCTAGTGCGCCACCTACAGGCAACTATACATATATACATATATACATATATATATATATATATATATATATACACACACACATATATACACACACATATATATATACATACACACACACACCCCCATCTATTATAAAGTGCCTTTCACATGCACTTTATAACAGATAGGTGGATATTTCAAACATAGCACCATTTACATTACTATCTATCTGCACATATTTTGTAGTGCCATTCACAAACAGTATGTATGAATCAGTTATATAGTGCCTTTCAAATGTGTCTGTCTACTTGTTTATATTTTGGAGTTCTGTTCACATGCTGTATGTATCTACTATCTAGTGCCTTATATAGTGCCTTTCAAATGTCCATCCATACATATTTTTGTAGTACCCTTTACATACAGTACAGTGTGTATCTATCTGTTATCTTAATATTTATTGAAGCCAATATTGCTCCGTTTCATAGCTTCAGATTTGCTTCTGCTCACAAGCATGTCTTAAAAAGCATATCTGTGCATCCCACCCGGTGGGTACTTATCCCAGGCTGTAGTCCCACCTCCATGCTTGTTTTTTTCTCCTTGTGATCCTAAGCAGTCCATTCATCCATTTTTTGGATCCCCTTATTCCACTTCCAGGTTAGTGGGGGGGGTACTCTTAACCAATTAATAGACAGCAATGCCTGAGGGCCCTTTTGAAACGTCCTTATCTGTTAAAGAAGCGTCAAACAAGCCGGTCATGCTACATTGATGCAAGTGACATGCCTTTGGAGACGAGGGGGAGATTCAAGTCGGTTTGTTGTTTTTTTGTCGATGCCTGACAGAGGTTGCCCTTTTTAATAATTCCACAGGGCCACCAGTACCAAACTTTGTTTCTCCAACGATTGGCACATTTTTCTCTCTCGTTCCTTGCGGTTATATTATTTATTTACTAGCAGTTGGTGTCTTTGCTATTAGCTGTAGGACCCCTCTCACAGTAATTTGTTTGTGGCACACATTTGGCATGAAGCATTCGTGTCTTGTACAAATAGCTCCTTGGTCTCCGACGGCAATGGTGTGCCATGCAAGTGAGCTTTAATAACAAAGCAGCAGGCGCGTGTATGAAGTTCACTCACCTTGTTTGTTCTGCTAAGGGAAGGAGAGACATCTGTTCTTTATCTAGAAGGACTTTATGCGGTAGAATTTGCCTAAGCCTTTATAGAATTTGTGACATTTTCAAAATTCACATTTTTTTTAGGGTACAATAAGAATAATTGTCAAGTACCAAATCTAAAATGAAATAATGAAAACACAGACGGGATTCTTGCATAGTTTCTAGAATGGCTTTTAATGTAAAACTAGACAATGGGGGCCACCCATAAGTGTAAGATTATGGAGTACGACGCGCACACTGGTGTTGTAATTTAGGTAAGCTCTGAAATAAAAAAAAAGTTAAAAGCTTATTACTTTAGTTTGTAAAATCTTGCAGTGTTGGACCAACCTGTCACCCCGCGTAACTTTTGCTGACACTTTGCATTCCCCCATTCAAATTGGATTAGTTTTGCTCAAGAAGTAGTGCTAGTTGAAGCCCTTTTGGATGGTGTGTTGGGGTGTAGAGATGGCGACACTCTGTGTCCATAATGGGTAATCAAATATTACACAATAACAACTGGGGGGGTCCCCCTCAGGGTCCAGAGCATTCACCCTTTCAACTACATCATAGCCGCCCCTCTGTGTAAACAACGCAGACTGTACAGAGTGTGCTCCCCTTAAACTTTCATCAACGGTGCCCCTAATAGACCACTCACACCCTCAAGCCCGTTTGTTCAGCTCGTAGCTAAGCTGTCCTGATATCTCATCCAGATTTTTCTTAAAGGTTGAGTCTCCTCTGCTCAGACTAAACAGGTTTAACTCTCCGAGTCTGTCACAGTAGGCCACATCCTCAAGCTCTGAGATGCACTTGCGTGTTCTCCTCTGCAAAGCTTCAAGTGCTGCTATGTCTTTAGCACCAGAACTGCACACAGGACACCAGATGAGGTCTTACTATTACATTAAAAACAAGATACCGTTAATGTCGATACATTACACAAAACATAAGACAAAGCTGTCAAAATTCAAAACGCAGACTGTATGGAGTGTGTGCCCGTAATGGACCATGCCCGTTTGTTTAGCTCATAGCTAAGCTGTCCCAACATCTCATCCAGATTTTTCTTAAAAGTTGAATCTTCTCTGCTCAGACTAAACAAGTTTAACTCTCTGAGTCCGTCACAGTAGGACACGTCCTCAAGCTCCGAGACGCACTTGCTTGTTCTCCTGTGCACCGCTTCAAGTGCTGCTATGTCTTTCTTATGACCAGAACTGCACACAGGACGCCAGATGTGGTCTCACTAGTGCATTAAAAACAAGATGCGGTCAATGTCGAATGTTAAATGGTGCGACTCAAACCACTTACAACTGAACAGCAGCGAAACCGAGGAGCTGGTGGTGGATTTTAGGAGGACCAGGCCCATCATGGACCTCGTGATCATCACAGGTGACTGTGCAGAGGGTACAGACCTATAAATACCTGGGAGTGCAGCGGGATGATAAACTGGACTGGACTGCCAATACTGATGGTCTGTGCAAGAGAGGACAGAGCAGACTATGGTTCACCGACAAAAGTGCGATAGACATATGAGCTCTGACAAAACCGCGACGGACAAATGAGCGCCGACAAACTCGCTAACTGGTTTTCGACAAATGCGCGCCGTCAAAATACACCACGACAAAATCGCGAGAGAGGCCAAGAGAGTGGGATGCGTAAGTGCGCATTATGTACACATTATGTGCTAGTTTATAACTGTATTCAAAGATGCTAATTGCACCGAGTTTCGTTCCTCCGGAAGATGTTGGGTCCGCTTTCGATGAACTGAGCGAGAGTAGACCCGACAATCTCCAGAATGTTTATGATTACTAGGAGGACAATTACGTTGGTCGATTGAGATGCAATCGACGAGCCAACCCATTGTTTCCTATCACCATGTGGAACATGCGAGAACGTGTTGCTGATGGCATGCTGCGAGCAAATAACTCAGTCGAGGGTTGGCATAACGCGTCGTATACAAAGCGGAATTACCAGCAGTCAGGCAGCCAGCAAGTCTAAATACGCTCAACTATCAAGACGTCTTGCTGCAATTCTTCCTACATATGCAGGGCGTGATCTTAAGGACTATCTGCGTGCCGTGTCTCATAATATTGACTTCTAAAATAAACATTATTATATATGCTTTAAACTAGTAATTCATATTTATTGAAACTTGCGCGATTTTGTCAGCGCGATTTTGACGCCGTGTTTTAATGGGCGCTATTTTGTCGGCGCTCATATGTCTATCGCGCAAATGTCGGGTCACTGCCGACTATACTTCATTAGAAGGCTGGCGTCCTTCAACATCTGCAATAAGATGCTGCAGATGTTCTATCAGACGGTGGTGGCGAGCGCCCTCTTCTACGCGGTGGTGTGCTGGAGGGAGGCAGCATAAAGAAGAGGGACGCCTCACGCCTGGACAAACTGGTCAGGAAGGCAGGCTCTATTGTAGGCACGGAGCTGGACAGTTTGACATCCGTGGCAGAGTGACGGGTGCTGAGCAGAATCCTGTCAATCATGGAGAATCCACTGAACAGGATCATCTCCAGACAGAGGAGCAGCTTCAGTGACAGACTGCTGTCACCGTCCTGCTCCACTGACAGACTGAGGAGACCCCACACTATACGACCCTTCAATTCCTCCCGGGGGGATAAACATTAACATTATATAAAGTTATTGTCTGTTATACCTGCATTGTTATCACACTTTAATTTAATATTGTTCTTTATCAGTGTGCTGCTGCTGGAGTATGTGAATTTCCTCTTGGGATTAATAAAGTATCTATCTATCATATAGTGCCTTTCATATTATCTATCTATCACATAAAACATAAGGCAAAGCTGTCAAAAATATGTAGAAGACACTAGAAAACTTTGACTCATAAACAAGTGATAAGACAATGGATGGAACATCTCTGCATCCGTAATTGTCCTAATACTGGGTGACTGCACTCTCCATTGGCAGCAGGAGGAATGGCACGGCGCATCGCGGAGAGCGAGGTATGACAAGATGTTTCTTCTTAACCTCCACACCGCCTTGAACATTCAACGGGACACCAGAGGGAGAGGTGTGAACGTTGCTGTTGCTTGGCCGCAGTCAGATCCATCTGCTCTTTACAGCACTCTAACTATGGTGTCATTTTTCTAATCGTTCCACTCTTGTCATGCAACAGCTGTTGATGCGGGTGCCCAGCAATATCACGTCAGTGCAGTCCACCACCCTCAATCTGTCACAATTCACCGCTGTCATCTCGCAAATCTGAGTTCGGAGAGCAAATTGTAAATGATGAGGGTTTGTTAGAGATGGTAATTACCTGAAATTGCAGGCGGGAGGAGGGATTGGCTGTGCAGCGAAGCTTGTTGTGCTTCTACAGGGCAATCCAGAAAGTCTTCAAACCCCCTTCACTTTCTGCACACTTTATCGTCTTGTACAAATCGGACATGTGTGTCCATCACTCTATGCTCAATAAGCCATCATGATAAGGCGAAGGAATATTTTCAGAAAGGTTTGCAATTTTATTAAAAACCCAAAACTGTTATCTCTCCTTCACAGAAATATTCAGAAGTGTCTCCGTCTCCCTTCCTGTTCACCCCTCTACACCACAGACGTCCAGCCCAACACCAGTGCTTGCAACCTGCAGCAAGTTTCAGATGACTCCTCCATCATAGGCTGCATAAATAATGGAGATGTGTTGGACTACAGGAAGGTTGGAGAAGACTTTGTCTTGTGGTGCAGGGAGATCAACCTGCAACTTGACATCACAGCTGGTGGTGGGCTTACAGTGTGCCAGGAAGCCTCTGAGATCTATCAACCATCCAAGGGGAGGACATGGAAGTGGTGTGGAACTACACATGAACAACAAACTGGATGTCACAATGGCCCTGTACAAGAAGGGCCAGGGCAGACAGGACTTGCTAAGGAGACCCAAATAGTGGTGAGACACCCAATCCAGAAGCCCCCTTGAGACCACATGGTCAAGGGTCTCCACCTACCATATTACCTCATAATGCACCATTGTGAAGTTTCCCCTCTGAGATAAAAAAAAAATCAAAATCAAAATAAAAAAATTACAAAGAAAGCACAGGACGTTGTTATGAGCATCAAAGGTCAAACCAACCCATCGGAATAGAAGTTTCAAAAAGGGAATAGAAACCGTCATGGCCCCAAAAGGTGGAATGATTGTGGACAACCCGCCAGGCCTGACATCGCAATGGCCTTGTACAAGAAGGTCCAGATCAGACAGAACTTGCTAAGGAGACTTTCAGGTCTCTTGATGTATGAAGCAAGCTACTGGAAATGTTCTACCAATCCATAGTAGTCACTGCAGTGTTCTACGTTGTGGTCTCCTGGGGAAGAAACTTGAGCTCAAAAGAAGCGCAAAGCCTAAATAAACGTATCAGGAAAGCCTGCACCCTTACAGGGCCAACCAGGGACAAAAACAATTCAGATGGGAGCATCAGTAGGCTTTGTGCCCGAGGAACCAAGTTACTCAAACTATTCTCTATCATTTCAGAAGGACTTGCATCTCGCCTGAAGAAGGGGCCCGAGTTGCCTCGAAAGCTTGCATATTGTAATCTTTGTAGTTAGCCAATAAAAGGGGTCATTTTTGCTTGACTTCTCACGTTATCATTTCAGTAATTATTTGCTGATCTTGCCGACCATAAAATGGGCCATTACGATAGCAATGGACGAGAAGAATTCAGAACGAATTGCAGAATTACGGTATTTGTGGGTGCCTGTCGAGCGCAATTTGGCTCAAAAACTAATCAGCACATCGTCATCTCATAACAGGCTTCCGTCTGAGTTAGGTGTTTTTGCACACGGCTGTTTTAGCTCTCGACCGAACTGCCAGTGCTGCTGTTCACAGTGCCAGAGAGATTACTGCTTCATGTGCGGTGTTGTCAACTACGATGATCAATATAAAAGGTTACTGTGTGCAGACTGCCCTAGTCAGTGAAGATATTATTAAACTGGTTATTGAGGTGCTGTTTGCTTCATCAGGCCATCATCTTCAGCTCTCTCTGGATCAGTTCACAGCTGAGTGTGAAGCAGCTGGGATGGGAATCAGCACCTCCAAATCCGAGACCATGGTCCTCAGCTGGAAAAGGGTGGAGTGCCCTCTCGGGGTTGGGAGCGAGATCCTGCCCCAAGTGGAGGAGCTCAAGAATCTCGGGGTCTTGTTCACGAGTGAGGGAAGAATGGAGCGTGAGATCAACGTGCGGATCGGTGCGGCATCTGCAGTGATGCGGGCTCTGCATCGGTCTGTCGTGGTGAAAAAGGAGCTGAGCCGTAAGGCAAAGCTCTCAATTTACCAGTCGATCTACGTTCCTACCCTCACCTATGGTCATGAGCTATGGGTAGTGACCGAAAGAACGAGATCGCGAATACAAGCGGCTGAAATGAGTTTCCTCCGGAGGGTGTCTGAGCTTTCCCTTAAAGATAAGGTGAGAAGCTCAGTCATCCGGGAGCGGCTCAGAGCAGAGAGGAGTCAGATGCGGTGTCTCAGGCATCTGATCAGAATGCCTCCTGGACGCCTCCCTGGTGAGTTGTTCCGGGCACGTCCAACCGGGAGGAGGCCTCGGACACGCTGGAGGAACTGTGTCTCCCGGCTGGCCTGGGAACGCCTCGGGATTCCACCGGAAGAGCTAGAAGTGGCCGAGGAGAGGGAAGTCTGGGTGTCTCTGCTCAAGCTGCTGCCCCTGCGACCCGACCTCGGATAAGCGGAAGAGGATGGATGGATGGATGGATATTGAGGTGCATTGCCCTACACTCTCTTGGTTTATAACAGAACTGCTGGGAAACGGGGCAGAGAATAGGTGAATGTCGTCTTAATCATCAGGATTTGTTATGCTCATAAGACTAATACTTTTTTTTTTCTACAGACTCTGTGCACATAAAGGCTAACATACATATATTTTCAAAAATATCAAGTATATCAGTTTATATAAACTGCAAATCTTGTGTGTGTGTGTTTTTTTTTAATTTGATTTGTGTAATGTTTAAAATTTACTTAATGCTGTTTGTTCACAGGTCATGCATTTTAACAGCATAACATTTATTATAAACCATACTGTGGCTGTATGTCGCAAATACAGACATCAGGGCTGAACTGTATATAAATCGATTAAAGTTAAACTAGGCTCTAAATTATTTATCTAAATATAGACATTACTAGCATTACGGCGGTGTAAGAATAGGAACAGAAAACGGTGAGAAAGGAATTCAGAAATCCAGAAGAAAGAAATACTTCTTGAAAGACGCAGTTGTGAATAGGTGTTTTGCTGGAGACGACAGATAACGAGTCGAAAGATCTAACCCTAGAAAAAGCCACGTACAACTGACCGTGGCTGAAGAATGGTTGTTGTAGATTAACGAAAATCTTTGCAAACGTAATGCAAGGCGGGATGTTGGGGTTGTGTTTGAAGTAAATGACAATGGTAGCAAGGAGAATCTCGGAAAGAGCTTGAATTTCAGCTTCACCACCATAACCTCCAGATGTTGCCATGTATTGATAGCACTCGTGACTTGTTGTTATAACTCGACTTGCGTTGGAAAGAACAAAAGGAAGAACGTCTCCAAATCTGTCCCAATGGGATGCAACGAAATCTACTGTCCTATGTCGTAGTGAGAGTGCATTGCCTTCGTCAACCGTTTGTGTCAAAAAATAACCCACTGATAGGAACAGGCAGTTGCCGGATCCCGGAATAGAGATGACGTTGTACAAAAACCCGTCAACAGAGAGGATACTGTCGTTCATTTTATAATAAAGGCTTAGGAAACAACCGTCGCAGTACAGTAATCCCTCCTCGATCGCGGGGGTTGCGTTCCAGACCCCCCCGCGATAGGTGAAAATCCGCAAAGTAGAAACCATATGTTTGTATGGTTATTTTTATATATTTTAAGCCCTTATAAACTCTCCCACACTGTTAACATTATTAGAGCCCTCTAGACATGAAATGACACCCTTTAGTCAAAAGTTTAAACTGTGCTCCATGACAAGACAGAGATCATCTTTTTTTCTTTCTCACAATTAAAAGAATGCAAACATATCTTCTCTTCAAAGGAGTGCCCGCATCAGGAGCAGAGAATTTAAGAGAGAGAGCGCGCGCTCGCAAAGAAAAGCAAACAATCAAAAAATCAATACGTGTGCTTTTGTGCTTTTAAATATACCGAAGCACCACGATAAAGCGGCATTTTTTAGAGGAGCGTCAGTATCTTCTAAGCAAACAGCCTCTGTGCAAACAGCCCCTCTGCTCACACCCCCTCCGTCGGGCGCAGAGAATATCAGAGAGGGTGAGATAGAGGCAGAGACAAGCAAACAATCAAGCACCGCGCGGGATGCATATCTTATATCATTGAGGAGTTTTAGTTAATATGTAATACATGCTCTGATTGGGTAGCTTCTAAGCCATCCGCCAATAGCGTCCCTTGTATGAAATCAACTGGGCAAACAAACTGAAGAAGCATGTACCATAAATTAAAAGACCCATTGTCCGCAGAAATCCGCAAACCAGCGAAAAATCAGTGATGTATATTTAGATATGCTTACATTTAAAATCCGCGATAGAGTGAATCCGCGAAAGTCGAAGCGCGATATAGCGAGGGATTACTGTCTAACGAAAATAGCAAGGAGCGAAAAAAATGGCAATGGTCGAGAGAGTACCCTCCTGTAGCAGGCTACAGAAAAGACTTCCAGGCGCACATATGGCCGAAGTGAAAGGTCACGAGGTCAAGCTAGATATCGGGCAGTGACGTGACACCAATGGGGTCATGAGAGAGGAGCGGGGAACGCGTTAGTCTGAAGGAGGAATAGGACTCGAGAAAAGCGGCGTGGGGGTGTATGGGAGGCCGCAGGCAGCGTGGGGAAGGGTTTGGAAGAGGATGAATAGGAATCGAGAAATGCCGTGTGGGCGGGACTGGGTTTGAAGAGGAAGCAGGACAAACCAATAGGAGTCAAGAAATGCCGTGTGGGCTGCGTGTGGGAGGGACCGGGTTTGAAGAGGAAGCAGGATGAACCAATAGGAGTCGAGAAATGCCGTGTGTGCTGCGTGTGGATACTGGGTTTGAAGAGGAAGCAGGACGAACCAGAAGAGAAATATATAAAAGAGATGATGATAGTTCATTTCTGTGGTACTAACCAGCATGATTTCTGGCATTCTTTCCCCTGGTAATACAAGCCCTGATCATTTCTATTGTGAATCACTGGAATTCTAGTTTGGCGAAGTTTGTGTGCCCAGGTGAAGTATGCAGAAGAAGATAATAAAAATCATGTCTATTGATGAACACATTTATGACAGTTTTTGTAGTGTCTGCCATTTTTTCTACTACACTTCTAAATTTTTCTCAAAGAGTTGGGAGGATAGACTTAAGAAATGTTTTAAGTCATGCCATTGTTGAATGTGCAGTGGCACAAATCAGTTGAATTGCAGGTCTGTTGTAGCAGACACCATAATGCAGTATTTTAAAAAGAAGCAAGGAGTCCATGGTTGTTCATGGATACCAAGTAAAAATCCTGCCAGGTGATACTGAGCATTCCAATTGTTTAATGTATTTAAAAACTTATTCTTGTACCCCATTTTCAATCTATACTAATAAAAGGCAAAGCCCTCACTGACTGACTCACTCACTCATCACTAATTCTCCAACTTCCCGTGTAGGTAGAAGGCTAAAATTTGTCAGGGTCATTCCTTACAGCTTACTTACAAAAGTTAGGCAGGTTTCATTTCGAAATTATACGCGTAACGGTCATAACTGAATCCTACTTACGTCCATATATACAGCCATAGCCTGCAGTTCGGTCGCCGTGTGAGGTGGAGTTGCGTCCCGCATCACCACGCCTCCCACGTAATTGACTGCCTGCCCATATAAGGCCGTCCGTCAGCAGCAATCCAATAGACAGGCTGCCGCTACAAGACGTTTGTCATGCCTAAGACGAATACGATATTCGCGAGACACAAGTTTAACGAGAGGACGCAGGGTATAAACGAGACTTTTGATCACTTCGTAACGGAGTTAAAATTGCTGGTGAAGGACTGTGCTTATGCAAACGAAGATGAGATGGTCAAGGATAGAATAGTGTTTGGCGCAAACTCAGCAAAAGTGCGAGAGAAACTTTTAAGTGCCGGGTCTGAGCTAACATTAAATAAAGCCGTGGACATTGCAAGATCGCAAACCTTCGATGCATGTACTCCGAGTGGCTCATGTCAACTGACTGTGAACGCAGTACGCAGACAACAAGCAAGAGCTCCAAAGAGCGCTGAGCAAAAAACACATTACACAATTGAGAAGGCAGCAAAAGAATATGAAGCGAGTGACGCATACAAGCATATTCATAAGTGCAGCTACTGCGGAAACAAAGCACACGGTGGAAAAAGTCAATGTCCAGCTAAAGGAAGACAGTGTAAAAAATGTGGTAAATTGAAGCACTTCACAAAAGTTTGCAGGACTGGGAAAGGTAAACCTGTGCATGCAGTGTGTGATTTCTCAGATAAAGAGGAAGACGAGCTGTTTATTGATGCAGTAAGAAAGGAACAACCCTCTGAAGATGAACAAGCCTTTGTAGACATATCAATAGGAGAGCAAGGTGCAAAGCTTAAGTTTAAATTACGTTCATAGACATGCTGCCACTAAATATTCGCAGGCAAATCCACAACTTAATACCGGGAATGCCTGTTAAACATCTTAGATTCATGAGTAGCGATTTGGGTAGTGAACACTTCGATGAATGAAACCTGTTATCTTTACAACGGTTGACAAACACGGAATATAACTTGAACACAACACATCGTACAAGGTTAATGCCCTGCCCGGGGTTTGTTTCCTGCCTAGCGCCCTGTGTTGGCTGGGATTGGCTACAGCAGACCTTCCATGACCCTGTAGTTAGGATATAGTGGGTTGGATAACGGATGGATGGATTTTACTTTTGTTTTCCTCCTAACACATTAAAATCCTTGCTTTATGTGTTTAACTTATGTCTCTACTTTTTTATAATAGATTGGTCTGGTGTGTGGGCAGCACGGTGGCGCAGTGGGTAGCACTGCTGCCTCGCAGTAAGGAGACCTGGGTTCGCTTCCCGGGTCCTCCCTGCGTGGCGTTTGCATGTTCTCCCTGTTCTGCGTGGGTTTCCTCCCACAGTCCAAAGACATGCAGGTTAGGTGGATTGGCAATTCTAAAATTGTCCCTTGTGTGGGTGTGCATGTGTGTGTCCTGCGGTGGGTTGCTGCCCTGCCTGGGTTTGATTCCTGCCTTGCGCCCTGTGTTGGCTGGGATTGGCTCCAGCACACCCCCGTGACCCTGTAGTTAGGATATAGTGGGTTGGATAATGGATGGGCGCCCTGCAGTGGGCTGGCGCCCTGCCTGGGGTTTGTTTCCTGCTTTGTGCCCTGTGTTCGCCGTTATTGGCTCCAGCAGACCCCCCGTGACCCTGTAGTTAGGATTCAGCAGGTTGGATAATGGATAGGCGCCCTGCGGTGGGCTGGCGCCCTGCCCGGGGTTTGTTTCCTGCTTTGTGCCCTGTGTTGGCCGTTATTGGCTCCAGCACACCCCCGTGACCCTGTAGTTAGGATTCAGCGGGTTGGATAATGGATGG
>JANRMT010062840.1:52797924-52826094 GCA_026402145.1 Polypterus bichir lapradei | reverse complement strand
ACTTTCCCTATAATTTGTATACAAGAAATTCAGGGAGGTCTAAAACGCTAAGATTTATCAAAATCTCGACATCGAACACTTATACGATTCCAATACTTTCCCAATAATTCATATACAAGAAAATCGGGGAGGTCTAAAACGTTGAGATTCAACAAAATCTCAACATCGAACTTTTGGACGATTCCAGTACTTTCTCTATAATTCGTATACGAGAAAGTAAAAATGAATTAAACACAGTCAATTTCTGGTGAAGAAGACAGATGGTAGGTTCAACAGCAAGAACCCATGCAGCCCACCTATCTTGCGTCAACAGTCTAGACTGGTGGTGATGGTGTACTGGTGTGGGGACGATTTTCTTTGCCCACTGTACCCCCAAATACCAATCAATCATCGCTTGAATTTACATTTACATTTCTATTTCTGTTTATTTAGCTGACACCTTTATGCATGGGGACTTACTTTGTGATACAATTGGTTGCATTTCTTGTGGTTTTCCAATTGGGGCACAGGCAGATGAAGTGACTTGTTTAGGGTCACATGGTGTCAGCAGTGGGATTTGGATCCACAACCTCAGGGTTTGACGCCCAAAGCCTCAACCACTACATCACACTGCCTCAATGCCGCGTCCTATCAGAGAGTTCTAATGGCTACTTCCAGCATGATTTTGCGCCACATCACAAAGCAGACTGGTTTCTTGAGCACGTCGGTGTTCTTCAGTGGTCCTCCAAATCACCAGAGGTGCGGCAGAATAGAAGATGACAAATCGGCAGGAACCGCGTAACGGGATCAAGTCAACATGGGCCAGAATCTCAAAGGAATGTCTCAAATATCTTGTGGAATCCACAAAGCCACTAAAGAACTGAGGCTGTTCTTGAGAGCATAGGGAGGTCCTGCCCAGAATGAGTAGGGTGGTCCGAAGAATGCGCTCAACGAGGGTACAGCACAGTGCGTTTTTTTTTTATTATTGCACGATATAAAAAGCAAAATCAGGTTTAATTTGACCTCGAGAAGACGAAAGCCTGAGATGTCAGATAAACTCCGAGTTTTCTTCTTCCCGTACACAGTTACTTATTAAAACTCTCTACAGTAATCCTTTCCAAATTAATGCAACTTTACAATGACATTAAGCACTCCTTTGTATCCACTCGGATTGGAGAAAAGGATGTGATAATCCTTTTGTGATTTAAATACATATATAAAAAAAAATCCTTTTATCTTGTGAATGCTTTTAAAATATGCGTGGCTCCATATCCGTTATTCCACATCTTGCTCTTTAATTTAGGAGGAATAAAGGTCACTCTTGAAAGAGGTTTTTGGTGTTCTAAACTCCTGGCTCCATGGTACAGGGATACAGAACACAGATCACCATTTTCGGACTGAGACACGTCCGCCATAAAGATGTGGGCAACCAACGTAAAGTTAAAGACGACAGACTCAGATCCATTATGTGGCCACCCAGAGCGCTGTCATCTGAAAGTTAAGGGGTGCTGACAGATCGAAAAAAAATCGCCAAGCTAATACGGCAGAGCACTTTAAAAAAAAACTGCTAAAGACCCGTTAATTTAACATGGCTTCCTCATAGCTACATTTTAGTATAACCCTGATATTCTGTATATGCATTGAATTATCATTTTATCATATCTCCATGATCCGTACTGACCCCGACTTTCTCTGCTGTTCTTTATCCGGTTTTCCGTGGTGACGATCTGTGCCTCCACCACCTGATCAGGGCACCATGCGGTCCCTCCATTGATGGATTGAAGGCCAGAGGTCCATTTGACCGTCGTCATCATCATCTAATTCTTCCCTGCGAAGCCTGAAAGCCACAAGGACTGATTGAGATCATTGATGTCAGGTAGAATGCCTAGTGGGGGGCTGGCTGGGTGGTCTCATGCCCTCGGAACCCCTGCAGATTTTATTTTTTTCTGTTGTCCTGGCCATCAGACCTTACTTAATTCTTTGTTATTTAGTATTGCCTAATCTTATTTTCATATTTTTCTTTCTTCATCTTGTGAAGCACTTTGAGTGACATCATTTGTATGAAAATGTGCAATAGAAATAAATGTTGTTGTCTGTGCTCTAGGCACCGTGGGATAGCGCCCCCCCCCCCCCCAACCGTCAGGTCATGATAATATGCCAAGTGGGTGCCATTACCATTTTGAAAAGTCAAAGTGCATACGATCAATACACCAAGGGGCTCACACTCCGTAAAGTTCACAGTATGTACTCAAGGAGGTGCAGTTTGTGCTACTGAAAGAGCAGGTGCTATGGGCACCAGGGGGTCACTCCCCCCCTGTTGTGGTGTGAACTTTTGTATATAAGTTGATAAATATTTTGCATGTCTTTATTTGTAACTTAGGCAAAGCAAAGCAATATTAGTGTTACATTATTCATAAAAACAGCAATGGTTTGATGGTTAAGAACCACACTCCAAACCCCCCCTTGCACTCTTTAGGACTGAAAATTTGTAATTTACGACAGGGTTGGGCAAACTGCCTAAAAAACCAGTCTGGCAAGCGATTCTCTGCAAGACTCCGTCAACCAACCACACTAGCACGGAGGCCACGACAAATGGTGTTAGAGGGGCAGGTGTGAAACCCATTGTGTCGCACCAGAACTCTACTACTGGTCTCAAGTTGCCCGTTTTAGTTTAAAATCAGAAGCCATTAAGTACCACGACGCCCTATTGGCTGTACAGTTTGGACCGGAAGTCTATAAATTTGCTTGCTTTACCCCTCCCTCTCTCTCTCTCTCTTTCTCTCTCACACCATTTCCATGAAAAGAACAACACGATGAAGAGCACAGCTCAGGAGCCAAATTGAGGCCGGTCTGTTCTGAAGAAAGCTAGAAATGAGACCTTAACTTGAGACATTTGAAGTAACTAACAAGTCTGTCTGCTGCCTGAAACTCCACATCAGCATTGATCAGGTTGTACGGTTGCCAGTATTCACTTGTACTTTGCTTATTGTAGTTATTTTATGAATATTATCAATAATACAGTGCATCCGGAAAGTGTTCACAGCGCATCACTTTTTGCACATTTTGTTATGTTACAGCCTTATTCCAAAATGGATTCAATTCATTTTTTTCCTCAGAATTCTACACACAACACCCCATAATGGCAACGTGAAAAAAGTTTACTTGAGATTTTTGCAAATTTACTAAAAATAAAAAAAACTTGATTGAGGCATTCTGACAAAGTCTTCTCACTAACAATACAAAAGGGGGAAGCAGAGTTATATAGAGCTCTACCAAGACAAAACACCCCATCCCATCTATTTCGTCACCCTCTGATGATAGTTAATCTACAAATTTCACAGGAACTACATTCCTAGAAAACAAATCGAAAGTTGAAGAAGTGAATGTTAATACACTGAACTTATTGGACACAGAAGGTTAGATTCCAGCAACCACTAAAAGCTGTAATCTTTCGAAAGATAGATAGTGTAGTTGGCAGGATAAGACAGATAGATAGGTAGATAGGTAGATAGATAGATAGATAGATAGATAGCGTAGTTGGCAGGATTAGATAGATAGATAGATAGATAGATAGATAGATAGATAGATAGATATGAAAGGCACTTTATAATACAGGGGTCCTCAATCACAGTCCTGGAGGGCCACAGTGGCTGCAGGTTTTTGTTTTAACCCGGTTGCTTTTTTCTCTTCACTTTCCTTCCAAGTATTTCATTAAACCTAACAGTGCATGATAAATACACACAGGTGTAAATGGTAACAAGCTAAATGGAGAAATGCTGGTCTCTTTTGTCATTTGTATGTTAATGCTAATTAGGAGCAATTAGAAACCAAGAATACAGCTGTTCAAGACTAAAATAAGCAATAAGGGTTCAAAATGTTAACGAGCTAAACAACTAAAGTGAAGCAGAAGTGTCACTTGAGCAGTAAGTGCTTCTTATTAAGCAACTGGGTTGGAGCAAAAACCTGCAGCCACTGTGGCTCTCCAGGACCGTGACTGAGGACCCCTGATATAATATATAGGATATGAAAGGTGCTATATGATAGATAGATAGACAGATAGTGTGGTGGACGGCTGGGACTCCCCTTCGCTATATATTTAGGGGGAGCAGACACGAACTGTGCAATACCTCCCCCTGGACGCTAGATGGCCGCCCCCCTGGGTTGGAGCAGTGCCTCGGCTCCATGGGAATTGGAGTTGGGTGCAGCCCTGCTGGGTCCCGCAAGCGCCTCCAGGGGGTGCTGTAGCTAGGACTCCTGAAAACGTATGGGCAGCATATTCGCCACAACCGGAACTCGGCAGTCAACCACCTGGAGCACTTCCGGGTGGACTATAAGAGGGGTCAGCAGCCACCACTCCGGGGGTGCCAGAGTTGGGAGGAGGAGGACGAAGCTTGACGAAGGGAGGAGTGGTGGTGGTTAAAGGAGAAGTGTGTTGGTGTTTTTGTGTGCTTTACTGGTCTGCTTTGGGACTGTGTTGTGCCTGTGGGACACGGGGAAGACGTGCCCCACAGGTGAAGAAAAATAAAAGTTTCTTTGCTTTTATACGTGCCTCCAGTGTGGGTCTAGATAGATAGATAGAAAGATAGATGTGAAAGCACTATATAATAGATAGATGGATAGAAAGGCACTATATATTAATATAGTATAATATATAGAGGCACTATAGATAGATAGAGATAGACAGATAGAAAAGGCACTATATGATAGATAGATAGATAGATATGAAAGGCACTATATAATAGATAGATAGATAGATAGATAGATAGATAGATAGATATGAAAGGCACTATATAATAGATAGATAGATAGATAGATAGATAGATAGATAGATAGATAGATAGATAGATAGATAGATAGATAGATAGATAGAAATACACTTTTCTTCATGGATTTCTTTATAACAAAACACTATTTTTGATCATTTGCACTTTTCATAACACAGGAACCATGAAATAAGTACACAAGTACACAAAATACAATTGGTAACGCGCAAAAAAACGTTTTGCAAAATGTCTAAATGAGAAACTGCTGAAGAGTGTTGCTCACCCAGGTAGACACCATCTGAAGTGACTAAAGGAAGAAAACAATCGGACCCCCTTGTCTGACTGCAGTGCCGTTTACACCGCTAAAACAACCGGAGGCACATTACCCTTGTACCACCGGACTGAGACAACAGCAGCCATGGTAGGAATAAGAAGAGCTGAGCTGGCACGGGCATGTGTTCAGATATATCCGTCTCACTGCTTCACCAACCCCCCAATTCTTTATCAGCCCCTTTTGCCTTTTGATTTATTATACAACCTTCCACAACGACAGACTTCACCGGGGCCCTAGAATGTCTTAAATCACAAATGGCCTCGGCCATCTCATTTATTTGCCATCTGTACCTGCGAAAACTCACCCCGTGCGGCACGTCCTAAACAGACACTAACCTTTCTGGCCCCTCGTGTGTGTCCTTCCTCTCTCATCATTTCCAATAAAATCTCAAAAAAAAGGCAGCCCCAGAGACAAAAGGTAAATACGAGGGTCCATCCATCAGCCATGCAGAGCACGTTCTACGATTGTGCAAACAAGTGCGGTTCCCAGGGAGGCGCATTTTACTGGTGTTCACTTGCTGGACTCGGCTCCAATATTTTTGGTGATCAATCTGTCGGTATTGTCCTGCCCTCCAGATCACTCTGATAAATGGTTTTCATATCCCTTCAGTGTTATTACTCCCCCTGGCCCAGTACTTAAACAATTAGTGATTCATAAGTAGTTTCTTCTACAGAGCCAAGGAGGCGGCGGCGGCCCTCCAGACGGTGGCACTTCCAGCCAGACACCAAAGTTTCACAGCATCAAGACTTTTAAGCATCTAAATTAAGCCAAATAATGGCCAAATGATGATTGAATACCCGCAATAAATTGATTACACTTTGGCTGGAATATCCTAGGCTGCTAATCGTGTTATTGATTCAATACACATACATCACCTTTTTTGAATAAGAATTAGCTAGCGTGCCAGCAGGATGAGAGAGAACAGAGCTGTCTTCATTGGGTGGCACCCAGCAGCTCGTGCCAGCCAAACCCTCACCCACCGTACAATTCGTAATCCTCCTTTAACATGTACAGTGCCTTCATTTCTCTGGAAGTTTTCCCATTTTATTGACTAATAAAATAACAGGAGGGTCGAGCCTTTAGTTTTAAGGCCCCTAAACTGTGGAATGGTATGCCCGTTGCTATAAGAGATGCCCAGCTTTTAGATCCTGGCTGAAGACTCACGACTTCAGTATGGCACATCCTGACTAGAGCTGCTGATTAACTGTACAGACTGCATCTCTGCTGTCTGTCATTAGCACTAAAATATCAGTAATATGACAATTAGAATTTGTTACCAACTCCCACATGTTCTTTTTCTCGTCTCGGCACTTAAATGTGGCATTTGGTGCCACTGCCCACCTGCCAAGCTGTTTTGCCAGCCTAAGTTAAAGTCATCCCTGATGGAGGATCGCAGGAATCATCAGGTAGAGGGGTCCTTTCATTGGATTGGCTGACTCAGCTGTAGAATGGCCAATGGGGGAGCAGCTTGATGGCCGAGGTCTCCAGGTGACTTTTAAATCTCTATACCTATTTATTACATAGTACATTTCTTATCTATCTATCTATCATATAGTGCCTTACATGTCTATCTATCATATAGTGCCTTTCATATCTATCATATAGTGCCTTTTAAATCTCTATACCTATCTACTAAATAGTGCCTTTCATATCTATCTATCATATCTTATAGTACCTTTTATCTCTCTATCATATAGTGCCCTTTACCTATCTATCTATTATATAGCACATTTACTGTATCTATCTATTATATAGTGCCTTTCTTATATATCTATTATATAATGCCTTTCTTATCTATCTATTTTATAGTGTCTTTCTTATCTATCTATTATATAGTGCCTTTTTTATCTATCTATCCATCTATTATATAGCACATTTCTTATCTATCATACAGTGCCTTTAATCTATTTATTATATAGTGCCTTTCATATCTATCTATCATATAGTGCCTTTTAAATCTCTATACCTATCTATTAAATAGTGCCCTTCATATCTATCTATCTTATAGTACCTTTTATCTCTCTATCATATAGTGCCCTTTACCTATCTATCTATTATATAGCACAATTATTATCTATCCATTATATAGTGCCTTTCTTATCTATCTATTTTATAGCACCTTTCTTATCTATTATATAATGCCTTTCTTATCTATTTTAAAGTGCCTTTCTTATAAATTATTTAGTGCCTTTCTTATCTATCTACCTTATAGTACCTTTCTTATATATCTATTATATAGTGCCTTTCTATTATATAGCACATTTCTTATCTATTTATCTATCTATCATATAGTGCCTTTAATCTATCTCTCTATCTAAAGAATCATTTTGTTCAGTGTGGGCGACTGGAAGGCACAGGGTTAATGCACATTTCATAATTTAACAGCGCATGACAAGCAGGACAGGAAGCCGCATTACGAGGGTCCCACCTTCAATCAATAAGATGTCTCTTCAAATTCTCCAGTTGCAAAGATTTTCATACATCTGCGCCAAACATTGTCACCGCTAGAGAATAGATTAGATATTTTCAGAGTGATGGATTAGATATTTTTAATTTTGATGAGTTGGCTAAAGCATAGTGGAGGGGGAAATCATGGCATTTAATGAGAGTTTCAGCTGATGTTCGATGTTTCTAACAAACGCAGTACTTTAACATGCAAAGCTGACTGAAGAGTAAGCAGCGTCTGAAAATGTCCTCGGCATCAGGGAGCATGGATGTGCCGCCTGATGGGTTGGCATTTCATCCAGGATCGCCTCCCGCCGCGTTCCCACAGAAGGTCTAGCCGCCTGTGGCTCACCTGGTGTCAGGGAGTGTGGGAGTGGGCGAGTGTGCCCCCGATCCTGAAGACTACAGGTCCCCCAAAATCCAGGGGGCATTCTAAAATGTGACCTTCTGAAGGATGGGCACAACGTTAGGTTTTTTGTTTTTTTTGTATGGAGTTCTTCAAGGAGGGCAGACGGAGAGTGCTGTGCCAAGTTTGCAGGTAATGAAATCATAAATTACTACTGGCATGATGAGTACACATAAAGACACGGATTTGTTTAAACAGACAGGAAGAAAAAGGCAGTGTGAAAACAATTAACAGGAATGGAGGCCAGCAAGACAAACAGATAGAAAATGAATTCGTCTGAATGGAAACATGCAGACATAAAAAGGCATAGAAACGCATTAACAACAATGATCATAACATTAAGTATGTTAACAAGTTACAAATACATATATAACAAGAATTATCCATAAGTAGATTAACAAAATGCAGCACGGTGGCGCAGTGGGTAGCGCTGCTGGCTCGCAGTAAGGAGACCCGGGTTCGCTTCCCAGGTCCTCCCTGCGTGGAGTTTGCATGTTCTCCCCGTTTCCTCCCACAGTCCAAAGTGCATTGGCGATTCTGAGTGTGCTTGGTGTGTGTTTGTGCCCTGCGGTGCCCGGAGTTTGTTTCCTGCCTTGCGCCCAGTGTTGACTGGGATTGGCTCCAGCAGACCCCCATGACCCTGTAGTTAGGATATATCAGGGTTGGATAACGTATGGATGGATAGATTAACAAAATGTAAATACTGAAGTGAACACAACTGCACCAACATACAGTATCAGCTACAATTTCACAATACAGGATGCCAGTCATTGGCACTGGGCTCCGTCCAGGACCTCCTCCTCTGTCAAGATGTCTGCTAGGCAGGAGGGACCATAATATTCGTCAATGCATCCGTCTGTTTTTTTAAACCCGCTGACGCCTTACACTGCGAGGCAGCAGAGCGACCACTGGGTCACCGGGCAGAGCAGTCATTGATTAGTAACATACGGTCTCTCTCTGTCACCCTCCACATCTACTACAACTCTTCTGATGGTCAGTGCACAGCAGGCTGGTCACGTCACTTCAAGAGAGGCCCACCGAATCGACAAGCTAATTCAAAGGGCAGACTCAGCTATGGGAAGAGGTGGGTAGAAATGACTTACATTTACTTGAGTAACTTTTTAAAAAAAATTGTAGTTTTACTGCACCATACTTTTTACTTTTACTTGAGTACGTTTGTGAAGACGATGCTACACTGGGCAACACTCGACTCGTTACTTTTTTACTTTTTTTCCCCCGATTTATACATTAAACTATATTTTTGCAACAGAGAAGTTGCCAGTGGATCTACTGCATGACTGTTTCACCAATCAGACGTAGCCATGCAGTCACATGACCACACACAAACTTCCTACGTCTTGCAGCCTGTGAGAGGCTTTTTAGTCACGCGGGGCTCCTGTTCACTGCTGAACGGTCACAGCTTCACTGCAAGAACCAGATCGTCGTTCCCAAGCCTGCCTTTCATGTCTCTTCTCCTTTTCTTTGATTCCTCCTTCTTTTTTGTGCTGACCCGTATATATACACTCCCATCTCCGTGGGCCTTAATCACACGGCGCAGGAAGCCAATAAATCAATTGAGAACGATCGGACCCGCACGTCCCACAGGTGCGACTCGCTCCAACTACCTCATTAACTCCCCGCGGAGAGTGACACGGCTTTATGGATTTGAAACTGGCCTTTTTATTTGAAGCCACAAAGTGCATATGCAGTATCATAGTGTCAGTGCACAGTCAGGATATCTCGTCACGCTAAGTAGTTTGCACTGTTCAGACAGACACGTTACCTACTGCAGGTATCGGCTTCAAAAGCTTTGTTGTGAAAAACGGAGGAGATATGGAGCTTTGTGTTATCTGTGCATCTTTATTTTGTAAAGCTGTTATTTATTTTTACTCATTTTTTTTATTTTATTACAGTAGAGTCTCGCTTATCCGACATAAATGGGCCGGCCGAACGTCGGATAAGCAAAAATGTTGGATAATGGCAGGTGTTAGGAAAAAACCTATTAAACGTCAAACTGTGTTATAATTTTACACATTACGAACCTAATAATCATGTTTTACAACAAAACGGAATAAATTAACTGAAAAAATGAACTTACAGTTACAGAATTGTCTGAAGTTAAATACAGTATGTACTGTACTTAAAAAGTTCAGTCCAGTGATGATTTAAAGACATTTTTGATCGTAATCTGCTTTCCTGACGAGTGCCGTTTCTTCACTGTGAAGTCTCGCCATCTTTGCAGCATCATTATGTCGATTCCTGTAGCTTCGTCTTGTTGCTCAATGTAATTAATTTCAGTTTCTAGCCTTAACTCCATCACTAATATAGTCAACATCCGTACGAGCGTATACGGTTTACTACAGCATTGTGACTGCGTGTGTTTGTGCTGTGACGTGCGAGGCCCCGTCTTGCACCTGAAAACTCGAAGCTGAGTCTCGGTACTTTTAGCAACACCAGCTTTATTCAGCTTGAAACAGCAACAGCGAGGTTATTTAAAGTAGCGGGATCTTTCATTCTGCTATACACAGACACAGCAGTCAGGCAGGGTCGGGGGGGGAAAGTAATACTGAGCCCAGCGCATTTATAATGTCCCTTGTTCCTTGTATCACCCATCGACGGCAGGCGCTTATCGCATGTCCGCGATCTTTTCGGATTGGCTTTTACGTCGAACTGCTACAGCGCTGGGAGACTGCGATTGCTTCGGGACGCTCTTCCGCGTGTCGTCCCGTTGGGTGGAATCCCACAAGAGTTTAGAAACTCACTCACACCGGCCAGGATTCTTTTCAAAGGTAAAGTGCAGGTTAATTCGCTTTATGTATTTTTACTTTATATTTTCTATTAATCATTTTTATATGAATAGTTTTGGGTTGTGGAACGAATCATCTGAGTTTCCATTATTTCTTATGGGGAAATTCGCTTTGATATACGAGCGCTTTGGATTGCGAGTACATTTCCAGAACGAATTATGCTCGCAAACCGAGGTTCCACTGTAATTAGGTGCGGCAGAGTCGGGACCAACAAAAAAAAAAAATAGACTACGCTCACGCTCGCAACTTGCAGTTCTTGTTGCCGATTGATGCGTATTTTTTTTTTTTTGCGGTGGGACGTCGGATAATACGGAATGTTGGATAAGTGAAGGTAGGATAAGCGAGACTCTACTGTATTTGGAAATAACAGCATTTGCACATTTATTTTATATTTTTGTCTGTCTTATTACAACATTTCTAAAAAAGAAACCATTATTATGATCAAACAGTTACTCTGTACTTGAGTAGTCTTTTCACCAAATACTTTTTTACTCTTACTTGAGTAAGTTTTTGGTGGACTACTTTTTACTTCTACTTGAGTCATATTATTTTGAAGTAACGCTACTCTTACTTGAGTACAATTTTTGGCTACTCTACCCACCTCTGGTTACGGGACCCCCTGGAAGTCATACAGAAGGAGAGAATGAAAACAAAAAACTGAGTGCCACTATGAACAACGCTGAACATCATCCTCTCTGTGACAAAGCAACACTGAGGACTTCCAGCCAATGAAGTGTTTAGTTTAGTAAGAGAGTGTCAAGTAACACTATTTTTTTTTTTGGAGGGGGGGGGGGATTAGGGGGTCCTTTATACCAACAGCAATACCCCAGCAGTGACTCACTGGGACTGGGGCTGCCAAGTCAGAAGTTTTCTTTCTTTTTAATTTTCTTCCTTGCTAATCATTCCAGTTTTGCTTCAGACCAAAGTGTGCGTGTGTTTGTTCATTTATTTATCTATCTGTTTATGTATTCATTTATTTAAAGAGCTTCTCTAAATGGGCAAAATCCCTCCCTGGGGACAAATAAAGTTTCTGAGAAAAAAAAAAAGTTTGTTCGTTCATTTGTTCGTTTTCTTTCTTTCAGATGCGTTTTACACAAAGTAACTAAGAGAAGAGGTCAACATAATCGAGTAAATATCAGTCCGCCGGTTATTTTGTGACAAGTGTGACATGACAAGTTGACCACCACAAGTGGAGAGCTCAGAACAAAATGGCAGCGAGTTCCACTTCTTTAGATACAAGAAGCTATCAAAGGAGACATCAGACAGACGGAAATTCACAAAACATGAAGAGCCGGCAAACGCTTCTCAAACATACCGAGGGTGTCAGAATTTGAAATGGAGGTGGCGGCTCGTTCCACCAGCTAGGAGCTACACATGAGACGTGTCTGGATGGGGGTTTGGTACCATGCAGAGGTGGCATCACTAGATGCCATTCACCAGCTGACCTGACTGGCAGCGAATCTCATTAGTGTCTCCATGTACACCAATGCTGACCCATCGACTGCTCTGCAGGCCAACATCAAGAACCTGAACTTAATATATGCTGCTAATGGAAGCCAATGTGGCGATCTGAAAAGACGAGTGTCAGAACAAAATGGCAGCAAGTTCCACTTCCTTAGATACAAGAAGCTATCAAAGGCGACATCAGACAGACGGAAATTCAGAGAACATGAAGAGCCGACAAACGCTTCTCAAACACACCGAGGGAGTCAGAATTCCAAATGGAGGTGGGAGGCTCGTTCCACCAGCTAGGAGCTACACATGAGACGTGTCTGGATGGAGGTTTGATACCACGCAGAGGTGACACCAGCGGACCTGACAGGTCGAGAAGGAGCAGCGGACCTCTCGAGTGTCTCTATACCGGTAGGTGCCGACCCATCGACTGCTCTGTAGGTAAACATCAAAGATCTGAGCTAAATATGTGACACCACTGGAGGTCAACATAGTGATCTGAAAAGACGAGTGACGTGTGCCCACAGGTGAGGAGCTCAGGAAGAAATGCCAGCGATTTACACGTTCATAGTCACAAGAAGCTGACAAAGCCACTATGAGTAAAAGAGAAATCCACAGAACACGACAGTCTTGAGACGCTTCTTAAACGCACAGAAGGACTCAGAATTCCAAATGGAGGTGGGCGGCTCGACCCACCAGCTAGGAGCTACACATGAGTTGTGCTGAAAACACCGTCAGATATGAGGTTTTCTTATACGAAGAAACTTACAAAAGAGGTCAACGTAATCGAGAAAAAAATCAGTCTGGTGACTGCTGAGGAACAAGTGTGACAAGGCAAGGGGGCAAAATTGACCACCACAAGTGGAGAGCTCAGAACAAAATGGCAGCTGGAGTTCCACTTCCTTAGATACAAGAAGCTATCAAAGGAGACATCAGACAGACGGAAATTCACAGAACACGAAGAGGAGCCGACAATCGCTTCTCACACACACTGAGGAGTCAGAATTTGAAATGGAGGTGGGCAGCTTGTTCCACACATGAGACGTGCCTGGATGGAGGTTTGATGCCACGCAGATGCCATTCACCAGCGGACCTCACGAGTGTCTCCATGTACACCAATGCTGACCCATCGACTGCTCTGTAGGTCGGCATCAAGGACCTGAGGTTAATTCTGTATGTGCCACCACAAGAAGCCAAGGCAGTGATCTGCAAAGACGAGTGACGAGTGCCCACCTGAGCTGCCGCTGCATTTTGCGACTTGTTGCCCAAGCTGGTGCTCCTGCTAGCAGATACAAAGGGCCGCTCACATAACAATGACATGAAATAACAATACAAATGAGGCATCGACTGTGAAACTACAGTAGTTAGAATAGAAATCTGCAGCCATGGTGGTCCCTAAGGGCTGGAACTGAAAACCGCTGGCATACAAACGAATGGCAGTCACATCACAGCCACTTGGATAAGGACGCCTGGTTTGGTTGCCACGTTTTTTCACGTTTTATGGCAACTGAAAGCAAATCCTCAGCCACGGCCCACCACTCAAACCTTCCAGAAAACAGACATGAAATCTAATAAAAAACATCCAATGAAATATACGGATCTGTTCAAATGACAACGCTTAAGGGTGAAAGATCAAACCTGAAACTTGAACGAACGAACGAACGCACACCCTGCGCCGCCACCACCACGTACAACCAAACGCCGAGTCTCATATCAAGTCGGCATTTCTCAAAAGGCCACGTCAAATGAGAAAACGGTTTAACCAACCTGTCCGCTGCGGCCCCCCAAACGGATAAAACAGTTTTTTCCTACCGTATAATTCATCAGTCAGCTCCACAGAAAACTTCAGGACACAATGCAGCTCTACTGCTGGACCTTCTTTTAAAATCCAACTAAACTCTGAGAAACGTGTATTCCTGGGCTTTGGCCAACTAACGGATGTAGAAAACACACTTAGGTTTTGTCATTTTGGCTTCTTCCTCTTCTTTCTCCCCCATCTTCTTTCTCTTAACTCTCCTGCTTTCCAAACAGCAAGTCTCCATGATCCTGGGCACTCAGGTGGAGAGGCAGGTAGGCCTGGGAGGTCGGGTGCCGCAGCGCCCCGCAAAACACGCAAACCGCACGCACAGCGAGAGAAACCTGAGCAAGCACGTTAACACGCTTTAAAGAAATCTGAAATATAATTACATCGAGGGCCTGAAAGTACAGTATGTCTGTTTCAAGATATATGACAAGCCTGATTGGCCATTAGAGATATCTGATAACAGATCGACTTCAAGATATTTGAATTGTGTTTTAATATATCCCAGATATCTGATACCTCGAAATAAATACCTGTGCATTTAGAGATATGGTATATTCATTTGGAGATATCTCACAAATAGAGGCATTTAGTGATGTTACATCTCAACATGCACTTAGAATATCTCGAAAAGAAATAAAACACGTCTCTGAGAACAGATCTGTTTCAAGACATACGCATCGTATTCTCAGCTTTCCTGACATACGAAACGATCGTACACTGCATGCTAGGAGATATCTGGGTTGTGTTTCAAGATCTCTCCACTGCACTGCAAGGTATCTTGCAATAAGTTGCTGTGCATTTAGAGAAATCTCAAATACAACCGTTATACGTTTTGAGATATTCTACAAATTGATCTGTAAGCAATTTAAAGATATGTCAATTATATATCCAGGTATCATAAACTAACACCTTGTGTGCATTTCAAGGTAGGATATGAAAGGCACTATATGATAGATAGATAGATAGATGTGAAAGGTACTATATAATAGATAGGATATGAAAGGCGCTATATAATAGGATATGAAAGGCGA
Organism: Polypterus bichir lapradei; assembly: GCA_026402145.1. NCBI lineage: Eukaryota > Metazoa > Chordata > Cladistia > Polypteriformes > Polypteridae > Polypterus > Polypterus bichir. The sequence continues at coordinate 52,811,073 of JANRMT010062840.1, read as the reverse complement.
TAGATAGATGTGAAAGGCACTATATAATACATAGGAAATGAAAGGCGCTATATAATAGATAGATAGATGTAAATAGTACTATATAATAGATAGGATATGAAAGGCGCTATATGATAGATAGATAGATGTGAAAGGCACTATATAACAGATAGATAGATAGATAGATAGATAGATAGATGTGAAAGGCACTATATAATATGTAGGATATGAAAGGCACTATATAATTAATAGATAGATGTGAAAGGTACTATATAATAGATAGGATATGAAAGGCACTATATAATAGATAGATAGATAGATGTGAAAGGCACTATATAATACATAGTATATGAAAGGCGCTATATAATTAATAGATAGATGTGAAAGGCACTATATAATACATAGGATATGAAAGGAGATAGATAGATAGATATTTGGGGAAATTGTAAGACGTCTCAATATGTATCTGAGATATCTCAGATTTCAAAATATCTTGAGCTTCATTTGAGAGATCTTGAAATGCACTTCAGATATCTCAAAGAACCTACAGATCTTTATGTTAAGATAATCAATGTTTTTTTTCAAGAAATCTCAGATGCAGTTCTTAATATCTTGAAGTAAGTTCCTGTACATTTAGAGAGATCTCAGATTTGTTTTAAGACATCTTCCTTGCAAGTAGATCTGCACGTGCTCTTTCTGGTCATTTCAAGATAACGCCAATACATGTGGAGACACCTCAGCATCATTTCCTGTCCATGTTAAGACATCTCGAAATGAATTTCAGACATGCCCTCTGATGGCCCGGCACCCTGTCCAGGGTTTGTTCCTGCCTTGTCCTTATGTTTGCTCAGATAGGCTCCAGCCCCCCTTTGGATTAAGCAGGCTTAAAAATGGTGTGGTATGGAACTGCAGATCTCTCAAATGCACAGGAAGTTATTATTTCAAGGTTATCTAAATTGCATTATTAAATATCTGCAATATAGTTTGATAAATCTCAAATACATTTTCAGATATCCTAAAATCATCATACCTCACTAGCGATCTAGCTGGAGTTCTTAATTGTGGAATCAGAATTAGAGCGACGTACTGTTGTAAAAGGGTTCAGACAACACAGGAGAAGGTTTGGGGGCAGTCACCCGGCAGTGACATCCTCGGGGCCTGAACCGGAAGTGACGTCCTCGGGGCCTGAACTGGAAGTGACGTCCATGGGCCTGAACCGAAAGTGACATCCTCGTGGGGCCGGAACTGGAAGTGACATCCATGGGCCTGAACCAAAAGTGACATTCGCATGGGGCCGGAACCGGAAGTGGCGTCATCAAGTCCAGGCGAAACTTCCCATGGTCAATCTGCCAATGAAAAGAGAAAGGCTTAGTGCACCCTGCCATCCCCTGGTCTTCAACTGGGACCTTTAGTTGCCTCCCATGCGCACGTGTGTGACACTGTATAGTGTGCTTATGGGCTGTGAATCAGTACATATTACTCCATCATCAACTCATTTCAATGTAATTACAAACCAAAACATCTACTATGTATAAAATTAATAAACCACCAGACTGGGGAGCCAATCAGGACCCCCTCCGTTCAGTTCTTCTTGCTTGCTAACGTATGGATATGGGTGGGCAGATCTCGTAATGATTACATCTCCTGAGCAATGCCAGTCAGCGCTTGCTGCATCTGGACGTAAGGGGAACTCGCTATACATCACTGGATGACGATTCGGACAGGGCTCGAGGGGGCTTGGCTGTCGAACCGAGGGGTACAGTTGACAAGCAACATAAAAACTCAGAATAGGCCTGGTGACTGGCTCCAAACTTGCAAGAAAGTCCCATTGAGAACGTTGAACATTTTTCATATCTTGACGTGTATTTCAGCCATCTTAATTGCCTACAAGGCCGATGTACAGGAGATTTCACAAATACAAGAATAAGTCGATAATTATCCGCACTTTTGTGACAAATGTATTTGGGTTGACTGTACAGTTTTCCCCGCACACACACACACACACACACACACATACGTTTTGACCCTAATCACACTCCATGCAGTTTCATCCTTGATCATTCAGTTCCTCTAATAGCACTCAGCTCTATGATTGCACCAAAGAACGAGCCGCGGTCCGCTTTTTATGGGCTGTGTTTGTACCAGGGGCTCAAATCCTCGTTGGTTTGTCAGACTTGCTCAATGTTGTCACCTGTGGTGGACGTCGATGGCCATCCCGCTCCTTCTTTATGATTAACACTTGACACTCCTCAGTCCATTTGTGTCTGTGTTGTGCAGAAAGACTCCTGTAGATTTCAGCCCCTGGTTCACCTTCAGCCCATAAAAAGCGGATCACGGCTCGCTGGCAAGGAAAAGCCCTCTATGTGCCACGGTTTGAGTGCAGGGGGGTCCAGAGGGGGTTCACAGCATGCCCTGTATGTGTGTTGAGTGAACAGGAGCACCAGTTCAGGACAGAGGGGGAAGCATGGAATGATCTGGGAGGCCTGCCAAGTGGGCTCCCTCCTAACACAGAGGGTACAATGTGATGTAAATATTTAAAATACGCCGACCTCTTTTGATTCCCAGTGGGTTCAGTACATTAAAATAAAAATAAAAAAAAAATCTTGCTGACTCTTCATGTTTGAAGAAGAGGATTTCAGGGGGACCTTGAAAGTCATTGGGATCAGAGCTGAAGCTGCGTGAGTAACAGTAACACCACCTAGTGGCCAACCTGCTAATCCACTTTAGATTCCTGGAAAACCAGTGCCTTGTCTGGCAACACCGGGCACAAGGTAGGTAACAACCCTGGACTGGGCACCAGTCCACCACAGGGCACACTCATGCAGGCACTGGGACAGCCAATGGCTACCAGTTAACTGAATCTGAATGACTTTTAGCCAAGCAGATACCGGGAGAAGCCCACAGGAACACACCCAGGGCCGGCAGCACAGCCAAGTCTCTATAGCTGTCAGGCAGGAGCGTCAACTGCTTGGCCATCGTGCCACCCATTGGGCAATGGGCCTGGCTGTGTGCTGAGCTTCAGGGGAGCGTAGCTCAGAGTTTCATAGGAAGTGCATTTGTGAGTCAGTGAGAGAGAGAGAGAGCGAGCAAATGAGTCAGTGAGCGAGAGAGAGTGAGCGTGTGAGTGAGTGAACAAGTGAGTGTGTCCTCACCGGAGTGCTCTCCTGCCTGGGGCCTGATGGTGCCCTCTGTATCTCTGAATTGAATGTAGCAGGACTGAGAGTGCGGCGTTGATATGATGTTATGTAGTGTGATGATATATTGTGTTATACTGTGTAGTGTTGTGTGATTTTATCTGATGCGGTGTGCAGTTGTGTAGTGTTATGTCACATAATGCAGTGTTACACAGTGTGTTGTGGTCGTGTGGTGTTGTTTGACCTGATGTTACGTGATGTTTTGTTGTACTCTGTGACCCAATGTGGTGAGATGTCATGTAGTGTTGTGTTGTGTCCTGCTGTGAGATGTTATGTTGTGTGATGTTGCTTTTCAGTGTTTCGTTGTGTGACTTTATGTAGTTTGATGTTATGTTGTCGCCTTGTGTTATGTGATGTTGTGTTGTACTAGGTGCTGTCACGTTATGTTGTGTGATGCTAAACCGTGTGACGTTGTGTTGAAGTGATTTTGTTATGTGGTGTATTTTTGTGTAATGTTGTGTCATATTGTGTGTGTCATGTTATATAATGTTTAATGATGTTATATAGTGTAATGTTATGTTTTAATATGTCGTGTTATGTGATGATTTTTAGTACTATGTGGTGTTACGATACGCAGCGTGATATGCTGTTGTATGACATGTTGTTGTGATGTTGTGTTTTGCTCTGTGATGTTATGTGCCTGTTGTGTGGTGTTATGTTATGTATTGTAATGTCATTCTGTATTATGATGTCAGATGTTATGCAGTGTGTGCTACGCTGTTTAGTTGTGTTTTGATATGTCGTGTTGTGTTATGATTTTTAGCACTATGTTGTGTTATACTATGCGGTTATATTTGCTGTTGTGTTATAATATGCAGTGTGCTGTGCTGCTGTGTGACATGTTTTGCTCAGTGATGTTACGCAGTGTGATTTGTGCAGGTTGCGTGGTATTATGTAATTATGTAATATAATTCTGTGTTAAGCCTTCTTGTGTTATGTTGTGTCATGTGGCATTGAGAGATGTTAATGCAGTGTGTGCTACGCTGTTTAGTTGTGTTTTGATGTGTCGTGTTATGTGATGATCTTTAGGACTATGTGGTGTTACGATACGCAGTGTGATGTGCTGCTGTGTGATGTTGTGATTTGCTCAGTGGTGTCATGTCAGGTATTGTGACGTTACACAGTGTGATATGTGCGGGTTGTGTGGTTTTATGTTACGTATTGTAATATAATTCTGCGCTACGCCTTCTTCTGTCGTGTTGCTGTGTGGTGTGCTGTTATTCAGCGTGTGGTCCGTTGTTTTGTTGTGTTTTGATGATTTTTACCGCTGTGTTTTGTCATAATGCACACTGTGATGTCATGATATGTCGTGTTGTTATGCAGCGTGTGCTACACGGTTGTGTTGTGTTTTGATGATTTTTAGCGCTGTGTTTTGTTATAATACGCACTGCACTGTGCTGTTGTGTCACGATATGTCGTGTTGCTGTGTGGTGTGCTGTTATGCAGCGTGTGTGTTTTGATGATTTTTAGCGCTATGTGGTGTTTTACGATACGTAGCGTGATGTGTCCTGACCTGAAGTGTCACGTGATGTCCTGCTATGTGGTGTCATGTCACCATGTCCAGTCATCACGCCTGTCCTGTATCTCGGCACACTGTAAGCGAGTCGGAGAGTCTAAAACGTGGCTCGATATCCTTTTCAATTTCGAGTTAACCTGCCGACGATGGCCCGCCACGGAGTTTGAATAACAGGACACGGTGCTGAACGGCAGACCTTCATAGTCATGGAAGGAGATGAACCCGACTGTGGTTTTATTGTTTGAGTGAAAACTCAATTGTGCCTTCCCTAACAAGTTGTGAGGAGCTTCGGCGTCTTCTGAACCGTACAGGCAGGATGGCAGCGGTGCTTTCCCAGTTGGCTCACCTTTGCGGTGTCGGGTCGCGTCTTCTGTGATGAAGGCCTGACTGGCTTGTTGTTCAGGCTTAGAGCCGTCGGTTTAAGTTTGTTGACTTTCAAACAAAAATAAATAAATAAATCGATAAAAATAAAATTACTAGAGCTGCCTTCAAAAATGTTGAATCACACGTTTTTCCCAAAGAGTGTTTCAGACGATCTTCAGTTTTGTCTAAATAAAGAATTATGAATATGCAAACGCTCCCCAAGGTATTTTAATCCTGTTTCTTAACGTGGTGAGAAGAGTGAGAAGAGCTAACATGTTCTCTGCGCTGCTTGGGAAAAGGAAGCAGATTTTCAGGATCTGTTTTTCACAAACTTCCTCATAAAAATGGCAAGGGAAAATACATATTAATGATGTGCCGCTTATTTACACTGGCACCTGCCACTTTGTTGTGGCTTCTCAGAAGCCGACGGCTGAACTTTTACCGTTTCCTCCCAAGACAATGTTTATTTTTTGATTCACAACATGTATTCTTGTTTATCATTTATTTTTCTTACTCCAGGACATCATTTATGAATTGCAGGGGTGGTGCAGAGCTTCACACGGCCCCCCTCATGGATCTATGCCCGTGGATGATTCCTGGGAATTGTGCTAAATGTCAGAACAGGAATACGAACTTGTTCTGCCACAGAGTAGGATGTCAGAAGAAGTTAGGAAGGGTCTTACACCCAAACCCAGCCAGGAAGCGGTGCCATCTTAATGTATGGGCACAACGGGCACTGGCCGGGGGCCCCAGGAGCACAGGGGCCTATGATCTTTCTGATGCCTATGCATGTTTCTGTTTTGCTATCACAACAGGGACCTCCCCTCCCTACCCCCTGTTGCACTACCTGCCAGGAGTAGAAGTCGAATTTGAGAATGAACGACATCACGATTTTATGAAACCTGTAAAATGGCACAATTCATAGTGTCCTGAAACTCACACCACAAAGATAATACGAGGGGGAGTCGAGCTGAAGTTAGAAAATGGGATTAATGAGAAGACGGAGTGAACCTTCACAAAACTTATTGTGTTGGAGTCTCCTCCCTTCTTCTCAATGCACTTGTGCCACCTTCCTGGCACTGCCAGCAGAAGAAAAGGTTTTGTCTCATCCTCGCCACCACTCTTATATAACATAGTCCCCTATAAGAACGGGACCCCCCGGGAACCCCCTGCCCCACCAAGTTCTTTAGTGTGGCATCTCCACCTTCATCATTCACAGAGACATTCAAGAGTGGCGTTTGGGGGGTGGCAAGTGGGGCGACTGCCCCAGGCCCTGTGTCCCGTTCGAACGGATTTGTCAAGTTATATTCTCCAGTTTTGATAAAGTCCGCGTGTTATCCTGAGAAAATCCGGTGTATGTTAACATTATTTTTATTAAATTCACGCAAAACTTTATACAGTGCACACATACTGGTAACAGCATTTGACGTAACCAGCCCTGTGTGGGGTTGGTCAGCCCTATAGGACCCCCCCCCCGAACACCCCCAAGGCCACATATGGAGACATTTGTCTTTCTCAGTCACTTTCCTATCCTCACATACCTTATGGTGATTTGACCTTTTCTTACCCAACAAAATAACAATTTATAAGTTTAAGACAAAAAAAATGTCTTTACTTAACTGAAAAAATCGCTGCATTAGATATCTAAATGTTACCAGAATACAATCATAAAACTGAATGACAAAAATGGGATTTATTTTCACAAAACTCATCATGTCATTCATTTCTCAATGGAGTCTCCACCCTTCACAAAGCACTTGCGCCACCTGCCTGATCTATCTATCTATCTATCTATCTATCTATCATATAGTGCCTATCTATCTATCTATCTATCTATCTATCTATCGTCACACAGGTAGTACTGTACCACCCTGGGTTGAGAGGTGGCATTCATGCTAACCTCCTCCATGGCACCAATAAGATGCCCAATTAAGGCAATTGACTCCACCCCTTCCATTCTCCCAACTTTAAAGCCTGTCACTGCCAGAAGGAGGCGGTCAGTTCTGAATCTACTGCACCACAGAGCAAAGATCCCTAAAACGTAGATGAAGACATTGAAGACATTTGCTATGCTCATTATAACGGCAAACATAATGGCCCTTTTGTTTTGCTTTGAATTAAACAGGGACAACCAGGTTGGCACCCCAACATTTGCTCATTGGAACTTATGGTGCTTTGTTCAGCCACACTATTATAGAGAGTTTTTCACATCTATCTATCTATCTATCTATCTATTATATAGTTTCTATCTATTGTGGAGCCGACCCGGGCACAGACAGGCGGACATGTTGTTACTACCCACCACACGTTTATTATTTACAAATATTTACAACAGTTATGGTCACTAAGACCCAGTCCCGTGCACAAACCCCCCAACACACACAGTCCTGGCCACACAATGCCTTCTCTTCGGGCCGCCTCCACACTCTCTGCTCCTGCCTCGTCCTGCTTCCACCCAACTCCAGCCCCGAATGAAGGGAGACGGCCCCTTTTATCTGGTCCCGGATGAGCTCCAGGTGCTTCCCGGCATTCCCCCCTGGACACGCCCCAGTGTGGCGGAAATGCCGGCTGTTCTCCCGGAAGCTCTCTGGGTGTCCCTCTTCTTCTTCCCCCCAGCACTTCCTGGTGTGGCGAAAGTGCTGAGGTCCAGGGTCCGCAAGGCATTGGGGCGCCCCCTGGCGGTGACCACGGGTCCCTACAGGGTTGGGCTTCCAAGCCCTCTACCCATGGCCCCCAAAGCAACCAGGATGGCGGCCCCCACGTGATCCCAGATGGGTGCACGCCCACTTCCGGTCCTTCAAGGCGTCCTGGCCGGGTCGTCGCCCCTGGCATCCTCAACACTATCTATCTATTATATAGTGCCTATCTATCGATCTATCATATAGTACCTTTCATATCTATCTATCTATTATATAGTTTCTATCTATCTATTATATAGTGCCTATCTATCTGTCTATCTATCTATCTATCTATCTATTATATATGCCTATCTATCTATCTATTATATAGTTTCTATCTATCTATCTATCTATCTATCTATTATATAGTGCGTATCTATCTGTCTATCTATCTATTATATGTGCCTATTTATCTATCTATCTATCTGTCTATCTATCTATCTATTATATAGTTTCTATCTATCTATCTATTATATAGTGCCTATCTATCTGTCTATCTATCTATTATATGTGCCTATTTATCTATCTATCTATCTATTATATAGTTTCTATCTATCTATCTATTATATAGTTTCTATCTATCTATCTATTATATAGTGCCTATCTATCTATCCATCTATTATATAGTTTCTATCTATCTATCCATCTATCTAGATAGATAGATAGATAGATAGATAGATAGATAGATAGATAGATAGATAGATGTCACTTTCTTTGTCCCAGAGGAAAAAAAAATGTCTTTTTACAGAATCTCAATAAATAAACTAATATTATTGTATTATAACAAACAAACAATCCATGAGTTTTCCTTTGTTTAGTCTGCATTATCAGGTTTTCCCATTTGCGTGTTTCTCTCCGTTTCCCTCCAGGTACTTCCAAATGTTATCCGATTCTGATGGAATTCAGGTTCAAATAATTAAGACTACGTTTCTGCTCTCATTTGAAGCCTCACCCGCTGCACCAGGCACAATGCATAATAAAATGTTTATGGCAGAAAACTAATTAAATCAGTCTTCTATTACTTTTCTTTGCTAAGAAGCATTTTTCACTTGTAAAGTGTATAAAAGTCACAGTGTGTACTACATACAAGTAAATGAAATATAATTTCTGAGCTCCCAAATGGAAACACAGTTTGGGGAAAACTATTCCTCGGCATTAAGGTTCTCATTAAGAACGTGTGAAAGTCTAAGTGCTACGCGGTGACACTCTGGCATGCATGTCATTTATCTCCAAGCATTCTTCTCGATTTCAGAATGATTGATGAAGAAGCTCGTTTGCTGACTCCTGACTTTAGCGAGCGCCATTAGTTACTATCAGAGTGGTTGCTGTAGATTATTTTTATGTACTAATAATGTTATTCAGTAAATATCACCGCAGAGCTCTGCCGATGGAATAACTAGAAAGTCATAATGTAACATGGAGGAAGCTAATCAGCCCAATTCGGCACCACACGGGGACACAGCCAGTCCTGCCAGCAGCGGGTGCGAGGCAGGGGATGACCCTGGATGGGCTCTCAGAGTCCACACACAAACAAGCACACGACGTGAGGAGAACATGCAAACTCCACACAGGCAGTGGCCAGGGCTCACACTTGTCAGACATCTCAGAATCATTCCTAGGAACTGCACTTAAAGTCACACTAGGATAAGAGCGCGTCCTGCCTCAGAGTGGGACACGTGACGTATAGCTGTGAAGAAACGTCCAGCGAGGAGTGACAGTTCATGTTTGAGAGTGAATGACGTCCATCTCGCTGTCATGACACCCGAGCTGTAAATCAGAAGTCGTGGCGATGCTTAGTAATTTTCTCTTATTAATGCAAAGGCTTTACCACAAAGATAACAATAATAATAACAATAATAATACATAAATAATAATAATAATAAAGAAATAAATAAATAATAATGTTGCAGTTATTTTTATTCAAAGTAGTTGTAGAAGTAGAAATAGGAAAACATTTTAACGTAGAATATTGCTCTAGCTGCACATAATTGTTGCCACCTCTTAACAACATGAAGAATAAATACAGCAATACAAATACAGAGATAGAAGGACCAAGACACACACACACACACACACACACACACACACACACACACAGTGTATGAGAGTAAAGTCAGAAATCAGACACATTTATTTAATCATAAAAGCTCCAAGGATTGTTCCTGTGTTGCTCACTGTGTTTGCTGCGGTAGGCAGCCCTGCTCAGAATATAAAGTGAGATTAGAAAATGGATGGTGCCTTCCAGCAGATGGCATATCACAAAACATGTGTAGTAATAAAATGCATTGTTTTTGATGTGCCATCTGTTGGAATGACAAATGCAATGCATACAGTATGTCTCTCTTATATGCCATTTGGTAATGGATTCCTAAAAGTATTGTTAGTATTTGTGATGCACCATCTGTTGGAATGACACAGACATTGCAACCAGATGGAAACACAGACACATAGAAACCTATCCATTTAATGGCTGTGCTCGCCATCTAAGGCAGGTGGAAATCTAAGAAATACCTTCACATTAATGTTTTTGGTGCACTATCTTTGGTAAGGCATATACAGTAGTAATTAAAAAGCACTACATTTGTTATTCCAGCAGGAGGTACATTACCATCATTTGTAGTCATAAAATACACTTGCCACAAATGTTTATGATGTGCCATCTGTTGGAACGACAAATGCAAAGCAACATGTCTCTATTATATGCCCTTTGGTAGGAGAATTTGATGTCTGTGATGCACCATCTGTTGGAATGACAAATGTAACGCATTTGTCTGTGTTATATGCCATTTGGTATGAGACTCGTAAAAGCAGTGTTAATCTTTGTGATGTGCCATCTGTTGGAATGACAAATGCAATGCATATGTCTCTGTTATATGCCATTAGCTTTGGGAATTTGATGTCTGTGATGCACCATCTGTTGGAATGACAAATGTAAAGCATTTGCCTGTGTTATATGCCATTTGGTATGGGATTCATAAAAGCAATGCTAATGTTTGTGATGTGCCATCTGTTGGAATGACAAATGCAACATAGATGTCTCTGTTATATGCCCTTTGGTTTGAGAATGTAATGTTAATGATGCACCATCTGTTGGAATGACAGAGACATAGCAACCAGGTGGATATATAGACACATAGAAACCTTTCCATTTAATAGCTGTTGTCACACACATATACATTTGGGACAACGTAAAGGCTTGCATACACAATGCGATTTTTAGAAATCGTGGTCAAGCAACTACACGATCGAGTCACCAGTTATGCACGCGATTAATCTGGCCGATTGACATGCCAAGACGTGGGTTCTCCGCCTATACTGTAAGTGTAAATGGCCGCCCCGACAGAAAGTATTACCCATTTCAAAAACAACACAACAGGGCAGCACGGTGGCGCAGTGGGTAGCGCTGCTGCCTCGCAGTTAGGAGACCCGGGTTTGCTTCCCGGGTCCTCATTGCGTGGAGTTTGCATGTTCTACGTGGGTTTCCTCCAGGTGCTCCGGTTTTCCCTCCACAGTCCAACATGCAGGTTAGGTGCACTGGTGATTCTAAATTGTCCCTAATTGTGTGCGCTCTGCCCGGGTTTTGTTTCCTGCCTTGCGCCCTGTGTTGGCTGGGATTGGCTCCAGCAGACCCCCGTGACCCTGCAGTTAGGATATTGCAGGTTGGATTATGGATGGAAAACAACACAATGGGCACACTCTTCTCAAAATGTCAACAATGAAGGATGCAGCGTTCCCAACTCTTGTCGTATTGTGATCTGAAAGTACAAAGAAAACAGAAAGGACACGCAGATGGTTGATGTGCGGACGCTCCGGTCCGACCGTTTTACAGAGAATCTGCGGCAAGACGTCGTCTGTGTTTATTTCAGGTTCTTCCAGGGAACGTTTCCTAAGATGCTTTTGTCATTGGCCTTGTGTGTTGCTATATGATATTTAGATCTGTGAAATCCAACATGCGGAAATGAGCACAACATCGGCAATGCCCGACTTACAACACGCTGCGACTGACGAACAGTGAACCTGTATAGCGCCATGCGTGAGACTCAATCACATTATAGGACAGCCGATTGAAATTTCGGACATGACAGAAATCCCTCGAATCGTAAGACAGCTCGATCAGAAGATGAAATCAGGAATCGCAACCGCTGGCCGAGGAAGCTGAAGTTCACTCAGAAAATCAGCCGAAGACTGCAAATCGAGCCAAAAACGACACAGTGCGCGTGTGTCCGGCATAACAGGAATAAAACATGACCGGAGATCTGGGAACGCACTCAGTGTGGGTTGGTCAGCCCAACCAAACGACTTTGATTTTTTGAAGCATCAAGAGAAAAGCTGACTTCATTCTGACGACACCGAGCGGGCACCTGAATACATGAACACGGATTTTCAGTTAACACTTAACTGCCTGCATGTAAAAGAAAGGCTTATAAAATGGCGTGTACTTGTAGTCAGAAGGCAGAACTTGGGAATTCAAGCCGAAAAATCGACTGCAAGGCTGTGTGTGCAGGCAGCACAACGAAACTGGCCATCTTATCTGTACCTGCAAACAAGGCCGAACAGAAGGGATGGCACAATCCCATAATCCCTCAAGTTAAGTGAGCAGATAACTGGCGCATTTTAATTACATCCTTCAGAGCACATAACTCCCTACTGAGTTTCAGAGATCTTATAAATAGGAGAGAAAAAGAAAGGACGTCTCTCGGAAAAAAAAAAAGTGACAAGCTTGGTACAGAATGAGGAAAATTTAAAACAAGAGAGACTCCCCTCAGCGAGCCCAACACTGAGAAGCGTCTGCAGACCCTCAGTGACATGTGGGCTTTTGTTAATTAAAGTAAAGAAAGAAAAATGTGGGGAAAAAAAATAAGTCAGGGCCCACTCACAAAAAGGATCATAAGCCACCTGTTGGGATTTGTGCTTTGATACTTTTTTACTTTATTAATTTTTTATTTAGTTTTTTTTCTCTTTGGCACCTATCCACCTTGATAAAAGGATAAGTGGCTGTGTATTTGTCTGTGTCCATAGAGTTTCTTCTGTCATTCCAAAAGATGGCACATCACAAACATTTTTAGAAATAAAATGCATTGCATTTCTCATTCTAACAGTTGGCACATCGCAAACATTAACACTGCTTTTATGAATCCCATACCAAATGGCACATAACAGACACATACACATTACATAATGCACTGCAAATGTTAACACTGAGGTCTACGGTGATTACTGTGGCAGGTGGCAAAGCTTGTAAGAGAATATGTGTCAACGTGCCTCTGAACCTGTGTATCCATCCAGTCCTTATGTCTCTGTCATTTCAACAGATGGCGCTTCCCAAACAATGGGATTAATGCATTTTATTACAAGATTTTGGATGTGCCATCATAGATAGATTTTAGCGTAGTTGGCAAGATTAGATAGATAGATAGAT
>JANRMT010062840.1:52743741-52763722 GCA_026402145.1 Polypterus bichir lapradei | reverse complement strand
GCAGTCTGTAGAGTTAATCAGCAGCTCTAGTCAGGGTGTGCTAAACTAAAGTAGTGAGTCTTCAGCCGGGATTTAAAGGCTGAGACCAAAAGGGGCATCTCTTACAGTAGACCATCTATTGAAATGTATTTTGAAAGGCATATAGTAATTAAATGCATTGCATTTTTCATTCCGCTTCACAAACATTTGGCGTTATAGTTGTCTCATCACGATCAACATCCAGAACCCATTAAGAAGGCTTACAAAATGTTGGGTTATTTATCACGATGTGCGGAGTACAAGTCAAGCTTTATAACACGTTAGTGAGGCGTCACCTGGAGTTCTGTGTTTTGGTTTCCATGTCACAAAAAAGACATAGCAGCACTGGAGGAATTTCCCGAGAAGAGTCACTAAAACTGATTAGAGGAGTGAGAGGGATGAACCCTGAGGAGAGACCGAAGGAGTTGAACGTTCTCAGATTAAGTAAAAGGAGATTAAGAGGTGAGATGACTGAAGAGTTTAAAATTATGAAAGGAATCGAGACGGCGACTTTAAAACGAGTTCAACAAGAACACGGGGACACAGATGGATTTGTTATGGGTAAATTTCACACAAAAAGTAGAAAAGTTTTTGTCCACCCAGAGAACCACAGACATATGGAATCAAGCAGTGTGGTAAGAAGTAGGGCATTTAGGGGTATTCAGAACTTGACATGATGTTAATTCGGAGAGATTGGGTGGATAGGATCGGGGAGGATTGTTGGTCTGAATCTCCACCTTATATGTGTGGTGCTAGCGTAATTCTCCAGTTTACAGTTTATTTTCTAACAAGGGACCCTCTTCATTTGTCCAGGCATAAGGAGGTTATCCCATTTTGATAATTGTATCAGAATTTACATCATAGTGGAATGAGTGAGAAATCAAGCGAAATGACCCCTTTTATTGGCTAACTAAAAAGATTACAATATGCAAGCTTTCGAGGCAAATTCAGGCCCCTTCTACGGGCAAGCTGGAATACAGAAACTGGAGTTCCCTGTGTTTTATATAGACACCAGGGCAGATACAACACTGGAAAACCTTTAAGTGAGACATCTTGAATGTAAAAAAATTAACAGAACTCTTCAGTTTAAGATTCATTTAGTAAGAGAGGAGAACAACATCAAGTTAAGATCTTTGGATAAGACAACTGTCCAACAAATTCTTTGGAAGTTTCTGATGAGTTCTTCAGTACAATGCGGGTCTGCAGACAGGTTGTCCTGGTCAGTCCAAGAGATGCAAACAATCCCCATATCTGCCCATAAGACCCATATCTCTGTTTAAACCAGTGTCGGGTTCGAAAGGCTCCTGAAAGCAGCTGAGGAGCATGGAGCCGACTCTTATCCAAAGCTTTCTGAGAATGATGGTCAATAACGTCACTTGCTGCTCCTCGCTTATAGTCCGCTTTTGTGGCGTCCTCAAAGAATTCCAGCATTTTAGGGGACCGAAAACTTCCCTGTCAGCCTCATAACCTTTCAATGACCATTGCTTTCCACAATTTTTGCATAAATTAATCAACTTCAAATAATTCAATTTCAGAAGCCATTAAGAAGACTAACAGAATGTCAGGTTATATAGCGCCTTGATGTGTGGAGTACAAGTCCCAGGAGGTTCTGCTCAGGCTTTATAACATACTGGTGAGGCCTCATCTGGTGTCCTGGGTGCAGTTTTGGTTTTCAGGCTACAAAAAGGACGAATTTTGGACGGAAGCGCACAGGAAATATCCGCACAGAAAAAAGCACGCAGTCATATAAGCGCACGGGAAATAACCACACACGGAAAAATACACGCACGGAAAAAAACGCACGTGGAAGAATATGCATACGGTAAAGTGCGCACGTAGAAAAATGCACACGGCGGCGACATATAACTATTACAAATATAAAATATACACCACCTATACTGCTAGGCGTTTTTTATTATAATAAAATATAAACGATTAACACATCCTAATTAACAGTATTATTGTAAATTAGCTATTCTCCTCAAGTAAGACAATTTGTCCTCAGTTTCATTATATTTTTCTACAGAGCTGGCAACAAGCATGTAAAGTTGCCTTTCCGACTGGTCAAAAAACTCCATCTCACTTAATTAAAAAAAAAAGTCAACTTGCCTTGCTCGAAAGTTAGGGAAGAATAAGGAAAACTCTAACAAATTAAAACATACAAGCTTATAAATACGTTTAGTGAACAATTATACAATTTCATTTATTGCAATGTATAATATACAATTTTTTTCTTCTTTGCATATACACCTTTGCCGTTTGTGCATTTTTCCATGTGTGCATTTATCCACATGTGGTTTTTCCCGTGTGCTTATATTACTGTGCGCTTTTTTCTGTGCGGATATTTCCTGTGCGCTTCTTTTCGGTCACCAAAAAGGACATAACAGCACCAAAAAAAGTCCAGAGAAGAGCAACTAGGCTGATTGGGGGGGGGCTACAGGGGATGAGTTATGAGGAAAGATTCAAAGAGCTGAGCCTTTACAGATGATGAAGAGGAGACCTGAGTGAAGTGTGCAAAATTATTAAGGGAATTAGTGCAGTGGATCGAGACGGTGACTTTAAAATGAGTTCATCAAGAACACAGGGACACAGTTGGAAACTTGTGAAGGGGAAATCTCGTAAAAACATTAAGAAGTTTGTCTTTACACAGACACGTGAAATCTGTCTGTCAATCATATAGTAATATAGTACCTTTCATATCCATCTATTGAGAGAGTCCACCTTATGAGAAGGATTTAGGAGTCGTAGTGGACTCTACACTGTCAACTTCCCGTTAGTGTTCAGAAGCCATTAAGAAGGCTAACAGACTGCCAGGTTATATAGCGTGTTGATGTGTGGAGTACAAGTCACAGGAGGTTCTGCTCAGCCTTTATAACACACTGGTGAGGCCTCATCTGCTGTCCTGGGTGCAGTTTTGGTCTTCAGGCTACAAAAAGGACATAACAGCACAAGAGAAGGTCCAGAGAAGAGCAATTTAGGTTGATTCAGGGCTACAGGGGATGAGCTCTGAAGAAAGATTAAAAGAGCTGAGCCTTTAGAGTTTAAGTAAAAGAAGATTAAGAGGAGACCTGACTGAAGTATTTAAAATTAAGAAGGGAATTAGTCCAGTGGATCGAGACGGTGACTTTAAAATGAGTTCATCAAGAACACGGGGACACAGTTGGAAACTTGTTAAGGGGAAATTTCACACAAACATTAGGAAATTAGGAAGGGAACCACCGACACATGGAATAAGTGATCAAGTGGACAGTAGGACTTTAGGGACATTTAAAATTCAACTTGATGATATTTTGGTAGAATGAAGTGGACAGGATTGGCAAGCTTTCTTGAGTTGGATGGCCTGTCCTCGTCCAGATTGTTCTAACATTCTAAATGTCAGATTACGCAAGTTTCAGTCATGGAGTACAAGTCACAGGAGGTTCTGCTCAAGCTTTATAACACACTGGTGAGGTCTCATCTGGAGTCCTGGGTGCAGTTTTGGTCTCCAGGCTACAAAAAGGACATAGCAGCACTGGAGACGATCCAGAGAAGAGAGATTGGGCTGATTCAGGGCTACAGGGGGTGAGTTATGAGGAAAGATTCAAAGAGCTGAGCCTTTAGAGTTTAAAGAGATGAAGAGGAGACCTGAGTGAAGGGTTTTAAAATGATGAAGGGAATTAGTGCAGTGGATCGAGACGGTGACTTTAAAATGAGTTCATCAAGAACACGGGGACACAGTTGGAAACTTGTTAAGGGGAAATTTCACACAAACGTTAGGAAGTTAGGTACATAACCACCGACACATGGAATAAGTGATCAAGTGGACAGTACGACTTTAGGGGCATTCAAAATTCAACTTGATGTTATTTTGAAAGAATGGACAGGACTGGTGAGCTTTCTTGGGTTGGATGGCCTGTCCTCCTCCAGATTGTTCTAACGTTCTAAATGTCAGATTACGCAAGTTTAAGTCATGGAGTACAAGTCCCAGGAGGTTCTGCTCAGGCTTTATAACACACTGGTGAGGCCTCATCTGGTGTCCTGGGTGCAGTTTTGGTCTCCAGGCTACAAAAAGGACATAACAGCCTGGAGAAAGTTCAGAGAAGAACAACAAGGCTGATTCCAGGGCTACATGGAAAGATGAAAAGAGCTGAGCCTTTACAGATTAAGAATAATGAGATGAAGAGGAGACCTGAGTGAAGGGTTTAAAATTATGAAGGGAATTAGTCCAGTGGATCGAGATGGTGGCTTTAAAATGAGTTCATCAAGAACACGGGGACACAGCTGGAAACTTCTTAAAGGGAAATTTCACAGAAACATTAGGAAGTTAGGAAGAGAACCACCGACACATGGAGTAAGTGATCAAGTGGACAGTAGGACTCATAGGGTCATTTAAAATTCAACTTGATGTTATTTTGGAAGAATGAAGTGGACAGGATTGGCGAGCTTTCTTGAGTTGGATGGCCTGTCCTCCTCCAGATTGTTCTAACGTTCTAAATGTCAGATTACGCAAGTTTTAGTCATGGAGTACAAGTCCCAGGAGGTTCCGCTCAGGTTTTTATAACACACTGGTGAGGCCTCATCTGGAGTCCTGGGTGTAGTTTGGGTCTCCATTTACAAAAAGGACATAACAGCACTGGAGAAAGTCCAGAGAAGAGCGACGAGGCTGATTCAGGGGCTACAGGGGATTAGTTATGAGGGAAGATTAAAAGAGCTGAGCCTTTACAGATGATGAAGAGGAGGCCTGAGTGAAGAGTTATGAAGGGAATTAGTGCAGTGGATCTTTAAAATGAGTTCATCAAGAACACGGGGACACAGTTGGAAACTTGTTAAGGGGAAATTTCACACAAACATTAGGAAGTTTTTCTTTACACAAAGAACGATAAGACACTTGGAATGAGTGACCAAGTAGTGTGGTGGACAGTAAGACTTTAGGGACTTTCAAAACTCGAAATAAGTGGATAGGAGTGGCGAACTTTGTTGGGGTGAATGGCCTGTCCTTTTCCAGATCGTTCTAATGTTCTCATTAATATGAAAAAAACTTGGGGTGACAGTTAAGAGGCCATCTCTTTTCTCCACTATAACTGGCCTTGGATTTGATCCCGGGCCCTTGGAACTGCAGCTGGAGTGACCACCATGTCATCACACTTCCCTATCGTGGTCCCAGCTGCCCAAGGAATTAAATAAAGATATCGATCACATATCGTACCGGCCGTCGCTTCCTGTGTCCTGCTATTGACATGTGAGGAATTTCACGATAAAAAAAAAAAAAAAATACAAAGATTATCTTGAGGAAAAAAAAAAACAAAAGGTTGTCACAAGCAATACATTTTCAAAGTTGAGCTCAATCACTGTAATCCAAGTGGAATGAACCTGGCGACGAGTTGTCCGCAGCGTGTCACTTCCTGTCGTCTTTAGGCTTCACTTTGATTTGTGGGCCTTGAATGAGAGATGCCAGACGTGACGCGCCGCCTGTGAAGAATTGTCAGGGGCGCCGAGGATCGCTTCGTAAGAATGACAGTCAGCGCGCCGTGGAAATTGGACGGCATGCCGGGAATACCAGCAGACTGGAGTCTTATTTTTGTGTGTGTGTGTGTCTTCACATTGCTCTCTACTGCATTTGTAGCCCCGTTCATCAGTGTGCTGCTTTTGCTTTTTCTGGCTGCTGCATATTCCTCTTTCAGGGGGGAGACCGGCAGGTGAGGGTGACCTGAAAGTGACCCGATTGTTTAATGGCAGGAGGCACATGGAGGGATTTGGCGGTCATTGAAGGTTCACCGTGCCCTCCTGTAGGGTAATGATAATCATTTATTTGTATGCCCCTGTGATTTATTCTTTAATTGGATATGCGGACATGTAAGTGTGTTTTTTACCATGGGATTTGCATATTTACGCTGTGATTGAGCTTACATTCAGCCGCACATAAAAAAAGTATTGGAATGAGCCGGTAAATTGGGGTAGTAGAGAAGGACACGGCAATCAAGGCTTAGCGGAATTGAGCGGGTGGCCCATTTATGGCATATCTGAATGCCATCGAGGTCTGGATGGGTGACAACTTCTTAAGATTAAATTGACGATAAGACTGCAGCTCTGTGCTCCTGATTTCTCCCTCACTAAAGATCAGACAAACGACGGGAAGTTCTTCATCTTCTATTTGGTTAAATTTGGTGTCCTTTGCGACGGTTCTTTACGTTTTGATTCACACGTCAGGGCCGAGGATGACGTCACGTGTTTTCTCACTTAAGAAACACTAACCTTAAATCGCTTAAGTCAGAGATGGAAATGCTCACGCGTGCTGTCATCGACCACGGGGTGGCTGGGGGGGGGGGGCCGCCCGAGTACACAAGTCCAAATGAAATGTTGAGGTGCCAACCGTGTCACCCCGCTTACTGCAATAAATTCCAACAAAAGAACAGGCGCACAACGTCCCAAAACAGAACAAAGCCCGGTGTCCGCTTTTTAAGGAAGTGACAAGGGTCTGCAGAGCCGTCAGACATCAGGATGGAGCTCCGTCCCCCAAATGAGACGCCGCTTTCTGGGTTAGCCCTGCTCTTTATACTCCTTGGACTGGAAAGGGAAGGAGTCAGTTGTCTGCAGTGTGAGTCTTCCCAGAGCTGTGGGTGAGAAAACAGACAAGACTGTCAGCGACGGTGCCCCCTTGCCTCTCGGGGTGGTAAGAGGTTACTTTGGATGAGCCCGGAGGACGCACATCTGATGGACATGCCTGACAGTCTTATCATAGAATTGGTAAGGCCGGGTATGCTTATCTACTCTCACACTTTAAGATTAAACATAGAGACCCTATCCAGTCAAAGTCATGAGTGATGCCAATTGGCTGTCACGCCGCATCATTCCACATAGGACCCCCTTCATATACACTGTAATGGAGAGCAGCTGGGGACTGGCATCTCTGCCAGAATAGACTCAATTTCCTGGCTGGGAGGCCACATGGACATGGAAAGAGGCAGGAGACTCCGTACCCACACAAGTATCTGGGCACAAAGAATGGGTACACTGGCATCGTGGCAGGTTTAGATGGAGAATCATTACCAGGCTGGGAGGCCAGCTTGAAGGAAGGACTGTGGGATTATTCAAGCTAAATGCTCCCCCAAACTGCTATGTGACAGCAAACCCAAGAGGCAGGTACAGCAATGGACACCTACAGGACATGCTGGGAGTTGTAGTGCCATACAGCAGCCCTTTTGGGGTCCCTGGGTTCCACCAGGGGGTGCTGCTAGGAGCCGTGCTCCATGGTTTCTGGGACTTCCAGTGGACCTGGAAGTACTTCCATCAGGGTATGTCCTGGGTGCAAGATAAAAGGAACCACCCTGCCACCTCCGGGCGAGATGGAGTTGAGTGGAAGGAGGACAAAACTCACCTGGAGGTGTGGAGGAGAGGAATAGAGAAGTTGCATATATTAGAAGAGGCATTGTAAAGGTATTCTGGTTAATAAATCAATTATTTGAACCTGGGACGTGTATTTGTGTGGTGGTGTCTGAGGTTTACGGTGCTGGAACGCCCCCTACTGGTTACACATAAGAGTGATGCCAAATGCCTGTGACTCTTAGCACTCTACATCACCAGCACAAACAAACATACGGGGGTCCTCGCGACACATGAAGGATCAACCAGTGTGGCTATCGGGCCCCTTTCTGACCAACTGTGTCTTATTTCTACTGTACGAGTTCCAAATATCGAAGAGCGACCTCTCAGCTTTGATAACCCCGCAGGTAAGAAAGGGCCACTCTTCCCAGGCGAGGTGCCCTAATATTTACCTCAGTCACTCAAGATATAAATGCAAAGTATAGAAATGTAAAACCAACAAGGCATTTATTTAAGTATAATAATGCCAGGAGAAGAAGATACACAGACGACCCCCGAAATTGGTAGGCATTATGTTCCTAGGGCACCCGCAAATTGTGGTCAAAAAATGCCTATAAATGCCGATTTTTATAGTTTAAACCCTAAATATGCCCCCAAAAAACTTTAATTTCATTTCAAACTCAACTTAATACATCCATCCATCCATCCATTATCCAACCCGCTATATGCTAACTACAGGGTCATGGGGTCTGCTGGAGCCAATCCCAGCCAACACAGTGTGCAAGGCAGGAAACAAACCCTGGACAGGGCGCCAACCCACCGCAGGGCGCGCACACACACACCCACACACCAAGCACACACTAGGGATCTAAATTTATACATTACCCTAAAAAAAAGAATGTAATGGTAAACCCGTCTACTGTACAGGACTGTACTGCTGTGTCACCCGCAGTGCTACAATGTAAAATACCGATGTTACCGCTATATGTACTGGAATTCACGCAAGCGCGTTTATTGTCTTTGGTATATGTAGGGTAAATACATAATAATTTAATTTAATAAAAATACAGTAAAATGTCTGTGGTGGGTTGGCACCCTGCCCGGGGTTTGTTTCCTGCCTTGCACCCTGTGTTGGCTGGGATTGGCTCCAGTAGACCCCCGTGACCCTGTAGTTAGGATATAGCGGGTTGGATAATGGATGGATGGATGGACAGTAAAATGTACGGGTACTCACCAATAATGAATGATACTGATTGAAGATGATGATGATGATGATGATGATGATGATGATGATGATGATGATGATGAAGTAGCTGTGCAGTACGAAGAAGGTATTGTAACAAAGGTGCTATATAGACGCCTGACCCAACACAGATGGACACAGAGGCACACGTAAAATAAATAAACTTTTTATTTTTCCTCAGCTGGGAGGCACGTCTTCTCCATGTCCCCCAGCCACAACACAGTCCCCAAAGCACCACCAAACAACCACACACTTTCTTCTTCTTCTTTACCACCACTCCTCCTCCTAGCTTGTCCACCTTCCACCCAACTCTGGCCTCTGAGTGGTGGTCACGGGCTCCTTTTATTGGGTACCCGGAAGTGCTCCAGGTGCTTAATTCCCGACATCCGGCTGCACTTCCGGGTGTGGCAAAACCAGTGCCCAAAAGGGGCCAGCAGCTCCCGCTGCAACACCCCCTGGCAGTGCCTGCGGAACCCAACAGGACTGCACCAAACTCCAACTCCCATGAAGCGCTGGGGGAGTCTGAGGCACCGCTGCAACCCAGGGAGGCTGCCATCTGGCGTCCAGGGAGAGATATTGTCTTTCCCATGCTTGGCTCCACTGGAACATATGTTGTAGGGGCGTCCTGGCCGGGCATGGGCCCCGGCCACCTGTCACAGTATGTAATGAAGATAATGACTGCACAGCAAGGCAGAGGATTTACAGCCCCTCGGGTGGCTACTTGCAGCATAACTGTTTAGTCCCAGGAGCAAATCCAGTAGTTCAACCTTCTCCTGGAGTGTCTTAAACTTTTTCTGGCGCTTTGGTTCATTGCCAGAAGCCTTTGAAGGTGCAGGGCTTTTAGGCGACATCTTAGGGCTTTAAGAAGAACACAACGAGAAACACGAGAACACTCAGCAAAACACTCAAGATAGCAACACACGGGTAACTGTTATGATGAGGGAATGCTGGGCTGCATCTGCTGGAGATGTATCTGAGCAGCATCAGGGCAGCAGCCAATCAGCAGCAAGGAGAGACGAATAACGCTCTCGGATTGGCTACTTTCACCATCCCAAGCTGCGTTTTCCTCTACGGTTGCTTTTTGTTCTCTCTACGGTACAGTATTGCCACGCAAAAAAGCCATCAAAAAATTGCGGAGGATATTTGCGGGTTTCCGCTAACAGTTATTAGTTAGGTTCTAAGGAAAAATCCACGAACGACTGAGGCCGCAAACTCTGAACAGCGACTTTGTTGGAGTCTGCTGTAATAGAAAATAAAACAGACAGCAAAGTCTGGACGTATACAATACATACACTCTATTGCCAAAAGAGCTGGGACTCCTGCCTTTACACACACATGAACATGAATGACATCCCATTAATATGGAGTCGGCCCACCCTGTGCAGCTCTAACAGCTTCAGCTCTTCTGGGAAGGCTTTCCACGAGGTGTAGGAGTGTGTTGATGGGAATTTGTGACCAGGAGAGCATTTGTGAGGTCAGGCCCTGATGTTGGACGAGAAAGCCTGGCTCACTCGCCGTCTCCGCTCCTAATCATCCCAATGGTGTTCTCTCTGGTTGAGGTCAGGGCTCTTTGCAGCCACACCAAACTCGCTCCTCCATTTCTGTATAGGCCTTGCTTTAAGCACTGGTGCGTGTGCCCAGTCATGTTGCCACCCACCAAACTGTTTTCACAAAGTTGGGAGCATGAAATTGTCCAAAATGGCCTCGTATGCTGAAGCATTAAGAGCTCCTTTCACTGGAACTATGGGGCCGAGCCCAACGCCTGAAAAACAACCCCACACTGTAATCTAACCCTCTTGGCACGCTTGGCACAATGCAGTCAGGCGAGTCCCGTTCTCCTGGCCAGACTTGTCCATCGGACTGCGTAATTTGTCCCTCCAGAGGACACGTCTGCACTGCTCTCGAGTCCGGTGGCGTCTGATGGGCTTTACAACACTGCAATCCGATGCTTTGCATTACACTTGGTGGTGTCAGGCTTGGCTGCAGCTGCTCGGTTTCCCTGAAGCTCTCTCTCTACGCTGCACTGTTCTTGAGCTTTTGGTGGTCTGTAGCTATCGAATCTGCAGAAGGTTGGCGACTTGTGCCCACCTCAGCATGCGCTGTCCCCGCTCTGTGGCCTACCACTTCGTGGCTGAGTAGCAGTTGTTCCCAGTTGCTGCAACTTTGTTATAACACCACTAACAGTTGACGGTGGAATATTTAGTAGTGAGAAAATTTCACGAATGGCACAGATGGCATCCTATCATGGTGCCATGCTTGAATTCACTGAGCTCCTGAGAGCGGCCCACTCTTTCACAAATGTTTGTATAAGCCGTCAGTCTGCCTGCTGAGGGGCTCGAGTTTATACACCTGTGGCCACGGAAGTGACTGGAACACCAGAACTCAACGATTTGAAAAATATAGTGTGGTTTAGGAAAACCTTACTGTTTTCATTTCTTCTTGTTTCGACTACAGTGTTTGCCTCATCAAATCGCCGTTTATAGGCTGTCCAAAGTGCGACTGAAAGCTGGCTAACAAGTCCACCAGACAGTCCCATATAACCCATCCATTATCCAACCCGCTATATCCTAACTACAGGGTCATGGGGGTCTGCTGGAGCCAATCCCAGCCAACACAGTGCACAAGGTAGGAAACAAACCCCGAGCAGGGCACCATCCCACTGCAGGGCACACACACACACCCACACACACACCAAGCACACACTAGGGACAATTTAGGGTCGGCAATCCACCTAACCTGCATGTCTTTGGACTGTGGGAGGAAACCCACGCAGACACGGGGAGAACATGCAAACTGCGAGGGAGAACCTCCTAACTGCGAGGCAGCAGCGCTACCCACTGCGCCACTGTGCCACCCGTCCCATATAACCCCCATTCTAATTCCACTGCACTGGCATCCCATTATTTTTAGAGCTCCTGGTTTTAATGTTAAGAGCCCTGCATGATCGTGGACCTTCTTCAACCATATTCTGCAGACCGGACCCGTTGGTCCTCTCGCCTCTCGACTTTGAAATTAAAGACCTGAGGAGTGGCGAGTTCTTGCGCTTTTGTAGGATTTGTGATTCTTTGGACTTTTGCTCTGTTTTTTTTTTTCTTCACAGTTTTTGGGAGTACACATTGGGCCTTCGGTTTGCTTTGCTGGCAACTCCATTTTGTGCTCTATGGAGCACGGCAGAGCATTTTTCTTGCGAAGAGTACATATTTCTAAACATGTAAGGATTCTGTGTTTGCTGTCGTGGACAGTGCCCCCCTCTAGTGGCCATTTTTAGGACTTTGTAGTTGTTGGGACCTCGCCATGACACTTACTTTCTTGTTTGAAGGCAGCAAAGGAAATCCAAAAGAGGAATTTGTAACTCTTTACATTTCATGTCCACTCTCGACTGTACTGGCACCTACTTTATTAGGTCTGTTGCCAGCTCCAGTGTTGAAGACCCCCAAGCACACCACCACTGGCCCAACCTGGATGAGGTTCCCACTCTGCTTAGACTACACAGGTTTAACTTGTCACACTACATGTCCTTAAGTCCTGAAGAGCAATCAGGTTGTTCTCCTCTGTGGCCCTCATTGGGCATCTTCTTGGGTAGAGAGGACACCATTAGCAACAGCGCCCCCTCTCATCCCGGGCTGGCATCACACGCCTGAATTGAGCCCATAAGGTGATCCTCAGACACCCATGTTTGACAGCATAAAAAAAAAAAGACTCTGTCTCTAAAATATCCATGCCTGAAGCGTGCCTGGCAAGGATGCCAATTTCAAGCTGATATTTAACTCGGTAGTCCATTTGTTAATCCTATGTACAAAAGACACCAAACTCTGCCTTCAACTTCCCAGTAAACATTGTCTACGCCGGACAACTTTATCCTGAAAAAGTGGAGGTCATGTAAAGCTTGGCAGAGATTCTCTGGGGTTTACAGCTGCCCAGTTAAAAGTGTCAATTAGTATAGAGACGCTTGTAAAAATCCCATCCACCGTGGCGCACGCGGGGGGAAAAAAACAAACAGCTACGAAACGGACCAAAGTCTAACCTGCGGGCAACCTGCTGTGATCCAGGTGGAATTCTGTCTGCTCAAGCAAAGCCATTTGATTTATTTTTAGTCTTAGAACAATGACACAAAAGTCACGGTGATGATATCTGAAGTGCAAACGCACGCCTGCCTCCTGAATGTCGTTTTACACTTACAGACGTCTGACTGGTGGCACAGTGGTGAGTGCTGCTGATTCACAGCGCCATGGACTCGGGTGTGAGGCACTCCTGGTCAACATCTGGGTGGGCTTTCTACAGTCGTGGCCAAAAGTTGTGAGAATGACCCAAGTGTTGGTTCTCACAAAGTTTGCTGTTCTTAGATCTTTTTGTCAGATGTCTCTCTGGTGTACTGAAGTAGAATTACGAGCAGTTCAGAAGTTTCAAAGGCTTTGATTGACAATGACATGAAGTTTATGTGGCGCGGAGTCCATATTTGCAGTGTTGGCCCTTCTTTCTTTGTCAAGACCTCTGCAATTCACCCTGGCAGGCTGTCTGCTCATCAACTTCTGTGCCCAATCCTGACCGATGGCAGCTGTCCATTCTTGCAGAATCAATGCTTGGGGTTTGTCAGAATTGGTGGATTTCTGTTGGTCCCCCCGCCTCTCATTGAGATTAAAGGTCTGGGGAGTTTCCTGGCCATGGACCCAAAACATTGATGTCTTGTTCCCCGAGCCACTCAGTTCTCACTTTTGCCTTATGGCCCGGTGCTCCGTCATGCTGGTCACCAAACTGCTTTTGGATGGTTGGGAGAAGCTGCTCTCGGAGGATGTTTTGATCGCATTCTTTATTCATGGCTGTAATCCTGATGGCCAAGGTCTCCAGGACTCTAAACAAATCCAAATCATATTATGGGATATCATCTACTGTTAAATCCTGCTCTGTACTTATGCTACTGTTATACTGTATTCAGGATTACTTGTGCTCTGTTCTGTGTATTGTATTGTATTGTATTGACGCCCTTCTCCTTGACACCCACTGCACGCCCAACCTACCTGGAAAGGGGTCTCTCTTTGAACTGCCTTTCCTGAGGTTTCTTCCATTTTTTTTCCTACAAGGGTTTTTTTGGGAGTTTTTTTTAGAGAGTCAAGGCTGGGGGGCTGCCAAGAGGCAGGGCCTGTTAAAGCCCATCTAATCCTGCCTACTATACCAACTAACTTCTATATATTATCTATCTATTTATCTATCTACTCATCGAATCCTGACAACTATGCTAAAACATCTATCCATCTAATCCTGCCAACTACACTAAAGGAGCTGCCTCACTTCATTCGGAGAGCCAGAGTCGGGAGGAGGTGGATGAAGAAGAAGAAGGAAAGGAAAAGGACTAACTAACTATCTATCTATCGAATCACGCCAAGGACTGCTTCTATTTGTAAGTTTATGAACTAATGACCCCAAAAATGTGGTAACCGTACACCCCGAATTCAGCCACCAGCGATGGTTCGAGGCCGTTTTAGGCCTTCAGCTTCGTGTGAATTGTTTACTTCCTTATATCATTTACCGTATGTACTCGCGTATAAGTCGGGTCTTGAAACGCGAAAAATCGATCATAAAATCAGACCCCGACTTATACGCCTGTTCAAAAACACGACACTTAATAATTATTATTTATTTATTATTTTATATCGTCTTGCTTGCTCCAGTCTCGCACCAGTTTCTCAGTCACATTGAATTTTATTGCTGCAGTGCAGTTACCAATTTGTTTTCCCACTTCAACAACATTTAATTTTAACCCCTAGGGGGGGTCCATGGATGGGTTTCAGGGGTTCCATGAATTTCCCCTTGGGATTAATAAAGTATCTATCTATCTATCGAATCATGCCAACTACGCTAATATATTGTGGTAGATAGGGGGCGCTCTCGCTCCCTTGAACCCCTGTCCACGACTCCAAACACCAGGTAAAAGTCCAAACGTTGACTTTATTTTTATGCCACAGTGTACAAAGCACACTCTCCACCACTATACTCATATAAATCACTCACAATACTACAATAAACAATCCTCCAGCTCCCAGACGCGTTGCCACCCTTCCACCCAGCTCAGCTCGCCATCTGGGAGCTCCCACAGTCCTTTTATACTCCCTGACCCGGAAGTGTTCACAATCCTCTGTCCATGTGATTCTCAATCACTTCCGGGTCAGGTAAAAGTTCTTTTCTTCACCCCGGAAGCCCGTCGCTCTTCTTATGACGAACTTCCGGGTCATAGGGCATAAATGAGTCCTCGGTCCTCCCTGCAGCACCCACTTGCGGTCCCTGAGGTATCCAGAAGGGCTGAGGATAAAAACTACAGCGTCCATGATTCCCTGCTAGTCTTCGGGGCACCTCCATACTGCAGGGAGGGCTCCATCTGGCGGCCTGGGGGTATCGGCCGGGGTGACAAGCCGGCCACATCTCACATTATCTATCTACCCATTGAACCCTGCCAACTACGCTAAAACATCTATCTATAGTGCCTTTCATATCTATCTATCTAATCCTGCCTACTATACTAAGAACTTTATATTTATCTATCTATTATATAGTGCCTTTCATATCTATCTATTTATCTATTGGTTTAATAATTGATAATCCATTAATAGCAATGTGCAGTAACAGAACATTATAAAGTTATGAAAATGGTGAAATAAAGCCTATAGAATTGAGCGGACATGCATTCCAGAAGACTTCTCTCTTTTCTTCCTTTTGTATATCTATATTTATCCTTTTAACGAACTGAGAATCTTAAGTTCGACTGAGATCAAAGCTCAACCAAATAGGACAACGCGAAGCAATACAATCATCAAAAGAGTTCACATCGGCTCCATTTGCTGCCAAGACATACAAAGAGCGAGAAAAAATGTCACAAAACCCACAGCTTTACTGCAACAAAGCATACCTAAGGTCTCCTCCATTTACATGCATAATTATTGAATGGTTTCTCAGCAGCACCATGACAGAAGCACACCTTTCTGGAAATAAGCCTAAAAGATTCACCGTAACATTTGCATTAACTGAAGACCAAACGTGACAATAAAGATATCGCACATGCCATAGAAATTCCTAAATTAATTCCAGTAATATATGAAGACATAAAACTCTTTGACCGTCCATTTGGTGGAGTGGGGTGTTAGACTATCAACTGCTATGGTTTTGGGGGTACGGAGGGAAGGCCGCGGGATTTTGGGGGGAGCCCATTGCTTTCCAGAGTAAAACAATTATCATGATAAACAAGAAATTCTTTCTTTCTTTCTCTCTCTCTTTCTTTCTTTCTTCCGTGAGACACACATCAGTTTATTGCTAATGTAGTTATGGTTTCTTTATACCACATGCTCCAGCAGGAAAGACAAAAGATGACCCAAAGAGATTCTTTCAATATTTTAACAGTAAAAGAATAGTCGAGGAGGAGGATGAGAGGAGCAGCATCAAGAACAGTAAAGGTGAGCTAGAGTATACAGATAATGAAATAACACTTGCACTTCATCTGAAGTTTACATGTGGGAAGAAGTCCATAACCTCCCAAAGGTAACAGGGTCTACTAAGGAGGTGCTGAGTGACTTGGACATTGTAGAGAGAGAAGTGCTGCTTGGATGAAATAGGCTGAAGTGTATACAGGACCAGGTAGCATTTATCTTCGAGCACTTAAGGAGGGTTAGAGAGTACATTGTGAAGGCCAGGAGGTGTCACAGAGCCCCAAACCCCAAACACAACCACACAAACACAGTCCCGGGTTCAAATAATAGGGGCTTTATTAAAAAACTACCTTTAATCAGCAATAAAAAGGTAAGTCTTCTTCCTTCTCTCTCCCTGTATCTCCATGTCGAGAGCAGCAAATACTGAAAACACCAAAAACAAGGTCCTACCCATGAATGGAGGTACCAAAAGACAACACGGCTGGTAAAACCCACAAGCAAAGGAGTATATAACAAACGTGACAGAAACCATGTCAGTACAAGCAGGGCTGGATTTACACACTTTTACACCTTAGACCAAAGCACATAATTCTGTGCCCCTAGCCCCCGACCCCCCCCCCCCGCCTCAAAAAGTTTAATATGGCATTGGGTGTGACAAGGATGGATAGGATTAGAAATGAGGACATTAGAGGGTCAGCTCAGACTGGGAGACAAAGTCAGAGAGGCGAGATTAAGTTGGTTTGGACATGTGCAGAGGAGAGATGAGGGGTATAATGAGAGAAGGGTGCTAAGGATAGAGCTGCCAGGTAAGGGGAGAAGAGGAAGGCCTAAGAGAAGGTGATGAGTGAGGACATGCAGATGATGAGTGTGACAGAACAAGATGATGGGGACAGAAAGATATGGAAGAAGGTGATCCGAGGTGGCAACACCTAATGAAAGCAGCCAATAGAAGAAGAAGAAGGTTCTTATAACACAGCATGAAGTTATGGGAAAGAGTAGTGGAAGTGTGAGTTTGACAAGGATGGACAGAATTAGAAATGAGGACATTAGAGGGTCAGCTCAGGTGGGACAGGTGAGAGACAAAGTCAGAGAGGCGAGATTGAGTTGGTTTGGACCTGTGCAGAGGAGAGATGAGGGGTATAATGAGAGAAGGGTGCTAAGGATAGAGTTGCCAGGCAAGACGAGAAGAGGAAGGCCTAAGAGAAGGCTTATGGATGTGGTGAGTGAGGACATGAAGGGGATGGGTGTGACAGAACAAGATGACGGGGACAGAAAGATATGGAAGAAGATGATCCGAGGTGGCAAAACCTAATGGGAGCAGCCAATAGAAGAAGAAGAAGAAGGTTCCTATAACACAGCATGAAGTTATGGGAAAGAGTAGTGGAAGTTTGTGAGTGAGGAGTAGCGAGTTTAATGAGGATGGACAGAATTAGAAATGAGGACATTAGAGGGTCCGCTCAGGTTGGCAGACGAAGTCAGAGAGGCGAGATGGCATTGGTTTGGACATGTGCAGAGGAGAGATAGATAGATAGATGAGGGGTATAATGAGAGAAGGGTGCTAAGGATAGAGCTGCCAGGGAAGAGGAGAAAAGGAAGGCCTAAGAGAAGGTTTATGGATGTCGTGAGAGAGGACGTGAAGGTGATGGGTGTAACAGAGCAAGAGGCAGAGGACAGAAAGATATGGAAGAAGATGATCCGAGGTGGCAACACCTAATGGGAGCAGCCAATAGAAGAAGAAGAAGAAGAAGAAGAAGAAGGTTCTTATAACACAGCATGAAGTTATGGGAAAGAGTAGTGGAAGTGAGAGTTTGACGAGCATGGACAGAATTAGAAATGAGGACATTAGAGGGTCCGCTCAGGTTGGCAGACAAAGTCAGAGAGGCGAGATGGCATTGGTTTGGACATGTGCAGAGGAGAGATGAGGGGTATAATGAGAGAAGGGTACTAAGGATAGAGCTGCCAGGCAAGAGGAGACGAGGAAGGCCTAAGAGAAGATGGTGAGAGAGGACATGCAGGTGACGGGTGTCACAGAACAAGAGGCAGAGGACTGGAAGGGATGGAACAAGATGATCTGCTGTGGTGACCCCTAACGGGAGCAGCCAAAAGAAGAAGAAGAAGAAGAAGAATGTAATAAGTAATAGTTTATTTTTGAAACATAAAGCTTGAAAGCCGTAAGCAGAAACAGCTGACAGGGGTGTTTGCCAAATTATAAAGGGGGGCTGAGATTTTTATTACAAAACATGGAACATACACAACATTATTTAATGTGGTGTAACGTAAGCAGAAGCAGTTGCAGGGCCTGTTAAAGCCCATTGCGGCCCTCCTTGTGTGATTTTGGGTATACAAAAATAAATTGTATTGTATTGTATTGTCAAGCGATATGAGCGTAATGAATCACTATTGTAACGCCAAATGTGGAATTTTCCTTTAACGCGTGGTTTACGCTGAGTGTGTGAGACAGAAATAGCAAATGCTTTTTGCCGGTGACTGAGCAAGACAGCACAAGCTGTAGAGATGGGCAACGTAAATGTGCCGCTCAATTTATTTAAGGTATACGGATGTAAACTTAAAAAACAACATTTTCTATGACCTTTTCAAAATAATACTGAAAACTTTGTAAATATTTGGTTGTTATTTCTTCTGTATATACACCCCACCCACAGACTGCTGCGCCCTAGGCAATGGCCTTATGGGAAATCCAACCCTGACTACAAGACAAAGGATAGTAAACGTAATTTCAAAACTAGCCTGAGATGCGTCAGGGAGTTCCCACAACAACGTCTAATCCAA
The DNA here is from genome assembly GCA_026402145.1 of Polypterus bichir lapradei. Classification (NCBI taxonomy): domain Eukaryota; kingdom Metazoa; phylum Chordata; class Cladistia; order Polypteriformes; family Polypteridae; genus Polypterus; species Polypterus bichir. The sequence goes on along the minus strand of JANRMT010062840.1, from coordinate 52,744,960 downwards.
AAAGAACAACCCAACAGCGGGGGTGGGGGTGTCACAAAAAGCCAACAAAACGAGGGTCTGTGCCACTGAGATCCTGACGACGGGCTTGGAGAACAGCGTGATACCATGGAGGGGGGGCCACAAATGCATTGGCCTCCATTTTGCCCCATTTTTCCTTTGATGTCTCTGCAAAATAAAAATGAGCTTTTGATAAACAGAGTTTCTTTTATTTATAGACCAAGCTGGGTTTTCAAAACCATCAGAAAGTCAGCATAAAATATGCATGCGGCGTTCACCTGACAGATGTGTTCCGAGAGAAGGCAAAAAGTTCAGCAGACATCTCGTGGAAAAGACGAAAAAGTGCAACATCAGCAATCAGCGCCCTGGCAGCTGCTGCCTAATTGCTGCTTTACCATACGTGAAAATATAAATAACCACGCGTTACGTCGGAGTTCACGAGAAACGTAGGACAAGAATGCGTAGTGTCCTGCTGATCGCAGGTATCCTTCTAGGCGGCTGGTGGCTGCACTGGGAGTATTGGGATGGAGCGAGACAAGAGTGGAGTTGAGAAAACTTTGTGTTCAGGTGATTGCTAATCTGCAGCATCGTCTGTGAATGATTCCATACGGCCTGGAGCGACCTTTTACGTTGACATTTATTTATTTGGCCGATGCTTTTGTCCAAAGCGACTTACAAACAATCCCTGATGTAATCCAACCTGTGTCTCTCCTACCACAGACCTCACCACGGTCACACTTCCCTCATACATATCCTGTACCACTCTTACGTACTTCTCTGCCACTCCCAACTTCCTCATACAATACCACAGCTCCTCTCGAGGCACCCTGTCATATGCTATGGGCCCCTTTCCCTAGAAATACTCACCTGTATGGTGACAGCTGTTTTTCTCACGTGATGTTTCTCACCTGATTTTTCTCACAAGTATGTAACTCAGGCATAAGGCTTAGGTGAGATAAATACTTGTGAGAAAAATAACGGCGAGAGACGTAATACACGAGAAAAATCACATGAGAAAGTTCACGCAAGAAAAATCAACAGTACTGGGCTGTAGAGAAATGTTCATTTTTATCTGACCCTCATGATAGATAGATAGATAGATAGATAGATAGATAGACAGTTGGATGAAAGGCACTATATGACAGACAGACAGACAGACAGACAGACAGACAGACAGATAGATAGATAGATAGATAGATAGATAGATAGATAGATAGATAGA
>JANRMT010062840.1:52726986-52739614 GCA_026402145.1 Polypterus bichir lapradei | reverse complement strand
ATGTGAAGGCACTATATAATAAATAGACAGACAGACAGACAGATAGACAGATAGATAGATAGATAGATAGATAGATAGATAGATAGATAGATAGATAGATAGATAGATAGATAGATAGATAGATATGAAAGATGCTATATAACAGACAGACAGATAGACAGATAGGAAAGGAGCTATACAATCCATAGATAGATGCACTTTATCAGTCACTGAGTGGAAACTCACTTATTCTGTCAGCATATAAAACTGAACAAACAAATGAAATAATAAAAACGTCTTTAACAATACCCGTGCATTGTATTGAATAAAAGAAAAAATCGTCCTGCATTGAAAGTGAGCTGATTTACAGTAATTGTGTGACAAAACTAAAAAGAAGCCACTGCTGCACGTCATCGCTCACAAACCACAACCCTGCGGCGTGATTTGTAGACTTTGGTCGTCTTTTTTTCATTTATGAGCACCAACAGGCAGACGTAAAGAAGAGAAAAGGAATCGCGTCGTTAAATCCATGACTGTGCATTCAGTCTGTTTTCAGAGAGCTGAACAGAGGAGAGCGGAGCATCTTGATATATTGCTACGACACGCTTTCAGCCCCCAGCAAGGCCTAAATGTAGTGTTTCAGCGTCTATGCTTAACAGTACCTGACAACTTGGTTGACATCTCAAAGAGTTTCTTAATATATTCTTAAACCTTTTGGCATCTCTTCCTGCCCCAGATCTCATGAATAAAACATGGAGCCAGTCAGCAGCTTTGGCAGGGAGGCGCAGAAGAGTCCCATCGATCACTGTCAGCCGCTTCTTTAGCCGCTGATTTCAGGTCCTTTAATATCTTGCATTCCCTTATGTTGGTAAACAGGTACACTTTATTGGGCCTTTGTTGCTTGGCAAGCATAAATCTCAAGGAATCATCAGGCATCCTCTTTACATCTCGGACTCTGTAGCCGTATCTGTGCGCCTTTGTAAAGATGAACGTGTCGCCTTGTTAACACTGCTGCAGTAGGAGTCATCTGAATGTCTTTTCTTTTTATTCTCAGGCTGTGATATTTAGGAATGCACACCAATTTCCAATATGCTGGAAGAATGTCGGCCTTACAGGTACAACTCGTGGAACCAGTGATTTAGGAATCGGTGCAGCTCCCCTCTGAAATGTAAGTCAATTTATAAAGAAATGACCAAAACATGTTGGAGAGTAACATAGCAGCACCAGCACAACAAGAACGCACACACCTAACTGTCAGCGCTCTTTTCTAATCACACTCGCTTCACATACCTACTTAATTCAAGTCAAGGGTGACAGGGGGATGAAGCATAAGGCACGGAACTGCCCTTTATTAGTAAATCCATCAGGACAGATCTACACTAGTCTTTCGGCCATTTACCAGTCTCCCAGTTTTCACTACAGACCTTCCATATTTCAATCATTATTCAAGGTTTTATTGCTTGGATCAAATCCGCAGGTACCTCATTGATTGTGCAGCTTTGTTGCTGTATAAGGTAATTTACACACAACAAAGATAGATAGATAGATAGATAGATAGATAGATAGATAGATAGATAGATAGATAGATAGATAGATAGATAGATAGATAGATAGATAGATAGATAGATAGATAGATAGATAGATAGATAGATAGATAGCGTAGTTGGCATGATTAGATAGATAGATAGATCTGAAAACACACCAAAATACCTAAAAAGGAAAGAAAACTTCTGCCATGGTAATCACAGTGAAGGGCGCTATACAGACATAATTCTATTGGCATAAAGGAGCCCCCAAAGTGTTTCTTGACACACTAAATGTCTGAAGGTCCTCAGAGTCAGTGGGTCGTAGAAAAGAAGTGTAGCATTTTTCATAATGGCCACTTAGTTTTGTCTTCATTCTCTTCTCAACTATGACCTCTGGGGGTGCACAGGACCCCCCTAACTCTGCCTGCGCTTTTAATCAGCTTGTTAATTCGGTGGGCCTCTCTTGAATTGATGTTACCAGTCCAGCATACCACACTGGCCTTTACAGAGTTGTAGAAGATGTGAAGGGTGTCACTGCCCACGTTTAAGAAATGCGGTCATTTTAAGAAATCAGAGTCTGCTCTGTCTGTTCTTCTGTAGTTCCTCCATTTTAGGAGACCCATCAGTGATGTGGACCCCAAAGTACTTGTAGAAGTGCCCCACCTCCAGATCCACTCCTTAAATAGTGACTGGACACAGTGTTGTGACTGCCAATAAGCAGTTCTTTGGTTTTGCTGATGTGAAGTTGCAGACAATTCTCAAAGTTCTCCCCCGGATTCCTGTCCTCTGTCTCATTCCCTTTATTAGTACATACGTGCAGAATCATCTGAGAATTTCTGCAAGTGATCTGACCTGCTGTTTTGTTTCTAGTCAGAGGCGTACAGAGTGAAGAGTAAAGCAGACAGCAATGGTCCTTGTGGTGCTCCAATATTGCTCACACAGTGATCCTCATAAATTGGTGTCTACCTGACAGATAGATGTCATCTAGGATATCTCAAGCTCATCCACTTGCATATCTCAGAGTTTACCCCTTAACAGGGATGGCTGAGGGGTACTGAAGCTACTAAAGAAATCAAAAACTATAATCCTCACAGCTGAAAATAAGCCTTGTGGCACAGACAGATAATTGAATCTCCAACTCCAATCTTTGTCTGATTGCCAACTTTGTCTTTGCCAACTGCAGTGGGTCCAGGTGGTCTACAACAAGATTAGTCCTAGAGTCCAGGATCAGCCTCTCAAAGGTCTTCATGATGTGAGATGTGAGTGCCACTGGTCTGTAGTCATTAGGTGAAGAGGTGCCTGCCTACTTTAGAACAGGAACCAATGCAGAATGTTCTCCAGAGCAGCCTTAAGGACATCATGAACAGGTGACAGAGGACACCAAAAAGCTGGTGAGCACAGGCCTTAAGAAATCCAAGACTGTCTCCATCTGGACCTGCGGCTTTTCCTGTGTGTCACCTCCTCAGTTTTCTCCTCACTTGGTCTTCCGTTATGGACAGCCCGTACTGATGGTCCAAGGTGGACTTGTTAAGGACAGATAGCCTCGCTTGTTCATTTTGATATGTTGTGACTGGTACCATCAAGTGAAGGATATGGCCTTCAGCACTAAATTACAATACTCAACAGTTTCTGTCCACACGAGTCTTCTGATGATGAGTTGTGCCTCTTCCACACAATCCAATGACTTGCAGCCAGGATTAACACCTGATGCTAAACAATAATGACATCCTTTAGCACATCTTCTAATGAAGATAAGCTTCAGATTCTTTGTAATGCCAACCAGTAAAACAAGACTATGGAATACAAAAGCCTGAATTACCCCATAAACTGCCCAAATAGCCCATCTGCTGCAAGAGGAGAATTTAATTACAGCTTGGCTCCCATTGCTCTGTACTCAGCGATTTCTTCCAAGATGCATAAACAATCCTTCTTAATGTCGGGGCTGCTATCACAGTCCTCTCTCGTTAAATTGCTGTTACTCACGGAGCTCTCAAAGCGGACAGGATGAGAGCAACGGCGAGAGCCGTCAAAAGTGATGGATGGCACCAATAGGCTGATGATAAAGGTGATCTGCCGCCTCTGTTCATCTGCAGCCTGAGGACTGTAGGACAAGAGGCGAAACAGGGATTTGGGGGGATGTCTTAAATGGGGGTTCACAGATGCCTGGTCTCTGTTCAGTTTCCCTTTCGGTGTCGGGTTCATTAAAGGAGTACTCCACCCAAAAATGATCTCCTCTCATTTTCTAAAACTGCTCCGTCCAGGTGAGGGTCACCGTGGCAGAAGGCCAAGCAGGTCAGCCCAGACATCTGTGTCCCTACCTACAGATTCCTGGGGAATTCCTAAGAGAAACAGGATTCCCCCAGTGTGTCCTGGATCTGCTACAGGGTCTCTGCACAGTGGGACGTATCTGGAAGAGCTCTGAAATAAGGACAAAGACGTAACAACACTAAACACTAAACAGCTTGCCTTTATAGTAATGTATAGTAAAGCAATGGTGGTCCCACCTTTTGGGAGGGTTCTACCAGGAAACATAAAGAAAATCAGAGAACAAGATTACAAACTATCACACATGGGCGCCTGAGGATCACCTTCATCGTTCAGCTCAGGTAGGAGACACTACTCCGGGACGAGAGGGGGCGCTGTCTCTAACTGTCTCGTCTCTTCCCTCCACAGCTCTGAAGATAAGGCCCAATGAGAGAACATGACCCACCCACAGCACCCAGAGAAGAAGGCCCCGCCCCTTCTGGTTGGAATCCCTGGAAGGAGGGGCAGCTTTTGGTCCCAGACTTGCTACAGGATGGAATTCCCAACCCGACCTGCTTAAAGAACAATATTTACATTAGTCAGCCTGGTCAGATCAGGTCAGGCTGGGAAGCACACACTGGTACAGCACGTTGCCACACCCACCACATGACGAAACAGCTTGGGATCCTGGTCGGCAGCCCCCCAGGCAGACACACAGTCCAGTTCCACCCTCCAGAAATGACCCTCTATCTGCCACAGCCAGGTGTTGTGTTGGCATCCCCTTAGCCTGGTCCAACCACTTGGATCCTCAATAATGAGGGTCCTGTGAGCCGGATCACCCTCGGGGAATGGTGCCACGTGGCCATAGTATCGTAACTGACGCTCCCTCACAATGCAGGTCATGTGCCTCATTTGGGACTCCATGAGCAACACAAAGTCAAACCAGCGGGACCCAAGGATTCTCCAAAGAGACACACATGAAGGAGTCCAGTCTTCATCTCAGGTCACTGGATAGCGGCCATGTCTCACAAACAGGGAGCACCAGGACTCTAAAGACTTGGACCTTCGTCCTTTTGCATAGAGCACCACACACCCAGTGACCTCATGACCCCCCCATTCTCTCCCAGTCAGTCTACTGACTTCATAGGAAGAGTAACCAGGGACATGAATGTCACTGCAGAGGTAAGTCAACTGAAATGTTGAAATGGCTTTTGAGGGTCTGCTTTTGTGTTGTGCCACCGTACACTTGTCTATCTTTTTCTTTAAATTAAATGGGATTTGCCCAGTTGGCATCCCAACTATTCTTCTGGATTCGTCCAACTTTTTCAGGGAATGATAATACAGAGAAACAAAATAATAGACAGAGAAAATGAAACTGAGAATACATAATTAGACAAATAACATAAACCAATAACAATATCAACACATACAATATTAATTGGTGAATCAAAAAATAAGCAAAAAAAGTACGTAAAAAAGAAATTCAATCATCTGGGTGAGAATGGTGTTGGCGGAGTTGTGTCCCATCTGTTAGGAATTATTCTTTTACGCCACACTGTTGGGCACCCGTTGTTAGGACACATGATTGTGGTTGTTATGGGCGTGCCCTCAGAGGTCGTGACATTGGGTACTGTGACACAATGGATATAAATGGTCTTAGGGGGGCAATCTCTACCTATCTGGGCTGCAAATTAAAAAAAAACAACAATTCTATCACTTTCTAAAAATCTTTGCATTTTGTTTTTTTGCATATCAACCTTTTGTTCATGTCCACGCGCTCTTCATTTTGACGTTGATGCCCCATTTTCATTGATCTCCTGGTTTTGACAAGTTTCTCCTTTCACATCCTTCTCCTGATTACACCTTTGACTCAGTATCACCCTCTTTGTTTTGGTCATGACGCCCCATTCATGGATCTCCCGCTTTTGACTTGTTTTTCCTTTTATTTCCTTCTCCTGGTTACATCCTTAACTCAGTAACTTGTTCTTCGTTTTGACCTTAATGCCCCATTTCTATGGATCTCCTGGTTTTGACGTGTTTCACCTTTCACATCCTTCTCCTGGTTACATCCTCAATTCAGTATCTTGCTGTTCATTTTGGTTTTGACGTAAATATTGTTTAGATCTCCAGGTTTTGACGTGTTTCTCCTTTTACATCTTTCTCCGGATTTCAGCTTTGAGTCAGTATCTCTCTCTTCATTTTGGTCATGACGTCCCATTTTCATGGATCTCCCGCTTTTGACGTGTTTCTCCTTTTATTTCTTTCTCCTGGTTACATCATCAATTCAGTATCTCGTTCTTCGTTTTGACGTTGACGCCCCATTTTCATGGATCTCCTGGTTTTGACGAGTTTCTCCTTTCATATCCTTCTCCTGATTACACCTTTGACTCAGTATTGCCCTCTTTGTTTTGGTCATGACGGCCCATTTTCATGGATCTCCCGCTTTTGACTTGTTTTTCCTTTTTTTCCTTCTCCTGGTTACATCCTCGACTCAGTATCTTGTTCTTCGTTTTGACCTTAATGCCCCATTTCTATGGATCTCCTGGTTTTGATGTGTTTCTCCTTTTACATCTTTCTCCTGATTACATTTTTGAGTCAGTATCTCTCGCTTCATTTTGGTCATGACGCCCCATTTTCATGGATCTTCCGCTGTCGATGTGTTTTTCCTTTTATTTCCTTCTCCTGATTACATCCTCGACTCAGTATCTTGTTTTTCGTTTTGACGTTGATGCCCCATTTTCATGGATCTCCTGGTTTTGACGCATTTCTCCTTTCACATCTTTCTCCTGATTTCATGTTTGACTCAATATCTCTCTCTTCATTTTGGTCATGACATCCCATTTTCATTGATGTCCCGCTTTTGACGTGTTTCGCCTTTTATTTCCATCTCCTGTTTACATCCTCAACTCCGTATCTCGTTCTTCGTTTTGACCTTAATGCCCCATTTTCACGGATCTCCCGGACGTGGACGTGTTTCTGCTCTCATGTCCTTCTCCTGGTTACTCTAAGCCTGATGTGCCCTGCAGACACACCACCATCCATGACTGGTTCTTGGCTTGGACACTGGGATAGGCTGTGGCCTATAACATTGTGAACAGGATTAAGCTGCTTTGAAACCGAATGAGTAAAGTGCTCAAGGTGGCAGTTCTAAAGGACTCGTTTACTGGATTTGCACCCAGTGATGCCATTATTGAAGTCGGCGATCATATGCTCGGATTGAAGAGTCGTAACCAAATAAGTGGCCTACTCAGCCCATGTCTAGGACCGCAGAATGTTGCTGCCCGCAGGCCATGAGCCCGAGTCCTAGAGCTGACCGTGAGGCACAATACCAGTGTGGAGATAAACCCAAGGAAGTGCACTTATTTTGAGCAAGTAATGGGAGCAGTCATGGAAAAAATGAAAGCTCCATTTCAATAATGCAGTGCTGACGGGGCCAGCCTGTGTTATTTAGGACGAATGGTGCAGTGACACCTGACCGTGTCCGAGCCTTCCACTCCTAAAATTCAATACCGCAGGTGAAGATTTATTAAACGGTAGCAATAAATGCTCTTCCAGATAGCAAATTTTTCATTCTATATCCCTTCATTAAACATTAAAAAAAGTAATACATAAGTCATTTTTGAGTTACAATTTTTGAGAGGGCCAAAAAAAAAAAAAAAAGTAATGAAAATGCAATGATGGAAAAGTTATTTTTAACCTGCCGTGGTGATGGGTTTTGGAATGTCATTCGGAGCGCTCACGGTCTGCTTGCCCGTTTTAAACAGTGTTTAATTTCCAGCGGTGACTGGTCTTGGTCCCTCATTCAGATCAGGGTGCAGCCTAGCGTGTAAGCGCCATTAATCATGAGGCAACTCCTTCTTCAGAGGAAAGAGGAGAAAAAAAAATGGTGTATACTCAGGGACTGGTGGAGCAGGGGCTCAAATGAGAAGTGGGCATTAGTGAGGGTTCAGACAAGAGGAAGTTCGTGTGTACAGTGAGCCTGGGGTGCAAATAAGAGGATTTTGATGTGGACTCATGGAATGGTAAACCATGAAGCCAAAGAAAAGAAATCTGGTGTGTACGCCACGATTGTCAAAGTGGGGGGTTTCAAAAAGAGGATTTTGGTGTGTTTGCAGTGGTTGGTGGGACTTGGGTTTGGATAAAAGGAATTTGGTGTGCACCCAGAAATTGGTAAAGCTAGGGCTAACTTTAGAGGACTTGGTGTGCACTTGGTGATTGATTGGTGAAGCAGGGCCTCAAATAAGAGGATTTATATTTGTACCAAGTAATTGTTGGCACTGGGGCTCCAGTAAGAGGATTTTAGTGTGTTTGCAGTGGTTGGTGGGACTTGGGTTTGGATAAAACGAATTTGGTGTGCAAGATTGGTAAAGCTAGGGCTCACTTGGTTTGCACTTGGTGATTCGTGAAGCAGGGCCTCAAATAAGAGGATTTTTATTTGTACCAAGTAATTGTTGGCACTGGGGCTCAAATAAGAGGATTGTTTTGTGTTCTAAGAGACTGGCAGAATTGGTACCTGAAAAAAAAAAACATTTTGGTGTACACTTAGAGAGGGCTTAATCTTGGGCACGATTAAGAGGAATCTGGTGTGTACTTGGTAATTAGTGACATAGGGCTTCAAATAAGAGGGTTTTAATTTGTACAAAGTGACCGGAGAGAACTGAGTTCAAACAAGAGGATTTCATTGAGTTCTGACAGACTGTGAAGTGGCAATCTTAAACAAGAGGATTACGTAGGTGCTCCGAGAATGGTTACAACTGGGGAGAAATAAGAGGAATCTGGCTTATACTCAGTGATTTATTTTTGTAGCATGGGTTTTGTTATGTTTTGAGAGACCTGTAAAGCTGAACCTTAAACAAGCGGATTACCATGTGTACTTAGAGAATGGTAAAAACTGGGCTTAAATAAGAGGAATCTGGCATATACGCAGTCATTGTTGAAGTGAGGGGGTCCAAATAAGAGGATTTTGTTGTGTTCTGTGATACTGGTAATGTTGAACCTTAAACAAGAGGGTTATGTATGTACTCCACGACTGTTAAAGATTGGACTTAAGTAAAAGGGTAAGGCAGCGGTTCAAATGGGAGGATTTTAATTGGTACAAAGTGACTGGAGGGAACCGAGTTCAAACAAGAGGATTTTGTTGTGTTCTGACAGACTACTAAATTGAATCTTAAACAACAGGATTATGTATGTACTCAGAGAATGGTTACATTTGGACTTAAATAAAAGGGATCTGGCACATGCTCAGTGATTATTTTTGTAGCAGGGGTTCCAATAAGAGGATTTTTTTGTGTTACGAGAGACCAGTAACATTGAACCTTAAACAAGAGGATTACGTATGTAGTCAGAGACTGGTTAAGGTCAGGCTTACAAAAAGAGAAATCTGGCATATACTCGGTGACTGTTGAACCTGGAGATCAAAGAATTGGATTTTGTTGAGTGTACAGTGATTTGGTGGGACTTGAGTTCAGATAAGAGGATTTGGGATATTCTCAGTGATCAGTTAATCTAGGGTTCAAAGAAGAGAAATCTGGTGTGAACTTGGTGAGTGGTGAACCAGGGCTTCAAACAAGAGGATTTTCATTTGCACATATTGAGCTGGATAAACGGGCTAGGGAAATGCATGGAGGATGATTAGTGAGAGTGAGGTTTAAAGAAGAGATTTTGCTGTGTTCTAGGAAGTTGGAGCTTACACAAAAAAAAGATTTGGTGAATACTCATTGATTGGTTGATTAATCTTGGGTTCAGTTAAGAGGAATCTGGTGTGTACTTCGTGATTAGCAAAGCAGGGCTTCAGATAAGAGGATTTTGGTGTGATTTGTGATCGGTGGGACTGGAGTTTAAATAACAGGACTGAGAGACCGGCAAAGTTAACGATCAAGCAAGAGCATTTTGATGTGTACTCAAAGACAGATAAAGGCTGGGCTGAAATAAGACAAATCCGGTGTGGACTTGATAAATGAAGAAGCAAGGGTTCAGATAAGAGGATTTTGATGCATATGACGAGGCTGATGAGATTGGGGTACAAACAAGAGGATTTTGGTCTAAGCTCCAAGGCTGGCAACACAAGGTGTCAAATAAGAGGAATCTGGCAGGTACTCATTGATCGGTAAGACTGAGATTCCAATAAGAGGATTTTGGTGTGTTCCGAGAGACTTGAGAAGCGGTAGCCCAAACAGGAGGAGTTTGGTGTGAGCCCAAAGTCAACAAGGCACGTATTTAAATAAGAGGAATCTGGCAGGTACTCGATACTGACTGATCGGTCAGACTGGGATTCAAAGAAGAGGATTTTGGTGTGTTCCGAGAGAATTGAGAAACTGGGGCCCAAACAGGAGGCACTTCGTGTGAACCCAAAGTCAGCAAGGCACGTATTTAAATAAGAGGAATCTGGCAGGTACTCAGTACTCATTGATTGGCGAGACTGGGGTTCCAATAAGAGGATTTTGGTGTGTTCCTAGAATCTTGAGAAGCCGGGGTACATTACATACGTACATTACATTTACATTTATTCGTCTGGCAGACGCTTTTTACCCAAAGCAATTTACAAATGAGGTAGGAGGAGACTGGTGTGAAAACTAGAAAAGGGATTCTAGTGGCCTCAATTATTAACTGATTTATTTTAGCAACTGTAATTTTGTACACTTTTTGACACTATAAAACACTTTCAGCTACACTTTCTTTTATATTGAACATGCTATAGAGATAAATGTTGTTGTTTAGTGTCTTCTAAGAGATGATCATTGAGGCTGGGGAATCAAACAGGAGAATTTCAGACTTTTGCTCTGAGACTAGTGACGCTAAGACGGAGAGAAGCCACGGTTCAAATAAGAGGATTTTGGTGTGGTGCTGGACAGAGGTGAAGCTCACGCTCAGATCAGAGTTTTGTGGGGTGCCCTCCTAAACTAGCAAGTCCTTGGGGCAGACAATGGCAGTTTACTGTTCTTGCTGACTGAAATTGCATAAGCATGCAAAGTAATGAGTGTCTGGAAGAAAACAGCATGCCCACATTGGGGCTTAAGGGTACATTGGTAGAGCTTTAATTGGTGAAATGAACAAGAGCATGGGAGACGTACTGATGAGTAGATTAGCGCCACTCTGCCACCTCTCTGAGCCTTCACTTACAGCCCACACTCCTTTACAACCACTGGTGAGAGCGCCGGCATATCAAATAATCAATAATCTTATTTACTGCAGATTGCGCCCTTACAAAACAAAGTTACCTCAAGGCATGCAACCACGCTACCAGATTGCGGTACTTCAAGGTACTTTAATATAAAATGGAAGTATTATTAGAGTGGGCGATGATAACAATGACAAATGAAACACGGATGTTTTCTGGGATGGCAAATCACTTTAGGGTGGTGTGCGCCATCCACGGCTTGAAATGACATTGAAAAGCCCGACTCCAACGAGACCCCGTGTTGATTTGAAATTCAGCCAGAACAACAACAGCATTTATTTTCGGAGGACGTTGCACCTCAGAGGGTCCAAACAAAAAGAAAGAGTTCAAAGGTTGTCAGGCACGCGTGAATAGGTGGCATCATCAAGGCTCCACACAGTAAGGAATACCACCCCGGGTCAAGAGGGGGCACTTTTGTTAATGCAACCTCTCTTTACATACGCAGAACAGGGAAATGACAGGATGGGAGACGAGTGACGTCACTTCCGGGTTCTTGTCATTAAGACCCGTCCCTTCTGGGAATCAACGCTAAAAAACCACCAGGGACTGGAAGGAGGCATTCAGTTTGAGGAGTATCAGAATATCTTTATTGTCATTGTAACAAATACAACGAAATTAGGTGCAGTCCCTGCGAGTGTCAAACTATAAATAAATATAATTACAAAAGGATAAGAAGAGGACCAGCGACTGAGACGGCTTAGAAGTTTAGAAGACGGAGAAACTCTTACTTGGATGTGCTAATCAACATACAACACCACTACAAGTTAAAATAAATGAACTGATTAATTAAATAATCAATTGTTTGATCAAACAATTAATTACTTGATTGGATAATACAAGTAAGTTACTAAGTAAAAACTGACGAGTCCCTATTAGAATTAAGCATTATCTGCACTAATTGTTGTTAAGTCTTGTCACAGATTCACGCCTGTGGATCAGCCTCAGGGCTCCTCTAAGGTTTGTGATTCCACCCCTGGGTCGAGAGGGGGGCACTGCTGCTGTCACTAAAAAATATTTCTGCCTGCTGAAAAAAAATGTACAACTCGGCCACAGAGTGTTTATTGACATGTTAAGATCGCTTGAAAGTCTGCCATGTGAAACGCAATTGAGCTAACTGGACACTGAAACAAAGTAACAAGTCGCCCCTTAATTCAGAAAAAAAACCCCTTATGAGTGCATGACAGCATTCTTATGTGGCACGCGAGATTAAAATAAAAATAACGGGATGGCTGCAGCTTGGCGCTTTAAGAGGAAATCACTGTAACAATGGCTCAGCCTGTGCTCTCACCTCCAAAGGACATGCAAACAGACAATTTCCCCTCAGGGATTAACAAAGCATACCAAAGTATAAAAAAATATCTTAGCAAATATTTGGACTTCACTGATGATTTTTATTACATCACCGATGTGACCTGCCAAGTGATGATGGACAATCTCATCGACCATCGTCTCAGCCACACCAGCCAGGGAGGATGTGGGACAAACTAAGCTACTTAGGAGTTGAAGGCCTAAAAGACCAGCAGACCCCTTTGAGGCGTTCAACAGGACATAAATGTCATTAAGTTATTAATTATTCATCTGATGCATCGACTACGAGGAATTAAAGCAGCAGGTGGTTTCAGTGGTTTGGGGGATCCAGATCTTTTGTAAGAATCATAGATAGATAGATAGATAGATAGATAGATAGATAGATAGATAGATA
>JANRMT010062840.1:52692543-52704364 GCA_026402145.1 Polypterus bichir lapradei | reverse complement strand
ATAGATAGATAGATAGATAGATAGATAGATAGATAGATAGATAGATATGAAAAACACTGTATAACAAATTGTTATTTTAGCCTAGTCAGCAGGATTAGGTATGAAGGACGATTCTTCTGTGCCCCTGGCCCTTATTAAATCATAACACTTTTCCAAAATGTACCATTGCGGGTCCAATCATTGTTCCATGTGAGTTGGCTTCTAATAGTAAAATGAACCAATAATTCAGACAAACCCAGGAGGTCCCTGACTGAGCAATCCGACTTTTGGCAGCGATTGTGCGGTAATTCGGTGTGGCCAGAAGATTCCCTTTAAACGCTGATCACTTTAAGACAGTGGAGGAATCGACAATTACCCTTCAGTGCCTGAGATGCCTTCCCCTCATTCCTTCTTCCGGTATAAACTGTTTTTTCATTTTGTGTGGCAGGATTTCCTAATAAAACTTGAACAGATGCAATTTTAGAGATGGGGGCAGAATCAAACTGAAATAAATTGAAATGCTGCGACTCGCCCGTAGGCTTCAACTCTCGTTAAAATTTTTATATAAAGTACGGGCGAGTTACAGGTCTCCAAAATTTAATTTCCATTTTCTCTACTAAACGTAGCAATGATAGTAGCAAGGAAAAAGTTTTTCTTTTATGAAACGGAGAGAGATGAAATTGAAATTGATGTACATTCTGAAACTGAAAGAAAATTATAAGTCCTTGTGTGGAGAAACGAGGCCGAGCAGCTGCTGTTTTTATGTGTATTGTTAATCTTTAGGCACATTAAGAATCGACATTATATGAGAAAATGAAACTGAAAAACGGATTTCAATGGATGGGCTGCCTAAAACATTCACATCCCCTGCCTGGTTGCTGTCCTTGTCTGGGTTTTCCTCTATGTACTTCAGTTTTAAGATGAAGAAGAGGAGGAGGAGGAGGGAGCATCTATTGGTGGCGCGTTGCCGTAACCACCATACAACGAACCACCTGGATTGGGACCCGAGTGCAGTGGGTGACACCTCAGCACCACACTGGAATGGTGTGATAATTATAATACATTTTAATTATATAGCACCTTTTCCAGGCTCCAGGCACTTCCTCGCATATTCTCAAATCAATGGACTGGTGCCTGGCTGGGGTTCAGATTCTTTTTTACGGTCCCTTATTTCCATTTTCTTCTATATTCATACTTTTCACCATTTTGTTTTTCTATGTGTTGTCACACATGCCCATCCTGTCAACACCATCCTGGCTCTGACAAGGTAAAGCAATGACCACCCCGGAATGAGAGGAGGTGCTGATGCTAACCTTATCTTCTCCTTCCTCCTTCTACATCGAAGAAAGAGCAAGGCCTGGCCCAGCCCACTTCCCATGAACCTCCGCCCCTTCCCGCCCCCAGAATATAAAGCCTGCTTGTCAGATGCCAAACTGTCTATTTCAATACTCAGAGCTACTACTGCTGACAGAAAGATTAAGGATTTATGACATTTTGCTTGAGCTGTTTTTGCCTCTCTTTTCAGTTTCGTGCTAAATGGGGCTTTACCAGCCAACCTTTCTTGGCTTACCCCGAGTCGTTTGCCTGACTCGGTCACTTCTTTCAGTGTTTAGGCATTTTGGGTGACGTGACAGGCCTTCTGTGGGTGGTTCTAAAAGAGGTGGGGCCACCTGTCCATCACCACAAAGGACTGTCCTCAATTTTATAAAGGCGGAGACAACCCTACACAGTCCCTTGCGGTTCATTAAAAGAAGCTTGAGCGCTTCTTGTGCTTTGTCCTCCTTTGATTTATTGAATTTTGAACCGTTTTATTACAGAGGGTAAATCTTTGATTTTATTAACATCCTTAATTTTATAAAGATCATGATTTTCAAGGAAACAGCAAAAAGCCTTCACGAGTGCTGTAACATTGCGGCATATCATTTATCCTGAAATGCGAACTCCTACTCCTTGCTGGGGGTTGGTGTAGGACGCTTCCTACCTTCTTGTCCCATCTTACTCTGTGGTAAGTTAGGACGCATTCTCATCCTCGTTCTCATCCTCAGATTCTTCGTTCTCATCCTCATTCTC
This sequence comes from Polypterus bichir lapradei, assembly GCA_026402145.1. NCBI lineage: Eukaryota > Metazoa > Chordata > Cladistia > Polypteriformes > Polypteridae > Polypterus > Polypterus bichir. Next base: position 52,702,315 of record JANRMT010062840.1, on the reverse strand, counting down.
ATCCTCGTCAATCATGCAATTCCAGGGGAAATTCTACAACGCTTGATGAGTGCTGATCGGGATCAGGAGTTCTCCACACTCGCTATTGATGAACCCATCTGACTGGGCTGTCAGTGGCTTTGTAAGTAATTTGTGGTACACGGCGTCATGTGTTGGAGACACCTTTGCCAGCTGAGCATTGAAGGATGAAGGCTGTGTTCGATTTTGGTGCACCTTTTTAATTTTTTATACGAAGATGAATGCTGGGTAAAGACAGGGTCCAAAGGAATGAGCTAACGAGCCGCTTTAATGGATACCATGCCATCCCAGGCAGCCTGATCAGCCAACGTCTAATTAACTGAAATGAGAAACAGGCGACCTACTTGGAGTTCAGCTCCGCTTTACCTTTTGGATTTACACACCGAAGTTCATCTGCGTTAGACTACAGGCAGGGGGGCTCTTGATGCCACCCCCTGCCAGGAAAGGCTCAGGCGATGAAGTGAGGCACAGCGAGAAGTGCGGCGAGGACTTCATTAACAGGTACACTTCATATATCTACACTAGTGCTGAACTCGGCACTTACAGTAGACACATGCTTGGCAACGAACAGCTAACAAGTGAGCTCGTTCATTTTTGAAAGTTGCAAGGCATTGTGGGAAAACTGCCAGCCCATAAATTAAGGCTGCAGGAAGGGCTTATCTGCAGGTTTGCCTGACATGAAGAAAGACCCCATTTCAGTCCTCCATTCTTCCATTTGGGTTTGGCAGGCAGTGTGCTCCTAGTTGGGTACGGAGGGGGACTGTGAAGTCCCTGCCATGTCCTCGCTGTGTGACGCTGAGTAAGTCACTTCATCTGTTCTCCTTCTAATTGATCTCCTTGTTTAATTTTTATTTGTTTTATTCCACATGCAGAAAAGTGCAGTATGTGACATTTACATTCAGAAAAAGTTTACGGATTTAAATGTTTTCCAAATCATTCATCTTTTTTTCTGAGGAGTTTGCACTCTCCGTTGGATCCTACTCAGTTGTCATGTGAATGCACGTCTGTGGATCACCCTCAGGACTCCTCTAAGGTATGTGGTACCACCCCAGGGCCGATAGGGGGCGCTGTGGCTAATCATGTTCTCTCCTATTCCCGCCACACCAAGTGAAGGCACCTGACTCCGCCCCTTCTGTCCTCCCACCTGTAAGTCACAGGGTTGACAGAAGGAGGAGTCACTCTGTGGGCAGAGCAGGGCACAAGATGGAGCTCCTGACCTACCGAGAAGGATCTAATAAGTGAAGGCCGCATTTGGCTGCCTTTCGTTTTTCTGTTTGTTATCACTGCTGCCACACCATTGAGCGCTGGATTTCAGTTAAAGTAAATGGGGATGACTGGGCTGGCATCCCAAATTTTATTGATTAGACTTGTGTTTCCTCACTCGACCCCACAGTGTTGAGGAATCTTACTTTTAAAGATAGTTACATTTTCTCATTACACTCTGTCATGCAAGCATGCCAGAGGATCACCTTCTGGGTTTATTTGAGGTGAGTGATACCACCCTGGGGCGAGAGGGGGCGCTGTCACTAATCATGTTCTCTCCTATTCCCTATACACCCACTGAAGGCACCTGACTCTGCCCCTTCTGTCCTCCCACCTATAAGTCACAGTGTTGCTGGATGGAGGTGCCACTCTGTGGGCAGGGCAGGGCACAAGACGGAGCTCCTGACCTACCGAGAAGGAACTAAGAAGTGAAGGCCGCATTTGGCTGCCTTTTCTTTATCTGTTCGCTATCACTGTCTCAACGCCACAAAGCGCTAGATTTTTAGTTAAAGTAAATGGAGATGACCTGGCTGGCATCCCAAAATTTATCGATCAGACACAGTGTTTGGGAACCTTACTTTTAAAATTAGTTACATTTCTCATTACATTCTGTCATGCATGCACACCAAAGGATCAAGTTCTGGGTTTATTTGAGGTGAGCGATACCACCCTTGGCAGGGAGGGGGTGCTGTCGCTAATCACGTCCTTTCCCATTCCCTCCATGCCCAGTGAGGGTTAGGATTAGGGTAGGGGATGCCACCTAAGTGGTATGCTCGGGTTCACTGTCTACAGTCATATTAGAATAGTTCTTATTCATTTTATTTTTGATCCTATTATTTATTATCTAAACAAAAAATATTATTTAAACTGCCATATTAATTAATTATTTTTCATTTAACCCATTAGGATAAATAGTATCTAGGGCAGTTATCCATTCATCCTCCTGTTTAAGCCTCCTAGTCTTATTCCAATAACTCTCCGTCTCTAATGGAAAGAAGAGGGGTTCATGTCCTGGTTCTTTGAAATGTAAGTATAATTTGGTTACCTTTTTCTGATTTTCAATTAATCTCAAATGTTGTATGAATCTTGCCTTAACTGTGTTTTTTGTTTCCCCTATATAAATAAGACCACATTTCTTACACTGGATCGCATAAATACAATTTGTGGACGTTAATGTTAGATCTTGAAATATAGCCCGTTCTTTTGATGTTATAGGATTCCTAATTATTTTTTTATTTCTATAGGGGATCTGCCATGCTATTTTATTTTTCTTGCGAATTGTGCATGATGCCCTAACTAAATAATCCTTTAAGTTTTTATTCCTCCGATACGCAGATACTAATTTAATCCCTGCCAGATCTTCATCCAATAATTGAGCCGCTTGAAAATTCTGTTTCAAGATCCTGACAACTGCCTGTGCTTGTGTTGAAAACGTGAAAATTAGTGGAATTATATTTTTAGATGGATCCCTCCTCCCAAACATCTCTACCTCATCCTCCAACTGTTCACAATTATCTCCTTCCAATTCCCTTCCTCTACTTTCAACAATTATCCATTCTAAAATCTGTTACCCCCCCCCCCTCCATCCTTCCCTCATCTCAATTTCCTTAACCTCAGGGCCCCTCTATTGATTAACCTCAACCTACAAGGCGGAGCTCCTGCACGATTGACCATCCTGAAGGAACTGAGAAGTGATAGCCTGTCACGTTTCAGCCCGCATTTCTCCCCTGGCTGAGGTTCAAAGTTGCTTTTCTTGTCTATTTTGTGCCATTTATTTGTATAAATTTTTCTTTTGTTTGTTATGTACATTATTCTTTGTGTCTATTTGTAATTGGAAAACGCCTCGATTATGTCCCATGTGTATTGTGGGTGGTCCCCCCGCCTGGGATTTAAATTTTTTTTTTTTTAATCACTCCACCTTAATTATTGGGGTGCTTTCCATAGTTCCTGGCAGTTCATTTTGAATTAATGAGCGGAGTGTTTCTTCTGGTTTTTTTTTTTTAACTTTTGCTTTGTTTTCGACTTCGCCTCAGGATGCCGCATTGGGACTTTGTTTGCTGTGGATTGCTTTTCCTTCTCAAGCAAATCTCTTAGAAGCTTCTTTCATTGCAGAGCCTTTGTTAACATAAATCTTTTATTTTATGAAGATTCTTCTATGCCCTTTTTGTATCTTGTCGGGGTTTTGATGGTAATTCCCCCTCCTAGAGGGCAACATTTGAAATTTCTCTCATGCTTGTGGGACTCCTGAGTCACAAGAAAGATCACATCTGGCTGCCTTTTGTTTTTCTGTTATTTATCACCATCTCTGCGCCACAGAGTGCTGATATTCTGTGGAGTTTTCAGTAAACAGAGACGAGAGAGGGTGGAATGGGTGGAGAAGAGTGTCAGCAGTGATCTGTGACAGACGGGTATCAGCAAGAGTGACAGGGAAGGTCTACAGGATGGTAGTGAGACCAGCTGTGTTATATGGGTTGGAGACGGTGGCACAGGAGATGGAGCTGGAGGTGGCAGAGTTAAAGTTGTTAAGATTTGAATTGGGTGTGACGAGGATGGACAGGATTAGAAATGAGGACATTAGAGGGTCAGCTCAGGTGGGACAGGTGAGAGACAAAGTCAGAGAGGCAAGATTGCGTTGGTCTGGGCATGTGCAAAGGAGAGATGAGGGGTATAATGAGAGAAGGTTACTAAGGATAGAGGTGCCAGGGAAGAGGAGAAGAGGAAAGCCTGAGGAGGTTTATGGATGTGGTGAGAGAGGACATGCAGATGATGGGTGTGAAAGAGCCAGATGCAGAAGACAGGATGATATGAAAGAAGATGATCCACTGTGGCAGAAGAAGAAGAAGAAGCGATGTGAGGGTTGGCGACCACATAGACTTGGGAAACATTACCTTCGCAACCTTTTTCATTACATTCTGTCATGCATGGATGCCAGAGGACCACCTGAGGTAAGCATTACCACCCCCGGTGCGAGAGGGGGCGCTGTTGCTAACATTATCGCCTTTTTTTTTTCAACCAACAATGGTGAAAAGATGCCCAGTGAGGGCAAATGACTCCATCCCTTCCAATTGGATCACTACAAAAGATCACATGGCCCAGAGAGAGAGAGAGAGTGAGAGAGAGAGAGTCGTCTCAATCTGGACCCAAACCAGAACGGAGCTCCTGAAAAGAGCTTCTCTACCAAACGGTTGACTATTGAGAGTCATGGAGACAACTGCCCTTTTAATGTGAACTTGTCGACCTTTTGCACCGTTGGGGGTCTCTTTTCTTTAAGAATCTTTTTTATGAGTTCGGATTAAAACAGGGCCACCTTGCTGGCACCCCAGCACTTCCTTGACGTTCTCACGTGTCCTTCTACCCGTCCACAATGCAAGAAAAGCTACCAAATGTGCAAGGTGGTTATTTTTTATTATAAAATGTTACTTTTGTACAGAAAAACTGCACATTTCACCAGCCAGCATGTGTTATTTTGAAGGGTCTACTGAAAGTCATGCCCATTTGCCCACCTATAATGACACCCTGTGCCCAATTCAGAACCACCAATTTAAATTAATTGGGGAAGGGGGGGCACAAATAACACAATACCTGAAGAAACTGTAAGAATAAGCATACTGTAGCGGTGCTTAAAACTTCAACTCCCAGCAGTCCCTGCAGTGACTCGGGTTGGTCATCTGATGAGGGTGCAGGGGCTGTTGGGTACAAAGAGGCCGGCGCGACATTTAAAAGGGGCTAGCGTTACCAAAAAAGGGAGAAGTATTTTGTGTCAAAGTTTTCTGTCTGTCTACCCTCCGTTGGGTTTCCTGTGTTTATTCATTTTTTGTCCTGGATCGTTTCTTGGTCGGGGTTTGGACTGTATGTGGATTTATGGCCATCCCGTGACCATTTCAGGAACTACCGGTAGGACTATCTTTACATTCCCCTTCAATATATGCATCTCTGGACTATTTACCTTCATCGTTACATTTCATCTGCTGCTGTTTTGTTTGTGCTTTGTTGTATTTAATATGTGGGGCGGCAATGTGGCGCAGTGGGTAGCGCTGCTGCCTCGCAGTTAGGAGACCCCGGTTCTCTTCCCGGGTCCTCTCTGCGTGGAGTTTGCATGTTCTCCCCGTGTCTGCGTGGGTTTCTTCCCACAGTCCAAAGACATGCAGGTTAGGTGCATTGATGATCTTAAATTGTCCCTAGTGTGTGGTGGGTGTATGTGTGTGTGCCCTGCGGTGGGCTGGCGCCCTGCCCGGGGTTTGTTTCCAGCCTTGCGCACTGTGATGGCTGGGATTGGCTCCAGCATACCCCCGTGACCCTGTAGTTTGGATATACCGGGATGGATGGATGTATTTAATGTATAATCACCGTAAGGGGCACAGGGGTGGGATTGTGGTTTCATAATTAGTGTTAATACTTTATTTGCGGTTTTATTTCTGTTGGCTTTTTGTCTCAGTTTGTGAGTGCGTGACGGTCGGGCTCAGGCTGGGAGCGTCCCTGGAATCTCCACTAAAAAAATAAATAAATCACAGTCTCTTCGATGGTGTGAATCTTAGCGCCACCCGACCGCTACAAAACTCCGAACAGGCCAAGATCAGGAGTGAGCGTGGCAGTGGCACGACCCTGCCAGCCCTTTGTAAAATAATGCCCATCCGCCAGAGCGTCTTTGAGATGAATTGGAACGAGAGGTCACCAGCAGAAATACGCTGTGTTCAAGATGCAGCGAGGAAAGTTGTCCAGGTTGTCCCTTTTATTGTCCAGAGACAGCAAAAACAAACAAGAGATAAACAAAAATGACGCGTGTTGGCGCTCGTTGTCACCTTCAGCAGGAATTTCAAAGAAAGACAAAAGGCTGGGGCCGCCGGCGGGTCACTCGGCCCAGTTATGACACATTCTTCCTGGAAGCCTGGCTGGACTGGAAGGGGCGGGGCTAAATGCTGTCACCGGGACGGCTTCTCAGCAATGAGGGAGATGACAACGTCAGCAGCAGCGCCCCCTCTTGTCTCGGGGGGCGGGGGGGGGTGGGGGGGGGGTCATTACATACCTTGCCAGAGCCTGCGAGGCGGTCCAGAAAGCATGTGATGTTATTGACCCTAAACCCTGCCAAAGGAACGTGACCAGCACTTTATTCAGTCCTTGATTTGTGTTCTGGTGCAATGACAAGAGGAACTCCCCCCATATTGGGCAGGTGGGCTTTATAAAGTGGCCACCGAGGATATGTGTGTAAAGAAAGAATTGTAAGAATTACAAAGCATATTGTATTTAAACCTGGTAATTAATTATGGTAATTTTGAACCGCATAGCTCATTATTATGAGAAGAGCCTTTAGCGATTCAATTATTGTCTTAGGAAAAAGTTGTTTAATATTTTAAAATACGGTGACAAGATGAAAAAGACCTTTTAAAGCTTTCTGTCCGTGCCATCCCAAGTGATGGATGAATAGTACGCTACTGAGAGACTGGTAACCCAATGGGACTGATGTATGACGGGTTATTAATATTTTATAATTGTAGATTTCTTTATTAATCCATTGTTAGAAGAGAAAGAGTGTTGGTCTTTGGAGAGAAATCCCTCATCCATCCCTCGTTACTTCAGCACTGCAGACGACCTTCATAGACTCTTCTAACATGGCACGCTGGCAGCACTGCCACTTCACAGTACGTCATTTGATTTGATATACGTTATTAATCCCCCGTGGGCAAACTTGTCTTCTCGCATTGCCTTTGGGGGTCACAGCTCAGGGTGACGACATTCAAGGTAAGGGTTTTGCTTAACTGCCCAACAGAGTAGGATCCCTTCTGACAGTAATGGGATTTGAATGGACAACCTTCCAGATACCAGCGCAGATCCTTAGCCTCATCAGCAAAGGCCTACGGTGCCTTCTGGGTGGTCGTGCTTGTATGGACCAGAGACCTCCAAGGAGCGGAGTCAGAGTTACAGAAATTTTTTTTTTTTCCTTAATGGGAGTGACAGCACGCACTAGCGCAGTGGAATACCCTGCTGAGATACTGGAGGAACCCACTTGCTTCCTGAACGGTCTGCCATTTTAGGGCTGACTTCATGCCTCCCGCACTCTAGGAGGCTCCTGGAGATGCTGGCCTATCTTCTCAGCCTTATCGGTGAACCTCATCTCCTCTCCTATTCATGATTTTCAACAATGGATTAAGAAGGAGCAGACAAAAGCTTAGTCAACTCTAAATCACCATTTCCTTCTAAAAATGTGACTGAAACACCAAAAATGTGTATGTCTTGAATATCGGACACCCAAGTGCATCATTTGTTTACAGAACAAACCCAAAGTGAACTGAAATGACAAAAGGAAGATGGTACAAAACAAAAAAGGACCTCTCTGTCTGGACAGGTGACGGCGTCCACACCATCACAGCAGCATCAACAACTCCCACCACGTCAACTGGAATGGCCAGTGACGGGTTCACCCTCTAACCATCAGTAGGAGCCTCTCCATAACTGAAAGGCCGAGGAAGGAGACAACTGAGGAAGCTACACACAGGCCCAGACGGAGGGATGGAAAGACCTTGGAGAGCAAACACCCGAACCCTATCTAACATCTAAGGGGAGACCTGAACATAGCCGTCCATTGACAGTCTCCATCCAGCCTGACGGAGCCTGAGAGGATCAGCAGAGAACAACGGCAGGTAGACTGGAACTTTGACAAGAGATTGCTTCTAGTAGGCTTGCATTCGGTCTTCTTTGGGTAGGTCCTCAACCCTGATTGAAATTAATGCTTGTGAAAGACCAACCTCGACACAGACAGACACAGACCCCAATTGTACAAAACACGCACTGTTTACTTACAGACCACACAACACCAACACAGTGCACGAAAATACCACACTCTACTCAGTCCTTTCTCTTTCTTCAGGCCGCCTCCACTTCTCTCTCATAAGCTCTGTCCTCTTCCACCCAACTCCGGCTCCTCGAATGGAGTGAGGCGGCCCCTTTAATCATGCCCCGGATGTGCTCCAGGTGCTCGGTGATGGTCTTCCGGCAGCACTTCCTAGTGTGGTGGAAGTGCTGTCCTCCACGGCTCTAGGACCGTCCAGCTTCCCAGCTCCATTTCCGTGGCCCTGATGGAATCCAGGGGGGGCTGCCTTCTTGCGCCCTGGGAAAGATAGTGCCCCTCTCCCGCTCCGTCCTTCTTCCAGGGGTCCCGGTGGAGCAGGATCCCTGGTCGTCTGCCACATGCTGCATTTATCATACGACGCAAAAGGGAAGTCGCAGGTGTCATTTGCGCCCACTGTGTGCTCATGATAGAGCATCGGGGGGATCAGCAGAGAAGATCGGCAGAAAAATCCCCAAATCCTGGTGTGTGAAGCTTGTCGTGTTAGAGTCAAGCAGGGCTGGATTAGCCATCAAGCAAAATAGGCACCTGCTCAGGGTTCATCAAGGGAAAGGGGGGCACCACAGAGAATTTGCATTGCTGAATTTGCCATGGACCATATGGTGCAAAACTGCAAATGATGGCAGCCACATCGTGTGACGGAAATAAAAATGATCAACCGACAGAGGGCTGAACTCAAAGACACCCCGAAAATCAAAGGGAAAAAATGATGCGGCAGGCAGGCAGGCAGGCAGGCGAATCCATTTGGCCAAAATTTCACTGTAGCAACTCCAAATCATACTCAGTAGTCTGTATGCCAGGCCTGACAACGTCCTAATGAGATGATGGATGGTGTCCTGGGGGATCTCCTACCAGATCTGGACCAGGGCATCACTGGGCTCCTGGACAGGCTGAGGCGTTGGATGGACCAAAACATAATGTCCCACCAGAGGTGTTTTATTGGATTGAGGTCAGGCGAGTGAGCGTGGGGGGGGGGGGGGGGGGGAGGGGGGCTGTCAATGGGATCATTCCTTCATCCTCTCGCCACATGAGGCCGGACATTGTCGTACACACACACACACACACACACACACACACACATATATATATCTGCGGTGGGCTGGCACCCTGCCTGGGGTTTGTTGCTGCCTTGCACCCTGTGTTGGCTGGGATTGGCTCAAGTAGACCCCCGTGACCCTGTAGTTAGGATATAGCGGGTTGGATAATAGATGGATGGAGATATATATATATATATATATACACACACACACACACACATAGTCTGTGCTTAACTTTTGCAGCCTCACTCTGCATGGTCTTTATTGAGCCTCTTATTATGGAGGTACTATTACTGTACGGCTTCTTCAGCAACACTCAGCACACAAATAATCATTTGATAATAAGTTCTAAACTAGGTCGTCGCCAGGGTCCTGGAGGTCTGAGACTATTAATATGACGGCAAAGCTTAAAATGATTGGAATTTCGCTTAAACATCACAGTAGGACTGGGAATGGAACCCTGACAATTTATCATCGTGACAATTCATCTGTGGCCTTTCAAGAAACCAATCAGAAAAGTACAGCAAAGCAGTAAAAAAAAGCAAAAGAGATAGATAACAAGGGAGCAAGGACACTGTCTTTCTCCCCGCCGCCTCTCTCTCTCCGTCACCCT
>JANRMT010062840.1:52678969-52692443 GCA_026402145.1 Polypterus bichir lapradei | reverse complement strand
ACCTGGTGGTATAAGTGAGAATTGCCTGAGGATGTTGCTGGCGTTCCATTTTCCTCAGAAGTCAGATGTTGAAGATAGGAATGATATCACACCTGAGTTGACCATTGCCAACCACCAGGGGGCATACAGCTCCCCCAAACACCCCACACAACAGACAAGTCCAGCACACGACACCCGTTTATTAAGAGTGGGAAACGCTTTTCCCTTGTTTCCCACCACTCCAGCATAATACCAACGAGCAGCAAATACACAGTCCCTTTCTTCTTCTTGTCTCTTCTCTTCCGGCCTCCTGTCCTTCTCTCAAGCTTTTTCCTCCACCACTTAACTCTAGAGTGAGGCGGCCCCTTTTATAGAGCACCCAAAGGTGCTCTAGGTGTGTGTGTGTATATATATATATATATATATATATATATATATATATATATATATATAAAGTAAAACAAAGAAAAGTGTTAGCCACAGAAAGATTAGAGCTCCATCCCAGAAATCCCACTTTATTGTGTTTGCAGCACAAAGAAAAGATCTTTTCATTTCAGAAATCGAAGAAATGTCACCACCTGGTGTTATAAGTGAGAATTGCCTAAGGATGTTGCTGGCGTTCCATTTACCTCGGAAGTTGGATATTGAAGATAGGAATGATATCTCACCCGAGTTGACCGTTGCCAACCACCAGGGGGCATACAGCTCCCCCAAACACCCCACACAACAGACAAGTCCAGCACATGACACCCGTTTATTAAGAGTGGGAAACGCTTTTCCTTCATTTCTCACAAGCAGCAAATACACAGTCCCTGTCTTCTTCTTGTCTCTTCTCTTCTGGCCTCCTGTCCTCCCCTAAAGTTTCGTCCTCCACCACCTGACTCTGGCTCCCCGAATGGAGCCCTTTCTATAGAGACACCCAAAAGTGCTTCAGGTGGTCCACAATCTCCTTCTGGCTGCACTACCAGGTGTGGCGGCAGTTCTACAGAGTAGGGCTCAGCCGTTCCCCTTGCACCCCCTGGTGGTGTTGAACTTCTGTGCTCCAAACTTGTGGCACCATAGCAATCCAGAAGGACTGCCCTCTGTCATCCCAGAGGAGGTATTGCCCCGTGCAAGCTCCTTCCCCTGGTCTTTCCATTATGAAGACGTCCCGGCCGGGTAACAGTCCTGGTTGTCCAACACACTGTCCCAGCCAAACATTTGGAAAACCAATATGGACACCTCCGGGAAAACCTTTGTTGTGCTTGCCTTATTGCTCACAACACATTATGTGATATTTTGCGTATCGAAACACCATAGCAGCATGTCCACGGATAGAAGTTGGACAGCGCTGTGTGTTAGCGACTGTTAAATAAGACACAAACAGATGGATAACACTGCAACTTTCACCAGCTGATCTGACGTCGGGCAAACTTTGACTTGACAGGCCAGACCCCGAGTTTCCGAGTTGGAAATTCGACTTACGGTGGAATTCCAGTTTCACTCGCGTGTGCAGGGGGGTACAGCTTAACGGCTTACACGATGGTAATTCTTTCCCGAGACAGGAAGTGATGCAGGGTAATAACATCACTTCCAGGGTCCTTCCACAAGGACCCACTTCTTCCCCCCCCCCAGGATGCCTCATAAGCATAAGAGTCACCATCTTTGGCAGTCGACCCGACGTACACGGAAGACTCGGTTTGCATTTTACACGTTGTGTTGTCCTGGTTAAGATTTGAAATAAGAAAAGATTTAGATTAGCACCATCTAGTGGCAAAGTTCAGCATTTTTTCCACTTATGGAACAGCCAGTCTTAAGGCAATGAGGTCATCAAGCCGAGCCTCAGAGAGTAGAAACGAGCGGAGAGCACATGTTTGTCGCACTTTGACGGATTTTTGCTTTAAATGTTCAGTTTGGCTTTTGAAGGCATTGTCGGTACGTAGAACGAGACGTGAGCTACCACAGCTATGCTGACCACACACAACTCTATTTATCAACAGCACCTGATTACCCCGACTCTCTTGGTTCACTGACCCCCAATGTCTTACGTGTGTTTCTGAGAGGATGAGGAGTCATTTCAAACTAAATAAGGAGAAAACAGAAATCTTAGTTGTTGGCAAAAATGGAGATAGAGAGGGTATTAGAAATAAACTTGATCCCATAGGCTTAAAAGACAAGACGGAGGTAAATTGAGGGGTAACTACTGACTCGGACCTAAATTTTAAATCACATATTAATCAGATTACCAGAACAGCATTTTTTCACTTAAGGAATTTAGCAAAAGTTAGACCTCTTATAACATTGCAAGATGCTGAGAAATGAGTTCACGCTTTTGTGTTTAGTCAACTAGATTACTGTAACACACTCCTCTCAGGATCACCCAAAAAGACAAGGAGTGCAGAATGCAGCTGCCAGAATGTGAACTAGGAAAAGAAAATCTGAGCACATCACACCAGTCTTAGCGTCACTACACTGGTTACCGGTGTCGTTTAGAATTGACTTTAAAATACTGCTTATGGTTTACAAAGCCTTCAATAATCTCACTCCATCTTATATCTCTGAATGTCTTACACCTTCCACTCCAGATCTTCAGATGAGGGTCTGCTTAGAATTCCAAGAGCTAAACTTAAAAGAAGTGGTGAGGCGGGCGGGCGGGCGGCCTTCTGCTGTTACGCACCTCAAATCTGGAATAGCTGACTGATAGGAATTCACCAGGCTGATACGACGGATCACTTTAAAAAAAAAACAGCTTAAACCCCGTTGTTTTAACATTTTAGTGTGACCCTGATATTTTGCATATGCATTAAATTATCATTTTTACTATATCTCTGCAATCCCTTCTAACCCCTACTTTCTCTGTGGTTCTCTTTTTTGGTTTTCTTTAGTGATGATCTGCACCACCACCACCTGATCAGGGCACCATGCAGTCCCTCCATTGATGGATTGAAGGCCAGAGGTCCACATGACCATCGTCGTCTAATTCTACTACATGAAAACCACAAGGACTGATTGAGATCATAGATATTAGGTAGAAGGCCCAGTGTGGCGGGTGGTTTGCTGGCTGGGTGGTCTTGTGTCCTCGGATCCCCTGCAGATTTTTTTTTGTTTTTGTTTTTTCTGTCCTCCTGGCCATCAGACCTTACTTTATTCTTTGTTACTTAGTATTGCCTAATTTTATTTTTTATATTTTTTCTTATTTCTTTCTTCATCTTGTAAAGCACTTTGAGCATTATCATTTGTATGAAAACGTGCAGTAGAAATAAATGCTGTTGTTGTTGAAGATAAATGCTACCTGGTCCAGGTGATTTGTTACACTTCAGCCTATTTAATCCAAGCAGCACGTCTCTCTCTACAATTTCCAAGTCACGCTGTACCTCCTTAGTAAAGTAAACGTTGTTGTTGTAGAAATGTTTTCTAGATGTTTATTTCTTTGTATTAATGCCTGTTTGTGAGTCTGTTAGGTATTTAAATTTATTAAGCGGAGTATTTTAAGGTAAAACATTTCTACGCTTACCGTTGTTATTGAGGCCTTCACTGCATTAAAAGAGTACTTGTGAGCGGACCTTTTTCAGAAATTCTTACCAGAGTATGCACAGGTAATGATTGCCATTTTTTAATGTTATTTATATATATATGTATATTTTGTGACGTGTGCTTAGGAGACAGTCAACAAGCCCTCAGGTGAGTGAAACATCGTGTGATGAAGGGTTGATCTGTGGTACTAACGCCTCTCGCTCTTTTTCATCAGACAAAAAGAAGAAAAATAATTCCTTGTTCTCACCACTCCTACTTCTGGATTCACAAGATTGCCGCCCAACGTCATGTCCTCCCCTGACTCCCGCTGATGACGCCACTTCCAGCCCACCATTGATGACGTCACTTCTGTTATGATCATGATGACATCATTTCCGGTGTCACTTCCATCACGATCATAATGACGTAATTTCCGGTCTCCTGTTGATGATGCCACTTCTGGCTCCTGTTGATGACGTCACTTCCGGTCCCCTGTTGATGAAGTCACTTTCTGGTCTCTCGTCGATGACGCCACTTCTGTCACAATTACGAGGATACAATTTACGGTCTCCCGTTGATGACGCCACTTCTGGCTCCTGATGATGACGTTAGTTCCGGTCTCCCGTTGATGACGTCACTTCCGGTCCCCTTGTTGATGATGTCACTTTCTGGTCTCTCGTCGATGACGCCACTTCTGTCACAATCACGATGATACAATTTCCGGTCTCCCGTTGATGACGCCACTTCTGGCTCCTGTTGATGATGTCACTTCCGGTCCCCTTGGAGGGTCAGCACCAGCAAATTAGGTAGGTGGTCAGAATGTTTTAGGCTCCTCAGTGTGTGTGTATTGTGTGTCACGAACGAGCATAAGAGGATCTCCTCCCTGACTCCATCCCACCACTCCAGAGGGGGCACTGCTGCTAAACATTCCCTTCTCCTTCTCTCCCTGCAGCACCGAGAAACCGCCCAGTGAGGTCACTTAGCTCCGCCCCCTCCGGTTTGCACACTATAAGGAGCCCAGCTGACTGGGAGGAGGCTTCACTTCCCACTAAAAGTGACCCACCGGACAGAGCGCCCACCTAAATAGCGTGCTGTTTTGTTATTGTGCCCAAGTGGCCATTTCCTTTGACGCCTGAAGGGGTGACCTTTTTGTTAGGACAATCGTATTAAATGGGACCACCCGTTTGGTGTCCCAACTTTTCATTTTGCCCAACCTGTTATTCCTGCATGAGTGGCTACTATGGGATGCTCTTGTGCAGACCCACACACCCCAAGTCAAGCCAAGGAGGCCAAAATCTACAGAAACAAAAAGAATTTACTTCACAAATAAGGAGGGCACTGATATGGCAGCATAGCATATCCTCACAAAAATGACAATGAAGATGCACAGCAACAAAATAACTACAACACCACGTCCAAAACTGACAGACGATAAATCAGGACAATAACTAATGACGTCCTGACAGGGAGTTACACATTTGAAACCCAATATTGATGTTCATTCAGATGCTGATGACTCTCAACTGCTTTTGTCAATTAAACCAAATGATACTTCTATAATTACGTTACTAATTAACCACCTTAGTGAGGTGAAACGGTGGATAATTGAAAATTAATTGTCCCTTAATTCAAAAAATAGACGTTCTTGGTGTGGGAGCTAATTGTGCAAATGGCGACGGAAATTCTGGCAGCTCGGTTTCAAAGGGCTGAATTTATACAAAGTTGTGTTGTCTGCTTTGAAATGGAGGCAAAGTGGATTGGGAAAAGAACCGAGACCCCCCGGCTCTCACTTGCGTCAGCATTTTGTTTTGTTGCAGCCTTGGGGTAAAATCATTAAAATTCTTATGAGAAGTTGTTGGGGACTCGACACCGTCAACTGCCAGATAAGCCATTAAGAAGGCTCACAGACTGTCAGGTTATATAGCGCCTTGACGTGTGGAGTACAAGTCACAGGAGGGTCTGCTCAGGTCTTTATAACTCACTGGTGAGGCCTCATCTGGAGTCCTGGGTGCAGTTTTGGTCTCCATTCTACAAAAAGGACATAACAGCACTGGAGAAAGTCCAGAGAAGAGCGACTAGGCTGATTGAGGGGCTACAGGGGATGAGTTATGAGGAAAGATTCAAAGAGCTGAGCCTTTACAGGAGATGAAGAGGAGACCTGAGTGAAGTGTTTAAAATTATGAAGGGAATTAGTGCAGTGGATCGAAATGGTGACTTTAATATTAGATGAAATCAAAAGTCCACCTTATGAGAAGGATTTAGAAGTCGCAGTGGACTCTAGGCGGAGTGGTGGCTCTGAGGCTAGGGGTCTGCACTGGCAATCGGAATGTTGCCGGTTCGAATCCTGTAAATACCAATAGGGACTCTGCGCTGTTGGGCCCTTGAACAAGGCCCTTAACCTGCAATTGCTGAGCACTTTGAGTAGTGAGAAGAGCGCTATAAAAATGCAAAGAATTATTATTATTAAGCTATCGACTTCCCGTTAGTGTTCAGAAGCCATTAAGAAGACTAACAGAATGTCAGGTTATATAGCTCCTTGACGTGTGGAGTACAAGTCACAGGAGGTTCTGCTCAGGCTTTATAACACACTGGTGAGGCCTCATCTGGAGTCCTGGGAGCAGTTTGGGTCTCCATAAAGACATAACAGCACTGGAGAAGGTCCAGAGAAGAGCGACTGGGCTGATTCAGGGGCTACAGGGGATGAGTTATGAGGAAAGATTCAAAGAGCTGAGCCTTTACAGATGATGAAGAGGAGGCCTGAGTGAAGTGAGTAAAATGATGAAGGGAATTAGACCAGTGGATCGAGATGGGGACTTTAAAATGAGTTCATCAAGAACACGGGGACACAGTTGGAAACTTGTTAAGGGGAAATTTTGTAAAAACATTAAGAAGTTTGTCTTCACACAGACACGTGAAATCTATCAATCAATCATACAGGAATATAGTATCTTTCATATCCATCTATCGAGAGAGTACACCTTATGAGAAGAATTTAGGAGTCGTAGTGGACTCTAAGCTATCAACTTCCTGTTAGTGTTCAGAAGCCATTAAGAAGACTAACAGAATGTCAGGTTATATAGCGCCTTGATGTGTGCAGTACAAGTCACAGGAGGTTCTGCTCAGGCTGTATAACACACTGGTGAGGCCTCATCTGGAGTCCTGGGTGCAGTTTGGAAAGGACATAACAGCACTAGAAAAAGTCCTGAGAAGAGCGACGAGGCTGATTCAGGGGCTACAGGGGATGAGTTATGAGGAAAGATTCAACAGAGCTGAGCCTTAAGGAGATGAAGAGGAGACCTGAGTGAAGTGTTTAAAGTTATGAAGGGAATTAGCGTAATTTTGGTCTTCAGGCTACAAAAAAGACACAGCAGCACTGGAGAAACCCCAGAGAAGAGTGACAAGGCTGAGTCCAGGGCTACAGGGAACGAGTTATGAGGGAAGATTCAAAGAGCTGAGCCTTTAGGAGATGAAGAGGAGACCTGAGTGAAGGGTTTAAAATGATGAAGGGAATTAGTGCAGTGGATCGAGACGACGACTTTAAAATGAGTTCATCAAGAACACGGGGACACCTTTGGAAAATTGTTAAGGGTTAACTTCACACAAACATTAGTTTTTCTTTACACAGAGACAACCACAGACACTTGGAATAAGTGACCAGGTAGTGCGGTAGACAGGAGGACTGTAGGGGTCTTCAGAACACGACTTGATGTTATTTGGGAAAAATGAAGTGGACGGGACTGGCGAGCTTTGTTGGGCTCAATGACCTGTGCTCATCCATATTCTTCTAATGAATACTTCAGTCATTTTAAACATCTTAGTTTATATTCAACGATTTTCTAAACTTTAAATAGCAACTCTGCAAGTTCTTTTATTTTCCATAATAACAAAAAAAAGAATAACTCAAACATAGACTATTTTAAAAGGAACGTGTCCTTCATAGAGAACAGGAACTTTATGTTGCACTTGCCATCTCAGCTGATCATACATTTGACTTTTTGCTGGTTACTTCCTAGTACAAAACATGGGTGTTACTACTATGAACTCAAATGGACTAATAATAATCATAATAATAATATTGTTAGAATATAAGAACATAAGAAAATTGAGAAACGAGAGGAGACCATCCAGTCCATCAAGCCCGTTTCTTTAGCTAAACTGTGCCAATGAAATAAGACAAAGTCCACTGAGACGTGAACTCAGGGCTCTGTAGTGCCAGGCAGTAACACCAGCTCTGCGCCACCTTTAGTATTATTATTATTATGATTATTATTAGTCCATTTGAGTTCATGCCATAACACAACCTAACAACCGGGTCCTTTCCTTGGTCAAAGGGTTAGTATGAGGTAGAAGTCTCTTTAATAGATAGTGCTATTCTTCTTCTTCTTATTATATTATTAGTCCATTTGAGTTCATACTGTAATACAACCTAATAACGGTGTCCTTTCCTTGGGCCTAGAGTTAGAATGAGATAGAAGTCTCTTTAATACATAGTCCTATTGTCTCTATAATATAAAAAAATATCTTGGGAAGAGAGATGAGACTTTCTCAGAGAGACACTTTCACGTCTCGCAAGATGAGACTTTGTGCCAAGAGATTTAACTACGTCCGGGGCCGGAAATAAAAGACAAAGAGTAGATGAAAAAGTAGAATGTCGTAAAGAATTCAACAGATAGTGCTATTATTATTAGCATTATTATTATATTATCAGTTGTGACAGATTTGGTCCGCTATCGCTCCCTTGAACCCTTGTCCAAGACGCCAGACACGAGGTAAAAGTCCAAATGTTGACTTTATTTATACACAACAGTGCATAAAGCACCCTCCTCTCCACAATACTCATATAAATAATCACTAATCACTATAATGACAATCCTCCACTCCCAGACGCGTTGCCACCCTTCCACCCAGCTCAGCTCACCATCTGGGAGCTCCCATAATCCTTTATTACTCCCTGACCCAGAAGCGTTCCAATCCCCAGTCCATGTGATCTCCTATCACTTCCAGGTCAGATCAAAAGTCCTTTTCTTCACCCCGGAAGCACGTCATTCCCCTTGTCCATGTGACTCGGACGCACTTCCAGGGTGTAGGGCAAATAAACATCGTTCCTTCCTGCAGCGTCTCCTAGTTGCCCCCATGGTATCCAGCAGGGCTGTGCTTAAAGACTCCAATTCCCATGATGCCCTGCTGGTCTTCGGGGCACCTCCATACTGCATCCTGGCGGCTTGGGGGTATTGGCCGGGATGAACGGCCGGCCATACACCACACAGTCCATAATACAACTTAATAATTGGGTTCTTTCCTTGGGCCTAGGTTTAGAATGAGGCAGAGGTCCCTTTAATAGAGAGTGCTATGATTATTATTATTAAACTTGTCTGTAGATGTTCACTTTCCTTTCCTTCCTACCAAGTAGTGTGGTGGACAGTAGGACTTTAGGGACCTTCAACACTCAACTTGATGTTATTTTAGAAGAATGAGGTGTAGAGGACTGGTGAGCTTTGTTGCTCTGAATGGTCTGCTCTCGCTCAGATTGTTCTAATGTTAAAAAAAAACATCATTTTTTCCCTCATCAAACTGCACTCAGCACCCCAGAAGGACAAAGCAAAAGCAAGATTTTAGGAATTTTTGCAAATTTATTAAAAACAAAAACAAAAACAAAAAACCACCCTGAACCGTCCCATTGACGCGAGTGTTCACACCCTTTCCTCAGCACTTTGTTGAAGCCCCTTTGGCAGCCTGGACTCTTCTTGGGTCTGACGCCACAAGCTTTGCACAACCGGATTTGGGGATTTTCTGTCGTTGTTCTCTGCAGATCCCCTCCCCCCCCCAAGCCCTGTCACAAGCACGCAGACGTGACACAGTTGCGACTTCTGACTCCCCAGTCATACAAATGCAGCATTAACCCCCATCAGGGTCGGGGAGCTGCTGACTCTCCCACCAACACTGGCTGCAAGGCCAGAACCAATCCCTTGACAAAGCTCCAGTCTATCACAAATGCTTGAGGCGCAATGGTGGCTCTCTGGTTATAATGGAAGGCTGCTGGCTCAAAATCCCATTAATGTCAGAAGGGATCCTACTCTGCTGGGCCCTTAACCTGTAAATTGTGCTATACAATGGCTGACCCTGCACTCTGACCCCCAAAGGTCATGCGAGAAGACAATTTCCCCTCGGGAATTAACAAAGTATTTCAAATCAAAAATCAAATTGAGAAGGTTGACTCGGACACATAAATGAAAAACACGCAAGTCTTTAGGGGAGGAAACCTGAAGTGCTAGTAGAGAAACCCACGTAAAAAAACTTCTCACAGACGGTGACCAGCTGCAGAACTGCAATCCCAGACACCGGATCTGCGAGGAAACACTGTGACCAGACTGTGCCACCAAGCTGCCCGATTAATCCTCCCGTTACAGCGATGCACAATTTCATTTACTCAATTCAGCCCAAACAACAGTGGACCAGAGGAGCAGGAAATTCTTAAATATAATTAACGTATTCGAAATTACAAATGAAAGAGGAGCCGCTCCAGATTTGACATTTTTTTAATAACACCAGAATTCCAGGATCCAAAGGTTATTGAGCCTTTCGGCTCCAGTGATCATAGCATAATAGGTTGGCTTGTGTTTTGGCAGAACAAATCGGTGAAAATTAAAGCTCACAAATTCAATTTGATAAAGCAGATGCTACAAAGCCTCATGGAAATAAACAGCGTTGGACAATTCAGGACCACCTCATACCCCAAAATTAGAAGCAATAGGAAAACTAACATACCTCCTCACGGAAAGATTAATGAGATAATAAAGAAATGATGGAGGGGAGGTAACTCAACAGCCCATATAATAAATAACAGTAGGGCTCACCTCGGGACCCCTAGGAGAGCTAAAAGGGCGATGAGAGAAGAAATGTGCCAGTAATGTAAAAGTCAGCCCTGCGAGCTTCTGGCATTTGAGAGTGTTGGCAACGGTCAAGGTGTGACTTAAAGAAAAAGAAATTATACACACAAAATAACAGCAAACGCCATCGAGTGTTACCGCTTGGAAGTTTTCACCGGTGAACTTCTAAGTAACGCGTGTCACACACGGTGCCGCCTGGGGGACCACTTCAGGGCCGGAATGACAGTAATTGAACTACGAGTCCCGGGTTGACGCTCTCACTAATTGCTTCTCCCTCTTCCTCCCTCTATGGACGGACAAAGACCACGGACATCACTTCTGGTTTGCAGCCTGCTGAACCCGCCTCTTCCGCCTGCTCCACCGCCATCTTTTCATCAGTCATCGGAATGACGCCCGTCTGAGACGACGTTCCACTCATTTTTCCGGGTTTATCATTTTGCCTTTGTTTCCCCATCAATTACACGGGTTCACCTGTGGTGCTCCAACTCTTGATGATCTTTCCTTGTGTTTATTTCACACACGCAATGTTAAGAAATCCTAAACCTTTGTTTTGGGGCCATTTCTGGGGTGGGCTTTTGGACTTCCACACAACTAAATTGGGGTTTTAACCCAAGGAATCGGATTCTGATGTTTATCATTCTCTAGCTGCTGTCCTGAGGGACATTTGTTATGGCTCGAAGCCCGAGGAGGAGGAGGAGGAATTTGGGAGCATGCAATGATACAGTGCATTGCTGCATCCTCATCTCAGGATCCCAAATCAGGACCCATGTGCAGCCATGCAACCGCGGACACCTCAGCACCAGACTACTTCGACTGGAGTGAAACAGTGTGAGGTTTTTAACAATGGCTGGAGTGCCAATCGTGCCACCCTCCCCTGAGTTTCCCTTGCAAGTTAGACGTAGTGAAAATGGTGGGAGGCCTCCAAAACTCCACAAAATCCTGACCTGTAACCTTCACAGGCCAAATCAGAAGAGGCTCACACCGCCAGTCCAGCTTATATCAACTACTGCCAGCAGCAGGCTTGGTCTAGCTAGGCCTCAAAATGAAGACAACTGTCTTGAAGCTCAAAGTAAAAGAAAAGTGGCAAAATATAGAAAAATGCTATACAAGAGAGAAGGGTGACCGCTAACCTCTGGCTTCTGGAAGAAAAGGGCAACACAGAATCTTCATAAATATGAGGAAAAAAATACAGAAAAAGCACAAAAGAGCAAAAAGGAGGCATCATGGTATGGCCTAACAACTCAAAAACATTCTTTATTAAAATGAACGTGTTCTTCATTGCGAACGTGAACTTTATGTTGCACTTGCCATCTCTCCCCGATCACACATTTGACTTTTTGCTGGTGTGGTATATGGCCGGCAGGTTATCCCGGTCAATACCCTCAGGCCGCCAGATTGAGCCCTCCCTGAAACATGGAGGTGCCCCGAATTCCAGCAGGGCCTCATGGACCTTGGGGTTTTAATATACAGCCCTGCTAGATACCATGGGGGCCACTAGGGGACGCTGCAGGGAGACGCAGAGATTTCTATTCGCGTTATAGGCCGGAAGTACTTCCCAGTCGAGGTGACAGAGGAAGTGATGTACTTCCGGGCTGAAGAAAAGGAGTTTTACTGACCCGGAAGTGTTATAAAGTCACATGGACTGAGGGACAGAAACACTTTAGGGTCAAGAAGTATAAAAGGACCATGGGAGATCCCATCATTGAGCCGAGTTGGGAGGAAAGGTGACTGAGCTGCTGGGAGGTGTGGAGGATTGATTATTGTGGATTGTATTTATTATTGATTATTTATTGTATACTGTGGAGGTGGAGGTGCTTTGTGCACTATTTAAAATATTAAAGTCATTATTTTGGACTTTTATCTGGTGTCTGGCGGGTGGTCTGAGGGTTCAATCGGATGACAGCGCCCCCTATCTGTCACACTGGTTACATCCTAGTCCAAAACATGGGTGTTACTATTATTAATAATAATAATAATAATAACAATAGTGAGGGTGGTGCTGAGCTGGTGTTACTACCTGGCATTACAGAGCCCCGGGGTCGCGTCCCAGAGGAGTTTGTCTTATTTCCTTAGCACAGCTGAGCTATTAGCTAAAGAAATGGGTTTGATGGACTGGATGGGCTCCTCTTGTTTGTTAATTTTCTTATGTTCTTATGACCTCACTTCCTTTAAAAACCATCTTAAACCATCTTAGTCTCACCAGTTAGTTTGGCTTTGGGCTCAAACCTCATCATATCTGTACTAAAAAGTCATCCATTTTGCAGGCCAGGAACAATCATACGGGTGACTGCCCCAACTCTTTTTTTGTGGCTCTTGTCTCCTCTATGACAATGGCATCATTCTGAGTACGTAGATACGCCTCGGATGGCCTAATGAATTTGATTCTTAAGCCGATTTTCTTTCTTTTTTTTAATTTGTTTTTAATTCGGACAAACTGGAAGCTACTAAATGGAGTCCAATTATATTAAGAAGGTGTATGGATTTACTTTGGTAACTAACAGCCAGATAGCTTATCACGGATTTCAGGCAAATTAAAGAAAGCAATTATAAAGCACAAGATAAAGAACCAGCTATTAGCCAACTGTCAACATGCTAACAGGCGGGTGAGATCACGTTCCTCTGATTTTTATTAGAAAGTAAGCAAAGCCTCCTCATGAATGCAAAACTTTGAAACCAAACAAAATAATCAGAATATCTTTCCTGTTGGTCAATGTCCCCCATCTTGAATTATGTGCTTTCGGTTGACACTTGTGGTACATGCTGCTCGGGTTACTTGGGTTCAGCATTTCAGACAAATGTGGCACATTCTGCTGGAATTTGGGTTAGGGTTACTGTCGTGGGACCGGGATAAGGCCCAGCAAAGCTTGTCAGTGTTTATCAGGGTTCCCCAGCTCCGGTCCTGGAGGGCCGCAGTGGCTGCAGGTTTTCATTCTAACCCTTTTCTTAATAAGTGCACTGTTTCTGCTGCTAATTATCTTCCTTTAAATTAATTTTAATTGACTTGTTTTTTTAAGATTTGTTCCTCTGAATTTCTTCATCTCCATAAACAGATAGATAGATAGATAGATAGATAGATAGATAGATAGATAGATAGATAGATAGATAGATAGATAGAT
>JANRMT010062840.1:52619362-52631725 GCA_026402145.1 Polypterus bichir lapradei | reverse complement strand
TAGATAGATAGATAGATAGATAGATAGATAGATAGATATTTTAGCGTAGTTAGCAGGATTAGACAGATAGATAGATATTTTAGCATAGTTGGCAGGATTAGATAGATAATTTAACTTGGCAGGATTAAATAGATAGATAGATAGATAGATAGATAGATAGATAGATAGATAGATAGATAGATAGATAGATAGATAGATAGATAGATATTTTAGCATAGTTGGCAGGATTAGATAGATAGATAATTTAGCATAGTTGGCAGGATTAGATAGATAGATAGATAGATAGATAGATAGATAGATAGATAGATAGATAGATAGATAGATAGATAGATAGATAGATAGATAGCAAGTGTGCCGGACGGCATCCACAATGGAAGGACTGGGGGAGGAAGTGTGGACAGAGCATTACCTCTCCCGCAGCTCTACGTGGTAGCACCCCACTTGTGAAGTCAACCCTGACACAGGCAGATGCAGGAGGCACAAGTGCAAACACACACTTTATTTTTTATTTTTTTCTCCCGTGGGAAACATTATCCCCCGTTTCCCACAAGCTCAAAACTGCCGTAAAGCACAGCTAAGCACAACACAGTTCTTCTTCTCTCTCTTTTCCTTCTCTCTCCTCCAGGCAAGGTTTGTCTCCCTCCTGCTCATTGACACAATACACATTTAACGCACAAATTGTTCCCATTTCCAGAGTTCCAGTGAAGGTCAGACTCCACCTTTGCACCTCCATGTCTACTGCCGCTATAAACTGCATGCCTTCAATTTTTTATCTCAATTGTGAACAAGACAGTGAAAGGAGGGGACATCCAGAAACACCAGAAAGTTGATTTTACGGGAACATCCTGTTTACATCCCTCCTTCATTAGATTGCATTCACTGGAAGAGTGAAATCTTTTTAAAATAAGTACTTTCCCTTTTTATTGCTCTGAAGGGATGAACATTCAAGAAGATACTGGGGGTCTCTGGGAACCACCGAAAGAACACAGTCTGCCAATTCTGGGAATGTAGACATCAGTGAGCAGCAGCAATTAAAAGTTAAAACATCACACAGAGTCTCATGACAGGAAGAAAGTCTTGTGCTAAATCATTTCAATTCTGTGGGGCCCCCCCCCACCACCACCCCCACACCAAGCAACACTCAATACACCAGAATGACAAAGCGAAAGCGGGATTTGAAAATTTTTTGACAAATTTATTAAAAAATAAAAAATCTGAAATCTCACACTAACCCCCGTATTTAGAACCTTTGCTTTGCTTCAGGTGGACCCCGTTGTATTGATCAATTAGCTGTCCCCCATGGCTCCGCCCACATAGTAGTAAAATAGGACAAAATCAATAAAAAAATTTTTTTAAATTGTAATTCTGTCCAAGCAGAAGGTAGGTACTCTCCAACGCCAAACATTGGCACTCTATCTGATCGAGTTCAGGTTTGACGGGAGAGCGTCCCCCGCATGGAGAGAAAAGCACTTGGCCGTGATATCTCTGGCAATCAGCAACTACCCTCTCAGACACACGTATCTCTGATCTCTCCCTCAAAAACATCAAACGTTACTCTTTAACAATCTTTAGATGATAATGTCTGCTGAACAAACAGGTATCGCTAGCTAAGCGGAGGCAGAGTGCGCTCTAACTCGTGGCGCGAGGTAGAGAGACTCGAATGGAGGCTGACATGCCCCCCTTCCCCTCAGCCTGCTGCGTTTCTCTCGGATTCTCACAAATAAATCGGTCCCGCAAGCGAACTCTGATTCTTAGCACAATGAGAGAAGTCGCAGAATCAACCAGAATGTTCAAGCAAAATTATAGAGAAAAGCCCGATCTAAATCCATTAAGTAGTTCTCTCGTGAAAATCAGACAGACAGTCAGACCGACGTTGGATTGTATAGATTGTCACACACGTGCACTTTGTGAGGCAGACTAAGAGCTTAACCAAGGGAGGAAAACAAGAGCTGGTTTTATCAAAGTGAGCTAACCTTTCCTCTCCCTCACCTATAGATTTCCCAAACAGAAACCGGCACGAAACTCCACCTCCTGCTTCCCTTTCCTAACCACGCCTCCTACCGAGGTCACTTCCAGCCTCAATTAATGGACCCCACCTCTTCCTTCCTGGCTGCTATAACGGCCCAACACCTTTCCTTTTTAGCTGTCCCCTTTTTGGATGCGGAACTAGATGTTATTCTGGAGCCATTTATTGCATTTGTGAATTTTGTTGCATTGTACGCTGTACAATATACAGGGGGTGGTTCCCCAAACCTGTATGTGCCTTGTTTGTGTCTTTACAAGAGAAGTATAGAAGGAGATTGTTGAGATGTTTCTAAACCTTGTTTGGAGTCCACCAGTCTGGTCAGTTGTATTGAGTGTGCATGTTTAGGACCCCCTTGCTTTGTTCCCCTGACTTCCGGTGTTTTTGACCTCTTGGGTCCTTGTTATCCCAAAGTTTTCTGACCTACAGATTCCCACCTTGTCCACAACGCCCTCTCAGAGACCTTCAGACAACGAATGAATGGTGAGGTGGGCCAATGGTGAGAGTGGCAGTGGGTGGAGAAGGCCACTTTGGAGAAGCACTGTTCCTCTTCTGGGATGGTGACATCGGAGGTGTGATAGAAGACGACAGACCCTCGACTTCTGTGGCTTGTTCGGGGCTCCCTTTGTGAAGTCACGAGGCCGCCGACTCCCACAGCACACCGGGAAGGTCCGCAGTCCGGTGAGGCTCACAACTTTTCAATCAGATATATCAAAGCGTTCATCCCGGCGGCAGTCAAAAGGAATGATTTTCTTTTTTAATGTCGGCTTCTCTGTCATGTAATCACACCTGAAAACTCCAGAATTGCTTTGCTACTATTCCACTTACAAAAAAATCCTGTAATTCTTCTTTTCTCCCCAAACAGTATTTTTCTTTTTTTTTTTTTTTTGAGCTTACATTTAGCAATTACTATAGCAACATGATGCGAGAAATTGAGTTCCTCCGAGAAGGGATGCCTCATTCACCTCCATAAGCTCCTTGTTGACACTTTATTCTGAGATATGAACGGGAGGCTCGGGGAGATGATTTGTTATCTCGTATTAAAATGGAAGAAACTTTAGAGAACTTCCAGAGGGGTTCTGAAGAGATGTTAACCAAAAGTGAGCGGTGTATGGGGCTACACTATGAACTGCAAGAAGACCTTCATTTTTTTTGCATTTCAATACATTGCTACTATGGTATCGCGTCTCATTTTTAAAGTGACACACCAGATTTAGATTTAGTGTGATGATGAGTTGGGGCTTACCAATGGAGTCTGCAGGCACCAGATAAGTTAAAGTAAGCTTATCAGAACTGCCTAGAAAATAACTCTGAGAACCTCAACAGCTAGCCGCAGTAATCCACAGGAATTATTGTTCAAACGATGATAGACTTAATAAGCTACTGGACTTGTGCTGAGGCCTGATTTGTGCACATCCAAGAGCTCAGAATTTCTGTAAGGGTTTACCTGGCTGGCAATTTCTGCATTGTAAAGTGTCACCTGGGTAGGATGGGACATGCTGTACATTGTCATAATATACACTGTTGTACCTGCGGTCTGGGATTATGTCAAGCTTTGAATCACCAAGGATCAGTTCCTGTTGTCTATTATGAAACACTAGAAGTATTGAGAACGTTACTGAGATCAGTTCCTGTTGTCTACCATTAAATACAAAAAATATTAAGAACATTACTGAGATCAGTTCCTGTTGTCTACCATTAAATACAAAAAATATTAAGAACATTATTGAGATCAGTTCCTGTTGTCTATTATGAAATACAAGAGTGCTGAGAACATCATTCAGATCAGTTCCTGTTATCTACCATTACATACGAGAAGCATTAAGAACATTATTGAGATCAGTTCCTGATGTCTATTGTGAAACAGAAGCAATACTGAGAAGGTTATTGAGATCAGTTCCTGTTGTCTATTGTGAAATATGAGAAGTACTGAGAACGTAATTCAGATCTGTTCCTGTTGTCTACCATTACATACGAGAAGCATTAAGAACATTATTGAGATCACTTCCTGATGTCTATTGTGAAACAGAAGAAATACTGAGAAGGTGATTGAGATTAGTTACTGTTGTCTACCATTAAGTACAAGAAATATCAAGAACTTTATTGAGATCAGTTCCTGTTGCCTATCATTAAATACAAGAAGTATTGACAATATTAAGATGAGTTCCTGTTGTCTATTATGAAATATGAAAAGTACTGAAAACATAATATAGATCAGTTCCTGTTGTCTACCATTAAATACAAGACGTATCAAGAACATTATTGAGATCAGTTCCTGATGTCTGTCATTAAATACGAGAAGTACTGAGATCTTCATTGAAATTAGTCAATATTGTCTATTGCTAAATGCAATAAGTATTAAAAATGTCATTGAGATCCGTTCCTGTTGTCTATTATGAAATACGAGAAGTATTAAGAACATCATCGAGATCAGTTTCTATTGTCTATTACTAAATATGTTCACTATTGAGAAGGTTATTATGATCAGTTCCCGTTATGTATTACTAATTTCAATAAGCATTAAGGACTTTATTGAGATCAGTTCCTGATTTCTGTTATGAAATACGAGATGTATTGAGAACGTTATTGAGATCAGTTCCTGGTGTCTATTATTTTATTGAAGTACTGGACATTAAGCCCGTTACAATAACGGGCGCTAGAACAGTAGTGCTTAAACATTAGTAGGAACAGTCTATATTAAATGGCAAGGCACCTTGACCTCATTCTGTTTGTTGTCTTAATTTTTTTTTGTCAAAAATATTTTTGCAAGAAGCCTAAAGTAAAATAATAATAAAAATAAAATAGAAACGTATATGACAATACAGTAAGTATAATTAATATTGCCTTAGTGTAAAACTTTGTATCAATCTGTAATACACAATATCTGAAGAAGATATTTAGGAAAAAATTTCTATTTTTTTTTAACTTATGAAATGTTTCTATAAAATTTCATTACAGTTAACATTTCTTGTAAATATTCTGTCTGAGTCTGGCAACAGTTTGCCTTGTTCAGGACCATCTACAACCTTGACAACAACATCTGGAAAACTTCTAACTCTTGATAATGCAACATGTAACTGACCGTGGCTGAATACTGGTTCTGTAAGTAAATGGCATCTTTTTCTAAAGTCTGCTCTTCTGAGTCTTTCTCTTTTAGCGTTTTTCTGACACTCATTTTCTTTTTCTTCAATCGATCTATTTGCTCGTATTTTTCTTTGTCTTTCAGCCTTTCTTTTGTTGATGTTTACTTGTTTTACTTGAGCTGACCGTTCTTCCAGGAGTGTGTGTGCTTTATTTGCCTATCATATAAAATGGCCATTCACTGTGTGCCCAGCTTCCAGTGTGTGTGGGTTCACGGTGCCGTGTGCATGGGCGGGGCACGGTGCGATGCACGGTGAGGCCCGGCGCATGCGCACTTCACCAGAAGACACACACACATGGACACCTGGACGCACACAGGGGTTTTATTAAAGAGGATTAATCCCCGCGTTCATATTGTTCCAGCAGTGCAGGGTGAAGGCGTGAAGCACACCTACCAGTACGCCACTCCTCTGCAGGGCTCAGTCGCACAGCCAAGCAGAAAAGAATTTCCTGCATGCAATCCGGTAAAAGAGGCCTAAAAATAAAGGGTCAATTTGACTAAACATGTGGAGGAAACACAAGACAATGATCAGAGGCGTCATGCTTACTGTTGAATTCACGGCGGCCGATGCTGACGTTTAGTTCTTCTCTTTGTGCATTTAAACACGTTGGGACATTTTGCCAAAGGAGAACTGCAGACGATTACTTTGATTTTTATGTAATGAGGTTTTCTGCCTTAACGGGGTTGTTGACCGTAACCCGACTGTGTGTGTTTGGGTAAACGCACTGGCGGCTGACATTTTGCTTCTTTTTTCAGAACTCTCCATGTTTCAGCCATATTTCTAATCTTTTTTTCCTTTATCTCCGTTGTTGATGAACAATTTGTTTAAAGCCTCCTTGAGTGTGTACAAGATTACTCTCAAAATGTTGCTAAATTGAAGGCTCAGCTACGTTTGCGCTCATTTCAACTTCCCTGAAATAATCAGCCCTCATTCCTTCAATTGCTTGTAATGAGTTCCGTAAACTCCTATTATGTTTCAATGGCTGCTTTACAAGTCTGCCATGCCATCATTTTAAGTAATTTCCCCCCCCTTTATTATCTGAGTGCCTTTTTACAAGGCCAACAAAGAGGGTTAAGTGATTCTTCTCTATTCTGTATTTCCGAATCATATTTTGATTGTTGTTCAGAAGCTCATTGGGATTGCATAGGGAATATTTTCATAAGAAGATTTAAGTTTTTTATTTTTTTAATGAAAGACGAAGTAACGATCCTCTCTCGCCGGACAGAGGCAAGACGTGTTCTTCACTGAGATGGCTGGCTCAGGCCTGGAGGGGCGACAGCCAGATTCCAACTTTGGAGATCCCTGGCAGTGCATGAGTGTTTTTAGTGGCCCTCAGGCTCCGGGTGGGCAGAGGTGTACTTGGTAGAGTGGAGGAGCGGCCCTGGGGGTGGTGATTGGTGGTGGGGTGGAATTTACCCTTTCTCTCTAAAATACTAGGAAATGTAGTCGCCAATCAGCTTCAGTTACACCTTACGCATTACAATTAATTAGAGAAATTCCAGTCTGGTTTCCGCACTGGTCTTAGTACAGAAACGGCACTAACGCGGGTTGGAAACGACATTCTGATATCCTCTGATGAAGGAAACTCCACTGTAATTATGTTGTTAGACTTAAGTGCAGCATTTGACACCAATGACCATTCGATTTTAATGCACAGGCTAGAAAATGATGTTGGGTTCACAGGCACTGTGCTTACTTGGCTTAGCTCTTATTTATCAAATCAATTCCAATACGTACAGAAATGTCCTAACAGCACTCCATCATTATACACAGAAGTCCAATATGGTGTCCCGCAGGGCTTTACTGTTTTCACTTTAGATGTTTCCACTGGGATCTCTCATTAGGAAACATCTTGTTCATTTTCACTCGTACGCAGATGACACCCAGTTCTACCTTTCTTTTAGATCAAATGAAGTTTCTCCAATGTTGTCTTTAATTAGTTGTATTAGTGAATTAAAGGAGTGGATGGATGAGAGCTACTTGTCTTTAAACACAGAGATGTTAATTATTGGAGGGAGTGACGCTGAACACGATATCTGGTCAACATTGAACTCAGTCCGAATCCCCATTCATTTTACTGAATCAGGAGTTCTCTTTGACTCTAGCAGGTCATTTAAAGCGCACATTACAAAGTTGTCCACATCAGGTTTCTTCCATCTTAAAAATGTTCTTTCTTAATAAACAGGATTCTGAGAAGTTAATTCCTGCATCTATTTCTAGTAGCACTGACTACTGCAATGCGGTGTTCACTGGATGTTCAAACTGTT
This sequence comes from Polypterus bichir lapradei, assembly GCA_026402145.1. Lineage (NCBI taxonomy): Eukaryota > Metazoa > Chordata > Cladistia > Polypteriformes > Polypteridae > Polypterus > Polypterus bichir. Next base: position 52,624,292 of record JANRMT010062840.1, on the reverse strand, counting down.
CTTTATACAGCCTCCAGTTCATCCAAAATGCTGCGGCAAGAATTATTACAAGAACAAGAAAATACGAAGACGTAACTCCAGTTCTTAAATCCTTACACTGACTCCCGGTTAAGTTTAGGGCTGATTTCAAAATCCTCCTTTTAACATATAAAGCCTTAAATGGCCATACAAACGTACAAACCTGAGCGCACATTAAGATCTCAAGATGCCGGTCTTCTTAGAATTCATAAGATTAATAAAATAAAAAGGTGGGAGGTCAAGCTTTTAGTTACAGGACCCCCTAAACTGTGGAGTGGTCTGCCTGCTACTATAAGAGATGCCCCTTCGGTCTCAGCTTTTAAATCCCGGCTGAAGACTCACCACATCAGTTTAGCACACCCTGACTAGAGCTGCTGATTAGCTGTACAGACTGCATCTCTGCTGTCAGTCATCAGCACTAAAACATAAGTAACATGATAGTTAGAATTGGATACTAACCCTCACCTACTCTGTTTCTCTTCTCGCTACTCAAATGTGGCACTTGGTGCCCACTGCCCACTGACGCCCCTTCAGTCTCAGCTTTCAAATCCCGGCTGAAGACTCACCACTTTAGTTTAGCACACCCTGACTAGAGCTGCTGATTAGCTGTACAGACTGCATCTGTGTTGTCAGTCATCAGCACTAAAACATAAGTAACATGTGTCACAAAACACACAATGAGACATAGCAAGGTTTGGGGCTACCACCCGTATAATGTGGAATCCTGGCTGCAAATCATCTTTTTAAATGGTAGCACTGTTGTGTTCAAAATCGAGTCCAATACAGAACTGAGGGAAAAGGGAAAAGGGGCAGGCTTTTAAAGGGGAAGACAGGAAGTGAGGTCATAAGGATCGGGCACGTGGTCTTCAATCATTGGATCACACCCGGACGTGACATCAGAGGGGCCGGAGCTGGTAAGGTCTACTTCCATTGGCTTGGTCCTGGAAGTGACGTCAAGAGAGCCAGGTGGAATCTCCCGGGAATGGGAGAAAAAGAGTCAGTGCACTCTGCCACATCCCGGCATGCCTCAGAACTGCCTTCACTCAAGCCCTTTAGCTGCCTCCCATGCCCACATGTGTGACACATGATAGTTAGAATTGGATACTAACCCTAACCTACTCTGTTTCTCTTCTCGCTACTCAAATGTGGCACTTGGTGCCCACTGCCCACCGATGCCCCTTCAGTCTCAGCTTTCAAATCCCGGCTGAAGACTCACCACTTCAGTTTAGCACACCAAGACTAGAGCTGCTGATTAACTCTACAGACTGCATCCCTGTTGTCAGTCATCAGCACTAAAACATAAGTAACATGAGAGTTACAATTTGTTACTAACCCTATTCTGTTTCTCTTCTCGCTACTCAAATGTGCCACTTGATGCCTTTGTGGATCTTGAAGACCTGGATGAGGACCCCATGCAGTCTCCTCTGCTCAGACTAAACAGGTTTAACTCTCTGAGTCTGAAGTCCTCAAGCTCTGAGATGCACTTGCTTGTTCTCCTCTGCACTGCTTCAAATGCTGCTCTGTCTTTCTTGTAGCGTGGTGACCAGAACTGCACACAGGACTCCAGATGTGATCTCACCAGTGCATTATTTAGTGTGGTCACCAAGGGGGTGCTCCAGCTCTCCAAACACCCAACACAAAGGTTCGGATACAAGTATAAAAACACAAAGGGGATGGATTGTGGGAAACTCTTCTCAAGTAAGCATTTCCCACCACTGCCACAGTACACAGCACTGAGCAAAACTTTGTCTTCTGTTCTCTGTGTGTCTGTCTCTTTCTCTCCTCCCTGAGTTGGGGCAGCTGGCTCCTCTTTTATGCAACAACCAGTGGTCCAAAAAGCACTTCCGGGTGAGGTGGAACCCAACGTAGTAGGGCTCCTCAGTCTCTGCAGTCCACCCACTGCACCTAACAGAACTGAGTCAGCAAACTCCAAGTCCCGTGATGCCCTTGTTGGAATCTGAAGCACCGCTGCAACTTGGGTGCTGCCATCTAGGGATCCGGGGGAGACAATATCCTGTGCACGCTCTCTTGTAGAAGTTGAATTTGGACCACCGGTTCGCTGTGCACCTGACATGTAATGTAGGTGTGTCGACACGACGGGAAAAAAAAAGCTGCATTGCTTATTGCATTTATGCGGAGTCTCGACTCTTCTGAGCTTATGTTGAAAGGTTAAACTTGCTATAAATTTAAGCCATATATACATTTTGAAAGCATTAAAACACGATTAAATTTCACAGTGAAGTGCTCATTGAAAACCAAAAGTGGTAACCTGTAACTGGAAGCCACGCATCAAGAATAAATGGCAGACGTCGACTGCAGGGCCCTGTCAGCTCTAAACAGGGACTTGCAGTAAGCCAAGAAAGAAGCTGCGCCATCTGTAAGAAAGAAACTGCAACATCCGAGTAAGTGCTCTTTTGCAAATCCTAACTGACCTTTCCTGTTTAAAATGGACTGCTGAGAAATGAGGTGCACAGGTCACTACACCAGGGTCAGTTAGGACCATCCATCCATCCATTATCCAAGCCGCTATATCCTAACTACAGGGTCACGGGGGTCTGCTGGAGCCAATCCTAGCCAACACAGGGTGCAAGGCAGGAAACAATCCCTGGGCAGGGTGCCAGCCCACCGCAGCAGTTAGGACGATTTAAGGTTTATTACTGTTTTGCCATGTCCTGTTTGCAGCTGTAGGTGCTGATGTTATGAGTGGGGACTGAAATCTCATTTTGGGATGTAAAAATGGACGCAGCACGAACGTCTCTTTGTAACGCTTTCATTTTACTGTTTTTTCTGATTTGAGTTTTACCTCTTGCAAGCCTTAGAAAATAAACGATGACTGATTGACTCTTCCTCCTGCCTGTACTCCTTTTTCGTCAACGTTAAAAGGAAAACGGGGTGTCCGGGACGGTTTTCTTCCACACTCTCACACAGGCGTTTCGGCTGGATAAGGGCACCGGCGGGCCCTCACAATAGTTTGAGCATAACGTCCCTCGATTTATATTGATCAGTTTTAACTAAACAACCTAACGTTTCATTTGCCTTTAAATCCCTTCCACATTGCATAGCCACTGAAAACACTGCATTTGTTTCAGAGGTTGCTTCCCGTAGGTCAGTGCCTGCAATACTGTAGCGCTTTGCACTTTTCTACACGAATCTCCCTTTTCCTCCCTGATCATCGGACCTTTCTTTTATTCTGTGTTAATTAGTATTGTCTAATTTTATTTTTATATGTGTCTCTTTTTTTCTTCTCTTTCTTGCACTTTGAGCTACATTATTTGTATGAAAATGTGCTATAGAAATGAATATTGTTGTTGGTGTTGTTCCGAGTGTCCGAAGCTCGTCCTCGGCTGCTCTGCTTGCAGTGACACATTTCAGCGCGGTCCGACCCCTCCTAGTGGAGCTGCAGGAGACCGGCCATCTAGCAGGCGTATAATGAGCTGAACACGGACAAACTGGCCGCTCAGTAATCTCAAAGTCACAATCCATGGATGACAAAGAAAAAAAGGCAAATGCTGTTATTGTTATTACTAATAATGCGTGCATTTAAAAGTCAAGAGTACAGCCTAACTTCGGAAACAAAGGCCCTTATTCCATTTCTATATCACATCAGTCAACCTGCCTGATTCCTGAAAATCTGATACCCTGGCACGCTTTGCATCTCCGTGTCGGAATGTGACAAATCCGGTATTTTTCTGCTACTTTTCGAAGCAGCTTGTCGCGTCGCCGTTGTTTTGACATGCGTGTGACGCGACGCGCCTTCTTGCCCCTTCATTCCGTTTCCACTTTCCACTCCGGCGAGCAATGATCAAGATTTAACCAAATTACCTGTCCCCATGGGTTAAGTCTCAACCCAACAACCCGGCCGTCTTTATGTTCTTTTACTCCAAAGGACCAGACAGAAACAGACAATGAAATGTTCATTTGTCCCTTTCTCTATAATTCATGCTCTGACAGATAATTACTTCATTTCCATCACGCTGTCACTGGGCTTTGAACCACAACAAAACTCACAGCCGGGTAGCTTTTAACTCCATCATCTTTAAACGATCGGGAAGCGGGAGAGAAATCGGACTCGAGGAGCCTGTCATTTAGCTCAGTTTTTATTTTTTAATTAACAACCGTGGAGGAGGGCAAACCCCAGTCAGTGTATGTGCCTACTGCAGCTGACACGCTTCCAGGCAGCGTCTTCCATTCTGTAGATATTTTCAAACAACCTCATCTTGGCGAGGCTGAAACAGCTTTCCAGACGAAGTTGCTGGCGCCTGTATGTTTCTGCTGAAATCCTAATTATAATGAGGGCTGCAAATGTTGACATAATCACCAGCTGCCATCCACACCTGAGCTTTTGTTTCGCGTGACAAGAAATAACAACAGAAGGCAGGGCCGCCAAGTAGACTTGAAATGGGTAACAATGGCGTGCGCTCCGTGGCGGTTAGAAAGTGTTAACCAGCGTTTGACGTGCAAGTTTCAGAAACTGATAAAGCAGTCGGGAATTTTAAAAACAGAAAAAGATCGCGGATCGGCTAGCTGTGGTGAACTAGTGCCCCCTGCAGGACAAGCACCCGTTCTAGCACAATGAGCTGCTACAAAACGTGTCAGATTCTGCATGTGACACAGGACAGTTTAATATTATTGGTGAGGTTTTCCCCCCTATGGCTTTGTTGTTCGTTTATTAATTTATTTAGATCACTAGCTGTGCTACCCATCTAAGCCAAATTGAGCTATCAATGCTGACCTCAGTGTTAAAATTTGAAGTGCACCGTGCACTACATATGGCTCTGCTATATACCATTTAGTATGGGATTCTTAAAAGCAGCGTTAATGTTTGTGATGCGCCATCTGTTGGAACAACAAAATAAATATATAGGTCTCTGTTATATGCTATTTATAAAAGCAGTGTTAATGTTTGTGATGT
>JANRMT010062840.1:52600172-52615406 GCA_026402145.1 Polypterus bichir lapradei | reverse complement strand
GAAAGAAAGAAAGAAAGAAAGAAAGAAAGAAAGAAAGAAAGAAAGAAAGAATAGGAGGAGTTGTGCCTGTGCTCTGCTTGTGTTTTACCTGTGAACGTATTTGTTGAAACAATTTATTATCTGAACCTGGGACTTGTGTTGGTGCTGGTGTGATGGGGGGGTTTGGGGTCTCAGTGGAGCCCCCTACAGGTCACACACACTTGAGTCACGGCTGTGGACAGCCTTGAAGATGCCTCTGAATAGCTGGCAGGACAGGATTTCATGTTAATGTAACCGTGACTAATTAAACAGCTCCTGGACCCCCCGCCACATTAGAAATACCCCGTGTTTAATTTAGCAGAGAGGGAAAAGAAATAAAAGGCAGAGAGAGAGAGAGAGAGAGAGAGAAAAAGAAAAAAAAAACAAAAGTATGAAGGCTTTCAGCAGTCAAATGGAGGTCAGAGAGGTCCCAATCAGCAATTCTGCAGATGAAAGTGTCATTATGACCCGTAGGAGATAATAAGCGAATCCCAGAAATGAGACGGCAAAGCATTTAATTAAGGAACAGTTGTGTTTGAACTAATATAGTGCCTACTCTTTGGGTTAGGATGACGGGTTATGGTCAAGTTTAAGATAAGTTGGACTATTCTGCCACCTAATTACTGCAAGCTTCATTTTAGGGCAATAAACAGCAAAAAAATAAAAATGAAAAGAAATATCCGTCCGTGAATGATCACAGCAGCGTCTACTGGCACGGGCTGTAAAGACAGGGAGTGCGTGGGGAAATATGACAAAGTCATTATTAAGATGGATGTAAAACAGAGTCCCCGTGTACGGCTCCGAGTGCCCGCGCTTCAAAGAGGTGTACATATTGTTCGCTTCAGCAAGCAGGACACACAATGGCATAATGGGCAATAGAGGTTAATAGCATTAGACGGCCGTCTGATAATTGCCCTTATTCTTCTTTTGCTGTCATCGCCCCCTTCAGCTCAACACCTCCTTTGTGCTCACATTGTCACAGAGATTCCCGGTCGTGTCAGTTATGTTTACTCAGTCGTGATAAGACTTCGGCTTTGTCCCGTCCTTTTAGGCAGATATCATTCTTAGGTCCACTCTGGCCGCACTCTTCTTTCAGAGCCGACATGATTTAACGCAGAAGTAGTGACAGATCACCAATACAGGGCACGGTGGCACTCTTACTGGCAGCAGGTCACCGTGACAAATCCACTCACCCAAATCAGCTACTATGTTTAGGCCGAGATTCCCAACCCGCTTATGTTTAATTTCCTTTTGTTGGTCTTTTTCACTCATTCTTAATTATTACAATTTATGTTAATATTGTTAGTTATGTTCCTTGCTATTTTTGGTCAGTTTTCCTTCCTGTTAAGTGAGAATTTGTTCTGCCATGTTTCCTGTATTTGAAGGGTGGTTCCCCAAGAGGCGGAGCTTCCTGTCCATCTCCTTTTAGGGACCTCCCCTTTCCCTATAAAGGCTGAGGAGACAGGCAGATGAGTGCGGTTCATTGTCTGTGCCAGGTGTTGGTGAGTTCTCTTACATTTTTATTTTTATTTTTTTTACCTTCTTGGCCAGGCTCCTTGGATTGTGTGTTGGGTTTCTGTTTCCTACTGTTATGTCTCCCCCCTTTATTGGGTATTTTTTTTTTTTTTTTTGGAAGTGCTTTTAGGACTTTCATGCTTTGCCACTTGTAACAGCAACGATGGGCACTTCTACCCTGACAAGCTGGGGTGCACTCGAGGCACATGAGACAGCCTCCAGAAGAAATAAAATCTAAAATATCACGAGAAGACCAGAGCAATTAACACATTTACACCGTTGCTGGCCTTGCTGTCTGGGACAGAGTGGAGACCTTGCTGGCTCTAGGGGGACCTTAGAGAAGACTCATTCCTCCTTTAGGCTGAGGAGAGATTCCAGCGAGGATGCCATCTTCATGTGGGGCACATACCGGGTACAACCCACTGTGTGGGTATTCAGGACACGTTAGAGAAATCATCAAACTTGGCTTGGCTGCTCTGGCTGAACCCAAACGTTCTACGGGATGAGCGTTCTCGTAATATGTGACCTGCACGGCAACACTAACGACGGGCACACAAGACCCGACAATAAATCCTAGGTGGTTCGTAACGTGCTGTATGTTAAACAGAGTCTGAAGTTATTAAAACGCACTTAGAGGGCAGATTAATGGCTTCATGCCTCTTAAGCCTCTCTTGAAATTCCTTTGATTCCCTTTGATTGATTTATTTCTCCTCTTGCCATGTGGCTATTTTATTTATTTTACATTGCCATCGTTTATTCTGATTTATAAGCTGGACCTGGAGACAGTTATTGCTACAAGTAATAGCAGTTAAAGTGCGAGGAGGAAGGGGCACACAAATGAAATGGCCTGCAAATGGCTTGAGTGCGGCTCTGTAATGGCGCCGCTGGTCATTTCGAGCAGACTCGAGGACTTTATGAAACCGAGATTGGTAGAATAATTAGTGTTAAACACTTGTAGATCACCCCAGTGTCCAGGTAATGCTCTAGTTTATGATGTACTGTAAGCCATGTGATTTAAATTTCTCAACGGTAGAAGCATCTCAGTCCACTTCAAAGCGATACACACAAGGAGCACACAGTAGTGTCCTGTTCTTGGATTTGGAAAGCTTGTTGGTTTAATTCAATGTGAGAGGCGTAGCTGCTGTGCCATCATATTAAACATCCTCCTGCTGAAAAAGGTAGTGTAGCAAGGGGCAGCAAGACTAAAAGCAGGAGAGCGACTGCTGCAGAAGTTCAGACCCCACAGCTTATATTTAGAAGGCAGACATCTGCTTGTGCAGTCGAGTGGCCTCAAGTCAAGTCAAGTGAGGTTGGGGAGCAGACACTGGTACAGCGCGTTGCTGCACCCACTATACAGCGAAAATAATAAGTAATAATTCTTTGCATTTATATAGCACTTTTCTAACTACTCAAAGTGCTCAGCAATTGCAGGTTAAGGGCCCAACAGAGCAGAGTCCCCATTGGCATTTACGGGATTCGAACCGGCAACCTTCTGATTGCCAGTGCAGATCCCTAGCCTCAGAAACAACTTGGGACCCCCGTTGGCAACTCCCCAGGCAGACACGTGGCCAGTCCCACCCTCCGGAAATGACCCTCTATCTGCCGCAGCCAGGAGTTACGTAGTCGACCCCCTGGCCTGGATAAAATGGTGCATTCTGAATCCAAGACTCCATGTTCATGCCCAGACTCTCCAGCTGAGAGTAGAGGAATGGAACTGTCTCACCTCCAAGGGTGCTCCTCAAAAGAACGCCCACTTCCTGTAACTTCGAGATCTTAAATATGCCAACCCCAGAAATTAAAGGATGGAGGCTTCTTTACCCGAGAACGAGTCACCGGATTCCTGTTCACAAACGGAATCATTACCTGAGACCGAGTCGCACACCTCTCGGTAATTCTGAATGCAAACTGAATCGAATTCTCACTCATTTGATTTAGGAGATTTACGAGAATGAGATGCACAATTCTTTTATTCATTTGATTTGCACACTGAATCATTTCATGAGAAGGAGAGCAACACCATTCTCATCTATTTGATTTGTGAATATTTAACATCATTACCCGAGAACAAGGCCCACGATTCTCATTCGATTTGAGAACTGAAACATTTCCAGTCACATGATTCTTGTTCACTGGTGTATCTTTATTGAACTGTTCAAATTTGGTTGCCAACTCCCCCCCTTCTCTTTTTGTCTTTAAAAATAATATATTGTGTGCACAGTACATGGATAAATCTCTGTTATATACCATCTGTCTTATTTTTAATTGTGCATTTCCACTAAATTGTCATTATTATATATACTATATACACTATTGATTATCAGCATATCAGCATTAAATATACAATATAATAAATATATTTATCATAATTCATTTACAAGCTCCACCCCTCCCTTGTTTTAAAACTTTGTAAAGTACCATTCACTTATATTTAACAACACAGTTTTTGAACTGATATATGTAAATTGACAGCCATTATGGTTATAACAGTACAACTGTAGGGGAAGTACAGTGAGCTGGTAACAGATAAATGGGAAAAGCACTAGATAACAAATAAATACGTATTAATGGCACTATATGATAGATAGATAGATAGATAGATAGATAGATAGATAGATAGATAGATAGATAGATAGATAGATAGATAGATAGATAGATAGATAGTAGGCAGGATTAGATAGAAAGTAGTTGGTATAGTAGGCAGAATTAGATAGATAGATAGATAGATAGATAGATAGATAGATAGATAGATAGATAGATAGATAGATAGATAGATAGATAGATAGATAGATAGATAGAAAGTAGTTGGTATAGTAGGCAGGATTAGATAAATAGATAGTGTCATGCATGAGTGTTTGGGGAACAGCGGATCGACCTGGTTTGCTTCGGAACACGTCCTGCGAGGGGTCAACGGCAGTGTAGATAGATAGATAGATAGATACTGTGTACTAACTTGTCTTTCTTTACTTCTTCAGGAAAACAGAAACCGCACAGCCGTAAACAACGCCCAGACGGCTGTAGGAAGCACACACTTCCGGGTCTATTTCATCCCTCTGTTTGACCCTTGATGACGTCACATTCCCAGAATCCATCACTGCTATTCCAGCACTCCTCACATCAATATCCGGTCCGCCTCCATAAAATGTCCGTCCTTTGTCCCTTCATGGTCTTTTGAGTTGTATGAGACGTATAACGTATTTTGTGTTGCAGTATACGGGGCTAAAAACCCCAAACCTTGATCGTTTGCTTTGTCTTTATTGCAATAGATAGATAGATAGATAGATAGATAGATAGATAGATAGATAGATAGATAGATAGATAGATAGATTACCCTAAGCAAATAAAAGTAAGTGGAGTCCTGAACAAGAGGTTCATTGATTTTCATTTTATTTTGCTTCTGGGTCATTTATAGACCTGTATTATTGAAAAGCGTTAGCCACTAATTTGGGGCCTGGGCAGGCCAGAAAGCCTGCCTTTGGATTTTAGGGCTAGACAGCCTGTAGAGAGGGGATTTTATACATTAAGCCCAGACCTATATTCAAGACAGGTATGGGTTTTCTGAGGCCTGCTGCCCTCTTTGAGCTTATTAGTGGATGGATTTCACAACATCCTCATGGACGTGGAATGTGCCGTCCCCCTGAATCCATCACATGACTTCTGGATGCTTCGTTTGGCTGAGCGTCTCCATCCAGGAGAAATCAGAGGCCAACATCATGAGGAAGCAGGGTCCAGGATGGTCTCATTAGGTAAACTTAAGGAATCCTGTGATGCTGTAGCCTCATAGTGATGGACAGATTTGGGAGTAAGTGTATGTGAGGGAGTCTCCATCCAACACATTTGCCGTAAACCGTGTAGCTTCTGTTAATCTGAATAACTGGGTACCAAGCTGCTAATGCTTTCATGATTTCAATTACCAAGAGCTTTCAAACTTCAAGAATGATTTAAATCAAGAATAGACGTTGCTGGGGTACATATTCTCTGAGGCTCCGTATTTGGCTTGGCTTTTATAGATCCATCAAATGCTTGTGAAATTCTTGGCTTCTCATGTGATGTCAACATTTCCTGCCATAAGGCCTCCGGTAAATCCTTCATCAATGTGAGCTACCGATGCTGAATATTACCAGCAGGAATAAAGCATTAGGACAGATCCAAAACAGGAATCTGCAGAATCACTTCATGATGAGGTGTCCTTCTTAATCAGGAGTCTTCTGCACACGTACGATTCCTTCAACTGAACGCCTTCTCAGATGTTAGCATTTCCAAATGCATAATTATGATAAAAGACCCACTGGGTATTTCTACGCAGTGATAGTCTGATATAAAAATGATGGTAAATAAAAAGCATTTAATTAAAGTCATTCTCTTGGAAACTCAGAACCACAGGACTTTGGATTTGTTTTCACATTAACTACTGATGAAGATCAGCGGCCCAAGGAAGAGCAGACTAGAAACAATTTCAGTTTTATTCTTCTAAAGCTTTTGTATTGTACATCTTAGTTTGAAGATTAGTAAGAAAACGGTGAGACTTTCCTTCCTCTAACATTTGCCAGGCTTCTACTTTCCATCTATCTGTCCGTTCATCCATTGTCAGAGGACCTCCTCACAGGCTCAGTTGAGGTATATAGTCGCCCTCCGAGATGAGAGGGGGCGCTGCAGTCGATCTTATCATCTTCTTCTTTACCCACAGTCGCCTGATGAAGGCCTTTGACTCCACCCCTGCTGGTCCAGCCGCCATAAAACCCAGAGGGAGGTGTCATTACTGGCTACAGCAACCCACCGGATGGCGCTCTGTTGGGAGGCAGTGTGGTGTATGGGTTAAGGCTTTGGACTTTAACACTAGAATTACCAAAGCCTACGAAAAAAACTCATAAATCCATCCCACCTTAAATCCCTTCACACCTCTCCGTCGGCGTCTTTTGTCTTGTAGATTTTGATTGAGTGATACCATCACCCCCATCGCCGCACAAAGTTTTCTCAGCTCAAGTCTGTTTACCTGTGTGTCAGTTGCTTAGAGTTGTATAGACTAGAGGAAATACTATATCGTTATTTGGAACACATGCATTTCATGTGTTGTTCCGTGTCTGAAACAATCTATGCAAACACATCGTTAAAACAGAATCGTTTTTCACGTTTTAGTAATAATTGACAAAATGTAGACATGAAGTGTATAATGTGTGAAGCCTCAGGTCCAAATATCAAAGAAACACTTTCACAAAAGGTACAAGTATAACAGAACAAGTGCGCTTTTATTAAAGAATATAACTGCAGAAGAAGAACCTGCGTTAGGGTGCGACATTAACACGTCTTTAACCCGACTGCTTTGATGGCGTAACGGTAAGAATTGCTGACGGTAAGAATGCACGTCGCACTTTTGCCATCACTGTACTTTGTATATTGTCACACACGTGCGCATGGGAGGCAGCTAAAGGGCTTGAGTGAAGGCAGTTCTGAGGCATGCTGGGATGTGGCAGAGTGCACTGACTCTTTTTCTCCCATTCCCGGGAGATTCCACCTGGCTCTCCTGACGTCACTTCCGGGACCGAGCCAATGGAAGTAGACCTTACCAGCTCCGGCCCCCCTGATGTCACGTCCGGGTGTGATCCAATGATTGAAGACCACGTACCCGATCCTTATGACCTCACTTCCTGTCTTCCCCTTTAAAAGCCTGCCCCTTTCCCTTTTCCCTCAGTTCTGTATTGGACTCGGTTTTGAGAACAACAGTGATACCATTGAAAAAGACAATTTGCAGCCAGGATACCACATAATACGAGTGGCTGCCCCAAACCTTGATATGTCTCATTGTGTGCTTTGTGACAATATAAAAGCCAGATCAAATGTTATTAACCTATTTACCTTGATTTGTTTATTTACAGTAATCCCTCGCTATATCGCGCTTCTACTTTCGTGGCTTCACTCTATTGTGGATATTATATGTAAGCATATCTAAATATATAACGCAGATTTTTTGCTGGTTCGTGGATTTCTGCGGACAATGGGTCTTTTTATTTCTGGTACATGCTTCCTCAGTTGGTTTGCCCAGTTCATTTCATACAAGGGACGCTATTGGTGGATGGCTGAGAAGCTACCCAATCAAAGCACGCGGCTAAGTTCCTGTGTGCTGATTGGCTCAGCGACGGAGCGGCGAATTCGATTCAATATAATTGACAAATAGTCCAAAAATGGACGGCATGGTGGCGCAGTGGTAGCGCTACTGCCTCGTATTAAGGAGACCTGGAGTTCGCTTCCCTGTGTGGAGTTTGCATATTTTCCCCGTGTCTGCGTGGGTTTCCTCCCACAGTCCATAGACATGCAGGTTAGGTGCATGGTGTCCCTGGTGTGTGCTTGAGGTGTGTGTGTGCACTGTGGTGGGCTGGCGCCCTGCCCGGGGTTTGTTTCCTGCCTTGCACCCTGTGTTGGCTGGAATTGGCTCCAGCAGACCCCCATGACCCTGTGTTAGGATATAGCAGGTTGGATAATGACTGACTAACTGACTAGTCCACAAACTGAGGGGGCCATCCCTGTGTGCCTTTCCACACATCGAAGACTCAGGCGGAGTGGTGGCTCAGAGGCTAGGGATCTGCACTGGCAATTGGCAGGTTGCCAGTTCGAGTCCCGTGAATGCCAAAAAAGGGACTCTGCTGTGTTGGGCCCTCAAGCATGGCCCTTAACCTGCAATTGCTGAGTGCTTTGAGGAGTGAGAAAAGCGCTATAGAAATGCAAAGAATTTATTTATTTTTATTTACGCTCTCGAGGTCGCCCGCAAGCCAAGAAGAACTGACGCCGACTCTGGTAAGGAGAGTAGCGGACTCTCGACACCCGCTCTTACAGTGCTTACACACACACAAACACACACAGACATAATTCTAACAAATGTTATTTTCGGACTCAGGGAGGTCTAAAACGTTGACATTCATCGAAATCGATATTTTGGACAATTCCAATACTTTTCCTATACTTCATATACAAGAAAGTCAAAAGAAAAGTCAAAGGTGAGCCGGCATTGTACGTTCTGCCTTTCCAGCTTCTGTGAAGTTTATAAACTCTTCCTCCTGCTCTTCCTTCTGCTCCTCTTCCTCCTCCTCTTTCGGAGCATCTTTTCCATCTCTTTTTTTGCATTCAACACACATGAAGGGCTACGCTTCAGTCACGCAGACTCGCTGGATGAGTCCCTCGGAGTCGGTCTCCTTCGCACGCAGTAGGTGGCTTAGTTTACCTCTCAGGAAAACGAGAGAAAGTGACGGATCAAAGGAGAAGATCGTCAGCCCTGCTGAGGGGGCTTTTGTGTGGAACAATCCAAGCCTTTCAGAGAGTTGACATGAAAGAGACGTGCGATGCTAGAATCTGTCTGGCAGATGTACCTGTCGAGCAGGTCACAGATGCTCACGATGAAGTAGGAGGGTAAAGCAACGGTGTGGGATCAGCGCTGATGATTTTTTTACGACCTGTGTGTGTCATCTGACAATCTATAACTCACCGCTTTGGATTTCTCCATCGTTCAGCAGTGCTGGGCAGCTCTGGTAAAATCTGATTATGAGCACAACATTAAGTTTCAGCCTTACAGAACAAGGTTGTTCACTCAGTAGGCACTTTATTAGGTACACCTGCCTGCCAGGTGAGACCCCTTTTGCCCCCAGAATAACTTGAGTTCTTCAAGGCATGGATTTAACAAAGTGGAAAAAAATTCCTGTTTGTGGTTCTTCATGGACTGGACATCGAGGCACAGCCGATGAGGAGAGAGTGTCCAGTTTGGTGGGCTTAGAACCGAGTCACTGCTTTTGGCAGATGATGTGGTCCTGTCGGATTCATCCAGCTGGGATCTCCATCCTGCATTGGGATGGTTTGCGATCGAGTGTGAAGCAGCAGAGATGGGGTTCAGCACCTCCACAGCTGACGCCATGGGATGAGAGAAGGCACTGGAACAAACTGCACCTTCTCTTTCCCCCCACCCCAGAGGAGGATTCCCTAGCCTAGCCCAGCCTAGATGGCTCCGCCCCTTCGGTCCCAGGAGCTATAAAAAGAGGCGTTACCCACAAGGGGGTGTCACATTTTGATCAAGCAGTCAGTGAGATCAGGGCTCCTGTTGTTCCTACTTTATTCGGAGCTGAGAGCGCACCTCTTTTTAAATTTTGTTTGTGCCAATTAAACCGGGTAGCTTGGCTGGTACCCCAGCATTTCTTCTGGCATCCCTTGGTCTATTTAAAATAAATATAATTTTTAAGTAAAAGCTTTGACTCAGTGTCTGTGTTTGAATATTCATTACTTGCTTTGTTAAGAGGCTACGACTGTTCATTCCTTGCAGTCCCTTTGGAGCACAAAGGACACTTTGTGAAGTCCTCCAACTGAAGTAAACATGTGATAAATAAAAGACAGCAAGCAGGCTGCCATTAGAGGTCCTTAGGTCCCTCAAAGTAAAAAAAAGGACTGTGAGAGAGGTTGAGAATTTACAGATGACATCTTTATATTTGCTTTTGACATTTCTTCTTATCCCCCATTAAGAGATGGACCTGAGAGGTTATATGGTATCTGCCATGTTAGGTGATCTGATCCACCCTAATAAAAGGGCAAGTGTCTGCGTATCCATCCAGTTGCTTTGTCTCTGTTATATGCCATTTGGTATAGGATTCAAAAAAACAGTCTGTCTGCACCATCTGTTGGAAAGAAAAATGCAATGCATTTTTATTAATACAAATGCTTGTGATGCACCATGTGTTAGATCAGCGGTTCTCAAACTTTCGTATTTCGCGGCCCCCTTTTCTACCTGGAATAATTCTGCACCCCCTACATAATATAAGATAGATGAGAATAACCCACGATACAACTAACAAAGGTATGATACTCATGCTGTGTCGCGGTATCCTATCATTTTTACTTTCATAAGATTTGCATGTGTTCGGCTAACTTCGATGAAATATTTGTAATTTATTTTTTTAAAGTGCTTTAATAACTGTTAAAATGCCTTGTGTGGTTTTTGGTAGTAATTCTAATCCCAAAAACAAAGAATAAATTATTTATTCTTATTTAATTAATTTTTTATGTAAAAAAAGATTAAATATGTTTTAACATTTAAAAATATCGTAAACAAGGACACCGATGAAGTCAATCTGTGCGAGACGAATGTATTTTCGTCCAACAAATATTATACCTCTGTTAGTTGTATCATGAAAATAACCCAATACATAGTAAATTATTTAACTCAATTTGGCAATATTGGCTACGCATTAGATCTATGCCTTAGAAATGTTTTATTTTAATTTTAGTTATAATGCATTTGTTGTGATTATATGCTTGAAAATTTAAATTTGAAACAAAAATGTAAAAAATTAATTTTGATGCCTTGTTCATTTGCGAGGCATCATGTGTTGAAATGACAAATGCAATACATTTTATTACTACAAAAGTGTGTGATACGCCATCTGTTGGAATGACAAATGCAATGCATTTTATTACTAAAAAGTGTTTGTAATGCGTTATCTGTTGGAATGACAAATGAATTTTATTACAACAATTTAGTGACACTGTCCTGCGGTGGGTTGGTGCCCTGCCCGGGGTTTGTTTCCTGCCTTGTGCCCTGTGTTGGCTGGGATTGGCTCCAGCAGACCTTCGTGGCCCTGTAGTTAGGATATAGCAGGTTGGATACTGGATGGATGGATGGATAATGACTGACTGACAATTTTGTTACACACCATCTTTTGTAATGACAAGTGCAATGCATTTTATTACAACAAACATTTGTGATAAACCATCTGTTGGAATGAGAAATGCAATGCATTTTTTGCTAAAATTTTGTGTTCCGCCATATTTTAGAATGACAAACATAATGCATTTTAGTACTACAAAAGTTTTTGATGTGCCATCTGTTGGAATGATAAATGCATTTCATTACTAACATTTTGTGATTTTTTTAGATTTGAAGTTAAGACTCTTGACCAATGAATGAGGTGAGAGGAGGCGGGTCCTCAAGGGTAACATAAAATCAGCCCATCCAATCAGAACATTAGGACAATCGTGAAGCCAACAGGCCATTTAGCCCAACGAGCTCGTCCAGATCGGTCCCAAATAACATCACATCGAGATCCAAAAGTCCCTAACGTCCTGCTCTCCTCCGCTCGATCCATGCATCTGCAGTTCCCTGTGCGGAGGAAAACTTTGTCACGTTGGTGAGAAACCCATCGTCCCACGCAGCAAAGACACTCAAGATAATGCGTTCTACAAGCAAATGACTCTGATCCTCCTCGACTCCATTATCATGTCTAACAAAATTTCTACCTGATCTAATGAACAAATTACACATCAAATTAAGGTTGCTCATTAGGCAAGCACCATCTTCATGCTCCGGGAAATCAAACAAAAAAAAAAAATGTTCAAATGTTACATTATAGATTAATGAAGAAGTATCTCATGATAGTTCATTCCAAAATTTAGGAAATATTCTTTGTATCCACATAGGGATACGACTAATTAAAACTTCATTTTGGATGTTAATAAGCGACAGGCAGGCTGCTTTCATAAATATTTTCATTACCCTAATCCCAAGCTCATTACCGGTTTCTCATTAAAGCCAACGCACAATGCGGCGAGCTCATTTGTGATCCTTTATTACACTTTTCCAAGGTTGCGGCTCAGCCAAGCAAAACTGCGTTCGATGAAGCGGACTGTGGTGGGGGGGCTTTGCGTGTTACCTGCCAGTGGGCAGACTCCGGTGTTAATTGTAATTTAGTGTACCTGATGAGGGAGCCAGCCAAAGCTTCGCTCACCTACTGAAGAAAGGATCCATCAATAACTGTGATGGGTGGGCACTGTGACTGGACAGGAGTGGTCCTGTAACTTCAGCATAAGCCGCTCAGGTGGGATTCGCCCCCATCCCTGCTGTGGATGGGGTTTACGGAAATTTCGCCTCTCACATTTCGCCCCGGGTGGCACGGTGGTGCAGTGGTAGCGCTGCAGCCTCACAGTAAGGAGACCTGGGTTCGCTTGTGTGGAGTTTGCATGTTCTCCCCGTGTCTGCGTGGGTTTCCTCCCACAGTCCAAAGACATGCAGGTTAGGTGCGTTGGCGATCCTAAATTGTCCCTAGTGTGACCCTGTAGTTAGGATATAGCGGGTTGGATAATGGATGGATGGATGGACATAAAGTTCGACTTGACTTGACTGCCTGTGCCCACCACTTGTAAAGAGCTTTGAATGAAAACCTCGGCTCAATAAATAAACGTAACACAACTCAGCGGCACATCTCAGGGCATCACGCGGGGCACGTGCCACACGACATGAATGGCTTGCTGTCCTTTTGATGTTAGCAGTCACTTTGTTTCTGTTGCTGTTGTTTCAGTGACAGGTTTTTCCCATCAGCTTCTTCTGTTATCTCCATTTGGGGTGTCATCATCAGACAATAAGCATGAAATGGAAAAGGAAAAACTTTTTTGTTTTTATATTCTTTATTTTTTTTTTTTATTCATTCAGTAGACGACATCAAAACCCACCAGGAGTGTTACTTCGACACTTTTATACGATTCCAAGGTAACGCAACAAGAGATATTTTAACCTCAGGCAACTTCTTTTAATGTTGTGGGGGGTGGGGTGGAAGGGGGGGGGGTGAAAAAAAAAGGGGTTTGAAGTGCAGGAGGCATTTGAGGAATAAAAGCCGGCAATTTGGTTTTTATGCCCGCTGCTGAAAATACACTACTTAAAGGACACTCACTACGTGATGGGGCTTGAATCCAAAAGCGTTTCAAAGTTTTTAAAACTAAAGGTCATCTATAAAGGTACTCATGCAAAAAAAAAAAAATAAAATAAAAATGAAATGCACAGAACCTTTCTGATCATTATAGTAATTTTCGATTGCTGCTGTTAGAGCATTAGTTATATCCTCCTTACAAATTGACAAGACGCTTCAAGTGGGTTTAGCAAGACATTAGTGAAGAAAACAAGTCAGCTTAAAGAGAGGACAACGCTGGCAAAGACCGTGACACTCCGGGTAGTCTCCACACTCCCGCTTGAACCCGTAGCTGTCGATAGTCATGTACCGAGGTGAGCCCGGCAAACGAGGACACACACACACACACACACACACACACATGCACACATGCACACACATTCAGCAAGGGGTTGCTGCAAAAGTAGTCGGGTACCTTAATTGAAAATTTAAACAAAACCCAAATGCTGTTCCAAAAGCCAGTGCTGTGCAAAATCTTCACAATAAATATAAAAATAAATAAATAAATTAATCCATCCATCCATTATCCAACCTGCTACAGGGTCACGGGGATCTGCTGGAGCCAATCCCAGCCAACACAATGCGCAAGGCAGGAAACAAACCCCGCGCAGGGTGCCAGCCTACCACAATGACAATATCATTGAGTCATTATTATTATTATTGTTATTATTGATGGATTGAGATCTGATGTCCGTGGATGCCATTGGAGTCCAATGAACTCCTTGAAACCAGTTGCAGATGATTTTGAGCTTTGTGACATGGTGCATTATCCTTCTGGAAGGAACCATCAGAAGATGGCAGCCATCAAGGGAAGGACATGGGCAGCAACAATACTCAGGTAGGCTGTGGCATTTAAATGGTGCTCAGCTGGCACTAAGGGGCCCAAACTGTGCTAAGAACATCCCTCCAGGAACTGCCCACCAACCCTATAAAAGCAGAAGGGTCTCCCACAGTTCCTGGTGGTTCATTGAGAATGTGCTTTGGAGTTGGTGAGTCCTCGTGTCTTTTTGCGCTGTTTAGTATTTTTGTAAATTTATGCACTTTGGATTACGTTTTTAGGACTCTGTCTTCTTTGGATTGCCTTATTGCTTTACGCAACCCCGTTTTTGTCTTCTGTGCTCCATGGAGCTTCTTTCATTCAACAGAGTATTTGAAGAATATAAATCATTTCATTTTATAAGGATTCTGTGCTTGCTCTTATATCTAACCGAGGTTTGGTGGTACTGTATAATATCTTCAGGTTTTATAGGGTTGGAGGGCAGTCCCTGCAGGTGATTGACAGGTGGCTCCGCCTCTTGGGGGACCACCCACAAAACACATGGAACATAACACAGACAAAGAAAATACAGGAGACAATTAGCAAAGGGTAACATTAACATCAATAAATGGTGCAGCCGTCCCCAGCACCCCCCGTGACCCTGTTGGTCAGAAAATGACTGACTGACAGACTGACAGAGACCCCCAAATCTCAATTTGATGTAATTTTGGAGAATCTCAGTGATTAGGACAAGCAGGCCTGTTAAGTTGAATGACTTGTTCTTCTCAAAGCTGTTTTAATGTCCCCGTGTTATCACAATGGGTTCCAACTGTCGATGTCGGAGCAAGTGGGTTAAAGAAAGGTTATGGATGGTTCAAGCGACTGATTGATGAATAGGAAAGAACCGCTCAGGTGAGTTCACCTGCCATGTGTGATGTTTACTGGTCACAGCCTTCATGAATATGCATGGAAAGCTCAGAGATGCCCGACATGGCAAGAAAGGAGAGAGGAATTAGCATCACATTACAGCAAAGGTGGCCATGTCAGGAGTTCTCTTCAGATCTAATTATGTCCCAATGCAGAGCATTTTAAAATGGAATTAGAAGGTTTAGCATAACTTAACGTGCAGTATTATGCCAAAAGTCTCTCTGACCTGATCAAGTTCAAAAAATGCACTGACAGAAAAAAATTGTCAATGCTCAGCAACAAAAACTTGGAAATGGACTGATAGCTGACTTT
>JANRMT010062840.1:52588210-52600162 GCA_026402145.1 Polypterus bichir lapradei | reverse complement strand
TAAGATAAGATAAGGTATGCCAAGGAAAGATAAGAAAAGGCAACAAAAAGCAAAGAAAAGGCTAGATATGGTACTGTAAGTCCAAACATGGTAAGATAAGAAAAGTTAAGACAGAACAAGGTGAGATAAGATAAGATAAGAACAACTCCATATCCTATTATGTGATATCATCTACTGTTGAATTCTGCTCTGTGTTTCTATTGCACTGTTATATTGAGGATTACTGTTCTGTTCTGTGTATTGTATGAATTTTTTGACACCCACTGCACACCCAATCTACCTGGAAACGGGGTCTCTCTTTGACTGCCTTTTGCAAGGAGTTTTTCCTTGTCTTCTTAGAGTTTCAAGGCTGGGGGGCTGTCAAAAGGCAGGACCTGTTAAAGCCCATTGTGGCACTCCTAGGGTGATTTTGGGCTCTACAAAAATAAATTGTATTGTGTTGTATTGTATAAGATAAAATAAGATAGGGTTCAGTGCAATAAGATAAGAAAACCTAAGGCAAGGTTCCATAAGATAAATACAAGATAAGATAAGATCATGGATGGGTGAGACAAGATGGGATAGGAAAACATTGGGATTGATTTGATGGTACAAGATGAGACTGCATAAGATAAGGTGAGATAAGATACGATAAGATGAAACAAGTTAAGACAAGACAGACTTTGCATAAGACGAGATAAGAACAGCATTGTACAAAGATAAAATAAGATAGCATTGAATAAGATGGTATAAGAGCGCATCAAATAAGACACAAGATAATATAAGCCAAGATTTGTTAAGATTGGCTACGGTAATTTAAGCTACGCCAAGATAAGATAAGACAAGGCAAAGCAGGGCAAGATAAGATAGGCCAAGAAAAGGAAAGATAAGGCTTTGTGGGATTGGACAAAACATGATAAAGATAACATGAGGTAAGATAAGGTAAAATAAGACAGAGATTGTTCAAACCCACCAACTCCAATGCCGGGTCAAGGGCCTGACTGCCACGTTTCTTTCAGAGTTCCCCACCTGGCCGGGTTTCAGTGTTTTGCTTTGTGTCTTTTTTTTATTCATTTCTGTACCGTCACTTATGTTACTGTTGCTTTAGTAGATTATGTGCATTATGATTTGCTTTTGATATTGTCTATAGGCTGCTTGAGTTCTGTTCCAAGAGGCAGGGGGCACCAAATACTGCCAGGAACTGCTGTCTGCCCTCTAAATCCAGAGGGTCTTCCACAGTTCCTGCTGGTTCATTTCATATGTGGCTGGGAGTGGTGTATTTATTTGAGTTTTTTTTTTTTATAGTTTTTGTAATTTAGAAATTATTCAACCTTCTGCTCTGTTCCTTTTGATTATGTCTTTGGATTCTGCATTGGGACTTTGTTCTCTCAGGTTGCCTTGTGTTTCAGGCAATCTAATTTCTCCTTTGATAGTGATTGGAACACTTTTTTGTGAAGAATACATCTTTCATTTTGTAAAGATTCACTGCTTGTCCTTTTTACTTAGCCAGGGTTTGACAGTGATATCCCCCTCTAGTGGGAATTTTTGGAAATGCTAGTGGAACCTATTGAGATTTATGGGCTTTGGGACACCTAGTCCTTGACACTGGCCTGGCATGGCAACACTTGGCACAAGAGCGGAGGTAACACTGGAGCCACTTTGGAACTTCAAAATCACTAAACATACACCTCACACATCACCTGGAGTACCCAGATAAAAAACAATGCAGACCCCAAGGAAATGTACAAATTCTACAAGTCCCTCGATGTCATTGAGTGGCCCAGACTTAAACTCCATAGAACATTGAAAAGAACTAGGCAAAAGAACTGAACACAGGACACTGGATCTATGAAGCGGCACTGCTGACTACTGCACCCTATGCCATCCTAATGACAGTAATAAGACTGGTGTCTCAGTGTCTAAGACTGGCACAGAGCTGCAGTCTAATTGATCCTTCGTCTTGAGCTCAAACCCCCTCCACCCCTTCTCTCCTCGTCTGCACCTTCTACTTCTATGTGTTTGTGCGTGTCTGGTGACTTTAAGTCAGTCCTGTGTCTGTGAGTGGGGGTCCCAAAGGACTGGCACCCCCAATGGGCACCCAGTGCTGTGTGAATAGCGAAGCAGAATTGGGTTAAGCAGGTCTGAGAGTATCATAATTAATTAAGTCAAGTAAACAAATAGATTGATTGTAATATGATGTTACAATAATGCTATGATGATCAAACACTACTCGAATTTTCCCCATTTTGATTATTTATCTCCTCCGAATTTCAAAATAGAGTAATTGTGGCCTATTATGATGATGCATTTGTTTATTATAATCATTCAATTATCATAATAGTAGATATCATAAAAGCTATTATCATAATTATAGACAATTATAAAAATAAGCTTTTAGGATAATAAATTATTAGACTATCTATGATTTTGATAGTTTATTTCTTACTTTAATCATACTTTGTTATGTGATTTTTCTATTTTGGTAATATCATAAAATGGATATAGTAATAGAGCAATAGAGCATATAATAGGATATGTCATACATGAATAAACTCGACATTTTGCGCATTCTGATGCTTATCAAGAAGGGGCTTGACAGCAAAAACATAATTGAGAAAACCCTGAAGAATTTGTGGAGTTGTTCTGCTGCTGCCATTTAAAGAGTGGGGAGGACGTCAAGTGAATCCACAGGTTAACAAAATCAGCCATTCATAAAGTTTAAAATGAATAAAGTGAGTGTCAGTTAATGGGTATGTACTGCATGTACACAGAGTGGAGACCCTCAAGTTAATGTTCAGTGGATGCCAGTATAATAGAAGGCGTACAGGAGATGTCTGCAGGATTGGAAACAGCGCTGGCACAAGTGGATGGCATCTGACGGAGAGGATTTTGACAGCAGGACTCGCTCTGAAGTGTTATAAGTGGGGAAAGGAGGCAAAGAAAATTTGGGGTGTCAACTGGGCCACTCTGTGTATAGCAATAAAAAAATAACAGAACAGAAATGAGTGCACGGAAGAAAAAAGGGGGCACAACAAAAGATTATCAAACCCCCGTAAGGCTGGTCCAATAAATCAACTCTTTCGAGCTCAGGGAGCTCCGACATGCAGGGCTTGAGCTGCCATCTGCCAGGAGCCCTCAGCTTTATGTGATCCCGATGGGAAGAGGCGGGGCTTTCAAGGAAGTGGGTGGGTTCAGCTGCTCACAGTGGGCGTCGTCTCAGCACAACAGGGGAGAAAACAGACGGCACATTTAACGACTTCGCCCCCTCTTGACATTGGTGGGGTATTGCACCCCTGCTTTGAGCCTCAAAAGTGACTCTCAGAGAGCCATTGGTATCATTGTATAATTAAGTTTTGTTTTTTTTCTTTACAATTTATTTATTTATTTTGTTTGGTCCCCGTCTTGTATTCTCCTCCAGGTCATTTAGAGTTTGGGGCAAAGACACTCTTTTCCTTGATATCCCCCACTGCTCTACAATTTGAAATTTAAAATCAAACAATTCAGACATCGGGATTCAAGTGCACAAGGCAGACTTTCAATTTAAGGGGATCTGCAGACCCTTTTTCTACACGGTCCCCCCATTTCAGGGCACACAGCAATGGCGGGCATTGTCACATATAGGACTTTGTCACATGTCCCTCACATGCAATGACTGCTTGAAGTCTGCCATTCACAGATATCACCAGATGGTGAGGGTCTTCTCTGCCAAGCCTCTCATGCAGCCGTCTTCAGCTCCTGTTTGTTTCGGGGGGCTCGTCCCCTTAAGTTTTCTCTTCAATTGGATTGAAATCGAGTGACTGGCTTGGCCATTCCAGAATTTTCCATTCCTGTGTGTCTTTAGCAGTGTGTTTGTCTTGTGGTAGGATGAAGTGCCGTCCTGTGAGTTTGGAGGCATTGACTGAAACTCGAGCAGCTCACATGTTTCTGCACCCCCTCAGAATTCACTGTGCCATCAACAGTCACATCATCAATGAAGAGGGGTGTGCCAGCCATACATGCCCAAGTCATAACACCCCCAGCACCGCCATGTTTAACAGATGAGGTGGTCTGCTTTCCCAGTTCCTTGTCATCTCCACACTTTGCTCTCACCGTCACTTTGATGAGGTCCATCTTTGTCTTGTCTCTTCACAAGTCCTTTACCCAGAATTCTGCAGGCTCGTTGACGTCCTTTTTCCCAAAACTGTAATCTGCCCATCCTGTTTTTATGGTTTGCCTCTCGCTGTGTGGCCTCTTCTGTGTTTCTGCTCATGAAGTCATCTGCTGAAGTCGTCTCTGACACACATCGGCCCCCTGAAGACTGTCACACGGGTGTGGGGGGCTTTTTCTCGACCACAGAGAGGATTCTTCTGTCCTCAGCAGTGGTGGCCTACCAGTCTCTTTGTGATTACTGAGCCCACCAGTGTGTACCTTCTTCTTCAGGATATTCCAGGACGCTGATTTTGGTCACTCTAAGGTGTCACCGATGTCTCCTATGGTGTTGTTCTTGTTTTTCAGCCTCATGATGGCTTCTTTGACTTTCAGTGGCACAGCTGTTGTCCTCATGTTGAACAATGGCAACTCCAAAGGGTAGGAGCAGGCCGAGGTCTCTTAAGAAGCCATGAAACCCACCTGAGTGATCACAAACACCTGGGACGCCAAGTGTCCCAAATGTTACGCTGCCCTGAAATGGGGGGGGGGAATGTAGACAAAGTAACCAAAATGACTGCAAATCCCCTTAAAATGAAACTCTGCAATGTCAGTCAGTCATTCTCCAACCTGCTATATCCTAACTACAGGGTCACGGGGGTCTGCTGGAGCCAACACAGGGCGCAAGGCAGAAAACAAACCCTGGGCAGGGCGCCAGCCCACCGCAGGGCACACACACCAAGCACAATTTAGGATCGCCAATGCACCTAACCTGCATGTCTTTGGTCTGCAATGTGTGCTCTTCAATCCCGATGTCTGAACGGTTTGGTCTGTCGTTTGAAACTGTGGAGCAAATCGAAGGACAAAGGGGGGTCTTTTTGCCCCAAAGTTTAGGGAGGGCCACTGTGTACACATTAACAGGAGCAGCGGCCCCAGCACTGAGCGCCCCCTGCTGTATGGCTCACTGCTGCAGTCCTCTCCACTCATTTGACTCTGTGGAGTTTTCCCTTTCCTTTCTCACTCTTTGTGGAACATACGAGTTGAAAAAATAATTAACTAATTAATTAATTAAATAAAAAAAAAAACAACAACGTAGCGGTGGAATCCCTTATAAACGCTTCAGGAATTAAAGAATTAGCCAGGGCGCTGTTTTCAAAGCCGACCATTTCATAATTTAGCACAATACCTGTCAAGGGTTTTTAGGAGTCGGAGAATCGAATCCGCATCTGTGTGACTTAAATAATTGACCCACCGTAGGCGCATTACAACAATTGTATGTGTAAACACAATGGGAGCGAAGTTTTAATGACCCCCCCACCATTTCTTGATCCAATTACTTTAATGACGGCTGGCGATGTCATTAAAAACCTTTCAAAACTGAATGAAAACAGATGTGAGTCATCTCGGTGTGCGGGTGAAAATCAGCCAAATGAACATTTAATATAACCCCAGATACTGACTTAAACAAATTACCGAAAATGTTATTTCCCTTGTATGATATTTAATTACATGGTTTGAAGATGAAATATTAAATGTTAATGACGATATTAAATGCTTAACGAGGTAATCGGATAAATCTGCAGCGAGGCTTCTCCTTTGTTATTGAGAGCGGCAGGAGCGGAGCGGCCTGAAGTGACTCCTTCTGCGCTACCGATGCCCGATAACAACCAACACGTCACACGCCAGCGTATCCAAGCCTGACACAGATGTGACTTTGATGCATGTCTTCCAGTATTAAGAAAGAAAGTAATAAAAAAAAAGAAAGAAGAGGAAGAAGCATTGTGATCTGAATACGCAAGCAAAACGCTTGGTGGGGTCTTCACGTTCTTACTGCCTAATTTAGTGGCTGTTGCTTTCAGAACAACGACAATTTATGCAATAACTTTTTCTTCACATAAAGCGATATAATGATTATCTAGGTAAGAAATGTGGCATCCTGATATGGAGGACTAGCAGTGTAATAACCAGCCAGCTATTATCCACCCCGCTATATCCTAACTACAGGGTCACGGGGGTCTGCTGGAGCCAATCCCAGCCAACACAGGGCGCAAGGCAGGAAACAAAACCCGAGCAGGGCGCCAGCCCACCGCAGCAAGTCAAGTCAACTTTATTTATAAAGCACTTTACATACAACAGCCGCTGACCAAAGTGCTGTACACTGTAAAAAAAAAAAAAATGTAAAATTTACGGTAAAAAACTGGCAGCTGGGGTCGCCAGGATTTTACCGTAAAAAAAAAAGGTAACAATGTTTTTTGGTCTACGGTACACTTTAAAAAATAATGTTAAATTTACAGTAAAATACTGGCAGCTGGGTTGCCAAAATTGTGCTGTAATAAATAAGGTGACAATCTTTTTAGGTTTACAGTATAATTTTGTAGTAAAAGCTATTTGGTCTTTGCAACAAACTCCAACAGAAGGGAATGTTTAACCATAACCAAAAATTAATGTTGTGTAAAAAATATGACAATCAATAAACAATATGCACTGACAGGGTCAAACCCCAGTACATAGTTTGCATCAGTTAGTTAACAACAACCAATAGCAAACAGGTTTTTTTTTTTTTTTTAAATATACTTTATTTACATATATATTTGGGTAATATATATAAAACACAGTCTAGTATTCTTACAATCTATACCAATCGACAAAAAATAGAAATGACTGTATTCAGCTATAGTCTGATACAGTCTTTCACTATACATTACCTACAACACCTTATTTACCTATACAATGGTTATTTGTATATAAAAAAACACAATCTTTACAATCTTACACACCATATTAAATGTTTTGTCAATAATCTTCATTAATTTTCCATTACGTTCAATACAGCGTTCCATATGCTATTACTATTTACAAGTTAATGCAGTCTTGACTTGGTCTCCGTCTCTGAGGCTTTGCCCAATAGCAAACAGGTGCCATTTAATTATACACATTGAAAACAATTCAATGTTTAAAGAAGTTATGCCACTTGCCTGGTGGGGAAGTAAAGTTTTCTCTTTTGTGGTGTATGGTGTCCTACTTATCAAATACAACCCACCATAAATCAGCTTCCATAACCTCAAAAAACCTTCAGCACGTGGGGAAACATAAGTCTGCTAACTTAGGTGAAGTTTTTGTCCCTACTATTCAAAGGTATGCGGTTCACCAGGAACAATATTGTAAAAAGGGGCGTGTCCTTATGCAAATATCCTAGCCGGTTTTACTTTAACAGTGATTTACCGTTTTACATTTTACGGTTGTTCACCTTCGTTATTTAACAGTTTTACACTGTAAAATTAACAGATTTTTTTCAGTATAACTGTAATGCATCAATAAGCGGTATTTAGCATATTTTGAAGGTAGAAAAATATTGATTTTACAGAACTTGGCTGTAAAAAATAATGAAATGTATTGTTTAAGATATAAAGGTAATTTTCAGTAGAACATAAGGTAACTTTCCTTTTTTTCAGAAAAAGGTCTTTTACCTTCACCATTTACAGTATTTGTACCGTTAAATTTACTGACATTTTTTACAGTGTACATAACTAAATAAATTTAAAACAAAACAAAATAATAACTCAATCAATGAAATACAATAATAACCAATTACCACGTAATAAAAACAACTAAACAGAGTTAAAACAAATAACATCAACTGCTCACAGAGAATCAAACGGCAAACCAAAAAGATAGGTCATAAGTGAGGAGGCCTGTCTAATGCGGATCGGCAGTGAATTCCAGAGCCTTGGAGCCACAACAGAAAAAGCCCTGTCCCCCCTGAGCTTTCGCTGAGTCTCAGGCACATCCAGAAACAGCTGGCCAGCTGATCTAAGTGAACGAGAAGGAGAGTGCATATGCAGCAGCTCAGCGAGGTAGGGCGGAGCACGCCCATTTAAAGACTTAAAAACAATTAAAAGAATCTTAAAATGAATTCTAAGCGGAACAGGCAGCCAGGGCAGTGAGGATAATGCAGGTGTGATGTGCTCATTTTTTCGCGTGCCAGTTAGAAGACGTGCAGCAGCATTTTGCACCAGCTGGAGCCGAGACAGAGTAGACTGGCTAGCACCAACATACAATGAATTACAATAGTCCAACCGAGTTGTAATAAAGGCATGGATTACTGTTGTAAGTTGATCTTTAGAAAGAATGTTTGTTATCTTTGCCAAACGTCTCAGCTGAAAAAAAAACAAGATTTCACCACCGCACACATCTGACCGTCCAGTCTAAAATCCTCGTCTATCCTAAAACCCAAATTTGTAATAACAGGCCTACCATATTGAGCTAGGGGACCCAAATCCACAGGAGCAAAAGTAGAAATAGACCCACTGGTACCTCCAGGACCAAAAACTATAACCTCTGTCTTATTTTCATTAAAATTTAAAAAGTTCACTGCCATCCAAGCTTTCGCCTCTTCTAGACACATAACTAAAGTTTGTATGGAATAAGCATCCTTACGTTTGAGGGGTACGTAGACCTGAGTATCGTCTGCATAACAATGGAAAGCGATTTTATGCTTTGTAAGAATAGAGCCAAGAGGCAAAGAAAACAGCAGAGGACCAAGTATGGAGCCTTGCGGAACCCCACATGATAGTGAAGCCGAGGAAGAGCTAAGTTCATCTAGCCTCACTGAAAAAGTTCTTCTAGTCTTCCCCCCACAACTCTCTCTTCTGTTTCTTCTTCCGGTTTCTTTGTGGTGGCGGCCTGCGCCACCACCACCTACTCAAAGCTTCATGAAGCTCCAACACTGATGGACTGAAAGCCAGAAGTCTACGTGACCATCACCATCAAGTCCTTCCATGAGAACCCTAAATACAAAGAGGACTGTTTGATTTATGTCAGGTAGATTGACCAGAGGGGACTGGCCGATCTCTTGGTCCCCCTGCAGATTTTATTTTTTTTTCTCCAGCCGTCTGGAGTTTTTTTTTTTTTTTTTTGTTTTTTCTGTCCACCCTGGCCATCGGGCCTTACTTATTCTATGTTAATGAATGTTGACTTATTTTTATTTTTTATTGTGTCTTCTGTTTTTCTATTTCTTCATTTTGTAAAGCACTTTGAGCTACATTTTTTGTATGAAAATGTGCTATAGAAATAAATGTTGTTGTTGTTGTTGTAGTCAAATATGACTTGGACCACGCTAAGGCAGTACCACGAATGCCCACACAATGCTCCAAACGAGATAATAAAATGCTAAGATCTATAGTATCAAACGCAGCTGTTAAATCAAGCAGAACTAAATCCCCTGAATCTGTTGCCAGAAAGATGTCATTAAAAACCTTCAGTAATGCGGTTTCAGTACTGTGAAACGGCTTAAAACCGGATTGAAACACTTCAAGCACATCCCTTTCATCTAATAAAACTTTCAGTTGAATATTTACACTTCTCTCCACAACTTTGGATAGAAACGGAAGCTTGGAAATCGGTCTACAATTAGATAGCACAGTGGGATCTAGATTTGGTTTTTTAATCAATGGTTGCACAGCAGTGTAATAACATGTCAAATAAATCTGTCCCATCCACTCAGGTTTCAGGCCAGGTCAGGTTGCACGGGTACAGCGCATTGCTGTACCCACCACATGACGAAAACAGCTCAGGATCCTGGTTGGCATAAGCAGACATGCAGTCCAGGGGGATGACCCTCTATCTGCTGCAGCCTGGTGTTACGTGGGTGTCCCCTTGGCCTGGTCGAGCCGCTCGGGTCCTCAGCAATGAGCCGGATCACCCTCGGGTAATGGCGCCACATGGCCGTAGTGCCGTAACTGGTGCTCCCTCACCTTGCAGGTCATGTGGCTCATTTGGGACTCCGTGAGCAACACAAAGTCAAACCAGCGGGACCCGAGGATTCTCTGAAGTGACACAGAAGTCCAGTCTTCGTCTCTGGTCACTGGATACAATACAATACAATACGATTTATTTTTGTGCAGCCCAAAATCACCCAAGAAGTGCCGCAATGGGCTTTAACAGACCCTGCCTTTTGACAGCCCCCCAGCCTTGACTCTCTAAGAAGACAAGGAAAAACTCCCAAAAAACCCTTGTAGGGAAAAAATGGAAGAAACCTTGGGAAAGGCAGATCAAAGAGAGACCCCTTTCCAGGCAGGTTGGGCGTGCAGTGGGTGTCAAAAGGAAAGCGGGGGGGGAGTCAATACAGGGTGGTCCAGATCTAATTATGCAGGTCCAGATCGTCTGGATGACTTTGATTTATGCGGGGACGATTCCAGCTCGGCGCAAAGACGATTCTTCATGTCGTCAATTCGCACACTTCTCGATGGTCCAGGATTTTTTGGGTGATTTTCTATGTTATAAACTTAATAAGTTATAGCGTAATGAAAATTGCATAATTAGATCTGGACCACCCCATACAATACACAGAACAGAACAAAGGAAAATAGCGTCCATGTCTCACACCAGGACCCTAATGACTTTTAAAGACATTAGCATTGATATTGTACACATAAAGTCAGTAGATGGTGTCACACACGTGTGCATGGGAGGCAGCTAAAGGGCTTCAGTGAGGGCAACTCCGAATCTGACCGGGATGTGGCAGAGCGCAGAGACTCTTTTTCTCGCATTCCTGCACAACATTCACGGGAAGTTCCTACAGAGGAAGGCCTTGCCAGCTCCGGCCCCCTTGATGTCACGTCCGGGCTCGAGCCTATGGCTGAAGACCTTTCCCATCCCGGCCCCTCTGACATCACTTCCTGCCCTGACCTTTAAAAGCCTCCACCTTTTCCCTATTCCCTCAGTTCTGTTTTGGACTCCGGTTTGTGCACATCAGTGCTGTCATTTACTTGCAATTTGCATCCAGGAAACCAAATATACGAGTGGCTGCCCCAAACCTTGCTATGGCTCTGTGTGGAGTTTGTGACAATGGTTAGGGAGAGCATGGGGGGTCATGAGGTCACTGAAAATAAAGATTTCATCTCCAGCCAGAGGAGGAGCCCTGGCTTAAACGTAGCATGGTGTTCATTAACAAGGAGAAGAGCAAAAAAAAGTTGCCAATAGCAATCCTGGTAAACAAATATTTAACATAAAAAAATAATCCAAAAGAGTACCCTTAATCCAGAGACACAAAAAGTTAAAAACCAAAAGAAACTTTTAAATCATAAAGAGCACAACACTTAAAATTTCACCAAACACCAGAGTATGTATGAAATGAACCGCACCGGACTTCAATTCCCAGCAGCCTTTATAGGGTTGGGGGCGGTTCCTTAACTATGATGGACTGCTGACCCCGCCTCTTGGGGAATCCACCCACAAAATACAAGGAACATGAGTGAAGATATTCTCACAAATAGAAACTAAATAAACAACAAAACTGAAATGAAATATATGACTAGACAAATAGTAACAATGCCTAAGAAAAAACAAAGACAATCAATAATGATAAAAAGAACACAAAGAAGACAGAAAGAAGCACTTTAAACAGGAGTCAAGGGAAGAAGTCTGGTTTGAGCACATCACCCACAATCACTTTCCTCTCCAACAGGTGGCACTGTTTTGCAAAATGGGCCTCAAAATGGAGGATTTCCCAATGTCACACCCACAACCTCCTTTCCATTCACTGGGTGGCGCTGTTTCAAATAATGGGCCTCAAATTGGAGGATTTCCAATTGAAGTTTAAAACAGCTCATTATTAAGTGGGGAAAAAATAATAAATAAGCCGCTTTACTCTCCAACAGGTGGCGCTGTTTCACATAATGGGCTTTAGATTGGAGAATTTCCAATTGAGGTTTTAAACAGCTCATTATTAAGTGGGGGGAAAAAAATAAAATAAACCGCTTTCCTCTCCAACAGGTGGTGCCCTTTCACATAATGGGCCTCAGATTGGAGGATTTCCTATTGATGTTTTAAACAGCTTATTATTAAGTG
>JANRMT010062840.1:52540102-52551548 GCA_026402145.1 Polypterus bichir lapradei | reverse complement strand
GCCAAAATCTGTTGTATGTAAGCGATACTGTTTTAAACGTTATTTTTTCATCAGAAAACCCGGTTTCCACATCTACCTGTATTAGTTTAAATGGCACTTTAGCCACTCGCAATGTGGCGGATGTGCTGACGTTTCGTGTCGACTGGTCAACACGGTGAAATGTGGCGTCTATCTATATATTTTCTATGGCTCTGATCACTGAAGATGGCACCTTTTCGGGCGTCCAGGTTTTCTTATAGCCAGTGAAGCAGAAGGGACGGGGCTAAACGCCTTCACTGGGCAATTTCTCAGCACTGCAGGGAGAGAAGGAGAAAAAGTTAGTGACGGCTCCCCCCTCACTCCCGGCGGGTTATTACAGTACATACACTCTATTACCAAAAGTGTTGGGGCGCCTGCCTTTACCCACACATGAACTTTAATGCCATCTCATTCTTAATCCGTAGACTTTAATATGGAGTTGACCCACCCTGTGCAGCTCTTCTGGGAAGGCTTTCCACGAGGTGTAGGAGTGTGTTGATGGGAATTTGTGACCAGGAGAGCATTGGTGAGGTCAGGCCCTGATTTTGGACGAGAAGGCCTGGCTCGCTCGCAGTCTCCGCTCCAATTCATCCCAATGGTGTTCTCTCTGGTTGAGGTCAGGGCTCTGTGCAGCCACACCAAACTCGCTCCTCCATTTCTGTATAGGCCTTGCTTTATGCACTGGTATGTGTGCCCAGTCATGTTGCCATCCACCAGACTGTTCCCACAAAGTTGGGAGCATGAAATTGTCCAAAATGGCTTCTCATGCTGAAGCATTAAGAGTTCCTTTCACTGGAACTAAGGGGCCGAGCCCAACGCCTGAAAAACAACCCCACAGCGTAATCCCATCCTAAAAGACTTTACACTTTGCACAATGTAGTCAGGTGCGTCCCGTTCTCCTGGCCAGACTCTTCTATCGGTTTGCGTGATTCGTCACTCCAGAGGACACGTCTGCACTGCTTTCGAGTCCAGTGGCGTCTGGTGCGCTTTACACCACTGTAACTGACGCTTTGCATTGCACTTGATGTCAGGCTTGGCTGCAGCTGCTCGGCCATGGAGATGCCTTCATTCAATGAAGCTTTCTTTCTACGCTGCACTATTCTTGAGCTTGTGGAGGTGTGTAGTTATTGACTCTTCAGAAAGTTAGTGGTTTCTGGACACCTCAGCATGTGCTGTCCCCACTCTGTGGCCTACCATGTTGTGGCTGAGTTGCTGTTGTTCCCAATTGTTTCCACTTTGTTATAACACCACTGACAGTTGACTGTGGAATATTTAGTAACGATGAAATCTTCCGAATGGCACAGGTGCCATCTTATCACGTTACCACGCTTGAATTCTCTGAGCTCCTGAGAGCGGCCCATTCTTTCACAAATGTTTGTAGAAGCCATCTGCATGTTGAGGTGCTTGAGATTATACACCTGTGGCCATGGAAGTGATTGGAACACCTGAATTCGGTGATTTTGAGGGGGGTCATAATACTTTTGGCAATGGAGCCAGTGAGGGGATCCTCCTACATGACATTGGTTAGAAGTTCCACGCTTAGAGTCCCTAATGCAAGTTAACAAAATCATTTATTAACAGGCTGTCCCAAAAAGAAGAATCTAATGGTGGGGAGAGTCAAAGAGCTCTGTCAAGATCTTTGCCACAATATTGTGGAGCAGCACTGGTTATGGAAGGTTTAAACATTTCCAAATTGTTGTTCTTTGTACAATTGCGGTCATTACCCCCTAGTGGAATTAACATGTGGCACTCCCGATATCTCTGAAAAAGGACGAAAGTCTGAGTTTTTAGAGTCCTGGTGTTTCCTGGTTTTGAGACATGGCCTCTATCTAGTGACCTGAAATGAAGACTGGACTCCTATGTCTCTTGAGAGAATCTTTGGGTCCCGCTGGTTTGACTTTGTGTTTCTCACGGAGTCCTGAATGAGGCCCATTACCTACATTGTGAGGGAACGTCGGTTAAGGCACTACAGCCATGTGGTGTGATTTACAGGACCCTCATTGTTGAGGACCTGAGTGACAGGACCAGGCCAGGGGGATGCCCATGTTACACCTGGCTAGGTGGTCCTTTCCGGAGGGTGGAAGTGGGACCACATGTCTGCCTGGGGGGGTTGCCATCCAGGATCCCGAGCTGTTTCGTCATGTGGTGGGTGTGGTGCGGAAAGGCGCTGTACCAGTGCATGCTCCCCAGCCTGACCTGACCTGGAATTAACATCACTCTAGCATTGGCTTATGTGGTATCCCAATTGTGGAAAAGTACCAAAAACCCATATTTTTAAGAAGGGTGCGGTACCAGAATTTCAGGGATTTTCTGTCCCGGAAGTGAATGTTGAGCAGCTTACTCTACCCCAAGATTCCCTTGATGTGGATAAATGTCCATTTTGTAGACAAGATGAAACAAAAACCACAGATGTTAAGCTGTGTGACCACCTGTGGTTACAACATGATTGGAACCTCATGGCTATTAAGAAGGAAGCATTGCATTGTGTGGTGCCGATGGCTTCACTCCCCAGGGAGGCCGTAATATAGTTTTTTTGGGTGTTTAGAATTATCCACTATTTTGCTTTGCATTCATTTTGGTACTGGTACTGAGGCCTGAAAACTAGTATAAATACCGAAGTACATATCTTAGCACCGATCTTACTCTACTGCATCATCATCCAGCCATGCACAGGAGCTTGTCGCACGATTTCCAAATGGACAGTCAGAATAATTATTCCACCACTAGATGGCGCAACAGGTGATTCATTTAAACATGTAATTTAACCTGTTAAGTCAGAAAACGCGCTCGCAGCGCAGCATGGAGCATTGTATAGATTTATGTTAAATATCAACAAATAAACACAGGGTGGCTAATTTTTTCTATAACATCTGCAAAATTCAGTCAAATCCAACAAAGTATTTTTGACATTTTGGGGTATTTAGTTTTTTTATTGTGTGTGCGTGTGTGTGTTGGGGCCGGGGTTAATACTTATACTCAGTTGAACCTGTGCATTAGATTTTCTCTTTTAGAGAAGAGAATCCTCCACTAATCCTTAATATGAATATATCAAGATGTCCTTTCTTAGATAGATGGAATTTTATCCATCCCCAGGAGGATATTTGGCTTTTTACAGAATCTTTTTAAGTAGATAAATACGAAGTTCAGGAACAAAATGAAAAAGCAGTGAGAGGTACGGAGCTTCTGTAAAAAGGCTGCTCTTGAAGACTGTTAGAAGAGTAGCCCACGAGAGCCGAGGATCAATTGAAGAGAGTCCCAGAAAGCAATGGAAGCAGCAGATACAGTCCCCAATAATGAAAACGCCTTTCACCATCACCGTATCCATGCGTGTTGACCCTTCAAGACTCCCATTACTGAAGAAAAGGCACATTGAAGTTTACTGAGTGACCATAGAGATGCCGGTGGATTACTGGAAGAATGTAGTGTGGTCAGAAGAAGGTGAAAATCGACCTTTTTGATGATAATGTGAAACAACATGTTTAGAGGAGAAATGGCTCTGCATGTGACTCGAGGCTTGATGCAGAAGTATAAATCAGCCTTAATGCAACGTGTTGGTGTCATTAAGTGATATAACACACTAAATTCAATAAAGTTTAATTTGTTTTTTCCTCCAAAGCCCTACACAATAGTTATTTTCAGATTAAATTTGTGTTCAGGTTGAAAGCTGTTTGTCACAATCACTACACAGTTTTCAGGAAGCACAACTTAAAAAAGTTTGTTTGGGTGATGTGAGTAGTTCCGGTGTCAATGCTGAACTGGGAGCAGTGCAAGGACTTGAGGACTGGCGTTATGAGTTTGTACTTTATAGTTCTTGTAAATGATTCTTGCTGTAACATTTTGAATGAACTGAAAGCTGCATAGAGAATGATTTGAAGAGCCAGTGAATTACCCCATTGCTGTTGTCAGTCCTACAAGAAAAATGAAAAAAAGATGGTTCTGGTTTACCAACAAGGCCTGTGGCACAAATGGCAGAACTATTTGCAACTTTTACAACATCTCACCAAGTTACCTTCTTGATTCACTCTATGCTGCATTGTGGCCTGTGGTTGGAGAAACTCATTTTGCTTTTATTTGTGGCTCCCTGCTCCCTCTAGTGGACTGAGCAGGTAGTTCTCTGCAACAGCAGCTTAGAGCAACTTGGTGAACCGCATTGATTAGGCGCAGTGGGCACTGCTTGACGTGCTGCAGTCTATCAAACATGAGCAGATCCTCATGTCTATAAAATGGTTATATCCACCAGAGTCATCTGTTTCCTTGTATCATATTTTTAATAACTCATCTAAAATATTCTTTTGTGAAATAAGTAATGCCAAACAGAATGTGTGATAGACTATCCTATTTAATGCAGGAAGCTTGCCATCATGCAGAAAACTGTATTTTTATTGGCTTATTTTTTTTCCAATCTTTTCCCCCGAGCAGAAGGTGATTAATTAAAAGGCGCTCTTCAGCCTTACAGGTAAGGTGCTATTTCAGAGCTGTTAATAGATGCGTACTTTAAATTACAACTGTTACTTTCTCAGATCTACTATGGGAATAATTGTTTGTAACAGGATCTGATTCCTTATCTCAGAAATCCTCATCCTCCTTCTGTATGTTTCCCCCTGACGTAATGTGTGGTGCCATACAAAGATGCTGATGAGCTTCTTCATTTTGTAAGCCTATAACCAGGAAAAGCACAGCGTAAAATATAAGAAGCTGCACTGGTTACAGAAATATTTAATGTTGTTGGCGATTTCTTGAGTGATGCACTTGTATAAATGGTCACAACATACATCTATTGATACACCTAGATTCTTCATCAGTGATGTGACTTGGGGTCTTTAAGCATCAGACACCCTTGCTGAGGGCACCCAAAGGAGTGATCGGTTCCTGGCTACTACCCCAAGCAGCAAGTGACCCCAGTTCACTCCTCTTAATCCATTTGCCAATCTATTCACTGAAGGATGTTGGCTCAGTACAGAAGTAAAAACAGGATTCAATGAAAAGTTTAGGAATGGGTAGAAAGATTTAAAGCGGGAGGAACAAGCATATCCTACGAAGCTCGATCTGGTTGACCATCAACATCGCACAACACAAACCCCACATCGACACGGCAAATGCCCTCTGCAGGGAAGACCGACATTTGGATATCCATTATGGATCTGCACGTGCCAAAGTGTGGGATGACTTTGGGTACCATTAAAGTACCCCAAACAGCTCACTGATCTGCCCAAGGCAACATCCTTCAGTGAAGTTCACCAGGTTTCACATCCTCTACTGAAAGAAATCTTATTCTGTCATTAATAAGTAATTGTATCCGGGGTTTGTGCAGGTGTCTGCGAGTGCGCTTCACTCTGGGGTTGGTTTGGGTGTTTGACTGATCATGCAAACGCACGTGGAGGTGGCCGGATCAGTCAGACGCCTCATTCGCACCTCTGAGGAAATGGCGTATTCACACCTGCACCCAGTCACACAGAAAAGAAAAAAGAGGGCGGAATTATAAAATTAGAAAAAGGAAGAAGGACAGAAAGGAGAAATACAGAAAGGAGAAAGAAAAATCGGGAGTAGACTTTCTGATATACTCAGATATGGGAATGGATATTTGAGCAGTAAACCGCAAGACAACGATTATATTTTTATATTATGTACATTAGAGCCATCAACATCAAATCAGATTAATATATTGAACAATTATTAGTAAAGTCGAACAAACTGGACTCTGCAGCTGCATGAATAAAAGGTAAAGTACCATTTCTGGTTAATGGAAATAGCCCAAAAGTTGATAGAAATCTATGTTTTGTACCTAATACTTGTATGCAAAATGAGGCTGACCGAAGTGAAAGCGTACTCGAGTTATTGTGTTCACACACAGACATAATTCCAAAAGTAGCTATTTTTAGAGTCGGCAAGGTCTAAAACGTTGAGCTTCATGAAAATCTCGAAGTGGAATTTTTGGAGGATTCCAATACTTTTCGTATACAAGAAATTCAGGGAGGTCTAAAACGTTGCGATTCAAACTTCGAGAATTATCAAAATCTCGATCGAATTTTTGGACTATTGCAGTACTTTTCCTATACTTCGCATACGAGAAAGTCAGGTAGGTCTAAAACTTCGAGAATCATCAAAATCTCTGTCGAATTTTTGGATGATTGCAATACTTTCCCTATACTTCGTATATGTAAAAAAGAGAAGGAAAGAATAAAGGATAAAATGGGGAAAGAGCAAGAGGCAAGACCGAGAGAGAGCACCTGTGCGGAAAAGAAGCGATGGGCAGGTGGTCGTGAGTAAGCTTCTGGCAGAGGAGCCTGGAGCCAATTAAAAGGACATTTCTATAGAACGATGCTGTGGAGTGGGAGCGGCTCGCTATGCGGCGTGGCACTCCATGATTGCTACTGGCCTGGTAAAGGGGACCTGAGCCTGGGCTGTACCTGTCGGTGGGCATCTCCTCTTACTACGAGGTCCAGAGAGGATAAGGGGAGGAGATGCCATGTTTGAGAGGGGAGCGTTTTTATTTATTTATTTATTTATTTTTTTTTACAAACTGTCTTTGGATTTTACCCGTGTTTTGATTGGATTATTTACTTTCACTATTTTCAACCTCCACAAGTTTTATGATTTTATGGGTTATTTATTTAAAAGAGAAGATTTGATTCATTGCTCGAAATTGCACTTTGTATGTTTTTGGGTTGAATTTCTTAATAAAAGCTCTGACACGCCCCTTGGTGGGTGTGTGTGTGTGTGTGTGTTGGTGTCCTCATTTGCTCTGCTCATCTCGGTTCATGAATATCGACGCAATGGAGGAGAGAGCATGAAGCCGACCCAGACCACCATCACAGTGCCCCGATATATGCCATACCAGGCTGCCCTGCTTCCTTACACCTAATGCTGCCCGGACAGGCTGCGTTCCACATCTTCTTTGAGGATGTTCCGACCTGCTCATCATTTATAATTACGTGTGGTGTTTTTATAATTGTGCTCAAATCGGTTCTTTAATGGTACGAGTGCCCATTTTAATCCCCCTCTCTCTGTTTATATTGCAGTCGGTCTGATCCAGAGATACTTAATTCTTCAGATTCATCTTCCCCTGGGCAAAGACTTCTCTACTGAACTAATGTAAGAATAAACATGACTTCCTTCTTCATTTTCCTTTATTTACTGTACATTTGACACTTGACAAATGAGGTTAGAATAGCAGTTCATTAGTTCCCTCTGACACGTTTTTTTTTTTCTTTTTATTTCCCACTTGTTAACAGTGACTTGCTAGACACAATTTGCCTAATTAAGCTAATTTATTGTTATTTCTTAAAGTCTGGGGTGTCTTCGCATGCCCTGTGGCAGCCAAAGGTACTTCATCTGTTGAGCAGACAAGTTGGGTGATGGTAATTATGACGTGGGAGTTTGAAGAGCGAGGCAAACCGAGTGCCTCTGAGTTCTTTTTGGTGGGCTGCACGTTTTGTCTTGCCGATAGGAAGTGATGCGAAATTGTAAGTCATTAAGAAGCGGCTTGTTGTCTCTTTATATATTTTTGGGAAGTGTGGACGCGTTTAGTTATACGGATGTGGACAGATGTGTTGGTCCTCCTCCGTGAAAACGGAAGAAGCCACAGTTGTCTCTTTTTTTTAAAAAAAAAAAAAAAAAAAAAAAAAAAAAAAAGGGAGAACTTGAAGCTGACAAAAGTCACTAGCGTCCATCATTGTTTGCTCCGTATGTAACAAAAATCGGACTCGGTGGTAGAGTTTTGATTCAACAGAATATTTCAAAGCACAACACAAGTGAAAATGGATTGGACTGTGACGGCCGGGACGCCAATTGAATGGAAGGACCAGGGGAGAGCGGATCGCTGAGGCAATATCTCCTCTGGGACACTAGAGGGAGTGCGCCACTGCAGGAATAAATGTGTGTGGCAAACTTGTGCCTGTCTGGGGTTGGGGTGCTGAACACGCCCCGGTGGTGCACAGGAAACAGATGATGGGATCAACAGGATAGATAGATATGAAAGGCACTATATGATTGATTGATTGATTGATTCCTGGAGCTCTCCGTGAGATTTCTGCACCCGCACACAGGTCGTTAGGCCCACTCGTCCTGAGCAAACTGCTCAAGGGGTGTCGGGTGTGAAGGGGGGCTTCTCCAGACTGCAGGCCTCCGCTCTTCCCATAGACGTTCAATCGGATTCAAATCCGGGCACACACAAGGCCAGTGTTTGGTTCTCGGCTATTCTTGGGTTTTTTTTCTAGCTGTGTGTTTGGCTTCACATACACTTTCAGAAACCTCATGTAGAAAAACAGTAGAAGCGTCCACTGCGAGAAATTTCCTGAGGCAAATGTTTGGCCAATTGCATTATTCCTTTACTCCTGGTTGAAATGAACTGTCTCCGTATTCCAGAAATCGATAACTTTATGTTGATGAGGTGAATGCACAGTGCTATAAACTCGGAGCAGCGACCTGTTTATGACGGTTTATCTTTTTGTTTTTAGCTCCTTTTTATGACATCTTAAACTTCGTAAAAAGGGTCTTTGTGTGTATGTGAACACGCTCTAAATGTTATCAGCTGAATGGCATTTTCAGGTAAAAAATGGAACTTCTTTTTCTTTCTCTCTCTCGTGGCTGCCATTATCGTTTCATCCACTAATAATTTTATTTGCATGGTTTAAGGTGTTCATTTACAGCTTCAAATTAAATTCAAAGAATAAAAGAGAACTGGTTGGGCTGAATATAATGCTTCATTAGACTCCCTTATGATTAATATGCCTACTTGTTGCACCGCTGGATATTGATGAGGTCATTTGGAGGTGTTACTAAGGCTGAGGTGTCCTGACGTGTGCCAGTCCTGTAAAGGGAATGCTTGACTAATCAATACGGCACTAGTGACTGCCACACTCTCTACTTTTCAATATCGTTGTTAACTAAAGAAATTAACTTTGCCTGACCAAAGAAACATAAAAAAAAAAGTCAATATTCAGATGTGATTGTTAGAGTCGTGGCTAATGTTTGGACGCAGACTTTTGTTTTTTGTCACCGTGTCTCGCTCATGCAGTTGATTTACTTTTGAAATGTCCTTCAGGAGCATGCCATTCTTTTTAAATCACCCCTTCAACGTCCGCACTTCTTTGTGACACACTCTCTTTGAATATTTCCATATGGTGTGAAAGAGGAACCCAGTCTGGGAGTGAAATGCAGCCTAATGCGGTGTCTGTGAAATATGTCATGTGTTTAATTAAATGCTCTGCACATTTGGCTCTGTTTCCTGTGTTCCTTTTTTATTCCTTGCTTAGTGGTGGATGGTCATTTATAGTCGCTTTCATTTATTTGATCATTTGCCATTTTTGGGCTCGTAATAAATCAAAATAGAAATCAATAAATAGGGAAGCTGCAGACATGCAGGATACCTTTACAAACTAGTTTTATAATGTAATACACCACCATTAGTCTATAGCAAAATAAACACAAACATACTGTATATTTGTATGTACAGTAATTACAGTATATTTGTGTGTGTGTGTATATATGTAATATATATTTATTAATGAGGACTTTCTCACTCCCTTGTACCCTCAGACACCAGGTAAAAGTCCAAAAGATGAATAATAAAGTGCACAAAGCACGCTCCTGTCCACAATTCTTCAATAAACAATACAATAATTCAAAATCACAATCCTCCTCTCCCAGACACTTAGCCACCCTGCCTCCCAACTCCGCTCGTCCGGCTGGGATTTCCCACAGTCCTTTATACTCCTTGACCCGAAAGTGTTTCTCTCTCTCTCTCTCTGGCCATGTGACCTGGAACTCTTCCGGGTCAGATAAAAATCCTTCTTTTTCTTCACCCAGGAAGCACATCGTTCCCTTTTGTCCACGTGACTCTGACGTACTTCCTGGGCGTAAGGCAAATAGTCTCTGGGCCTCCCTGCAGCGACTTCTGGCGGCCCCCATGGTATCCAGCAGGGCTGTGCATTAAAAGTCCATTGTCCATAATTCCCTGCTGGCATTTGGGGCACCTCTATGCTGCAAGGAGGGCTTCATCTGGCGGCCTGGGGGTATTGGCCGGGATGAACAGCCGGTATATAGTATATATACTGTAATTACTGTACACACATACTATACACTCTAACTGGCCAAATTATTAGGTACACCTGTTCAATTGCTTCTTAACACAAATATTTTATCGGCCAATCACATGGCAGCATTTGGGCTTGTAGACGTTGCCAAGACGACCTGCTGAAGTCCAGTAGACACCTCAGCAGTCCGATGTAATGTCATCAATTAATGGTCTGCCCACATGAAACAAACTCTTCATGTATAATTCCATCAGTGTCAATAAACACAACCATCATTATGTTTAGAAAATCTCCCATGGTAGCTTGGTGGAAAAACATTTGCCCAAGTCGTGTGCGCCATTATAGAATAA
Organism: Polypterus bichir lapradei; assembly: GCA_026402145.1. Taxonomy (NCBI): domain Eukaryota; kingdom Metazoa; phylum Chordata; class Cladistia; order Polypteriformes; family Polypteridae; genus Polypterus; species Polypterus bichir. The sequence continues at coordinate 52,541,146 of JANRMT010062840.1, read as the reverse complement.
ACTTGAGAAACACGCATGTGATCAGCTGAGCATGATGCCACTTGGTGGACTGATTGAGCAGACTGTAGGTGTACGACACCTGGTGGCCTGATTGAGAACTGCACCCCACTCCCTTGCTGTTTGATTGTTTCTGATTGTATCCCCTTGTGTGTGTGTGTAATTTTATTTTTTTTTTCCCGTGTGTGCAATGCCACCTTTTATGCACTTTATAAACTGAGTGTTTCATTCCTGTGTAACAGGTAAGGTTGGCACCTTTTTTTACAAAGTGAAAAACACAGAAGAAAAACTCTGAGATCTTCCTGTCCTGTTCATTAGCGTGTAATTATGTGGAGCTCATTATCGAGCTTCTTGTGGAAAATGAAAGAGTTCATTACAAGAGCCGGTCAGGCTTTTTTCTTTCTCTAATTAACTGATCACAGTAATGAGACGTACGTGATGACAAAAGTGACAGATCCTGCTGTTTGTGTTGTTTTCCTGGGTACATGCTGATTTCTTTATTTATTAAGATAACTTTTTTTTGTTTTGTTTTGTTTTGCAGAATTTGCTTGTGTGCGCCATGCTAGCTGCTTGGTTTAAAAATAAATATATAAAAAGCTCCCATTGCATAACATTACTGCTCTTTTTTTCCCTCTTAGTTAAATAATTTGAAAAGTAAATAAATGGCACGCTTCATGAATTAGTAAAAGGCAAATATGCTAGATGGTGGAGAAAAGAAATCCCCACTTGGCACCCGTTCAGTGGAGTTTTAATTTTGCATAAGAATAATAGTGTAACGCGCGGCAGTCTGATTTGTTAAATACGAAGTCTGATCCTTTGGGTAGAGCGTCTAGCACGTCGTCCTTTTATGAGATTTAATTCAGAATGCCGCGCATGAAGCATGGTGGTGAAGTAGAGTGTGGTCAGTCTCTTATGTGGCTTAGCAGTGGCTTCAAATCATGGACTCCGGAGGTCTTTGTGTGTAGTCCAGATTGGTCAAAGGCTGTGGGATTGTGTGGGGAAATATACAGGCAGACCGACATTCTGTGATATTTACACACATGCGCA
>JANRMT010062840.1:52519010-52535102 GCA_026402145.1 Polypterus bichir lapradei | reverse complement strand
CCACCGCCAGGCGGCGCCCCGTTGCCTGAGGAACCCTGGAGCCCAGCACTTCCGCCACACCAGGAAGTGCTGGGGGGAAGAAGACCGGAGACACCCGGACGGCTTCCGGGTGCACAGCCGGCACTTCCGCCACACAGGGGTGTGTCCAAGGGGGAGTGCCGGGAAGCAGCTGGAGCCCATCCGGGTTCCTACTTAAGGGGCCGCCTCCCTCCAGTCAGCGGCGGAAGTCGGGTGGCAGAGAGACTGGAGAGAGGACTAGAGGCGGCCAGGAGAGAGAGGCACAAAGTTTGTGAGGCCTGGACATTGGGGAATCGGTGCAAGAGGCACTGGGGAGTGCATGTAACTGTAAATAGTTTTGTAAATAAACAGTGTGTGGTGGATCCAACAATGTCCGTCTGTCTGTGTCCGGGTCACCTTCATCCATCTATCTATCTATCTATCTATCCTCTCTCGGTAACGGCTCACTGCATGATGATGTGCAGTGAATCCACTTGACTTCCTAGTTGTCTTCCTCTGTACGTTTACCATTCATTTGCTTAAGGGTTGATGCACTTGCTGCTTCCTGAGCATCTCTTCTTCTCTCCACCCTAGCAGCCCGCTTCTTCTCTTCTTTTGTCGGGAATCTTTTCACTTTAAAACTGATTAAATCAGTGTTTGTGTTGCAATTACTTAGCACGTTTTATTTTGTTTTCCACTTAAGCTGGCACTTAAGTCTTCAATCTGCCTCAGGAATGATTTAAGAAATGAAGAGGTAGGGGAAGAGACGGCGAAGGTGGTAGGGAATGAGAACAGTGTCTGTACGCATGCGCCGCACTGCAGAGAGTTGATTCTACAATAAAATAAAAAGAGGAATACCTTGGAGGTCAATCATCACCCTGAAAGCAGTTAGTAGATGTCCCGTAGTATATGTGTACTAAATTTCAGTTCAATAGGTGAAACGGTTTGGGCGCTACAGGTGATTTAACATCTTGGACAGACAAACGGGCAACCATGGTAGCATATTATATAAGAAAATATATAAACTGCTCAAAAAAATGAGAGGAACCCTTTGGAATGAGAGTATAGCATCAAGTCACTGACACTTGTGGGCTATTGATCTGCTCAGTTAAGTAGCAGAGGGGCTTGTTCATCAGTTTCGGCTGCTTTGGTGTACTAGAGGGGCAACAATGAGACGACCCCCCAAAACAGGAATGAATGGTTTAACAGGAGGAGGGAGGCCACAGACATGTTTTTCTCTCCTCATCTGTTTTGTCACTCATTTTGCATTTGGCTACGGTCAACGTCACTACTGGTAGAATGAGGCCATACCTGGACCCTACAGAGCTGGCACAGGTAGTCCAACTTCTCCAGGATGGCAGGCACATCAATATGTGGCATTGCCAGAAGGTTTGCTGTGTCTCCCAGCACAGTCTCAAGGGCAGCATGGAGGAGATTCCAGGAGACAGACAGGCAGTTACTCTTGGAGAGCTGGACAGGGCCCCTCGTAGAAGGTCATTAACCCATCAGCAGGACCTTTGGGTAAGGAGGAACAGGATAAGCACTGGTAGAGCCTACAAAATGACCTCCAGTTGGCAGGTAGACCACTGGTGTGAATGTCTCTGACCAAACAATCGGAAACAGACTTCATGACGTTGGCCTGACGTCCTCTAGTGGGCACCGTGGAGTTTGATTGGCATTTGCCATAGAATCCCAGAATTGTCGCCCCGTGCTTTTTACAGAGGAGAGCAGGTTCACCCTGAGCACATGTGACAAACATGAAAGGGTCTGGAGAAGCCACGGAGAACGTCGTGCTGCCTGTAAGATCGTTCAGCATGACCGTTATTTGGTGGTGGGTCAGTGATGGTATATCTGGGGCGGCGTATCCATGGAGGGATGCACAGACCCTCTACGGGCTTCAGGATGAAATCCTTGGAGCCATTGTCAGACCCTATGCTGGTTCCTCCTGGTGCATGACAATACCCGGCCTCATGTGGTGAGAGGATGAAGGAATTGATACCATTGACTGGCCCCCCAAATTCTCACTTGCCTGACCTCAATCCAATAGAACACCTCTGGGTGGGACATCATGTTTCGGTCCATCTAACACCTCAGGAGGAGATCCCTCAGGACATCACCCGTCCTCTCGTTAGGACGTTGTCAGGCCTGCATACAAGCATGTGGGGGCCATACAGACTACTGAGTACGATTTGGAGTTGCTGCAATGACATTTTGATAAAATGACCTCGCCTGCCTGCCGCATCATTTTTTTTCCCTTTGATTTTCGAGGTGTCTTTGAGTTCAGCCCTCTGTCGGTTGATCATTTTCATTGCCATCAAACGATGTGGCTGCCATCCTTTCGTTCCTCACACCTCACCATATCAGTCCATAGTGGTAGAGATAGCCAGCAGGAGTTTTTTTTTCCCCCATTGACATCTGATGTGTTCCTTTAATTTTTTGGAGCAGTTTAGATGAAGTTAATTTTCTTCACGTCTTGCTTTGAGTTTTTCCTTGTCATTTAAGTTACAGCTTACTAATGAAGATTATGTCCATTTTGCTTTAAAGAAGGTATTTCATAATTATGTAGGTGATGAGAATATTTTACCCGCCCCAGGCATTTTACCACTGATGAAAGGGTTGTTTTTTCATTATAACTACAAATCCGTGACCCCGGAAAGCACCAGGATCGTAATCCTATTTGGCAATGTGGACGGCCAGCATGTTGGCAGCATGATAATTGATGACACGCTGAGAACCTGCTATTGAAAGCGAAACGTTTATCAGGACTCGGCTAATACCCTTGTATGTTGGCTCTTTCTTGCTCGAAGTGTAATGAGGAGGGCTGAAGAAAACGTATATAGAAATAGATATGTGTATCAAATTAGAGATCTGTGTTTACAGCTACAGATACTTTATTAATCATAAGGGAAAATTCACAAATTGTCCACTACTGTACTGGACAAAAGCTTTACAGTTTTTGTTCAAATCTAGTCGGCTGAAATGCAATGAATTACCTGAGATGGTGAAAAGGTAAGCAGTCAATTGTGACAGGTTTAAATGTAAAGTCTAGGTTAGCAAAAACTGGGGGGAAAAAAAAAAAGAATTTCAGAATATTACAAATGGGCCTACGGATGTTCTGCAGCCATTCCAGTAAATGAAGCCTTACAGGTTGAAGCAAACAATTTGCACAGGTGTCCCAACTTGTGTGGATTACTTAAAAACCCCTCTGTTTGTCTTACAGCAGAGTTGGCACAGACAGGTGTTACTACACCTTCTGAAGTACCACTTGGACAATGTTACACTGGCATAGAACAAATACACAATCTTCTTCTGGCTACTCCTGTTAGGAGTCGCCACAGTGGATCATGTTGTTCCATATCTTTCTGTCCTCGTCATCTTGCTCTGTTACACCCATCACCGTCATGTCCTCTCTCACCACATCCATAAACCTTCGCTTAGGCCTTCCTCTTCTCTTCTTGCCTGGCAGCTCTATCCTTAGCACCCTTCTCCCAATATACCTCTCATCTCTCCTCTGCACATGTCCAAACCAACGCCATCTCGCCTCTCTGACTTTATCTCTAAACCATCCAACCTGATCTGACCCTCTAATGTCCTCATTTCTAATCCTGTCCATCCTCGTCTCCAATGCAAATCTTCGCATCTTTAACTCTGCCACCTCCAGCTCTGTCTCCAGTGCCACCGTCTCCAACACACACAACGGAGCTGGTCTCACTACTGTCGTATAGACCTTGCCTTTCACTCTCAACAACATAATTTATTTATATAGCACATTTTCATACAAACAGTAGCTCAAAGTGCTTTACATAATAAAGACACAATAAGAAAACAAAATAAATCCGCATTAATTAACATCGAATAAGAGTAAGGTCCAATGGCCAGGGGAGACAGAAAAAACAAAAAAAAACTCCAGACGGCTGGAGAAAAAAAATAAAATCTGTAGGGATTCCAGACCATGAGACCGCCCAGTCCCTTCTGACTCGACTCCACGGCTCTCCCAAATTTTTCTCGCTGATACCCAACAAATACACAATGGCAAAAAAAGTAAGTAATCATTAAGTGTACAAAATGTTGTTCAAATGTTACGTCGTCCCCTTTTGCTGATATAACAGCCAAACTGTGGTGACCCTCTGGATTGTGAATACCTGTCACTCTGTGACTTTGAATAGCGAGAAAAGCACTATATTAATAATTATAATAATAATAAAAATTAATACAATATTATAGCCACTGTTAGATGATTAAAATCAGAAAATATACAAACTTTCGAAATTGGTGTAACTACTCTAAAGGTAAAACTAAAACGGTAAACTAATTTGTAATCGAAGTTGCACAGAATATTTTTTCCGACTTAAAAGACAAGCGTGGTGATTTGGCAATGCATTTCAAGGGTGGATTCTGAAATTTCTAAACTGTTCCAGGTATCTGAACGAAAACCGAACTTCCTCGACAAATTTCTTTGAAGGTGAGGGTACAAAATTTCAACAAAATTGGACCACATTGAGTTGTTTGAGTCAGATGGATGGACAGACAGACAGACGTGACTATTGCAGTAGGTGCTTCTCAGATTATATGTGAGTGCATCTACAAGGGTAAAACTTAACGAAAAAGGAAATGCTTAAAAAGCAAACCCAAGTGAATGGGGGGAAAAATATCCGTAAAGCAGAAATCATATCCCTTTTATAGGTCAAAAAACAGAAAATCGTAAAGAAAAAACACTTGGACGATCTGGAGAGCAAGGGACGAGCCAAAGAACAAAAGTACAAACACCGCGTTGGCATGTGGTGTAAGACCTCTTATGATTGGTACATTTTGTTAAGTTTTGTGTCCTTGTGACTAAATTGTGGATCTCATACCCTTGCAATCGGATTTCTATATTTCGTTTTTTTTCTTTCTGACTTCCATTAAAACTTAATTCCGTTGCTCCATTTTTGATTGCTATGGATGCCTCTATTTTTTGTGGTAGGAACGTGAGCCAATGCTCATAAAGCTCTGCAGGAATGCGCAATGCGTGTCTTCATCAGCGCGACTTAGAAGTTTCCGGCTCATTCCATTTTCATTTATCCGTGTTTTTTTTTTTTTTTTTTCGGTGACAAATGCTTTATGTGTGATTTCTCTCTGAGTTTTTCTTATCTCAGTCTTGGTTCTTTCTTTTTGTTCAGCAATTTCTGATTCTTGTCTGGCGTTTCTGGCTTGGCAAGTGATGAGTTAGTCTTTTTGTTCTCGACCCCTGCTTGTATTTTTTTTTTTTTTTTCCCCCCTACGTCCTGGTCCTTCCTTTTGAAGTCTTTATTGCTGTTTTCTCTCGATGAGTCAGTACAAAGCAGACCGGCGGTGGACCCACAGCTCTGGTGTCCGGGGGGGACCCACCCCGGGGGACCCACCCCTTTTGGTTCAATACAGACCCTTTTGGTTCAATACAGAAAACACCAACACAAATCTTCCATACGGGGGAAAAAAAATCTAAAATTAATAAACAAGACATTATTCACTAAAAATATACAAAACATAATTAAAAACAAAATGTACATACTAATACTTAGGAGATAACAAAAAAGACTAAATAAAAATAAAATTGCCTGTAGGTGTGTAATTTAAATTGAGTTCAATGGGGACACAGGAGGCTTGTTTAGGGCAAATTTCACTCAAACATTAGGAATTTTTCTCTTCACAGGTTGAGCTGTAGACACATGGAATAAGGTGACCAAGTAGTGTGGTGTTCAGTAGGACTGTAGGGACCTTCAAAACTTGACTTGATGTTATTTTGGAACAATTAACTGGACAGGACTGGCGGGATTTGCTGGGCTGAATGGCCTGTTCTCATCCAGATTGTTCTAATTGTACAGTCGTGGCCAAAAGTCCTGAGAATGACACCCAAAGTATTAGTTTTCACCAAGTCTGCTGCTTCAGTATTTTTAGATCTTTGTGTCAGATGTTTCTCTGGTGTACTGAAGTAGAATGACGAGCAGTTGAGAAGTTTCAAAGGCTTTTATTGACAATGACATGAAGTTTATGCGCAGAGTCCATATTTCCAGTGTTGGCAATTCGCCCTGGCAGGCTGGCAATCAACTTCTGGGCCCAAATCCTGACTGATGGCAGCTGCCCATTCTTGCAGAATCAATCCTTGGAGCTTGTCAGAATTGGTGAATTTGTGTTTGCCCACCCACCTCTCAATGGCATTAAGGTCCGGGGAGTTTCCTGGCCATGGACCCCAAATTTCGATGTTTTGTTTCCCCCCCCGAGCCACTTAGTTCTCACTTTTGGCTTCTGGCCCGGTGTTCCATCACGCCGGTCACCAAACTGTTTTGTGGTTGGTAGAAGTTGATCTCTGAGGATGTTTTGGTCCCATTCTTTATTCATGGCTGCGTTCTGAGCCCTGCACTGCCTTGGCGGGCATAAATGGTCGCTGGATGCTTTACTGCTGGCCTGACACAGGACTGATGGTAGCGCCGCTCATCTTTTTCTTTTTTTTTTCTGGATGCCTCAAACAATCGGAAAGGGGAATCATGAGAGACCGTAACTTTCCCCTCAGTAGTCCAATCCCAGAATGTCAGTCTCTCCCTGATGGCTTCTTTGCTGCCCTTCTTGTCATCCACCAAAAGTTTTCGCCTCACTCACACCTGCCTGCTGCCATTCCCGAGTAAGCTCTGCATGGGCGGTGCCCGCAGGTGAATCCACTTTAGAAGACGCTCCTGGTGAAGCCTTCTTCACAACAACAGTGGAAATGTTGGTATTTTTTTTTTTTTTTTTGGGGATTAAGTTCATTTTCATAGCAAAGAAGGACTTAACTGCAATTCATCTGATCAGTCTTCATAACATTCTGGAGTATATAAAAATCATCATTAAAAACTGAGGCTGCAGACTTTGTGAAAATGTAATATTTGTGTCATTCTCAAAACTTTTGGCCACGACTGTACTCCTGGTAGGATTTCCCACGCCATATTGGTCTAGCAGAAAAATTCCTCATTTAATTCTCACGTTAAGTTCCTATTGAATCCTGGAGGACTTTGCTTGAGCCCGAGATCCTTGGGGTCACTCCTGGAGCCTGACCTTGGGGTGGTGTGGTGTCATCTGGTGGGCACCTTACAGCCAGGTGATCCCTGTGCCCTGGTCATGTTCAGTTCGTACGTCCCATGCGGAACTGCCATGTGAGCATACCACCCAGAAAAGCAAAGAATGAAGGTCGAGTGCAGTACCAGTCAGTTGACGGACACGCGGGCATAAGTGGACCTTGAACGGTGGATTCCTTCATATTGCTGACACTTGGGAGCGAGGCTTGGAATGGTCAGCGTTACAATCCAAAAAGACACTTCTGGATATAAATACATGTCTGCCCCACCGTGGCTGAAAAAAAAGAAAATGCAGCATAATTATTTTGCTGCTCCTTCATTTCTGAAGTTTTTTTTCTCCTCTTTACATGATTTGTACATCGAGATGCAAAGTGTGAAATGTTTTTAGCTAATGACTTTACAACAAGGGGGAGTTCTACACCTGCTGATGGCTGAAATATGATTATAAATGAGGTTGATTTTCTTTTTGACTACCTCATTTTTTCTCTCCACAGGCTCTCATTACTTTCCTTTGCCGATATGCGTCACCCTTCAGTATGCATGGGCTTGTGAATGTATGTAATTGAAAAATATGTAAACCATAAGTCTTGATGCGACTCTTTAACATTTTTTGGGGATAAAGTGCTTTTAAGTGCACCAGATGCAAATGTACCCTTTTAGATCCTGCATGAAAAATGGCTGTCAGTATGGATTGACTTTCATATCAGTGCCATATAGCGCTTGGCGTATCAGCCTGTCTGCCTGCCCTTCTGCCTGTCTGTCTTTCTGTCTCTCTGGGCATCTGTCTGTCTGTCTGTCTGCCCATCTGCTTTCCTGTCGGTCCATCTCTCTGGCCATCTGCCCATCTGCTTGCCCGTCTGCCTGCCTGCCTGTCTGTTCGTTTGTCTGCCTATCTGCTTGCCTGTCTGTCAGGCTCTCTGGCCGTCTGCCCTTCTGCCTGTCTGTCCATCCGTCTCTCTGCCCGTCTGCCAGCCCTTCTTCCTGTCTGCCCATCTTGCCATCTGCCCATCTGCTTGCCCGTCTGCCTGTCTGTCTGTTTGCCCTTCTCATCGTCTGCCCATCTGCCTGTCCGTCTGCTTGCCTGTCTGTACATCTCTCTGGCCTTCTGTCTGTCTGTCCGTCCATCTCTCTACCTACCTCACTGTCTGCCCATCTCGCTGAGATAGATAGATACTTTATTAATCCCAAGGGGAAATTCACATAATCCAGCAGCAGTATACTGATACAAAGAAACAATATTAAATTAAATAGTAATAAAAATGAAAAAAGTTAGCATTTACTCCCCTGGGTGGAATTGAAGAGTCGCATAGTGTGGGGGAGGAACGATCTCCTCAGTCTGTCAGTGGAGCAGGACGGTGACAAAAGTCTGTCACTGAAGCTACTCCTCTGCCTGGAGATGACACTGTTCAGTGGATGCAGTGGGTTCTTCATGATTGACAGGAGTTTGCTTAATGCCCGTCGCTCTGCCACAGATGTTAAACTGTCCAACTTTACTCCTACAATAGAGCCTGCCTTCTTAACAAGTTTGTCCAGGCGTGAGGCGTCTTTCATCTTTATGCTGCCACCCCAGCACACCACCGCGTAGAAGAGGGCACTCGCCACAACCGTCTGGTAGAACATCTGCAGCATCTTACTGCAGATGTTGAACGATGCCAACCTTCTCAGAAAGTATAGTCTGCTCTGACCTTTCTTACATAGAGCAGCAGTATTGGCAGTCCAGTCCAATTTGTCATCCAGCTGCACTCCCAGGTATTTATAGGTCTGCACCCTCTGCACAGTCACCTCTGATGATCACAGGGTCCATGAGGGGCCTGGGCCTCCTAAAATCCACCACCAGCTCCTTGGTTTTGCTGGTGTTAAGATGTAAGTGGTTTGAGTCGCACCATTTAACAAAGTCTTTGATTAGCTTCCTGTACTCCTCCTCCTGCTCACTCCTGATGCAGCCCACAATAGCAGTGTCATCAGCGAACTTCTGCACGTGACAGGACTCCGAGTCATATTGGAAGTCTGATGTATATAGATTGAACAGGACCGGAGAAAGTACAGTCCCCTGCGGCGCCCCTGTATTGCTGAACACAATGTCAGACCTGCAGTTCCCAAGACGCACATATTGAGGTCTGTCTGTAAGATAGTCCACAATCCATGCCACCAGGTGTGAGTCTACTCCCATCTCAGTCAGCTTGTCTCTAAGGAGCAGAGGTTGGATGGTGTTGAAGGCGCTAGAGAAGTCCAAAAACATAATTCTTACAGCACCACTGCCTCTGTCCAAGTGGGAGAGGGATTGGTGTAGCATATTGATGATGGCATCCTCCGCTCCCACCTTCTCCTGGTATGTGAACTGCAGAGGGTCGAGGGCATGGCGGACCTGTGACCTCAGGTGGTGAAGCAGCAGCCGCTCCATGGTCTTCATCAGATGTGACGTCAGAGCAACAGGCCGGAAGTCATTCAGCTCACTAGGACGTGATACCTTTGGGACAGGGGTGATACAAGATGTTTTCCAAAGCCTTGGGACTCTCCCCTGTTCCAGGCTCAGGTTGAAGATGCGCTGTAGAGGACTCCCCAGCTCCAGCGCACAGGCCTTCAGCAGTCGTGGCGATACACCATCTGGACCCGCTGCTTTGCTGGCACGAAGTCTTTTCAGCTCTCTGCTCACATGGGCTGCTGTAATTGTGGGTGGGGATGTCTCACCTATGCTGGTATCAGCAGAAGGATGGTTGGAGGATGCAGTACTCCGAGGTGAGAGTGGGTTAGGGTGGTCAAACCTATTAAAGAAGTTGTTCATTTGGTTTGCTCTCTCCACGTCTGTCTCTATGGTGGCACACCGCTTCGAGCTGCAGCCAGTGATAATCTTCATTCCATCCCACACTTCCTTCATGCTGCTGTTCTGCAACTTCTGCTCCAGCTTTCTCCTGTACTGCTCTTTCGCCGCCCTGAGTTGGACTCCGAGTTCCTTCTGCACGTGCTTGAGCTCATGCTGATCACCGCCTTTAAAAGCCCATTTCTTCTGGTTCAAAAGGCCCTTGATGTCACTTGTAACCCATGGCTTGTTGTTAGCATAGCAGCGTACTGTTCTTACTGGAACAACAATGTCCATACAGAAGTTGATGTAATCAGTTGTGCATTCAACAGCCTCTTCAATGTCCTCACTATGTGACCCCAGCAGTATATCCCAGTCTGTAGTTCCAGTCTCTCAGAGCCTGCTCTGCCTCAGGGGACCACTTCCTGAATGACGTGTGGTTGTAGGTAGCGCCCTCACTCTTGGTTTGTATTGAGGCTGTAGCAGAACCAGGTTATGATCTGCTTTCCCAAGCGCAGGCAGCGGGGTGGCGCTGTATGTGTCTTTAACGTTTGCATACAGTAGGTCGATAGTCCTGTTTCCCCTGGTGTTACAATCCACATACTGGGAGAAGGCAGGTAATGCTGTCAGCCTGTCTGTCTGTTCGTTTGTCTGCCCAACTGCCTGCCCTTCTGCCTGTGTGTCTTTCCATCTCTCTGGGCGTCTGGCGATCTGTCTGCCTGCGTGCCTGTCTGTCCACCTGTCTGCCCGTCTGCTTTCCTGTCTGTCCGTCTCTCTGGCCGTCTGTCTATCTGCCTGCCCTTCTGCCTGCCTGTCTGTCCGTCTCGCCACCTGCCCGTCTTCTTGCCTGTCTGGCCATCTCTCTGGTCGTCTGCCCGCCTGTCTGTCTGTCTGTCTCTCTGACAGTCTGCCCTTCTGCCTGTCTTCATCCCCGTCTGTCTGTTCATTCACGGTTTAATGCACTTCGTATCGCTCTGCTGTATGCATCTATATTTATGCCTGCAGCACTACGCCTTTATAGTGCCTCACTGGGACTGCCCTACTTATATTTGGGCAGACGTTGTAATTTATGTGTGTATTTGAGATTGGATGTTGTTCTTTGCTATAATATTTCTTGAGCAAGGTGAGTTTGGTTCTTCACACAGAGAAGCGCAGACACCTGCAATAAGCGACTGTGTGGTGTGGTGGATGGGAAGACTTTTGGGACTTTCAAAACTCAACTTAATGCTATTTTGGAAGGATTAAGTGTATAGGACTGGCAGGCTGTTGTGGGCTGTTCTCGTCCAGTTTGTTCTAATGTATCTCCTGTTAGATCAGTCTGGTGTGGGTAATCCTATGAGAAACATTCCTTATGTAATTCACATGCTATTTCATATTAAATCATAGAGAACTTTGCTTGAAACTGGAGTCCCATGGTCACTTCTGGAGCCTGACTTTGTGGAGGTGTCATCTGGTGAGCACCTTCTGGCCTGGTGAACCCTGTGGCATGGTCAGGCTCAGTTCGTAAAGCCATGTGAAGCCACCATGAGGGCACACCACCCAAAAAGCAAAGAATGAAGGTCAGGGGCAGTACCAGTCAGTTGACGGGCATGAGTGGTCCATAAACATTAGATTCCTTCATATTGCTGAGAAATGGGAAGTAGGCATAGAAACTCTAGTGCTACTACCCAAAAGACACTTCAGCGTAAATACACATCTGCCCCACCGTGGCTGACAGGAGGATTCATGATGTGTTTTTTTTTTTTTAGAAGAATTAAGTGGATGGGACTGGCGAGCTTTGTAGGGCTGAATGGCCTGTGCTCGTCCAGATTGTTCTGATTTTCTAATTTGACCGTTATGGAACAAGACTGATATCGGTTCATGTTATGTGTTGTAGCGTTTGGGGCGCCATATTGTTTTCCACAGTCGCCGTCATTTTGTGACAGTGTTGCCACCAGGCTAAGTGATGTCACTCCCACGACTCTTTTAAAGCCACGATCCACACGGTATCCCAAGTTTTCAACACAGAATAAAAAAAAAAACTTCAGTACTTTACTGCAAAAACTATAGGTTTTTTTTTTTTTATCGACCGTTCTCCCGTCTAAGTCGGGACTTGATTTTGCTTGATTTTGGATTGTAACGCTGACCGTTCCAAGCCTCGCTCCCAGGTGTCAGCAATATGAAGGAATCCACCGTTCAAGGTCCACTCATGCCCGTCAACTGACTGGTACTGCACTCAACCTCCATTCTTTGCTTTTCTGTTTGGTGTGCCCACATGGCAGCTCCACATGGGATGTACGAACTGAATGTGACCAGGCCACGGGGGTCACCAGGCCATAAGGTGCTCACCAGATGACACCACACCAGCACAAGGTCAGGCTCCAAGAGTGACCCCAAGGATCTCGGGCTCAGGCAAAGTCCTCCAGGATTTAATACGAACTTGCATGAGAATTACCGTATCTACTCGCATATAATTTCTCCCGCATATAAGTCGGGGCTTGATTTTACCATATAATTTCTGGTATTTTATAATGTCGATCGTATAAGTCGAATGCAAAAAACTCGCGCTATTGGTCCAAGAGATTGATATGCTGAAGCCCATCTGAGAGAGTAACCACAGTGCACACGGCCTTTTATTTTTCTATGTATTGTGCCTACGTGACCACACGGTGATACCCGAACTATTCTGAAGCGATGTTTGCACGGATTTGTGTTTTTCGTGTCTCATACCCTCATACACCTTTATTGTAAGAGCATCCCTTAGCTACGATGAGAAGAAAATATGAAGCTGGTTTTAAATTAAGTCGTTGAAGTGGCGAAAGAAATTGGTAACTGTGCTGCTGCGACAAAATTCAATGTGTCTGAGAAACTGGTGTGAGACTGGAGGAGTCAAGAAGATGTAAAAAATCAAAATCGAAGTGTTGTATTTTTGACCGGGCGTATAAGTCGGGGCTTGATTTTACTGTATAATTTCCAGTATTTTATAATGTCAGTTGTATAAGTCAAATGTGGAAAACCCATGTTATTGGTCCAAGAGATTACAATATGCTAACGCCCACCTGAGAGAGTCACCATGGAGCACACTGCCTTTTTATTTCTATCTATTGTGTCTACGTGACCACGCGGTAATACCCGCACTATTCTGAAGTGACGTTGGCACTGTTTTGTGTTTTTTGTATCTCTCCCCCTCATGCACCTTTATCGTAAGAGCATCCCTTTATTCCTTATCTACGATGGAGCATTATTTCGATCAGAAGAAAATATGAAGCTGGTTTTAAATTAAAAGTCGTTGAAGTGGCGAAAGAAATTGGTAACTGCGCTGCTGTGATAAAATTCGATGCGTCTGAGAAACTGGTACGAGATCGGAGGAGGCAAGAAGATGTTAAAAAAAAAAAAAAAATCGAAGTGTCGTATTTTTGAATGGGGGTATAATTTGGGGTCTGATTTTACTGTATAATTTCTGGTATTTTATAATGTTGGTCGTAATAAGTTGAATGCGAAAAACACGCGCTATTGGTATAAGAGATTACGATATGCCAACGCTCACCTGAGAGAGTCGCCACGGAGCACATGGCCTTTTGTGCCTACGTGACCACACGGTAATACCTTAACTCTCCCAAAGCGGTGTTTGCACCGTTTTGTGTTTTTCGTATCTCACACACTCATACACCTTTATCGTAAGAGCATCCCTTATCTACGATGAGAAGAAAATATGAAGCTGGTTTTAAATTAAGTCGTTGAAGTGGCGAAAGAAATTGGTAATTGCGCTGCTGTGACAAAATTCGATGCGTCTGAGAAACTGGTGAAATCGGAGGATGCAAGAAGATGTAAAGAAATCGCATTTTTGAGCGGGTGTACAAGTCGGGGTTTGATTTTATGATCGATTTTTCGGGTTTCAAGATCGACTTATACGCGAGTATGTACGGTACCTCCATTAATGTATGACGATGACTTGATGGTGGCAATATAGTTCAAAGTCTAACGTAACTCGCACCATTTGTGATGTAAAATGAGAGGGGAACCTCCGGTGATACCCACCTTTATTTTACCCACGAGTCTCCCTCCTGTAACCCTAACCAGACTGACTTTTTGTCCCTGCTTCATGTTCAAAAGTGAATCCATCAGTGCCACTGCCACGGTCCCCTTCATCCTGATATTCCGAGTGCTCATTTATTACTGAGGAGCCCATGGATAGAGTCGTAGGACAACGGCCCCTGTTTTGGTGTGTGTGTGTGTGTGTGTGTGCTCAGGAAGTGAAAGTGACAGAAAATGGCTGCGCTTGCCTTTGAGCTCCCATTCAGCCTATCGGAAATGACAGATGTGCTTTTAGGCAGGGGAGGCTCTAATGTTTTCCTGTTTAGCAGTTGACAGTTTGTTCTCGAGATAACGCACGCTTAACGGGACCAGAACAAACATGATTATTAAGGCCTTGTGGCATCTTTCATCTCACAAATTGAATTCTTTTATGGAAGAAGCCGCTTTTACAATTCGGCACTGAAGGTGAACAAAAATTAGCATGTAAAGTGATTTTTATGTATTCAGCCCTGTAGCCTCCATGTTTACATTTAAGAAAGGAATCTCATTACGGATCTTGTGAAGGGGCTATTTTCAGCTTCCCATTTTGTCAGTTGCACTATAAACAGGGAATGAAAGAAAGGAAGGAAGGGAGGAAGAAAGACAGACGGCAGGCAGAATGATCAATGTGATTCATTTTGTTTCAGAGTAACGGATATGAGCAACATCAAAAGACGACTGTATCTATCAACCGTGCACAAGGAACTCTCCACTACCGCACTGCATGCGAAAATCCCACTGGCCAGAGTCAAGAGGAAAATTGTACGTATTCAGCTTGTTTTGCCCAAATATCACTCACCCAGATGTTTCTAAATTCTCAATATGTGCTCATTTTCTCTGTTCACTTTCACTTAGTCTTGTTTGTTTTCATGCCTACCATTCATCCCGTAGGACTGTGAAGCGTCAAGTTGCGGATTTATGTCAACTGCTCGTATAAGGTGTGACCGTGAGGGAGTCATCTGGCATTTACAAGCTGCTTGTGCTAGAAACTAAATGTGTGTTCATCCATTTTATAACTTACTTTGTCCGTGTTGTAACATGGAGTCAAGAATATGTGTTATGAACAGGAGAGTCCCGAAACGCCAGAGTCTCAAAAATACCCACTAGAAGGAGACATACCGTCAAACCCTGGCTTCGTATTCGAGCAAACACAGGATCTTAATACAATTAAAAAAAAAAAAAAAAGATTTATTCTTCAAAGATGCTCTTCAACAATGATGAAGCTCTGTGAAGCACAAAAGACAAACGGACGAGCTTAAAAACAAGATGGCAATTCAATGCAGACAAAGTCCCGATAGAGCAGAGCTGGTTGAGGAGCTGTCTGGCACGTGTGCGTGACAATCTCATATTTTATAACTGTCCTGCATTAGCCCTTCTTATGCAGTGGGGTTTGACGGTGATATCCTCCTCTTGTGGGCCTTTTTGGAACTGTTTGGGACTTGCGTGCTTTGATTATCCCAGTTCATAGCATTAGTATATGTCTGCTATACAAAAACACTTTTTTTTTTTTTTGTAACCTGACTTGTATTAGATAAATGGATGGATGGATAGATAGATGTGAAAGGCGCTTTATAATTTGGCAGGATTAGATAGACATATTTTAGCATAGTTGGCAGGATTAGATATTTTAGTGTATTTGACAGCATAAGATAGACAGACCTACTGTAGATATCTTAGCGTAGTTGGCAGGACTAGACAGACAGATGTTTTAGTATAGTTGGCAGGATTAGCTAGACAGATGTTTTAGCATAATTGGCAAGATAGATATTTTAGCGTATTTGACAGCATAAGAGACATACTGTAGATATTTTAGCGTAGTTGGCAGGATTAGATAGTTTAGCATAGTTGGCAGGACTAGACACAGATGTTTTTAGTATAGTTGGCAGGATTAGATAGACAGATATTTTAGCATAATTGGCAAGTTTAGATAGATATTTTAGCGTATTTGACAGCATAAAAGAGACATACTGTAGATATTTTAGCATAGTTGGCAGGATTAGATATTTTAGTGTATTTGACAGCATTAGATAGACAGACCTACTGTAGATATCTTAGCGTAGTTGGCAGGACTAGACAGACAGATATTTTGGCATAATTGGCAAGATTAGATAGATATTTTAGCGTATTTGATAGCATAAAAGAGACATACTGTAGATATTTTAGCATAGTTGGCAGGAT
>JANRMT010062840.1:52504400-52519000 GCA_026402145.1 Polypterus bichir lapradei | reverse complement strand
AAAGAGACATACTGTAGATATTTTAGCATAGTTGGCAGGATTAGATAGATCAAACAAATGAATGAACGAACAAACAAACTTTATTTGCCTCAATGAATGTTCAAAAAGCACGCTCTGCTCGCCTGACCGCAATCCAATAGAACACCTCTGGGTGGGACATTATGTTTCGGTCTGTCCAATGCCTTAGCCTGTCCAGGAGCCCAGTGATGCCCCGGTCCAGATCTCGGAGGAGATTCCCCCAGGACACCATCCGTCGTCTCATTAGGACGTTGTTAGCCATGCAAACAGTCACAGGGGGGCATACAGTCTACCAAGTATGATTTGTTGGGGTTGCTGCAATGAAATTTCGGCACAATGGACTCTGCTGCCTGCCACACTTTTTTTCCCTTTTGATTTTTGGGGTGTCTTTTGAGTTCAGCCCTCTGTCGGTTGATCATTTTCATTGCCATCCTTTCATTCCTCACGCATCACCATACCAGTCCATAGCAGTCAAGATTGCCAGCAGGATTGGTTTCCCCCATTGAGATCTGATGTGTTTCCAAAGTGTTTATTTTTTTTGAGTTTTCTTGTAGTGTCCAAAATCACACCAGGAATGCCTCAGTGGGCTTTCACAGGCCCTTTTTTGACAGCCCCCCCAAAGCCTAAAACCTCTAAAAAGATAAGCACTCACCCTCCTTACCAAAAAAAACCCCAAATCATTAAATTTCAGAATTTCCCGATTGGTACCCCAACAGTTTTAGTTGCCTTGCTCAGGTCTGTCTGCTGGTCACCCATTCCTTAAAGGACACAAAAAGAATAAATAAAAAATCGATTGAAGGATAATTAAACAAATGACACCCAATTTGAAAAGTGGTGGATCTTGAGATCAGCATTGAGGTCAGCGCTGCATCACTGGCAGGAGCGGCACAGAGGTTAGTACTGCTGCCTCGTGAACGCCAGGTCTGGCCCACGGGTGTCCAACTCCGACCCTTGCGGGCCTCAGTTGGCAGCAGCTACTTTCTTAATGTCTGGTGCCCCTGAAGCCGTCTTTCCTTTCCCTCACGTCACCGTTGCTGCTTCCTCACTTTCAACCGTCTCCACTTTTTGTTTTCTTCCCAAACGTGAGCGCCATGCGTATTTCACAGTCTCGAACGGCTCTCGTCCGCTTTTAACGTGCCTTCCCTTCTCATCTGATCTCGACTTTAATAGCAGTGTATGTGGCGTATTGCTGCTTGACGGGGGCCCTCTGGGGAGCCTCATGTTTCCATTTTTAAAGAAAGTCATTAAACCGACCTTTCCAAAGGAGGATGCGATCCAGCATCAGGTCACCGTTCTCTTCTTGTACTTGAGTGTTGGTGTTATTTGTGCTGAAAACCCAATTTCTCTCCCTCGCTGCGTAGCATTTTGGCTTTTAACAGACTCAGCATGTCTTGATTGCTCACAACATTATCCCGACTCGAGGGTATTGCTCGAACGTTGGAGCTGAACGCCTTCTAAAGCATCCGTCTTATGAGAGAGAGTCCCACTGAGGAGCTGATGGCCTGGCACTTTGAGGAGCTAAATGGATTATATGCGTCAAGCATATGGTGGCTAATCAGCTTCATACTGCATGCTGTACCAGCGCCCACAGAGCACACAGACTGTTTGTGTTTCGACTGACTTTGGGGGGCGGGGGGGGAAATGTGGGCAAAGCTCAATATGCCATGTGGCGATGGAGAGTGGGACAGGTTGATTTCTAGTGGGGTGTCATACCCATGTTCAGAAGTTATCAGCGCCAGGTACTTGTGCTGGCTGGATTGGGCACACAGTAAGATCCGACTTGCCAGCTCAGGTGGGCGCTGCCCTATTTGTGCACTCGGATTTATTCATCTGAAGTTGCAGGAGGACTTTGTAGCAATCTGAAAAAAGTGGTTAGTCCGTCTGGATCAGCCAATTAGGCTTTGAAGTAGGAAAGGAAAAAAAAGAAAACCCGCGAGCAAACAAAACGGCGCAAGAAGCCAACCTGGATTTAAAAAGTACCTCTCTGTTAGCGTCTTTTTAGTTACTAGGGGGCTTCGCCAGCCACTTCGTGTCTCTGCCACTCGCGTGTGTGGATTTCACTTTCACCAAGCAAAAATTTTTGATTCTGGTTTTTGGAATTCCATCGTGACAATGCAACGTATAACTGCCTGTGAGTGATCTCATTTCTTTCTCTCTACACGAACTGTGTCTGGCAATAGCATTCACACCAATGAGAAATGACTGAACCGTTTGTGTGGTTATGTGGGCGGGACTTTTCCAAATCTCTTTGAATAAAGTCTTGTCTTGCGGGTCTGGAAATTTTCTCTCGCAGGATTTCCCTTTCACCAAACAACAAATCTTTTAATTCTCGCGGATAGGCCTCTTCATTGGGAAGCAACACTATTTTTCCCTGATGGCAACACGAATAAGACGATCTACAAGGCTCTGACTGAAAGTTTTCAATCCGAACAATATATTCAATCTCTTTTTTCGCTGTTCCGTTATTTCACAGAGTAATTTCCGTTTGTTTGTGCTAATTTGATCTTTACTATCATTTTTTTGAGACCTTTGAATTTTCGTACTTTCATTATCTCTAACCTGCTCTTCATGTGTATCGTGCTAACATTTTTTAATTCTTTACGACATTCTACTTTGTCATCTAATCTTTGTCTTATATTTCCAGCCCTGGGCATTGTTAAATCTCTTGGCACAAAGTCTTCTCCTGCCGGACTTGAAATTATCTCTCTGAGAAAGTCTCGACTCGTCCCAGGAGACATGACCGTGGTGGCCCTCGTCAAACTTGACGTTTACAGTATAAAAGAACTGCGATTTGTTCATTCATTCATTCGAACTATCTGGACGACAGCAGACCATTCAGCCCAACAAAGCTTGCCAGTCCACATTCTTCTAAAGTAACATCAAGTTGAGCTTTGAAAGTCCCCAAAGTCCTCCTCTCTACCACACTACTTGGTCACTTACTCCATGTGTTAATGTAGGATTAGTGCACCCTGCCACCCCCCTGGCCTGGTGAGTAATTACCTTATTTGTGTGTGTGTATATCTATATAATATGTGTGTATATATCTCTATATATCGTATTTACGCGTGTACCACGCGCACATTTTTTCCCGAAAATTAGCACTAGAAAATCTGGTGCGTGTCATACATGAGGAAATGTAATTCTGTAATGTTTACTACTTCTGCTTGGGCTTGCTCGCACACTCGCGCGTGCGTTCTCTCTCTCTCTCTCGTGCTCTCTCTCTCTCTCTCTCTCGCGCTCTCGCTCGCTCGCTCGATCGCTCTCTCTCTCGCTCTCTCTCTCTCTCTCTCTCTCTCTCTAAATGCTTCCTATGCAATCACAACGTGCATCGTACACGGGGCCAAATGATTTTCGCGATTTTCTTTGTAAAAATTAGGGTGTGCATCTTGCGTGAGGGCGTGTGGTACACGAGTGAAAAGGATATTTCTATATATCGCGCGCACACACACACAGTGGTACCTCGGTATACGTCCTTAATGCATTCCAGATCCTTGGACCTGTACCAAACAGGATGTATACCAAAAAAAATTTTCCCATAAGAAATAAAGGGAAAATGATTAATCCGTTCCCATGGAAAAAAAATCTTATTGTTATAATAATAATTCTTTGCATTTCTATAGCGCTTTTCTCACTACTCAAAACGCTCAGCAATTGCAGGTTAAGGGACTTGCTCAAGGGCCCAACAGAGCAGAGTCCCTATTGGCATTTATGGGATTCGAACTGGCAACCTTCTGAGTGCCAGTGCAGATCCCTAGCCTCAGAGCCACCACTCCTCCCCAATAAATTCATTACATTTATATAGCGCTTTTCTCAGTACTCAAAGCGCTATCCACACAGGGAGGAACGGGGAAGCGAACCCACAATCTTCCACAGTCTCCTTACTGCAAAGCAGCAGCACTACCACTGCGCCTCCTGTGAGGATAAAAATAAAGTACAGTAATCCCTCCTCGATCGCGGGGGTTGCGTTCCAGAACCCCCCGCGATAGGTGAAAATCTGCGAAGTAGAAACCATATGTTTGTATGGTTATTTTTATATATTTTAAGCCCTTATAAACTCTGCCACACTGTTAATTCATGTCTAGAGGGCTCTAATAATGTTAACACCCTTTAGTCAAAAGTTTAAACTGTGCTCCATGACAAGACAGAGATGACAGTTCTTTCTCACAATTAAAAGAATGCAAACATATCTTCTCTTCAAAGGAGCGCCGTCAGGAAATGTCAGAGAGAGAGAGAGAGCGAGATAAAAGCAAACAATCAAAAAATCAATACGTGCTTTTAAGTATGCCGAAGCACCGCGATAAAGCGGCATTTTGTAGAGGAGCATCCGTATCCTCTAGGCAAACAGCCCCTCTGCTCACACCCCCTCCGTCAGGTGCAGAGCATGTCAGAGAGAGTGAGAGAGAACGAGAAAAGCAAACAATCAAGCACCGCGCGGGAAGCACATCGTACATCATTGAGGAGTTTTAGTTAATATGTAATACATGCTTTTGATTGGGTAACTTCTAAGCCATCCGCCAATAGCGTCCCTTATATGAAATCAACTGGGCAAACAAACTGAGCAAGCATGTACCATAAATTAAAAGACCCATTGTCCGCAGAAATCCGCGAACCAGCGAAAAATCAGTGATATATATTTAGATATGCTTACATTTAAAATCCGCGATAGAGTGAAGCCGCGAAAGTCGAAGCGCGATATAGCGAGGGATTACTGTAACACTTCCTGCCCAGCGGGGAATCGAACTTGGGTCTGTGAGGCACGATAAGCGTGCTGCTCTCTGAGAGGCAAATCTTAGCGCTACCCCACGTTATTGGCATATTATACATTGATGGGGTTGTATGAAATAGTTTAAACACTGCTTAATACTAAAATACATAAATACAAAAGCAATTCGATGAAATAAATGAAAATTTAACCTCACTTCACTTTTTAATAACATCTTTGTTTTTCACAATCATAGATCCCGTCGTTCTCGGCATACGGTATGCAGCAGTCAAGTCCCGGATACGCAGGCCACCTTCATACTTTCCAACAATCAATTCAAATTTACGCGGAAAAACACAAAATCGTGTGAAAATTCACAGAGAGTTATAGCGCGGGTTGTTCACTGAATGCTAGCAACTGGCGTACAGACGCTCGTGGGCAGTCGTGGCTTTGTCTCGAGAGAGGTAAACAAGGGTAGCACGCGAGTTGTATTCCAAGCAAAGGTTGTATACCAAGTTGGACTTATTCCAAAGTGGGTGTATACCAAGTTACCACTGTGTGTGTGTGTGTGTGTGTATATATGTGAACACACACACACACACACACACACACACAGCACATCACTTTTTCCACATTTTATGTCACAGCCTTATTCCAAAATGGATTAAATTCATTTTTTTCCTCAGAATTCTGCACACAACACCCCATAATGACAACATGAAAAAAGTTTACTTGAGGTTTTTGCAAATTTATTAAAAATAAAAAAACTGAGAAAGCACATGTACATAAGTATTCACAGCCTTTGCCATGAAGCTCCAAATTGAGCTCAGGTGTATCCTGCTTCCCCTGATCATCCTTGAGATGTTTAATTGGAGTCCACCTGTGGTAAATTCAGTTGACTGGACATGATTTGGAAAGGCACACACCTGTCTATAGAAGGTCCCACAGTTGACAGTTCATGTCAGAGCACAAACCAAGCATGAAGTCAAAGGAATTGTCTGTAGACCTCCGAGACAGGATTGTCTCGAGGCACAAATCTGGGGAAGGTTACAGAAAAATGTCTGCTGCTTTGAAGGTCCCAATGAGCACAGTGGCCTCCATCATCCGTAAGTGGAAGAAGTTCGAAAACTACCAGGACTCTTCCTAGAGCTGGCCGGCCATCGAAACTGAGCAATCGGGGGAGAAGGGCCTTAGTCAGGGAGGTGACCAAGAAACCCGATGGTCACTCTGTCAGAGCTCCAGAGGTCCTCTGTGGAGAGAGGAGAACCTTCCAGAAGGACAACCATCTCTGCAGCAATCCACCAGTCAGGCCTGTATGGTAGAGTGGCCAGACGCCACTTAGTAAAAGGCACATGGCAGCCCGCCTGGAGTTTGCCAAAAGGCACCTGAAGGACTCTCGGACCATGACAAACAAAATTCTCTGGTCTGATGAGACAAAGATTGAACTCTTTGGTGTGAATGCCAGGCGTCACTTTTGGAGGAAACCAGGCACCGCTCATCACCAGGCTAATACCATCCCTACAGTGAAGCATGGTGGTGGCAGCATCATGCTGTGGGGGGCAGGAACTGGGAGACTAGTCAGGATAAAGGGAAAGATGACTGCAGCAATGTACAGAGACATCCTGGATGAAAACCTGCTCCAGAGCGCTCTTGACCTCAGGCTGGGGCGACGGTTCATCTTTCAGCAGGACAACGACCCTAAGCACACAGCCAAGATATCAAAGGAGTGGCTTCAGGACAACTCTGTGAATGTCCTTGAGTGGCCCAGACCTGAATCCGATTGAACATCTCTGGAGAGATCTTAAGATGGCTGTGCACCGACGCTTCCCATCCAACCTGATGGAGCTTGAGAGGTGCTGCCAAGAGGAATGGGCGAAACTGGCCAAGGATAGGTGTGCCAAGCTTGTGGCATCATATTCAAAAAGACTTGAGGCTGGAATTGCTGCCAAAGGTGCATCGACAAAGTATTGAGCAAAGGCTGTGAAGACTTATGGACATGGAAATTCTCAGTTTTTTTATTTTTAATAAATTTGCAAAAACCTCAAGTAAACTTTTTTCACGTTGTCATTATGGGGTGTTGTGTGTAGAATTCTGAGGAAAAAAATGAATTGAATCCATTTTGGAATAAGGCTGTAACATAACAAAATGTGGAAAAAGTGATGCGCTGGGAATACTTTCCGGATGCTGTGTGTGTGTGTGTGTGTGTGTGTGTATATATATATAATATATACTAATATATATATAATACACACACAGAGTGGTCGGAGTGTGCACACCATAATGACATGAAAGAACACAAACAAAAGAACAAAGTAATGTAAGTAAGTGACTGAGTTTTTTTTCTTTCTTTCTTTCTCGGCTGCACTCAGATTCTAATCCATGTGGTTCGTTGTGTGGTGGGTGCAGCAAGACGCTGTAAAGTCAATCTCTCTTAACGAAATAAATAAATACGCAAATAAGTACAGTAAACAGACAAACACATATACATACACTATGGTCTGAACACACTCCAGAATAACTTAAAAGAAAGAAAATGAATGAACGAACAAAAGAAAGAGCCAAGTCAGTAACTAAGTAAGTCATTGTGACCAACTGACTGATGGACGGATGGACTTGCTGGCTTTTCTTTGTTTCTTTCTCTGCCTCCCTTTTTTACAGAAGCTCCTTAAATACACACACACACACACACACACACACACACACACACACACACACACACACACACTATGAACACAGTCCCAGTCCCTATGAGGCGTCACACAGGCATATTGCCGTTAGTATAAAGGACCCCCCAGTTGCGTTTCTTGACACACTTCTTTGGCCGGATGCCCTCAGTGTTGGGGTGTCACCGAGAGGATGTTAATATTTCTCCTGTTTTATGCGTTGATTTTTTTATTTTTTTTTCCGCCATGCCGTTATATAACAGAGAGGCCGAGCACAGTCGCGGTTTTCTTATTTGGTGCTGGCGCACAGAGCTTCACCATGTAAGGGTCTCTCCAGATCACAGTTGTTCTCATATTAATTTAACACTAAACTCTGAGCTTCTTTAAGGCTGGGCTGATGCGTGCCATCAAACTGGCCCACCACTGCGCCACTGTGACTTGCTGCTTCACTGGCAAACGGCAATAAGGCAATGAAGCTTACCTGAGGCATCTTGTTTTTCCTGCTTAATGGCGCACGTTGCCGAGTTCCCCTTTTCAGTGCTGGCCTGAGACCTCTCTACCAGCTTTATTTAATGGAGTATAATTAGAGATTCAAACCTATAATGAGTTTAGATGAAAACGGACATTTCCCAGAGCAGCACATGATTTACACGCACTAACAAAATTAAGGTAGATTTATGACACCCCAATGTTCGCTTTGAGACTGCAGCTGCACTCTGCATGGATACTTTTGCTTCCTCCATCAAAACTGGCAAAGAGTGGCGTCTTTTATAATCCAGCCGTCCACACGATCATCCATTCTCCACGTCTCCAGAGCCGGCTAGCCAGCAGTGGTGGTGAAGGTGATGCCTTTGAGGAATGTTAGCTCTTGGCTTGGTGTGATATTTACACTCATTGTGGGGTTTAAATGTCATTGTCATGTCTCTGTCATGGATCCCAAACATACCAACCCCAGATGACTCTGAAATGCTTCTTTTGTTCATTCTAGATCCATTTCTTAAGTTAATATTGACATCATTCCTTATTTTTGAGTTTGCCTGTGTATATAAACTGCCTTTGTTACCTTCCATGTGTCTTCTGGGTGGATCCCAATGAGGCGGGGCCACCCGCCAATCGCTACCAGGCACCGCCCTTGGCCCAAAGTTCTGCAGGGTCTGCCGCAAGTAGGAACTGCGGCTCATTGTGAATGCGTTCTGGAGTGGAGAGGAGTTGTGCTTTTGGAAATTGCGAATATTCATATGTTGGAATTTTGTCTAGATTTTTCCCACAATCCGCTCTGCATTTTGACCTTGCTATTGGAATCTGTATTGGAACGTATTAGATTTGGGTAGCTTTCTTGTTAAAGGCAATTCCAATTTTGCCTTTGTGCTCCACTGTCCTTTATTATTATTATTATTATTATTATTATTATGGATACACATTTTGCAAGAATACATTTTTTTTGTTTTGTTTTATAAAGAGTTGGTGCTTGCCTTTATTCCTAGCCAGGGTTTGACGGTGATATCTCCCACTAGCTTCATTATTATTGATGCGCATTTTGCGTGAATAAACTTTTTTTTGTTTTATAAAGAGTTGGTGCTTGCCTTTATTCCTAGCCAGGGCTTGACGGTGATATCCCCCTCTAACTTCATTGTTATTGATGAGCATTTAACGAGAATAAATGTTTTCATTTTATGAAGAGTCGGTTTTTGCCCTTCTTCCTAGCCGGGGTTTGATGGTGATATCCCCCACTAGCTTCATTGTTATTGAGGACCATTTTGTGAGAATAAACTTTTTTGTTTTATAAAGAGTCGTCTGTGTTTGCCTTTATTCCTAGCCAGGGTTTGACAGTGATATTCCCCTCTAGTGAGAATTATTGGAAATGGCCATGCTTGGGACGTCCAGTCCATTACAGTGAGATCTGAAATTCTTATGTGAACTTCTATTTGAACAGGAGAAGGCTCAGTGGTTTTATTGTTTTGTCTCCTACTAACCCCACTCAATCATTTTTTACAAGTCATATGTTATTGAAAAGAGATCGAGTTTTTCTCACTAAACCATCCAGGCCAATACATTTCCATGGTGACAGAGGCTTAACTTTGTAATTCTTTGAAATCCAACATGAGACAATTAGCTCTGCAGAACTTTACTGCTTTGTGTTTTATGAAGGGTCATTTAAATGGGTGCGATGAAAAACTATTAACATCAATTTACACTTTTTTCTTTGCAGTAAAGTGAAGGTGGGAAGTCACTTTAAAGAAGTTGCGAAAAGACGTCCGCCGCTATTTTTGGGGAATCGTCAAGCTAAACTGAGTAAGCAACTGACGTGTGCAACTTTTTTTTTTTTTTCTTTTGCCTTCTCGTTCCAGTGGTGTAATCTTTGCATCGACCTTCTGTCCTTCACCAATGAAATTTTTAAAGGAGCCGTCTTTCTGTCTTTGGACGGAATCACCGTCACAGCAAGCTGTAAACTCCGCAAAGTGTTTACCATGAAGTTCCAGCCTGAAGACACCACTGAGGACAACGGTGAGTCTTGTGTCGTCACTCGGACGAGGCGGTCTGCTGCTGAAAAGTGCACAGTTGTAGTGTTTAAGCCATTTGAAGTCATTTCTTGTTTTGTTTTTTTTGTTTTTTTTATTATTATTTTATTAAAGGCGAGGTTATGTGCTGGTGTTTTGTCATAATGGAGCTCTAGTGTGACCCTTGTCCCTGTTATAGCCTTTAGTATGTAGACTTTTTAACCGAAGGCCCCAAATCCCATCTTCTTAGCATGCTGTCAGGGTGGACTGATATTGAAATTAAGTACATGAAAGAACAATCAGGACAAGAACAGGCCATTCAGCCTCGCAAAGCTCGCCAGTCTTGGCCAATTCTTATAAAACAACATCAAGTTGAGTTCTAAAGGTCACTAAGTCCTGCTGTCCACCACACTTCTTGGTCGCTTATTCCAAGTGTCTGTTCTTCGTGTAAAGAAAAACTTCCTGATGTTTGTGCAAAATTTCCCCTTAACAAGTTTCCAACTGTGTCCCCGTGTTCTTGATGAACTCATTTTAAAGTCACCGTCTCAATCCACTGCACTAATTCCCTTCATCATTTTAAACACTTCACTCGAGTCTTCTCTTAATCTCTTTTTGTTTAAACTCTAAAGGCTCAGCTCTTTTAATCTTCCCTCATAACTCATCCCCTGTAGTCCCTCAATCAGCCCAGTCGCTCTTCTCAGGACTTTCTCCAGTGCTGTTATGTCCTTTTTGTAGCCTGGAGACCCAAACTGCACCCAGGACTCCAGATGAGGCCTCACCAGTGAGTTATAAAGCCTGAGCAGAACCTCCTGTGACTTGTACTGCACATATCAAGCAAGGCACTATATAACCTGACATTCTGTTAGCCTTAATGGCTTGTGAACACTGGCAGGAAGTTGATGATAATGTGGAGTCCACTACGTCTCCTAAACCCTTCTCATGAGGTGGACTTTCGATTTTCAGACCTCCCAATGTGTATTCAAATCTCTCATGCTCATTTCCCACGTGTCGTGATTTACTGACATTAAATTTCATCTGTCACAAATCTGACCACGCCTGTCACCTGTCCAGATCCCTCTCTGATGATTCAACAGATTCAAGGTTATCTAACAATCGTCCATCTTGGTGTCACCTGCAAGCTTAACCAGCTGCTTGTTTCTATCTATCTCTATCTGTTCCTGCCTACTATACTAAAAATTAATATCTATTCATCTATCTAATCTTGCCAACTATGCTATCTATCATATAGTTATATACTAGGCTGACCCGCCTTTTAAGGCGACCGACTTTTAAGTTGATCACTTCTTAAGGCAATTCAATATGTAGATCAATTTGATATTTTATACAAACTCATTAATTTGGTTATATTGCATTTGAGCGGTATTACTTTAATACTCGTAGTTTCTGTTATTTTTGTGATGAAATTTAAACTTTTTTTCTATATTGAGGTCGCCCTTTTGAACCCCCCTGATATTTACTACGCGGTGAGGCATTTGTACTCCATCAACATTAATTATTTCCAGAGACATAATTTTGTCTATTTTTCCAGCGCATCGCGCACAAAAGCAAGGGAGCGATGGGAGCACCAGAACTCTGCTCACATCATGTCGCTTTGTACCGCAAGCTGCAAGTGGTAAGTCTGTGATAAGCAGAATACCGCTACGCTTTCCAGTCACGGGACGGAAGGACAATCCCGACCGCTTTTATATAGTAAGAAAGAAGAAGAAGATATCGCACAGTCTGGAGTAGAAAATCATCTTTTACCTGGAAAAACGAAACTACAAATCCCATGATGCATTGCAAAATAGACGGGGCGTGTGTGAAACTCCGCGCCTGCGTAGCACTCACGGGACGGAAGGACAATCCCGACCGCTTTTTTTTTTTTTTTATATATATATTTAATCTCCATTATACCATAGCCATATATCCATTGTACAGTGCCTTTCCAATTTACAGTATCTATCGATCTATCATATAGTGCAATTTATATCTATCCATTATATAGTGCCTTTCCTATCTATCTATCGATCGTTATAAAGAAAATCCAACATCTGTCTGTCTGCTTTTCACGAGAGAACTATTTCATAGATTTAGATCAGGTTTCTTTAATTTACTTGAACATTCCGATTGATTTTGCGACTTCTCTCATCAAGCTTTGTATCACAGTTTGTTTGCAGCACTGATTTATTCGCGCTAATCCGAGAGGCAGGCTGCGAGCCGAGGGGAACGGGAGGTGAGACGGCCGGAGTATTGAGGCCGAGCGGGGCCCTCCTCACTCACCCGCCAGCCTCCCTTTTGAGACGCTCTACCTGTCGCCATGTGTTGGAGCGCACCTTGCCTCCGCTTAGCTGGCGAAACTTGTTTGATCAGCAGACATTATCATCTAGAGATTAAGAAGTAACGTTTGACGCTTTTCAGAGGGAGATCAGAGCTACGTGCGTTTTAGAGGGTAGCTGCTGATTGGCACAGATATCATGGCCTTGTGCTTTTCTTCCAAAGCGGGAGACCCTCTCCCATCAGAGCTGAACACGCTCGGATGCAGTGGCAGCATTTGACGTTCAAGCTTCCCTACCTTCCACTTGGCCAGAATTACATTTTTAAATTTTTTCTAATTGATCTTTAAAGTTTGTCCTGTGTCACTAACACATGGGTGGAGCCGCAGGGGACAGCTAGCATCTCATAAAACCCGATTTTTACTCCCTTGTGGTACAGCAGACACACGGCCAGATTAAGCACAAACGTTGACACCGAGACCTGCCATGCAAGCATCATGATGGACTCGGACAAAGGGAAACCGTGCCCAGTCAGATAGGGGGATGCTGTAACTGTGGGCTATTTCTATCTGTGAAGTCCGCACAGAATTGCGTTTGTCTGAGGGGGCCCTGGACGTGGAGAAATAGTATAAAGACTTAGGGCATTGCCCGGCACACCTCTGAAGCCAACGAACGGATGGAAGATGTTGCCACCTATTCTCTGAGAATGCCTTCCACATTTGCATCACCAGCACCGACAACAGCATTTATTTCTATCGCAAGTTTTCATACAAATGATGGAGCTCAAAGTGCTTTACAAGATGAAAAAAGGAAAATATAAGACAAGGCAATACTAATTAACAAAGAATAAAGTAAGACTTGATGGCCAGGACGATAGACCAAAAACAAACTGGAGAAAGAAAACAAAATCTGCAGGGGTTCTGAGGGCACAAGCCCACCCAGCCAGCCCCCATTGGGCATTCTACCTAACCTAAATGACCTTGGTCAGTCCTCAGGCTTCACGTGGAAGAATTTGATGTTCATGGGGACCTCTGGTCTTCAATCCATCAATGGAAGGAGTGCATGGTGCCCCCTGATCAGGTGGTGGTGGGGATAAAGAACAGCAGAGAAAGTAGGGGTTAGTGCGGATCATGGAGCTTTGATAAAGACGAGAATTAAGTGCATTTACAGAATATCAGGATTACCAGCATTCAAATGGAAAAGCATGGTGGTGACAGCATCACGGACTAGGGGACTTGTTGGGGTTGAGGGAAAGCTGAACGGAGCAAAGCACAGAGACGTTCTTAATGAAGTTCTGCTCCAGGGTGCCCTAGACCTCTGAATGGGCTGAAGGTTCTCCTTCCAACAGGACCTTGAACGCAAAGACAATGCAGAGGTGTCTTAGGGTTAACTCTGTGAATACCCTTGAGTGGTCCTGCCAGAACCTGGACTTGAACCCAACCAAAGGAGATACTAGCTGTCACTGATGGTCCCTATCAAACCCGACAGAGCTTGAGAGGATTTGTAGAGAAAAATGGCAGAAGATCCATAAATCCAAGTCTGAGGACTTTCCAAAGAACAGTGGACATGTCTGAGATCTTGAGATGATCTTAAACTATCTGCAGACCACCTTCACAAAAAACGAGAACTTGCAAAGACAACACCTACTCTAGGTGTCTTAGGGTCAACCCTGTGAATGTCCTTGAGTGGTCCTGCCAGAACCTGGGCTTTAACCCAGTCAAACATCTCTAGAGTGATTTTGAAAATAGCCGTCCACTGGTGGTCTCCTTCAAACCTCACAGAACTTGGGAGGATCTGCAGAGATGAATGGCAAAAAGCCCCTAAATCCGAGTCTGAAGAATTTCTGAAGAACCCTGGACATGTCTGAAATCTTGAGGTGGTCCTAAAGTATCTGGAGAAACAGTGAGAACTTGCACACTACACACAAGCAGCGTGCCCAGTCCTGAGATTGTGGAGTTTTGAGGCCATGGCATCACCAGGACCCCGTTTGTCATGCAGCAGTCTGAAAAGCTCCCCCTGACTACTCCAAATGTTACGGTCCACTGACCTGACTAATTCTAAGTGACACCCAAATCCAAAAGCTTTTCATCTCTCAGCCACTTGTTGTTTTACTGTTTGTTCTTCTCCTTCTCCACCAGCTGGTTCAGCTCCCAGCCCTGTGTAATCCCATCCTCAAGTTCGTGAACTTTTAAGCGTTTTTCTTGTCCGAGTGACAGATGGGGCTGTTGCTGATATCAAGTCCTTCTTCCCCTGCACTGTCATTGTCATTGCCGTCATTACTTCTGCTTTTCCATGTCGTCTGTATTATTTCTAGGTCATCTAATATATGACTGCTGAGGCCATTAATGTGAATTTTAGCCGCTCATCGGTATGGACAAGGTCACCGCCTGTGCGCGCACACACACACACACACACACACACACACACACACACACACACACACACA
>JANRMT010062840.1:52462523-52501903 GCA_026402145.1 Polypterus bichir lapradei | reverse complement strand
ATACCTGTATAATATAAAACTGTTTGAGATGGTGACATGGCTGAAAGTAAAAAGAACAGCAGCTGAGCGTGAAGCGCATTGCAGAGGCACACAAACATGGAACCTTGCCTAGAACTTCTCGCACAAGTACCAGTCAGTCAGATGAACCAATCCTAGCATCTGATTCGGCCTCACAGGCTCTTTATCACTTTTACAATTGGATTAAAAATATGTTTTTAAATGAATGTGTTATTGTGGATGTAGCCTTGGATTAGACTTGTCTGAATATGTCGACCCTCCTGACACATTTATTGCATTTTTCATAGAGTTAACTATGAACGTGTGACTCCTGCATGAATCACCGTTCTATTTTTTTTTTTTTTTTTGCCATCTATGCCGTTTAAATCTGTCTGCTGCCAGGGTTTCCTTCACTTTCACTCCCCCCATTGAAGCCGTGATGACAATCCTTAAGCAGTCCATCCAATGGTTGGGAATGCGGTCCCTTTTCAACGTTTTTAACTGGTCCAAGCGGAAGTGAACCAACCCAAATGGGCTTCGCCCTGAAGGATTTCAATCACGGGTTCACCTGTTTAGCCATCCTGGCAGGGTGTGGAACTGACGTTGCATCTCCGTAAACTGACATTGTGTTCTGTTTTTAATTTTCTTTCAGATTTTTGCACTCCATCTGTTAACGGACCGACTGATACTATTCCACGGAGCTGTCAGCTGGGAGCAGATGTGCCGCATGTTACGCAGCTGATTAACGTGGACAGAGTTAAATTTAGCACCTGCAGTCTGCCTTTTGAATCTGGTGGGTAAGAAAATAAAAATGGGCTTCACTTTGGTCATGCGTGTTTCACAAGCTCAGCCTGTGATCTTCAAAATGTTGTTCTTCTTCCTGCTACTTTAGCTCTTAGCTTGGTTTATCCAGGGTATTTTTGCAGCATAAGCCGAATCCAGGACCACCGTCCGTTCACCCACGAGCAACCACCGGAGGGTACACTTAGGTATTGGGTTTACTTAATTATGAAAAGTGATCATGCGTAGATTGCAATAAGGGCAATGTGCCCTGGGGTCCGTAAAGCATGGGGCCGTTCTATTTTTGCAGTGTGTAAATATAAACTAACAAATAGAAAGGTTTGGGGGGTCCACCCCGTATATTATTCCAATGCAGCAAAAAAACGCAAGCTGAGTAGTCAGGAAGGACTGAGTCAAGATCATCACTGACTGCAGGATGAAGGGTTCGGTTTTATATAGAGGCTTAGCGGGAGGAGGCGGGTTTATGTGGAAGTGACATATGCAGGGGGTGTGGTCTGGGAGTGGGTGGGGCTCTAGCCTGGCTTCTCTTCTGGTGTTCCGTGGAGGTGGGGAGAAAAGGCATTACTGCAGTTTGTTGACTCCGACTTTGCTTTTTACCCTTCGTGTGCCTGCCATGCACACGTGTGTGACAACAACAACATTTATTTATATAGCACATTTTCATACAAAAAAATGTAGCTAAAGGGCTTTACATAATGAAGAATAGAAAAATAAGACCCAGTAAGAAAATAAAATAAGTCAACGTTAATTAACATAGAATAAGAGTAAGGTCCGATGGCCAGGGTGGACAGAAAAAACAAAAAAAAACCTCCAGACGGCTGGAGAGAAAAAATAAAATCTGCAGGGATTCCAGACAGTGAGACTGCCCAGTCCCCTCTGGGCAATCTACCTAACAAATGAAACAGTCCTCTTTGTATTGTGAAAACACCCATGGGAGGAAATGACATGCGTTAGAATTCAGCGGTGAATCTGGAAACCTGCTGCCATGGTTGGTGTGCTGCCTCGACTCCCCTCTGCTCTCCATTGTCGCTTCTTCCTTTTTTTAACGTGTGTTCGCATGCCATTCACAAATCACTGGCAGCGACAGTCTTTACGCTTGTCTCCAATCCGTCTGGACCATTTTCGTCGAAATATGTGGCTCGGGTCAGTGCAATTTTTAAGACATTTTACCGTGCCTATTGCTAAAATATCATATAGAAAAGTGTTGGCGAATTTGTGAAGCCGTCTGTCTTAAAATGGAGACGATGCATTCTGCTCGACTTCAACTACAAATTCATTTACTGTTTTTCAGTTTTACCAATGAAAGACGCTGACTACATCACGCAGGCGAGTTTGTTAGACTGGTTCTCGGGTAGTGATAGTGACTCGTACACGAAACAAATGGAACTCGAACTGATCCACGAATCAAACGAGTTGAGACTCCTCTTTCGGGCTGCCGACATCCCACAGGAGACACATGCGCTTTAGCTCTCACGTTGAACTGAGCGATTTGTGCTCGTGAACTGGTTTATGGGATTCACTGGAAAGAGCAAATCGCTTGTGAATCACCCATCACTGCTCCCGGTGTGGTCAGTCTGGTGCTGACTAAGATTTCTGCTTCACGTTTTATGTCTATCGATCGTTTTGTCTTACGATACTCTCTGGAAACCCAGACTTGTAACACCAGCCCTCTAGTTCAGCTGTGGGTCTAAACACCCATCCAGACATTTTCTAAACTCCTTTTATCCCGAGCAGAATTCTGGGGGAAGTTGGGAGTCTATCCCAGAAAACACAGGGCTCTGGGCAGGGTGCCTGTTGATAGTGGGAGACACGCGCGCGCACACACACACACACACACACGTGCAGATTTCTGTCTTGACTATCGCTATAACCCCATGGGGCAAGTAACATCTTTGAGTGGAGAATTTGTTTTATTAACACAGGATTGAAGGGTTTGTTGAAATTCCCGGGTGTTTACTGTATTTAGAGAAAAGACAGAAGAAGAGCAGAAGCGTTAGACACACATATATATAATATCTCTCTCTCTCTCTCTCTCATATATATATATACACACACACACACATTGGTGTGAAAAACTATTTGCCCCCTTTCTGATTTCTTATTCTTTTGCATGTTTGTCACACAAAATGTTTCTGATCATCAAACACATGTAACCATTAGTCAAATATAACACAAGTAAACACAAAATGCAGTTTTTAAATGATGGTTTTTATTATTTAGGGAGAAAAAAAAAATCCAAACCTACATGGCCCTGTGTGAAAAAGTAATTGCCCCCTGAACCTAATAACTGGTTGGGCCACCCTTAGCAGCAATAACTGCAATCAAGCGTTTGCGATAACTTGCAATGAGTCTTTTACAGCGCTCTAGAGGAATTTTGGCCCACTCATCTTTGCAGAATTGTTGTAATTCAGTTTTATTTGAGGGTTTTCTAGCATGAACCGCCTTTTTAAGGTCATGCCATAGCATCTCAATTGGATTCAGGTCAGGACTTTGACTAGGCCACTCCAAAGTCTTCATTTTGTTTTTCTTCAGCCATTCAGAGGTGGATTTGCTGGTGTGTTTTGGGTCATTGTCCTGTTGCAGCACCCAAGATCGCTTCAGCTTGAGTTGACGAACAGATGGCCGGACATTCTCCTTCAGGATTTTTTGGTAGACAGTAGAATTCATGGTTCCATCTATCACAGCAAGCCTTCCAGGTCCTGAAGCAGCAAAACAACCCCAGACCATCACACTACCACCACCATATTTTACTGTTGGTATGATGTTCTTTTTCTGAAATGCTGTGTTCCTTTTACGCCAGATGTAACGGGACATTTGCCTTCCAAAAAGTTCAACTTTTGTCTCATCAGTCCACAAGGTATTTTCCCAAAAGTCTTGGCAATCATTGAGATGTTTCTTAGCAAAATTGAGACGAGCCCTAATGTTCTTTTTGCTTAACAGTGGTTTGCGTCTTGGAAATCTGCCATGCAGGCCGTTTTTGCCCAGTCTCTTTCTTATGGTGGAGTCGTGAACACTGACCTTAATTGAGGCAAGTGAGGCCTGCAGTTCTTTAGACGTTGTCCTGGGGTCTTTTGTGACCTCTCGGATGAGTCGTCTCTGCGCTCTTGGGGTAATTTTGGTTGGCCGGCCACTCCTGGGAAGGTTCACCACTGTTCCATGTTTTTGCCATTTGTGGATAATGGCTCTCACTGTGGTTCGCTGGAGTCCCAAAGCTTTAGAAATGGCTTTATAACCTTTACCAGACTGATAGATCTCAATTACTTCTGTTCTCATTTGTTCCTGAATTTCTTTGGATCTTGGCATGATGTCTAGCTTTTGAGGTGCTTTTGGTCTACTTCTCTGTGTCAGGCAGCTCCTATTTAAGTGATTTCTTGATTGAAACAGGTGTGGCAGTAATCAGGCCTGGGGGTGGCTACGGAAATTGAACTCAGGTGTGATACACCACAGTTAGGTTATTTTTTAACAAGGGGGCAATTACTTTTTCACACAGGGCCATGTAGGTTTGGATTTTTTTTCTCCCTAAATAATAAAAACCATCATTTAAAAACTGCATTTTGTGTTTACTTGTGTTATATTTGACTAATGGTCACATGTGTTTGATGATCAGAAACATTTTGTGTGACAAACATGCAAAAGAATAAGAAATCAGGAAGGGGGCAAATAGTTTTTCACACAACTGTGTATATATATATATATATATATATATATATGAGAGAGAGAGATATAGTGTGGTCCCCGGCCGGGACGCCCAGGAGGACGAGAGGAGGGCTTTTACCTCCTCCAGACCGCAAGGGGGCGTCTGTCCTGGTTATGTTGGGGGCCTCGGGTAGAGGGCTTGGAAGCCCAGCCCTGTAGGGACCCGTGGCCACTGCCAGGCGGCGCCCCGATGCCAGTTTATCCTGTGTGGTCCACGCCTTGAAGGACCAGAGGAGGGCGTGTGCCTCCTCCAGACCGAGAGGGGGCGTCCGTCCTGGTTATGCAGGATGCCTCGGGTAGGGGGCTTGGAAGCCCAGCCCTGTAGAGACCCGTGGCCACCGCCAGGCGGCACCCCAGTGCCTTATCATCCCGGGAGCCCGGCACTTCTGCCACACCAGGAAGTGCCGGGGGGAAGACGACAAGGGACACCTGGATGGCTTCCGGGTGCGCAGCCGGCACTTCTGCCACACAGGGGTGTGGCCAAGACTAATTGCCGGGAAGCAGTTGGAGCCCATCCGGGTTCCTATAAGAGGGGCCGCCTCCCTCCAGTCATTGGTGGATGTCGGGAGGTAGTTGGCAGAGCTGGAGAGAGGACAGGAGGCGGCCAGAGGAAAGGCACAAGGACTGTGCGCCCTTAGTGAGCGCAAGTAAGACAGAGCCACACCCACCAACTCACAGAGCCCTGCCCGTCAACTCTAACCCTCCTACCACGTCATGGGATACGCACGACAGAGCCCCGCCCGCCAGCCAGCTCTAACTCTCCTCCCACGTCCACCCTCAAAATCGGTCCCGCCCACACGCAGCCGACACAGCATTTCTGCAGTACACTTAAATCGCTCAGTCCAATCTAACAGCAGCTGTACGAAAGCTTTTCGGAGAAAACCCTGGGCAGAATTTATGACGCTACAATGCCCCGACATGTCACACCAATGTTGCAGCGATTTTCGTCGGAGAAGATGGCGAAACGCCTGCCGAAAGGGACATTTACATCTATCCCATAGGCAACTCCTGTAGACAGATTTCCACGCTCAATATGAATTGCAGTCCTATCATTTTACCCATTTTTATTCCCTTACGGAGACATTGCCTGGCACAAAGATTTACAACATGTTCCTGATAAAAGAACCGTCAAGCGAAGAAGGCTTACTCAATGCCAGTTTTACGGGTACAGATTAGCAATGAGGAATATATTTAGTATTTTGCACTCCAGCAGCGAACTATTCCAACAGTGCATCGTAGATGCGTATGTTAACTATCTCAGATTAGATCAAGATTTGCGCGTGGAACAATACAAAGGACAGTCGGACGCACTGCAAGCAAACGCTGAAAATAAAAACGTATGTGTAGGCAAAATCATCATATTACTGTCCACATTTCCAGGAAGTCCAAGATACATGCAACAAAACTAGCAGGATGCCATGGCCATAGTATGTAAATTCGGACAGCCTCATTTATTGATCACTTTCACGTGTAATCCTGCTTGGCAGGAAATTCTACATGCACTGTCAGATACCCAAAGACCGGAGCACAGACCTGATATCCCACATGCTGTTTACTCTTCACAATAATTCCAACAACCAGTCTTCAGCCACGGTCAGTTGTCCGTGGCTTTTTCTAGGGTTAGATCTTTCGACTCATTATCTGTCGTCACCACCAAAACACCTATTCACACCTTCGTCTTTCAAGAAGCGTTTTTCTTTTTGATTCCTGAATTCCTTTCTCACCATTTTCCATTCCTATTCTTACACCGCCGTATGTTACGGCGGGCTTCGGCTAGTTGGTATTTATTTGTAAATTAGTCTGAGTGATATTTCTTATGATTATTTCCAAGAAATGAGACTTGATAAGAGATAAATGATGATGTGTGTGTAAACAAATAGATTGAATGAGCACTGTATAATAGATTTATGATAGATGGTATAGTAGGCAAGATTAAAAATTTAGATGATCAAGAACAGCATTAGATAAGATGGATGTTGTTCTTCCAGATTGGCTTAAAGTGGAGGATGACAAACAAACTGTGATTGCATTCACTACACTTTTGGCATGCAGACTTATTCTGATAAACTGGAAGAACCCAAACTCTCCTCTTAAGTCGGTGGGAAACTGATGTGTTATACTATTTGAAATTGGAAAAAATTAATTACTCAGAGGATCCGTACAGACTTTTTTCAAAACATGGCAGGATCTAATCAGTAATATTTTAAAATAATCTCATAAAGCACAGAGAATCTATTAATTTAGGTATGTCTACAGGTCTTAAATTTCATGCTGTTTGGCTTGCTCTCTCTCTCTTAGGGGTGGGGATCGGTTTGTTTTTAACTCAAATTTTCTTCATGTAAAACTTGATTGATTTGTATGGAATGCAATAAAATTAATAAATATATATATTAAAAAAAAAAAAAAAAAGATGTGAAAGGTGCTATATGATGTGAATGGCACTATATGAATAGAGACTTTCACATCTATCGATCTATCAAATAGAGCTTATCGCATTGTGAAAGGTGTTATATGATAAATAGAAAGATAAATGTGAAAGGCGCTATATATATATAGATATATATTGAACAAACAAACATTATTTGTCCCCGTGGGAAAATTAGCCTTTTTTTCAGAATAAATGCGTAAATACTTTTTTAAATACATACATAAATAGGTAGATAAGTAAATAAATATGATAGATGTGGAAGGCTCTATATGATAGATAGATGGGAAAGGCACTATATGATTGATTGCTAGATAGATGGGAAAGACGCTATATGATAGATGTGAATGGCACTATATGAATAGAGCCTTTCATATCTATCTCTCTATCTATCTGAGCCTATCACATTGTGAAAGGTGCTATATGATAAATAGAAAGATAGATGTGAAAGGCGCAATATGCTATTTATACTGAACGATCAAACGTCCCCAGGGGAAAATTTTGCCTTTTTTTCCATATTAAATGCGTAAATACTTTTTTTTTTTTTTTACATACATACATAAATAGGTAGATAAGTAAGTAAGTAAATAAATAATAATATATACAAACACACTTTGGTCAGAACACATACCAGAATGAATATAAAACAAGACAATTAAGAGGAAAGAAAACTTCTGCCTTGGCAATCCCAATACAGACATTTTGCTGTTGGTATTAAGGACCCCGAGTTGTGTTTCTTGACTCGCTTCTGCTGAATAATCCATTAACTGAAAGTCCTCAGTGTTGGTGTGTCACACAGAGGATGTGCAGCATTGTTCATAACAGCACTCGGGTTTTATTCTTTCTCCTCCTCCACTACCTCCAAGGGGTCCAGAGGTCGCCCCATAATGGAGCTTATCCTTTATATGAGCTTGTTGATTCGGTGGGCCTCTCTTGAAGTGATATTAGTGGCCCAGTACACCACACTGGCCATCAGAAGAGAAGAGGGGCCGCCTGCTCGATGCACTGAGCACACACACACACATCACAGGAGCTGCAGCAGGGAGTACGTGTGCCGCAACTTCAGACGGATGAGTGTTTTTATTTATTTTCCGTATGGCTAATAATTTGGGTGGAGGTTGTGGGCCTCCAGGACTGAATGGCACTGTGTGGAATTCTCATAACTTCTTAATCCAGTTGAGTAATCATGGGTTTTGGGGTTGGGCTGGGGGGTGCTGCTGTCATTGCCTATCCTAGCTGCAGTGGGTACAAAGCAGGGACCTGCCCAGTTCAGAGTGCCAGTCCATCTCAAGGGCCACTCATGCCAGTGAATTTTGGAATTGCTAGTGAACTTCGATACACTTTGTGTTTAAGACTGAATAAGAAATCAACCTACAAATGATTAACATCAACTTTTGGGATGGCCACCCAATGAGAGGAATGTTTTATCAGATTTTATCATTTGGAGAGTTGAGATCTGTCGAGGCTGGTAGTCGCCCGACGAAGATCAGCGACCGTTTTTTGGTTTTGCTTTTCCCTTTGTTGCGATTTTTCCTGTTTATCTTTAGACTTTGACAAGCTGTATTTACCCTCCTTTATGCCGGTGACCTTTTCATTGTCTCTCTTCTGGCTTATCATCAAAATAACTCTTAAAGAGGCCTCTGGTTAGCTCATCTGTTACAGCCAGCCTGAGTCTTGTCACATATCATTTCTAGCTTGCTGCTCAACGTGCCTTCCTTTGCGAGCTGCAATCTGCTGAGAGACGACTCTTTGGCATCTCATGCAGTATTGGGTTTGACAACTCCTCCACACGAGGAAGAGGAGGAGGAGGAGGTTTGACATTTTCAGAGCCACGATTTTTTTTTTTGTTCATTTTAATGTACTGGAGTGCTTGCTTAAGGGACCTAAAGGGACACTCTTATTGTTTTTGATCCAACACCCTTTTGTAGGTAGATGAAAAATTAAATCTTTTCATCGTGACTTTCGGCTGAGGGTCTCGCTTTTTGTTGAGAAAGTGACGGATGTGAAGCCAAAAGTCCAAAGTGTGTGCAAGTGGAAGGCGCTTTAGATGGCTCACGAAGAGACACGCGTGTGTCTCAGGCGGTCACTGTGTACGTCCTCCGGATCGGCCTGTCAGTAGCAAAAGAGCAGATCTGACAATTGCAGCGCGAGAAAGTACAATCCCAGTTCCAAAATGAAAGTTGGCACAGTATGGACAAAGCCAATAAAAACAAAGGTTTAATTTGTAAATTGTCTTTGATTTGTGCTCAAACACAAGCAGTATAAAGATGAGGTGTTTCATATGTTATTTTACCATTAAATGTGTTTATTCTAAAACTATCTAATTAATCAAATTATCTAAGTAATCCATGCAGACCTCAGCATCAACATTTGCAGTGCACCATCTGTTGGAATGCCTTTTGTAATGCATGTAGTAATAAATAGCACTGTAGTCCTCATTCCAACAGATGGCGCATCACAAACATTTGTAGTAATAAAATGCATTACGGCAACCGTGTGTAATACGCCATCTGTTGGAGAAAACAGGTGTAATAATTTAACTCACAGCAATAAGTGTTTGTTTGTAATTCTACATGCAAGATTTGAGACACTTAGTCAGAACTCTAGTGTGTAATGCCTGTGTGCCTGAAGTCCTCATGGATTATCAGCTGTTTCTCTTTACCTATGCCCACAGTCACCCAGTGCCACGATGCCATGGACTATAAATATCTGCAATTATGTGAAAAAAAGAATCAAGTTTTGATGAGTTGCTAAATTGGCCTTCCTAGTGTTACCCTTTTTTTTGCAGGTGTTTGTTGCATTCCTTATCTCCTATCTGCCGCCTTAAAGATTAAATGCAAAGGCATTGCTGAGGATGATTTTAAAACTGAAACGTAGGGATATAGAAATGAACAATTTAGGATCTATAATGAAACTAAGTGTATGTTTCTACAAATCCACAATGACAAACGCAATGCATATGTCTCTGTTATGAGACCCATAAACATAGTGTTAATGTTTGTGATGCGCCATCTGTTGCAATGAAAAATGCAATTAAAATATATCTGCTATGTGCTATTTGGTATGGGGTTCGTTAAAGGATTGTAAATGTTTGTGATGCGCCATCTGTTGGAATGGAAAATGCAATTAAAATATATCTGCTATATGCCATTCGGTATGGGATTCATTAAAGCATTGTAAATGTTTGCGGTGTGCCGTCTGTTGGAATAACACATGCCAATGCATTTCATTACTGCAAATGTTTGTGATGCGCCTTCTGTTGGAATGACAAATGCCATACATATGTCTCTGTTATTTGCCTTTTGGTATGGTATTCGTAAAAGCAGTGATAATGTTTGAGATCTGCTATCTGTTGAAATGACACCTGCAATGCATTTTATTACTGCAAATGTTTGTGATGCGCCATCTGTTGGAATAACACATGCAATGCATTTCGTTATTGCAAATGTTTGTGATGCGCCATCTGTTGAAATGACATGCAATGCATTCAGTATATCTCTGCTATATGCCATTTGGTATGGGATTTGTTAATGCACTGTTAATGTTTGTGACGCACCATCTGTTGGAATGACAAATGAAATACATATGTCTCTGTTGTATGCCTTTTTTTGGTGTGGTATTCGTAAAAGCAGTGATAATGTTTGTGATATGCTATCTGTTGAACTGACACCTGCAATGCATTTTATTGCTGCAAATGTTTGTGATGCGCCATCTGTTGGAATGACAAATGCAATGAATTTTGCTGCTGCACATGTTTGTGGGGTGCCATCTCTGCCTAAGTCTTTTTGACATTACCCAGCTAGCCAGGCTCACTGCATGTTAGGAGTTGTTTTTCGTTTTGCTTGCAAGTCCGAGCCAAAAATTGTGAAGAGCATTCCTAAGACCCTGTGATATCTGCCAAGATCTTGGTGTGTGCAGTTAATACCCATAAGTATGCAGATTGAGGGTGAGGAGCAGGTGGCAGATGTTGACAGATGGTTGTTTGTAGTCTGCTCACCAATCGGAACACTTTGAGAGCACCGTGACAGGGATGATACTCCATTACTTCTTGTCAGGGAAGCCGGCAAATGACTTTGCCTCTAAGCAGATATCAGAAATGCAAGAATCCATTAAACTCTGTGCAAGAGGGTACTCATTTCTTCATAACTTTCAGAAGATTTTCGCCTGGAACCTTGTCATGTATTTTCTTTAAAAATGAGCAGTATACAATACATTCCTTTTGTTTAAAGCTTTTAACGTACCTTTGTTGAATGATCCTTTGCTGTGATGTTTTATCTCCTCACATCCTGTAAACAGATATCGGCGGTAACTGTACACGAAAAGAGCTTTGTAACAGACACCCGAGCCCCGGGGCTATCAAAGCTACAACTTCGCAAAGCTGTGCTGCACTCCTCCTAACTCATCCTAAAAAAAACTGAAGCCATTGTGTACTTCACCTGGCTGAGGCAATGCGATGGTTAAATCAAAAGGCTTGGCGGGATGAAGAATGTGTGTGTCTGGTTTATTTACTGTAGTTCATCATACACTAGAACAGTCGGCTTTCTGTATATTAAATAATTCTTCATAGTGTAACAGCAGCCAGATATTTCAGGTAACGTAATTTACAGCATGATAAAAATTCTGAAGTGATGCAAAAATAATCTTTAGGAATCTGCATGTTTTCCATCTGTGCATCAATTTACATATCTTACAGTTCAGAATCGCGAGAAGCAGCACCTGCTCTGCCGCAGAGCCGACCTGCGTGGAGGTGCTGGTGACGCCGCGAATTTAGGAAGCCACTCGGTCGGAGAAAGACAGACATTTACAGGACATTAGTGAGCGGAACTTAAAAAATCACAGCACATATCTCCACGTTTATAAAATATCTATCTGTCTGTCCAGGGAATGTCTTACTGGGGCAGAATTAAAGGAAGACTTGGAGGACTGGAGAGGGGGTTACACTGTCCATAACGTCTGTCTGTCTGTCTATCTCACATATTGTGATTTCCTTTCTATCTATTTATTGTGGCTTTCTGAGATAACGATGGGTCAAAAAGCACCTTAAATGTTGGCTGCCAACCCAGCTTTCCCCATTTACTTGAGATGGCATGAAATCGCACTGATACAACATGTCACCCTCTGGCATTCTAACAAAAAGATTTCTGCCTATCAAGGCTCCTTGATAGAGAGGCAGGGTTAATTGCCATCGCTGGGCGGTTTCTTAGCACTGTGTTTGCAAAGGAAGATGACACTGTGAGCAGCAGCGCCACCTCTCGGCCCTCAGTGGTATTACATACCTGGGAGGAACCCAGATGGTGACCATCTGACACACATGCGTGACACTCTCTGTCTATCTGCAGCATATAGTGCCTTTCTTATCTATCTAATCCTGCCAACTATGCTATCCTGTCTGTCTGTCTGTCTGTCCGGAGTGTATGCATTACACTTGTGGGGATTTCTTTCCTGATTTTATTTTCTAATTAAATGTGTCATAAGCCGTTTTAATTTACTGTTTCATGTCCTGGCACATATTTATCCAGTTAGACAACTTTCTTCTTGATAGTGATTTATTTAATTATGAAATTAAATTAATATGATGATAATTAAGGAATTTTCATGCAAATGTGTTCTTGTAATTGGTTTCTCTGTAATTAGCAAAACACAGTGAATAATAAATTAGTAGCATTAAGCATAAGAGATGTTTAATATATGAATTTAATAAGAACTCGGTAATTTTAATTGCAGTTTAAGACTCTAATTTTGTCACTTTTTATTTCCCACTTTTAACAAAAATAGTATGTGTGCTATTTGGGAAATCAACATACCGAGTATTGCGTC
Organism: Polypterus bichir lapradei; assembly: GCA_026402145.1. Taxonomy (NCBI): domain Eukaryota; kingdom Metazoa; phylum Chordata; class Cladistia; order Polypteriformes; family Polypteridae; genus Polypterus; species Polypterus bichir. The sequence continues at coordinate 52,489,167 of JANRMT010062840.1, read as the reverse complement.
TTTAGTTAACTTGGTATCTTTCTGTAAAAGGAAGCATATTAATGAATCGAGCTAATCTGAAAACAGCCTTCATAGGGAAATTACATGGAAATAGCCGTCTGTCTCTGTCTGTGTGCCCATCTGTCTCCCCGTCTATCTGCATGGCCACCTGTCTACATGTCCGTCTACCCATCTGCCCATCTATGTCTGTCTGTCTGTGTGTGTGTTTGTCTGCCCATCTGTCCGTCCAGTTCTCCTGTCCCCCATACCGTGAACATCATGAGGACATAAAGAGAGTCAACAGAGAAGAGGTGAATGGCGGAGCGCGTCTGGCACTGATGCGGTAATCTTAAAGAGCTCTGACAGCCTTGTCATTACAGCAGATACTGAAAATGCAGGATCGCCTTGCGTGTGATGGACGCTTGATGTCCCTTGGCAGGTATTTAAGACGTAACTGAGTCAGCTGTGAAAGCCATGACAAGTCCAAAGCTATCATTAGGGCTTTTGTGATGACAAGTGCATTGGAGACATGGATATCCGCAACATCCTTTGATTTGAAAATCTAACAACGCTGCCTCTCACTCGTGGCCATGTTCAGTTATGAAAACCGCAAATGAAGTGGTTTTTTTAAATGTGCCATCCGCTTGTCTCCTGGGGTATTTTAAAAGGCCAACGATCAATGGACACAAATGGCAGCTCAGGGAAGTGTCCCGCTGACCCACGACTTGAACCGCGGACGTTCTGGCTTGTTGTGTCTCAGCCCGTATTTGTTGTCTGCTTTATCTACATTTTGGTTTTAATTATACAATTTTTGCCATTGATTATCATGCAGCGTTTGTTCATTTTATTTTTTTTTAATATTTGGTGGTTTACAGTGGATATATAAAGTCTACACCCCCCTGCCAAAGTCGCAGACTTCGTGTAATAAAAAATATGATTTGTGGGGGCGGGGGGGGTGTAGACTTTTGATGTGCACTGTAATGTACGTTTTGTTTTCTTTTGGTAGAACTCCAAGAGGCGGGGCTATGGTGACATCACTGCTCCTGGAACCGCCCACCACCTTAAAATTGAGCTGGAAGAGGCGGTCCCAGCAGACGTTCATTGATTGTCGTGGTGTAAACACCTCACTTCATAAGTACTGTTTGGATTTCTAACATCTTGTGCTTTTACTTCTGCCTTTGGCTTCTGATTTATTTAGTTACAGACTGGACCTGTTAGCTTTGACTTGCACTTTTTATTTTTTATTTTTTTGACAATCTCATTTGTTTATCTTTTGTTTGTTCTTTGTTTTTATTTGATTTATTCTTGAATAAATTCTTTATTTATGAAGGTGAGATTCTTTGGTTGCCTGTATTAATCAAGCCAGAGGTTTGCAGTCATCCTTTCCCTTGAAGGACATTTTTTTTTTTTTTTGTCTATCTTTGGACTTTTAAATTCAGTGCTCCTTTTGAAGCCTGTGTGGTGAATTTTGGATTCTGGCAACCAGAGGTGAATCCAATTTTTTGATTAGACGAGTGAAGACCTGGACTGACCTTTTATTGCGTATTTTGTGACCTGCGCCATCTTGTGTTTCTGTGTTCACAACAATGTTTTTCTCAGTAAGTGGATGCATTTCATGATAGAGCTGTAGTTTATGGACTGGGGTGTGAAACTTTTAAGAGTAATAAGCACACTGAAGGAGGAGGGAAAGTCTGAATTTAGAACAGTCTGGACGAGAGCAGGCCATTCAGCCCAACGAAGCTAGCCAGTCCTCTCCACTTATTTCTTCTATAAAAACATCAAGTCGAGTTTTGAAAGTCCCTAAAGTCTTACTGTCTACCACACTGCTTGGTCGCTTATTCCAAGTGTCTATCGTTCTTTGAGTAAAGAAAAACTTCCTAATGTTTGTGCGAAATTTACCTTTAACAAGTTTCCAACTGTGTCCCCGTGTTCTTGATGAACTCATTTTAAAGTCACCGTCGCGATCCACTGCACTGATTCCCTTCATCATTTTACTCACTTCACTCCGGTCTCCTCTTCATCTCTGTAATGGCTCAGCTCTTTTAATCTTTTCCCATGTCGCCCTGCACTCAGCCCAAGTTGCTCTTCTCTGGACCTTCTCTAGTGCTGCTATGGCCTTTTTTAGCTGCACACAGGACTCCAGATGAGGCCTCACCAGTGTGTTATAAAGCCTGAGCAGAACCTCCTGTGGCTTGTACTGCGCACGTCAAGGCGCTATATAACCTGACAGTCTGTTAGCCGCCTTCATGGCTTCTGAATGCTCAAGAGAAGTCGATAGCTTAGAGTCCACCACGCCTCCCAAGTCCTTCTCATAAGATGAACTCTCTTGATAGATAGATATGGAAGGTACTTTATTACTATGTGCTTGATAAAGACAGATATGAAAGGCGCTATATAATAGATAGATAGAAAAGGTACTATATTACTATATGATTGATATAGATATGAAAGGCACTATATAAGAAACTTGCTATATTACTATATGATAATGATAGATATGAAAGGCACTAATTAATAGATAGGAAAGGTGCTATATAATAGAAAAGGTACTATATTACTATAATTAATAGAGATAGATATGAAAGGCGCTATATAAGAAACTTGCTATATTACTATATGATGATAGATATGAAAGGCACTAATTAATAGATAGAAAAGGTACTATATTACTATATGATTAATAGAGATAGATATGAAAGGTGCTATATAAGAAACTTGCTATATTACTATATGATAATGATAGATATGAAAGGCACTAATTAATAGATAGGAAAGGTGCTATATAATAGATAGAAAAGGTACTATATTACTATATGATTAATAGAGATAGATATGAAAGGCGCTATATAAGAAACTTGCTATATTACTATATGATAATGATTGATATGAATAGGCACTAATTAATAGATAGGAAAGGCGCTATATAATAAGAAACTTACTATATTACTATATGATTGATAGGTAGATATGAAAGGCGCTATATAATAGATATGATTGATAGACAGATCGATTGATTGATTGTGTCAAGTCCACTACAACTCCTTTTGAATTTTTAGACCTCCCATTGTGTAGTCCAACTTTTATCTGCTATTGATTTTGTTGTCCTCATGCTGTGACTAGAAATAAGCCATCGGATGACGTCGTCATGTAACTGTTAGGAGTTTTGGTTTGTATCGTAAAAACAATATACAGTATGAAATGCAAATCTTCTGACTACCTATTGAATGAATATTATCAAGAAATGTACACTTAAAGCAGAAGAAAGAAGACCCGGTGAGAGTTGAAACTCTTTAAAATAACTTGCGCTATGAGTTAGTGTCATTTCATAGGAGCAGTCAGCACAGATATGGAAGCTATTTTAGGTTTTTCCTGCCGTGTTTAGAAGCGACGTCTGTGCTCCACGTCTGGCAGCCCTGCTTGATTTTGCACATCTCATCATTGATTACAATGAAGCAGTGCTTGGAATTGATGAAGCCATCGACTGTACTAGAAGGTCTTGCACGGCTTGTAAGCACATTTTCTGCTTCTTCGCCTTACATCTGGTCCTAAATTACCAACCTACTGTAACCAAATCAGATCCTTAATGTGAAGTACTACCTTTATAATGTACTCGGTCATAAGCCGGTGATTTTTTAATATTAATTCACAGGACTCCACAGTGCTTCTATTGATTTTAGTTTTATTAAAATAACTACCGGTCGGTCCCATCAGACATTTTCTGAACTCGCTTTTGCGTTTATTTAATTCAAAGCCAGAGGCTTCCTCTCCCTGCATTATTCTGTACAGGGCAGGTGCTAATGTGGACAGAAGACACCACCCCATAGTCCTTCTATAAAGTGCTAAGCCCAAGGACTACCTTCTAAAATTTGTACTTACCTGCCTGTTGTCAGTTTGCAGCCTCATACTTGCGTTAACACTGAGACCACTCCAGGGGTCCACGGCACGGGTGGCTTCACTTATTCCTTTTCATTTTATGCTCCAGTTGCCAGTGTTGAGAAACGGAATTCCAGACACCCTAAAATGGGGTGTGAGCAGTCCAAACTTGACCGAAAATCAAGCCAGGACCTTCACTGGCCTGCCTTAATATGGCCTCATCCCTGGGCAGCCAGTCCCCAACTCCCTGCAAGCTTTGTCCTTAAGTATTCTCGTGGTATTCCCCTCTGCTTTTTATTTTCTTTAGAGATCAGTCTACTTGCCAGGAAAAGTGCGTTCCAAAGGCGTGTTATGTAGTGATGATGGGTTCATCGTTTTTGAAGAACGCTTAGACAGCGAAAGCAACAGTATGCCCCTGACCAAGCCATGTGGCCGACTGAAAACTACAAGGGATCCCCTATTAAAGGACCCCCACCCCCACGCAATGACCTTGAGAAATGGATGTACCTCATTTTGGCTCGCCCTGTATTTATTGTAAAATTCCATGTGAGATTCCGGAACATGCTATGTTCCTCACATCTGATTGGCTGGCTGTCAATATGATGGATGTCCTCGCTCAGTCTCTTTGGTCTGTTCAAGTGTGTCCATTTTACCTTCCTTTGCTTTGCCAAGCTGTAAACCATTCTGGAAATTCCTTATCCCAGACACCCATCCGTTCACAGATTATAAAATAATCAAAACAGTCGAGGCATCCTAGCCATTTCCTGGGCTTCTGCTTCTTTACACAGATGTTCGTGCGATTGATTACTGGTACAGTTCAGGAAAAGAAGATGCTTTGATGTTAATTGCCCGTGTAAAATTTAGGTTTGTTTTAGTTTGTGTGGTCAAAAAAAATTAAAATACAGTGGTACCTCGGTATACACCCCCTTTTGGAATAAGTCCAACGTGGTATTATGTCCTGTTTGGACGTGAAAAATTTTGCTTGGTATACGACCTTTGTTTGGTACACGATTCACGTGCTAGAACACCGCATGCTACCCTTGTTTACCTCTCTCAAGACAAAGCCACGACTGCCCACGAGCGTCACTATACCAGTTGCTAGCATTCAGTGAACAACCTGCGCTAGAAGTCTCTGTGAATTTTCATGTGATTTTTGTGTTTTTTCGCGTAAGTTTCAATTGATTGTTGAAAAGTATGAAGGTGGCCTGCGTATCCGGGACTTGACTGCTGCATACCGTATGCCGAGAACGACGGGATCTACGATTGTGAAAAACAAAGACGTTATTAAAAAGTAAAGTGAGGTTAAATTTTCTATTTATTTCATCTAATTGCTTTTGTATTTATGTATTTTAGTATTAAGCAGTTGTGAGATATGGCCAAGAGAGGCTCAGAGACTTTTGTTTGCCCAATAACCCGGAAGTGCGTCCTGGTCACAGGGACAGAGGAAATGACGTACTTCTGGGATGAAAAAGAAGAGTGCTAAGAAGTCACATGGACTGAGGGTTCAGAAGCACTTCCGGGTCTTGGACTATAAAGGACTATGGGAAATCCCAGACAAACGAGCTGAGTTGGGAGGAAGGGTGACTGAGCTGCTGGGTGGATTGGAGGAATTGTTATTGGTATATTATTGATTGTTTATTGAGTATGGTGGACTGGAGGGTGCTTTGTGCACTGTATAATTTATATTAAAGTCAATATTTGGACTTTTATCTCGTGTCTGGCGTCTGATCCGAGGTTTCAAGGGGATGACAGCGCCCCCTATCTGTCACACAGTGTTTAAATTATTTTATACAACCCCATCAATGTATAATATGCCAATAACAATAGGATGTTTTTTTTCCCCATGGGAATGGATTATTTTTCATTTATTTCTTATGGGAAAAATTTGTTTGGTATAAGTCAAAGGATCTGGAACGGATTAAGGACATATACCGAGGTAATTCCAAAACCCTTTGCTTTTAATATAAAGCTGTAGTGCAGAGTTTCAGCATAGTATATGAATACCAAATTTTCAGGCTTCAGGTTATTTGATTTTCAACCTTCACCCCAACCCTAATCCCCCATATGCCCCCCCCACCCCCATTCCCAACCACGGTTTATGAGCTACAGGTGATTTAAGATCCTGGACTGACAAATGGACAGCCACGGTAGTGTATTATAGAAGATGATCATCTCCTGTTGAGTTCTGCTCTGTACTTGTCATATTTTATTGGACTGAGAATGTCTTGTGTCCTGTTCTGTGTATTGCTTTGACACCCACTGCATGCCCAAACTACCTTTGAACTGCCTTTCCCAAGTTTTTCCTTGTCGTCTTAGAGAGTCAAGGCTTGGGGTGGGGGGGTGCCCGTGCCCATGTCAAATGTCAGGGCCTGTTAAAGTCCACTGTGGCACTTCCTGTGTGATTTTGGGCTCAACAAAAATAAATTGTATTGTAGCAGTGCTGCTCTCAGTAAGAACTACATCTCCCAGCAGTCCATGCAGGGCCTGTTGGAGTCAAAGGTGGTCAAATGAGGTTAAAAGGAGGGCAGGTTACTGCAACCCACCACATGACGAAACAGAAGGGCAGACACGCAGTCCAGTCTTACCCCCTGGAGATGACCCTCTATCTGCTGTAGCCTTGTTTCTGTTGTTGTATGTTGTGTGTTGCATTTATCTGTCAGACTGCCTGCTGTTAATTCAGCCATATTTAATCATTGTTCCTGGATTGTATTTGTTTGTTGGGGTCTGGACCGTCTGTCTACCTGTATACTGTATACTGAGGACTGTGTTTGGATTCACTGGGCGCTCCTGAACCATCCATCTGTCTTCATCCTTTCAGCAACTACTGGTAGGACTGTGTTTTTTTTCCCTTCCCTTTCTACATACAGATCTCTGGACTTAATCTCGTCACCTCTCATTTCATCCGGTTTGGTTTTTCCATGGACTTTGCTGTGTGGTGTTTGTGTTTTATATGTTAAATGTAATATCGCCGAAGGGGTCAGGGGTGGTATTATTGTTTTCATTTAGTTAATTTCATTTCATTATATTCTTAATAGTTTAATGTTCCCAGTGTGCTTTATTTGGTCTCTGTTCTGAGTGTGTGTGGGTCGATCCAAGGCTGGGGATGTCCCTGGGATCTCCTCCACTAAAATAAATAAATCACCATCACATCGACGGTGTGAATCTTAGCGGCCCCTGACCGCTACAGTGTTGTAGTCACACGAGACTGTGTCCAAAATGGGACTGAGACAAAAAGGTAGAGGTTGGGTTTTTGTGGGCGGGTGAGTGGAGGGGTGGGGGGTAGAGGCGGAAGTGAGGTCAGAAGGAGTGGGCGTGGTCTACAGAGGAATGAGGAAGCTGGTTAGGGCACCGGTCATCTTGTCTTCTGGTGATCAGCAGAGCGGGGAGAGAAGGTGTTTGTGCACAGCGTCAACCCCGGACTCGCCGTTTCACGCCCTTTGACTGCGTCCCAATTGCACGTGTGTGACGGTTGCCTTGAATAATCCCGCATAATGGGAAGTACGCCGAAGAGCGTTTTTCTTTTGTGTTTCTTTTGTTCGGCCTGCATGGACAGGAACCTGGTTGGCTCCTTCAGTTATCTCATGATGGCCACAACAGATTTCTGAAGGTTTTTTTTTTTTTTTTTTTCGTTCCCTACATTCCCGCACTTCTGTTTTCAACGTGCGACACACGATTGCTCTTTCCAAGTTAGAGTTTTTGTTTCCTGGTTGTGTCGGCGCCTATTTTTAATTTACCTTTCAAACCGTCATTTGTCTGCAGCCAGTGAATTATAAAATGTCAGCTGCTTCAAATACCTATAATTGAGTTTGTTGTCTGTTTTCATTTTAGTAGAATCCTTGGCAACACATTTATAATTTTGTTTTTCTTACTTTCCCAGACCAGACGAGTATCCGTGGGACAGCAAGTGCACGGGGCAGCAGAAACCAGGATGGATCCCATATTGCATTTGGGACTAAAGTACTGGGTCCCCCTCCGGTGACTGGAAGGAAAAGTAGCTCGGCGGTACCACGAGATGTATGTATGGCTTTTTTTTTTTTCCTATGTGATTACATGTTTATTAAAACACACAATGGCAATAAACAGCAAACAAATCGATCTTGGAGATTTTGATAAAATAGGATAAAAGGTTCCCCTTCCACTTATCACGCCCACCCACATCCTCTTCAGCCCTGTATTGGAAGAATATTTATACATTTTTTTAATAATGATGTAATATTTACATAATTTAATATTAAAGAATAATATTTTTCCAATAAGAACTGATACCGGAGAAACCCAACGAGAGAGGGGGGAACCCACACGACACTCTCCAGGCTTCAAAAATGAAGGCGTAAATATGTGGTGGTGCGTATGCGTTGTAAGCATGGCAGAAAGGGGCATGGGGCCTGCATAAAGCTCCCTAAAGGTAGGCCCAGACCTTCATAGACCTGCTCAGAAATAACTTTTACCTCAGGCTGCCAGCACCCAACTACTTTCTGCAGGCCCAAGAAGTGAAGCTGGCTTTAAAATCCATCCATCCATCCATTATCAAACCTGCTATATCCTAACTACAGGGTCATGGGGGTCTGCTGGAGCCAATCCCAGCCAACACAGGGCACAAGGCAGGAAACAAACCCCGGGCAGGGTGCCAGCCCACCGCAGGGCACGCACACCAAGCACACACTAGGGACAATTTAGGATCGCCAATACACCTAACTTGCATGTCTTTGGACTGGGGGAGGAAACCCACACAGACATGGGGAGAACATGCAAACTCCACGCAGGGAGGACCCAGGAAGCGAACTCGGGTCTCCTAACTGCGAGGTAACAGTGCTACTCGCTGTGCCACCGTGCTGCCCTTGCTTTAAAATCCCCTGAAAAAACACAAGATCACAAAAAAACAAACAAAAACGTCTTACAAGAGAGAGGATAACTGTAAACCCAAACCAACCCAAAAATTGAAAATTTAATGAATAAATAAAAAAAAAAAAAACCAAAAGTGTTTGACTAACATGCAGTTCAGGATGTGTTTTGTTTCCACGCCTGGGCTGAGTGTCGTCGTCATTGGCCCGCGCTAGAGCTACGGCTGTGATAAGAGGCACAGGCCACCCCCTCCCATCCCCCATTTCTGGCTCCTTTCACATTCCCACACATCTCTTGGTTCAGCAATACTTGTGAAAACAACAGAATTTAGCCGTCCCTCTGGCTTTGTTTCATTTTCTCGGCCATATCGTGTAAGGCTGATGAACTGTTTGCTGTCCTCCAGAACGAAACGGCCTGCATACACTCGTTACGACTGAGTTTGTTTTGTCGATGTTAACACCACCATCTCACAAATGTGACGTTTTTTGTTGCTGTTGACGCAAACGTAGCAATGGGCACACGTGTGTGGCAGTTCACATTGAAGTTGATATCCAGGTCACTTGTACTTGTGGATGTGAACCGGCAAATCGGATCTGAGCACAAAATCAGAATTGAGCGATGAGGCACAGCACGTTATGTAGTGAAATGTTGAGGTGCTAAACTCCGGGATGGTGCATTAGAAAAAGAATTTAGAAGACAGTAATTGACAAGAAGTGTACAGATACAGCATAAATTATACATACCTTAATATGAGAGAACGATCAGTTGGACGTCCCGTAGCTGCAGGCGCTCTCCTCATTTAGGATGCATTGGACTAAATCTGTGACTCCTAAAACCAGCTGGCTGCACCAGCGAGGATTTGGGGTGGCGGGTGAATATTTATGAGATTGATTATTTTGTCACGTCATGACAGTTTCCATCCCACTTAATCCAGACCAGGGTTGTGGTTTGGAGGTCTTGGCTGGAGTCTATCCCAGCCAGCATCCGGGGCGAAAGGCAGAAACAAACGCCGGATAGGATACCAGTCCATGACATGCACAAACAGACGCTCTAGGGACAATTTAGTGTCACCAGTTCCCCTCGCCAGCAAGTCTTTGGACAGGTGAAGGAATTTGGAGAACCTGCAATATCCACACCGGGAGGACCCAAACCCCGATCCCTGGTCTCCTTACTGCAGGACCCTGTGTCACCCTGTGGCCCATTGATTAGTTTGTGTTTTGTATTTGTAATTAATTTAGTCCACGTTGTCAAGATTTTGATTTTACTTTGACATTAAAAGTGTCTTTGTGCCAAAAAGCCAAATGAACTCAATGATGTGTTTTAGATTAAAATGAGAAAACATTCAAGAGGAGTGGTGAATATTTTTCATGGGTTTTATGAAATAGACTGTCAGGTCAGGTTGGGGGGCATGTACTGGTACAGCACGTTACTGCAACCACCACATGACGAAACAGAAGGACAGACACGCAGTCCAGTCTTACCCCCTGAAGATGACCCTCTACGCTGTAGCCTGGTGTTACGTGGGAATCCCCTTGGCCTGGTCCAGTCGCTCAGGTCCTCAACAATGAGCCGGATCACCCTCGGGTAATGGCGCCACATGGCCGTAGTGCCGTAACTGACGCTCCCTCACAATGCAGGGGTCTCATTTGAGACACAAAGTCAAACCAGCGGGACCCAAGGATTCTCTAAAGAGACGCACATGAAGGAGTCCAGTCTTCATCTCGGGTCACTGGATAGCGGCCATGACTCACAAACAGGAAGCACCAGGACTCTTAAAGACTTGGACCTTCGTCCTTTTGCCGAGATATCAGGAGCGCCACACACCCCTTTTCAGTGACCTCATGACCGCAGATTAAAAAAATGGCACGGGACGTCCAGAATTATAAATAAATTTTAACGTAATCACACAACCTTCTGCACACTGCAAGACGTTTCACACTCCTCTTTGTTTTGGAGTGGAAAAACAAGCTGCTTTAAAGAGTAAGGAAACTGGGGGGTGTGTGTGTGTGTGCCCAGCACCTTTAAAGACTGTCCACACAAACAAGCTGGCACAACGGTAGTGTCCCACTCATCATTAAAAGTTGTTTCTTCCAGACATATGGCCCAACTCGTGGCTGAAAAGTTGAATTTTGAGCTCACTTAAGTGTGTAATGGTGGGCCACGTCTCAGCAGTTTTATGTTACGCTTCATTACGCCCGCCGTCTACGGTAAAGTACCCTCTTGTTGCTCTTTTTGTTTATTTTAATTATTTCCTGCTGCTTCACATTTTGACCTCCGTGCTTCATTTCATTTTCATGGGTCCTCGATATTCTGTGAAAATTTCTAATAAACCTTAAAGGGCCTACAGAAAAAAAAATAAATTGCAGAAGGGTCTTATCTCGTATCCATCTGGCTTTTAGACGATTTAAAAAAAGAAAAGAAACAAAACACCACAACGGTAAACGAAAACGAGCAAACTCCTTATATTTTGTATTGTCTTTTGTTTTTAATAGTTTTTAAGGATTCCTTCAGTGATGTCGCCAGAGGTGGAAATGACAACTCAGGACTGCAACAAAGAAATATTTGGGGTGCCAACCAGCTCGTCCACTTTTATTGTCCAGAGAGAGAAAATTGAGCAAAAAAAATTGACCAAAATAACCGTTGATGGCGTGCGCCCCTTCAACGGGGAATTAAAAGTACTGCAGGTCTGTCCAGCGGGTCGCTCTGGCCAGCAATGACGCCTCCTGCTGGGATGCTTGTGCTTTTATGACAGCTGGGGCGGAAAGGGGCGGGGTTTAAATGCCTTCTCGGCACAGTGGGGAAAGGAGATGACCGCGTAAGCGCCAGCGCCCCCTGTTCGGCCTCAGCGGCCTATTCCATACCTCGACTGAGCCCGCGACGAGGTCCTGTGACACACACAAGCATGACCGTATTATAATTCTGTGGCTGTAAACTGTTAAGGCTTTGAGAGGATTGGGTGAATCGATTGAGTGCACTCAGAATAGCAGAAAGATCTGCGTCGTAAATCGAGAAGTAGTTAACGAAATTCCAAAAAATGTTAACACAAGGGAGGATACGTCAATCTTTGGTGTGAAGCAGAAAGGGCAAACGAAGGATCTTCCGTCCATCCATTATCCAACCCGCTATATCCTAACTACGGGGTCATGGGGGGGTCTGCTGGAGACACACAGGGCGCAAAGCAGGAAACAAACCCTGGGCAGGGTGCCAGCCCACCGCAGGGCACACACAAACGCACACACTAGGGACAATTTAGGATCGCCAATGCACCTAACCTGCATGTCTTTGGACTGTCTTTGGACAGAGGGAATCCTAACTACGAGGCAGCAGCGCTACCCTCTGCGCCACCGTGCTACCCAAATAAAGGATCTTAAATAATATAAAGATTTACAGGCGATCATCCACTTTCACACGACTTTTTATTTACATTGGAACCTTGGATTGCGAGCGTAATTTGTTCCGGAAACGGGCTTGTAATCCAAAGCCCTCATATATCAAAGCAAATTTCCCCATAAGAAATAATGGAAACTTGGATGATTCGTTCCACAACCCAAAACTATTCATATAAAAATGATTTAATACAAAATATAAAGTAAAAATGCATAAAACAAATTAACCTGCACTTTATCTTTTTTAAAGAATCATGGCTGGTGTGAAGGACTTTCTAAACTCTTGTGGGATTTCACCCAATGGGACGACACGTGGAAGAGCGTCCCGAAGCAACCGCAGGCTCCCAGCGCTGCAGCAGTTCGCCGTAAAAGCGAATCCGAAAAACGATTGTGAACATGCTATAAGCGCCTGCCGTTGATGGGTGATACAAGGAACATCATAAATGCGCAGGGCACAGTATTACTTGGCCACTAACCTGGCTCCCCCGATCCTGCCTGATTGCTGTGTCTGGGTATAGCAGAGTGGCAGATCCCGCTACAGTAAATAACCGCGCTGTTTCTGTTTCACGCTGAATAAACGCTGGTGTTGCTAAAGTGCTGAGACTCTGCTTCATGTTTTGGGGTGTTAGAAAGAGACTCGCACGTCACAGCACACACACACACACACACACACACACACACACACACACGTGGTCACTAATTTTTCGCGTCCAAACAGGGCGTATACCAAGTTGGACTTATTTCAAAGCGGATGTATAATGTGGTACCACTGTGTGTGTGTGTGTGTGTGTGTATGTGTATATATTATCTGTCTATCATATGTATGTATGTATGTATGTGTGTGTGTGTGTGTGTGTGTGTGTGTGTGTATATATATATATATATATATATATATATATATATATAATGTGTGTGTCACCTGACCATGGGATACAAATGACAGAGCCCCGCCCACCAACTCTAAGATCGTGGCATACACACGACAGCCCCGCCCGCCAACTCTAAGACCATAGGATACGCACGACAGAGCCCCGCCCGCCAACTCTAACCCTCCTTCCGCGTCCACCCTCGCTCTCGAGGCATGCGCACTGCCTGCTCGTGTGCCCGCACGCAGCACCTCACCAAACACGGCCTCAGTCGCTTTCGTCTCTGCTACAGTCCACATGCACCTCTGAGCCACGTTGACTTTTTTCATTGTTCTTTTTGGTTCCAGCTGCGTTTCTATATATATAATCGACCAAGTCGTCCGACCATGGGGTACGCACGACAGAGCCCCGCCCGCCCGCTCGCTCTAACCCTCCTCTCGCGTCCACCCTTGCTCTCGAGGCATCGACTTCTCAACTGTCACTCTGGAACAACTCAGTACGCGAGCTATATTAAGTGTCAACAACGAAGACTCGCTACACCTTAATGAACAAGTATTGAAACTTATCCCTACCGATGAAGTACCTTTCACCAGCACTGACTCCATTCCCAACTTTCATTCCCCGAAGAATTTCTTAACAGTCTTACTCCCACTGGCATGTCTCCGCATAAACTCAAAATTAAAATTGGTTCAGTTGTCATGCTTCTCAGAAACCTCATGCCAGCAAGAGGTCTCTGTAATGGCACTAGACTGACTGTTACCAGCATTCACCACAATGTACTGGAGTGTAAAACTATCGCATCTGCTACCTCACAAACTGTCCTTATTCCCCGGATTTCCCTGACCCAATCAGATTCAAATTTGCCTTTTACTTTTACACGCAGACAATTTCCTGTTAGGTTGGCCTTTGCAATGACAATTAATAAGGCACAGGGCCAAACTTTCAAAAAGAGATGCCTCTATCTGCCAAAACCAGTTTTCAGTCGCGGACAATTGTATGTTGCTCTCTCCAGAGTTCCATCTTTTCATTCACTGACAGTCGTATCCTCAAACCCTCCCCATTTGGACAACTGTGTCTTTCAGGAAGTGTTCACACATCAATAAATTATGTGGCATATACTATGCCACGGGTTGGCTATTCTATAATATTTGTCTGTCTTTTCAATTTACAATATATATGTGTTTGTGTCGGGAAAAGTAAGAGAACTTCTAAGGAGTACGGCTTGTTGTTAGAGCAGGAAACCTCAGGTAATCCATGGAATAAGTCTTGGTAGTGTAGTGGCCGGTTTGGGTAAGGGGGACGGCCGTTACACTTGACCCTCCGCTGAATTATTTGGCAAGAATGCTCTGAAACGAAGGGAGCTCTGAGGAGCACAAAAGGCACAGGAGGAATTTTCCTGAAAGAGCAAACGAGTCCCAATACTGAATCCTGAAAAATGGGCAGAATCAGAACAAAAGAGGAAGATTCTAGCTTGGTGCCCCAGTTTGGCACTGCTGATGTGTATGTGTGTTCACCCTGGCGCCCTGCCCCAGCAATTGTTTCTGCCTTGTGCCCGATGCTTGTCATTACAAGCTTCAGTTTGCCCACCACCCTGATTAGGATAAGTAGGTTTGGGTAAATGTGCTATTAAGACCCCCGCTGGCTGACTAGCTGGCTTGCTGACTACTATTTTTTTCATCCGCCCACTGGCACTGGTGCTGTGCTCGGACCCCACTTGCTGTTTTAAATGGGCGCCCCTTCTTGTGACAAGAGTGTCTCCACGTTCCATGCAGGATTTATCTGCAGAGCAGTTAGTAAGGAGAACGAGACCACACTTAAAATGAAGGGCAGTTAACACAAGCAAGAAAAGAATAAGCCAAGAACATGGCTGGCAATGCATTGTGGGGAACTCGTAAGAAGGCTTCTGTCGTCTTTTACTCGTCTGTCATTCGGCAGAGACGGAAAACACAAAAAAAGTGAAATTACCCGTGGACTCTTTTTGATTTTGTTGGGTTTTTTTTCTTAACTTCCACTTTCTCTCTTAAAGATTTTTTTTGAAGTGAACTCCTCTAGCAGACGTAAACGGGTCGAACTGTATACCAATCTGGTGAAGCGTCTCCTCTTGCTGCAGCTATTGAACTAATTTTGGGAAAATTATTTATTACTGATTTGGTGGGCACTAGAGGTTGACTAAATATGATTTAGCATTCGCAGATTGTATGAAACCTTCATTTACATAAAGCGAAGAATAATGTATTCCGACTGCCCGAGTTATGTATCATTAACATACTAAGAGCTCTTTGATATATATATATAGTTTCCTTGTTAAAAGGATAAGCAGGTGTTAATCACCTCTTTCGGCAGAATCCTTTACGTTTTTCAATTATGGGTCCATATGTCTGCTCGCCGCTTGCCAAGTTTCGCTCTCACGACTTTTATGCCTTAACTTTTTTATTTATTTATTTATTTTTTAAGATACTTGGCACATTTGTTTTAAATGTCATTGAGAGCTGAGAGCTTCAGCTGCCGCAGAATTTTAATATAATCTTTAAATATTTAAGAATATAAGATGATCTATGCGAATTCTATTAATATCATTCATTTAATCGGTGGCGGTTAACAGATGAATTTCATTTTATATTGTGCTCCTTTTGCGGTTAAAGGGATTTCGTATGGTTTTAGTGGACGGAGTAGAAACAGAATGGATTTATACACTCGTGTGAAAAAGTAAGTACACCCCATGACGTATTTTTTTTTTTTTTTATTTTAACGTATGTGGACATAGTGAGATTTTGAACTTCATTTAAAGAGCGCCCTCCATAATATTTGCCACAAAGATGCTTTTTTTTTTTTTTTTTTTTTTTTTGCCCCTCTCCGCTCAACAGCTTAACGTTACAAGTCCAGCAGTCCGGACTTGTGATTCAGACTATCATTTCAGGGGATTTTCACACATTTTGGTCACAAAGAACTTTTTCTCCACGGCGCCCTGTGTTTGGGACACAGTAATGGCAGGTCTATTAAAGCCGTTGTCGTATTTAGGATTTTGTCGCATATCCCTCAGCCTGAGATTCATGGAAACCACCAGGAGCTGAGGGTCTTCTCTGGTGATGCTCTGCCAAGCCTCTCAGGCAGCCATCTTCAGCTCCTGCTTGTTTCAGGGGGCTTGTCCCCTTAAGTTTTCTCTTCGGCACATGGGAGGTCTGCTCAATTGGACTGAAATTGGGTGACTTGCTTGGCCATTCCGGAATTTTCCATTTCTTAGCTTTGCTGTGTTGCCTTGTCTGTTGCAGAATGAAGCGCCGTCAGTGAGTTTGGTGGCATCTACTGGATCTTAAGCAGATCAGACGTTACTGTAAATCTCAGAATTCATTGTGCCACTGTCTTCAGCAGTTCCATCATCAATAAAGAGAAGTGTGCCAGGGCCTGTGGCAGCCATACATGCCCAAGCCATGACATCCCCACCACCATGTTTAACAGCGGAGGTGGTCTGCTTTGGACCTTGGGCAGTTCCTTTTCATCTCTTGCAGGTTCGTCATCGCCTCGTCTGTCCACAAGATCTTTCTCCAGATTTTCTGCAGGCTCTTCAAAGTCCTTTTTCGCACACTCTATCTAATGTGGCCATCCTGTTTTTGTGGTTCGCTTCCTGCAGTGGCAGCGGGCGGAGTGGTGGCTCTGAGGGTAGGGATCTGTGCTGGCAATTGGAGGGTTGCCAGTTTGAATCCTGCAAGACGGCAGAAGTGACTGTACTCCATTGGGTCCATGAGTTGATGCCCTTAACCTGCAATTGCTTTGTTCTGGGTGTGATGCCAATCCACATCCAGGGAAATCTTGGTGGTTGGTGGCAGGATTTGCACTCCAGCCACTGTAAAAACAAAAAACAAAAACCTTCATGCTGTTCCAGTGTGGCGCTGAGGTGTCACCCGTTGCACGGCTGCACTCGGATCCCAATTGGGGTGGTTCATCATGTGGTGGGTGTAAAATCAGCGCCTGCTCCCAACTTCTCTCTCTTTCTCTTCCTGCAGTGTGGCCTCAGTGTTTCTCTTCATGAAGTTTTCTCCGATGATCATTCACAGCATTGATCAGCAATCGTTTTACCAATTTAATTGGTGACGTTTGGAGCTCAGTTGAACATCGTGCCCAGCTAGAAATCATCCGACTGCATTATTGACCAGTCAAGTGAAGTCACTGCCATGATGGACACACTTTGCCTGGCTTGGTGGAGTGCAGAAGTGGCTTACTTATCAAGAGTCACTTTTAGTACAGGAATCCACGTGGTCACCTTGTCATAATGTATGAATGAGGTAGCTGGCCAGGATTTCTAGCTTCACCCTCCATGGCAGTGAGGCAACCTCGACAATAAAGGAGGGACTGACAACAGCAACAACATTCATTTCTATAGCACATTTTCATACAAATAATGGAGCTCAAAGTGCTTCACATGATGAAGAAAAGAGAAATAAAGACAAAGTAAGAATTAAAATCAGAGAACGCTCATTAACACCGAATAAAAGTAAGGTCCGATGGCCAGGGAGGACAGAAAAAACAAAAAAAAATCTCCAGACGGCTGGAGAAAAAATAAAATCTGCAGGGGGTCCGAGGTCACGAGACCACCTGACCAGCCCCCTCTAAGCATTCTACCTAACATCAATGACTTCAATCAGACCTCATTGTATTCAGGGTTCATATGGAAGGACTTGATGATGACGGTCACATGGACTTCTGGCCTTTAATCCATCAATGTAGGGACATCACGGCGCTTTGATCAGGTGGTGATGGCGCAGGTCTCCGCCACAGAAAACTGGAAAAAGAACAGGAGAGAAAGTAGGGGTTGGTACAGATTTTGGAGGCACCATGGATAGTAATGATAATTAATGAAATATACAGAGCATCAGGATTAAATTAAAATGAAGTTATGAGAAAGCCATGTTAAAGTAATGTGTGTTCAGCAGTTTTTTTTTTTTAAAGTGCTCAGCCTGGCGAATTCCTATTAGCAGGCTATTCCAGATTTGAGGTGCCTAACATCAGAAGGCCGCCCGCCTGCCCGCCTCACCACTTCTTTTAAGTTTAGCTCTTGGAATTCTAAGCAGACACTCATTTGAAGATCTAAGGTTACAATTTGGAATATAAGATGTCAGACACTCCGATATATAAGATGGAGCAGATTATTGAAGGCTTTGTAAACCATAAGCAGAATTTTAAAGTCAATTCTGAAAGATGCAGGTAACCAGTGTAGTGATATCAGGACTGGGGTGATGCGCTCGGATTTTCTTTTCCTAGTTAGTTGACAAATAAACACCTACATTAAAGGAAGATCAAATCTTTATCTCCAAATATGGTAAAAACAAAATAACAAAAACGTTTCATAAGATGGACTTTTTTTTTTTTGAAATTTTTTGTTGGGTTTATTCATTGTTGTTTTAGTATTTTGTTAATTTGTTTTATTTAATTGTTGTTCCCTATCAAAGATGGGTAAGAGAGTAACTTTTAAAAAAATATTCGATATCTCTTATTCTCAGCGTTCCTCTTACGCCTTTTTGGCGTGCTTGCGTGTCTCGGCCTCTTTTGCCGGACGCGTCCCCTCTCCATTGTGTTACCGTAAAGCCGCTTCTTAGACTCATTTTGAGGTGCCTTCCTCTTCCCCTGTCTGCTTTTTGATGGTCCCCCGTTACCCTCTGTGAAAACGTCCTTTGTATTCTTGGCGGGTACTTCTCACCATTGAAGACCACTCTCAGCATTCCTCCTATGCCTTTCCTTTTACTATTGCCATGTGTCTTGGCCTATCTTGCCTGGTGCTTCCTTTCTCAATTGCATTCCTTTAATGGCCGACACATCAAGAGGGGTCTGTCTGCTCTTTGACTACCACAAACAGTAGATGTGCAACCGCTACCTGTTGTAAAAACTCTTTTGAATACGTCCCGTCTTTTAAGACCACTCTCAGTGTTCCTCCTATGCCGTTTCTTGGTATCGTCATGTCTCACCCTCTTTTGCCTGGTGCTTCCTCCCTTGTTAGTGTTTCAGTAAGGCCTGTTTCTCAAAGTCTGTCATTTCGAAGCGTATTGCTCACCCCCTGTATGTTTTTTTTGGTTACCAGCAACGGTAGACAGGCTTACGTCACACGCCATGAAAACGTCATATGTATTCCTGCAAATACTTGATGTCTTTGAAGACCACTCTGCGCCTTTGTCCTACGCTGGTATCGTCATGCGTTTTGCCCTATTTTGCCTGATTCTTCCTCCTTTGATTGTGTTCCGGTAAGCCCTGTTGTCACTTCAAGGCACCTTCCTTGCCACCTGTATGCTTTTTGACTGCCACCAACAGTAGATGAGCCCCACATTACCCACTTCTCAATCCCTTCCCATCTTTGAAGGTGACTCAGTCATTGTGCCTCGTCCGCTCTCAGTGACCCAACGTCGCTCGGTACGTTGTTTCGTTCTGTTGAAATACTCCATATTAACTCAATTTTTATGAGAGTAAAAAAAAAATGTCACAATCAAGAATTGAACTTCACACAACAGCAACATTTATTTCTATAACACATTGTCATACAAGTAATGTAGCTCAACGTGCTTTACATGATGAAGAAAAGAGAAAAAGGGCAGAGTAAGAATTAAAATAAGAGTACACCCCTTAACGTATCCTGTCGTCGTCATCTCTGCCAGTGAGCCACCAAAGCCAAACTGACCAATCAGATTGCTTGGAGGGACTGTATGTACTCACAAACAGCATTTTATTATATTGTCGATGTTCCTAAAAATAATTAGTTAAATTCAGATATCTTTTTTTTTTCTTTAATTACCCTGATTGGATCTATGAAAAATAATAATCATAATTATGTAGTTCATTTCAAAATAATTGTGAATTAACCATTGTTTTATCTTGGTAGAATAATATATTTTGCTCTATTTTCCCTTTTTGTATTATTAAGTAGCCTTTGTCAGAATGCCTAATCTCACAGGCTTACTACTGTTTATAAGGTATTATAGTATGTACTGTAACTTACACTCATCTTCCCTTCTATATCTGTAACCTCAGGCAATTAGGTATAGTGAAGGCAAACAGGAGTTAAGCTACAATTTAAACACTGTATTATTGGTAATATTCATAACTAATAACAATATGCAAAGTACATTTGAATATTGGCAACCATACATCCGGATTTAAATGGTGATTTGTAGTTTCAGGTGGCACTAGACTTGTTTGTTACTTAAAATGTCTCTAGTTAAGGCATCATTGGTGCTCAGCTTTGTGCCACGTGTCTGTTCAATATGGCTGAAGCCAAGCTGTGCTCTTCATTGTGTTGTCTTCTTCATCAGATGTTAGTAAGAAAGAGAGAGTGTGAGGTTAAGCAAGTAAATTTATGGATGTTCTGTCCAACCCCTAGAGCCAATAGGGCATCACAGTACTTAAAGGCCTCTGAGACAAGCCAATTCCAAACAGCCATACCTCGGACCAATGGGGGAATAGAACATCTTAACACCTGGCATCCCCCCCAAAACCATTTGTTTAGCTAAAGTTTGCCAGTTAGGCACCCTGGCATTTTTGTGGGAGTTGAAAGACTTTAGCAGAGAAACACTCACCAAACTGGTTTAAGGCACATCCCGCCCCCACAACTGTGTCGTAAAATTACAAAGAGACTCCGTCGTAAAGGGGGGGGGGGGTAAACATGAATGCTTCTCACTAAAGTAACACTAAATTACATTTGCTTTGCCTAAATTACAAATAAAGACATACAAAATATTAAGTTTTATGCAAAATCTCACATCACAACAACCATAAACCCTCCCCCACTGCTATTTCAGACATGTGCTGCCCTGCCACCCTGACACCCCATAAGAAGCCTGCTAATTCCATGGGTCATTTTTTTTTTTTGTGATTTCTTTCCTCAGATCTCCAGCTCCTTCAGCAGTAAAGTGAATGTGTCATCAAACCGGATCCGACAGAACAGTGGAGACCGATCTGAGAAGCGGAGTAGCCAGCCTTTAATCTCCTATTCCCGAATTCCAGACCTGCTCTCCCAGGGTGTCCGGGACACTTCCTCTCCCACCAAAGCAGGTTTGTAAATGTTGGGTTTGGTTTACATTTCAGATTTTTATTTTTTTACTTGCAGCGTGTGCCACGTTTGTCATAAACCCTTTTTTTAATTTATTTTACTTCGAAGCTCAGGCAGGCAAATTGAAATATGAACTCCATTTGCTTTAATCGGCCAGGTAATGAAAATAGCAGGCCCTGGGGATTTTAATTACCTGTTTTTAATTTAAAATCTCTTCCCTTCTTGTGACACCTATGTTGCCTCGGCTGATTCTTTCCTTCCTTCCTTCCTTCCTTCCTTCCTTCCTTCCTTCCTTCCTTCTATCATTGTGGTGGTTTTTCCGTATATCACAACTTGTCAGCTTTTATCCATCTCAGATCACAAGCACCATCGGTTTCTTACTGGCGACACACAGTTGTTGTGTTATTTCTACGTATGGAGTGTTTTAGGCTCACACACATGCACACAAGCGCCCAGTATTAGGTTATAATTGAGCAGGTATGTGTGTTAAATGGAGTAAAGCTCCTTCTCCGGTTTTTACTCCCCAGGTGGATTACAGTCACACTAATGAATTTCATTATGTAATTTATTCCTCCTGGTTGGAAAAGAAATGATCTCTTCAATTGCTGTTGCATTAGCCAGCATTGGTATGCGTACTTGTGGGCTGCATATATACATTTTAAATGTCTTGCAATTTAATCTTGAGTCTTTTTTTTTTTTTTTTTTTTTTGTTTAATTAAAGTTAGAAAGATTTTTAAGCAGTCTACAGATACACAATCCCACTAGCTCGGTGGCTTTGTAGTTCAGGTTTGGGCCGCTGGTTTTCATCGCTGCTAATTTCTTCATTAACTGGACTCCTCCCTTATCTTGTCAAGCTTTCATTTCCTGCGTGTTTTATTATTTTTTTAATTATTTTTTCATATTTTCTGTGATGTAAATGTCCTGATGCTCTTTGAGTTTTTGTGGGTGGAGCCCCAGGAGGCGGGGCCACTCTGACATCACCACTCCTGAGCCCTCCCTTTCTGGCTATTTAACCAGAGCAGAAACGAAAGCATTCAGTTTGTGAAGGAGTTTGAGTGTTGCCATTTACTTTGGATTTTCTGTTTTTTATTTTTTCTTGATGTTTCTTGCTTCTGTCCCTCAGTTTGCAAGATGCCTTGATCTGCAGAGCTGAAGCACCGCAGGCCTAGACCAACAGTGTATATTGTAGGCGTAATGTTAAGTATTTGGTGTATTTTTGTCATGTTTTATTGTGTTTTTGGAAACACTCGCACCTCTGGTCCTTGAAGAAAGATGATTGAAGTTCCTCCCATGAAACACCGCATCCCTGGTCACTCTGCCTAGTGTGTGTAATGCCCGGGGTACACACACCCCCTATAACGCCAACAGAGACACACAGCACACAGTTTGCCTTCCACAGCATATGGTAAAGCACAGAACACAGTCCCTTCTTTGCCGCCAGTCCTTCCGCCTCCACTCCTCCTCAGGCTTTGTTCTCTTCCTCCCGACTCTGGCCATTGAGTGGCGGTGACTGGCTCCTTTTTATAGGGTACCCAGAAGGACTCCAGGTGCCCAACGAGATTCTTCTGGCAGCACTTCAGGGTGTGGTGGAAGTGCTGCTAAGTAGGACCCTGCAAAAGTCCAGACGCCCCCTTAGTGCTGGCCACGGGTCCCAGCACAATCCATGGCCCTGCTGGAAAAACAAGGGGGCTGCCCTTTGTTGGTCTTGGGGGACAAAGGGTCTTGAGAATACTCTCTCCCCCGGTCCTTCCATACTCTGGGCGTCCCGGCCGGCCTTCCGACACATGTGCCACCCCCTTTTTATCTCCTCACAGTGTGTATGACTGTGTTTTGCTCTTGGAGTGTATGACTTGCACTTGTGATGAAAACAATCAGTCGGCCTGTGCAATGTGCCTGACTGTCAGTAGATGTCTTATCCTGTCGGCTTACTGTGAGCAGGACTTGAAACCCAATTATGTGGCAGATGTAGTTCACACCTCCAAGTCTTTGGTCCTATATGACGGACTACCTTTTTGCTCTTGGAGTGTATGACTTACACTTGTGATGAAAATGATCAATCAGCCATTGCAATATGCCTGACTGTCAGTAGATGTCACTGGGGCTCTTATCCTGTCAGTTTGGTGTGCGAAGGACCTGAAACCCAATTTTGTGGCAGAGGTAGCCTACACCTCCGAAGTTTTTGGTCCTGCATGACTATCTTTTTGCTCTTGGAGTGTACGAGTTGCATTTGTGATGAAAACGATCAGTCGGCCCGTGCAATGCGCCTGACTGTCAGTAGATGTCGCTGGGGCTCTTATCCTGTCAGTTTGGTGTGCAAAGGACCTGAAACCCAATTATGTGGCAGACGTAGCCCGCACTTCCAATTTTTTGGTCTTTTATCTTGACATGACATGCATTCGAGATGAAAATGAACTGCAGGATGCCCCGTGCCATTCCAGTGCTGCTAGTAAAGGGCCCCTTGCACCTTGTGATAAGTGGTCTGTGGTGTTGTACAGGTTTTTAAATAATCACATTCTGAGAGCATGCAGGTTCATGACGGGTGCATACGTGGGGTTGATTGCACGGTGTTTGGCTGATCGCACACTCGCATTCAAATACGAGAGGATCAGTAAGGTGCCTCATTCACAGGTCGGTGTGGGCACAGGATCACATCTGTGCCCGATCAAGCTGCACAGCAGAGAAAAAAGAGAGAACAAATGAGAGAAGGAGGTTAAAGAGAAAAGGGAGAGCGCAAAAGTTGCGGCAGGATACGGGGAACGGCAGGGTGTAGAGTCAAGGTAGGCGGGCACCCGGTAGGTGAGGCCCCAGGAGGAACACTGGGCCAATGCTGGAGAGGGGCAGAAGAGGGCCACTTCGACTGAGTATTTCTTGGGGTAGCTGGAGTGACCCGATGTTCGCAGGGAGTTCCTGCCTAAGGCCGAGGAGTGGCAGCCAGAGACAAAGGAGCGAGTTGAGGCGAGACATGGCACGGTGCCGGCAGCCGGTGACAGAAGTGACATGTGATAAGAGGTTAGCTGTGCCCATTGGCAGGACGTCTTCTCTTGCTGCACCCAGGATTGTGAGTTTATTCGAAATGATTCCTGCCTCGGGATTTTAAGCCTCGTTTTAATGGATCATTTCTTTATTGGATTGTTTTAACCTCCATTTATGGAAGGTGTAAAAGAAGCACACGATAACACAGTTAAAGGGTTGGGGAACAAGGAATTGGTCTGGCATGTTTGTTACAGGCAACTGTAAAAACATAGAAACAAGACAGTCTTTAGGTGGAAAAGATGGCGTGTTTATGGAGGAGGGGACTGCAAAAAGGATGTCGAACAGCAAGGAATCCTGGGAAGGTTGTGATGTCATCGAGAAGGGACAAGACGTGATTAAGGAATGCGGAAGTGGCATGTCCGTCCGAGCGAGCAACTGGCACTGCCGTTATGGTGTTGGACTCTTTTCTGGCTAGTCCTTCCTGTGAGAGAACAGAGAGATGGGTTAGTACAATGGCTTTCTCCGCCATCTTGCGGGTTCATGCGCCGCATCGGATCCTTTGGTTGCCCCCTAATCGCACGTGTGTGACAAAGGCTTTGATCACTGCACTGTTTAATGGGTTTTTGTTTTTAATAAAAGCGCTGGGCACATTTGCACCAATCCCTTCCTGTTAAGTGTGTGCCTTCCTTTGCCCGTTTTCATCTCGGCTTATGACCGTTGACGCTTACGGGTTGAAGAGGCTCCCAGACGGCGCAAGGGGAGCGTGGGGCCAAGCCAGACCGCCACACACCTATCCAGCCAGTCCTTTAGTTTTGCTTTTTAACTGCGCTTCATTTTGTTTCTGTGCAGCCGAAGTCCTCGTACTTCAACCGCACCCTCCACAAGAACGAACAGGCGAGAGGACCGGGCGCAGAAAACTCGCCAGCAGAAGTTCGCGACGAAATCTGACGACAGCTGATGATGGTGAGCCCCAGTCTTGTTATCCATTTTTTTTTTTTTTTCTGAAGCTCATCACAAACTACTAGTGACGAGTGGACCCTGCTTTGCCTGAAGTTTGGCGAAAACGCAGAAATGTTGTTGGAACTCGGTGGGGAAGGAGAAACTGAAGAAGGTCTGAGTGGGTTTATAATGTGACGGTGTCTTTTTGAAGTGTCCCTGAGGGCTGACTATACTGGGACGATTATTGTGAGCAAAAACAGTACCTGAGCTGTGAGGCAGCCATGCTAACCGCAGCCCAACTGTGCCTCCCTGGGATACGCTTACAGTCTGAGTCCTTTATCTCTTCTCTGCGTCTGTTGAGCTTCCATCACTACGACTAACTAACACCCAGCCACAGAGCCTGGGATACCAGGGATCAACATTGTATACCCTGGTGGGCTGTCCCTGTCACTGCCTGATCTGCGCTACATAACGAGAAGCATTTCAAGCTTAATCCAGCAGTCAGGACACAAATACAGTAAATCTACAGTGTCGTATTTTCAGAGTATTCTCATTATGGTCATCTAATGTACTCTTGTGTTTTACCGGTTACCGATTGAGAAGTGATGTCACACTCGCCTGTCCTTGTCCAGTTAGGTCAGGTGTGGGAGCAGGCACTGGTACAGTGGGCTGCCACACCCACCACACGATGAAACAGCCTGGCATCCTAGTTGGCAACCCCCCCAGGCAGACACACGGTCCAGTACCAACCTACGTAAATGACCCTCTGTCTGCCACAGCCAGGTGTTATGTTGGGCAACCCCTTGGCCTGGTCCTCAACAATACAGATTTTGTGAGCTGGATCATCCTTGGGTAATGGCGCCACATTACCTGTATTGTGAGGGAACGTCAGTTACGGCACTACGGCCATTTGCCTCATTCATGACTCCGTGAGCAACACAAAGTCAAACCAGCGGGACCCTAGGATTCTCCGAAGAGACACAGGAGTCCACGAGGCTTCATCCAGTTTTACGAATATTAAATTTGAGGTTCTAACCACAAGGAGGCGCCACCCGTTTTACGAATATTAAATATGAGGTTGTAACCACAAGGGGGCGCCACCAGTTTTACGAATATTAAATGTGAGGTTGTAACCACAAGGGGGCACCGCCAGTTTTACGAATATTAAATGTGAGGTTGTAACCACAAGGGGGCGCCACCAGTTTTACAAATGTTAAATGAGGTTGTAACCACAAGGGGGCACTGACAGTTTTACGAATATTGAATATGAGATTGTAACCACAAGGGGGCGCCACCAGTTTTACGAATATTAAATGTGAGGTTGTAACCACATGAGGGCGCCACCAGTTTTACGAATATTAAATGTGAGGTTGTAACCACAAGGTGGCGCCGCTAAGCCCCAAACCACAGACACAGCATTTCCAGATTTTCTTTTTATTCATATTATCCATCCATTCATTATCCAACCTGCTATATCCTAACTACAGGGTCACGGGGGGGTCTGCTGGAGCCAATCCCAGCCAACACCGGGCGCAAGGCAGGAAACAAACCTCTGGCAGTCCACCGCAGGTTATTCATATTATGCTTGATATTATTATCATGCTTTATGTGAAGATATAAACTCCCTGCCTCCCCTTCCTCCGGTGTAAGTGCGGTGTGTGAATTGTTCTGGGACTGGCGTTTATGTGATTGTTTGCACTTTGTGTGGTGTTTTTTTTTTTTTTTTTTTTTTATTGTTTAACTCGGTGACTTTATTC